>JANZLQ010000002.1:30291350-30348808 GCA_026212715.1 Elanus axillaris | reverse complement strand
CCCCCATCCCACCTGGGGGGGGGGAAGGGGTGAGCGGCTGCGTGGTGTTAGTTGCTCACCGGCCCTAAACCACGACAATACCAAAGGCTAGAGCAGATGCTGGGATGTTCATTTATTACAGCCCCAAGAGACTGTAAAGTGCCAGTGAGTGTTACAGTCACCCCAAGCCAAGCACTCAGATGCCACAGACAGAGCTCATGTTTCAAGTCAGCTCAGTCCACTCTGACTGTGGTCGAACCTGTGTAACTCCGGAGGAGGCACAGCCCCAGTGCTCCTGCTCACTGCATCCTCCTGTCCCCTTTCTCGGACTCCTCCCTTGTTTTTGATTTCCCAGTAGGGTGGCATGGGCCCACAATGCAGCACCTCTCAGCTCCCTCGGGGCCTTTGGGTTGGCAGCATCTCCTGGCGATGCCTCAGCTTCCCTCCCTGCAAAATGCATGTCAGCAAAGTAAATGGGAGACTGCTGCCCTCTTCTACAGGGTCTAATTCCAGGGATCATGGAGCCAAAGAGCCCAAGCAGGGCATTCCTCATCATCATCAAAGCATCGCTGCCTGCTACAACCTGTTTTTTATATCCTGTTAAACATCCCTCCTACCCCATCTGTGCCCCATGGATGCCTTTCCTGGGCATCCTGGGGTAAGCTGCAGTCCTCAGGCAGATGAACAGTGGCCCCAAGTCCCAGCACAACAGGGTGGGTGGCAGCAGCGCAGAGTCAGGACTCGGTCCCTGTGAGCCTGAGCGGGCACAGCAGGCTGGAAGCTCTAGGAGGTCCCCCCTCCCCAGGAGGTTACACAATCTCCAACTCATCCCCCGACACGCCTGGAATGAGGTGGTGTCCCATGGGCAAATACTTGAGCACCACCCAGATTTCCTGCTCAGGCTCTCTGCGCAGGTAGGAGAGAGTGAGTCACGGGCTGGCCACCATCCCAGGGGATGGACGCCTCTCCCCATGTGCCAGGGGGAGTCTGACCACCCGGAGAGGTCTGGCTGAATTCAGTTCCTGCTTGGGAAGAGCGTGAATGGGGTGTTCAGTTTGAGCCCTGTTGTGATGTGACTGGGGATAACCTCTGTCCTGCTCCAAGAGGGGAGAAGTGAGGATCCATCCTTCCAGGGAGGGTAGATTGTCAATAAAACCCTGCTTATTTCTGGTGGCACCCCCTTCCTGGCTGAAGGAAACACAGGGACATCCCATCTCTTGGTTCACAAGGCTGGACATGTGAATCAGCTTTGTTTAGGTCAAGCCAAAACAAAACTATGGACCGAAGAGACCTCAGCAATGTCCCCATCATGGGGACTCAGCCTTGCCCATCCCCAGCCTGCATGGCCTTTGCACTGCACCAGGCACTTGAGGTTAGAAACAAGGATGCTGTTGCAAACAACCTGATCTTCAGGTAAGAACTGATGCTTCCTGGAAAACATCATCTCTGGAGCAGAGGGGGTCTCCCCTGTGTCCTGGAGTGGAGAGCCAGGAGGTCTCCATGCCAGCCAAGGGAGGAAGCCTGGCAGAGGAGGAGATTGAGACCTTGTAGCCAGCAGCCATGCTGGAAGAAGCTCTCCAGTTCTGCAAGCAGCTGAACCACTTCAGAGTCTGCAAAAGAGTAGTCTGGATGCTTGACGAGCACTGAAGCCAGGTAGGGGATATCCTGGCAGGAGAGGGGTGTCTACATGGGCCAGAGTAAGGCCTGATACACAAGCAGAGAAGCCATCTGTCGTCAGCTGAGCCTTCCACCCTCAGTCAAGGTGGGAGCGATGTTGAGGAACTCACTTGGTCCATGCATGCTTAGAGAAGTGCCCAAACCACCACAGACCCTCCCATCCCAACCACAGACTGTGCTGAGAGGAGTACAAGCTTCTCCCATCCATGCCAACACCTATCCACACAGCCTGCGGTGACACAGATGCATCAGAGTCCTCCCTTGGGGCTGTCCCTCCTGCCCCTGGGCAGAAGCCCTCACTCAACAAGAGCTAACCACAGCTGGACCCCACATTTCGGGGTGAACGTGCTGACACTTGGGCTGCAGAGAGACAGCCTGGCATTGAGTGAGATATGAGGAGCCATGAGCTTGCCTGTGCTCACACTGGGCATCCCTCAGCCTCCCGGGGCTCGGGTCCGACTCTGCGCACAGTGGGTGCATACAGGCACAGCCCCAGGCTGGCTGAGATGGCTGAGGGCAAGGCTCGGCAGAGCTCCTCCTGCTCAAGAGCCAGGGCAGGACTCCACCCTAGGCTATCTCATGCCTAGAAGAAGCAGAGCACTATTATTATCATCATTATTAATTGGTTCATTTCTCATACCACTTTCTGCCTCCTAGACAGTCCAACTGCATGCAAGGGACAGTGTCCCTTAGCAGGAGCAGGACTGTCCCCACTCCTGGTCACTCCTGGCAGAGCACTTTTGGGCAGGACCACAGCATCCATCCACTTCAGTCCCTGGCCCCCTCTGTCCCTTCCTTCCAGGGGACTTTGCTTTAAGGCCACAAGGCGGACCCCAAAGCTGGGTCTGTTCTCCCCGACATGCAGAAAACCTCAAACGCTCTGATCTGCCAGCCCAAGCTGCTCACAGCAGACCACCAACAATCCCCCGCCAGCGCTGGGCTAGACCCTGAGCCCATGCCTGTCCCCCCAGGGCCACACTGCTCTAGACTGATCGGGGAGAAGCAGGAGGAGGCAGTGGCAGAAGCAGCAATCCCAGGAGACGATTAAACCAGGAGATGATTTGCCATCCACCTCCAAAACCACCCACAGTCTTTGTCAAGATCACACCCAGGCAGCCAGTCCAGACAGATCTGATTCAATTCCACCTTCTTGTGAGTTCTTCCTTCCAGCCCCGTAATGTGCCTCCTCCTAGAGCAGGGCACAGCGAGGATGCTCCTCAGGGACAAACCTGTGCTTGCTACTGCCTCACTGGGATGCATCCACCATGTGGACACAGCAAAGTCCCCTGCAAGCTGGGATGCTCAACACTATGGTCCCAAGGACCAAGGTGAGGTACCTCTCCAGGGGTCTGTGCCAGCAGTGGTACCCGCTAGCTGTGAACCCCCAGAGGCAAGGAACCTCAAGTGCTGCCAAGGTTCTGGCCTTAGGGCCACCAACAGCAGCTATGGGCCACCAACATTTTCTCGGGGCCAACTGCAGAGTGTGTGCTGGCGGCTGTTCCTGTGACAACTCATTCACCTTCATTTTCTCAGCTAATATGGGTGCTGACCAAGACCCAGGCCATGGCCAAACAAATTAGCCTTTGTCTGATGGTTGGTGCCTCCTGAAACAAGCACAACTAGCTTGGTAATTGCCACACTTCTGGCTCCAGCCTCCATCCTGCACAGGGAAGAGGTATGAGGTCTCACCAGGATGCAACTCCAGTTATCCCGAGAGGCTTACACTGTGGGAGAACCTGGCCCAGACCCTCCTGCAGTGCTGCAGTGAGCTGTCCCAGGAAGCCTCATGAGAAATCCCCAGCCCAGGTTTAGAAGCCATCTGAAGAGGTGGATGGATTGCTTTAGCAAGGCTAAAAACCAGAGACTGACACAGCTCCAGGGGTTCTGGGGAGGTGCCTCACTGCAGCCAGGCCCCAACAAAGGCTTGGTGTTCAGAGAGCCCCCAAGCCTGTCTTCGAGATGAGTTTGTGAGTGCTCAGCTCCACTGAGGCAGAAGCTTCCTATGGGCAGCTCCCCACATCCACATGGGGAAGCCTCAGCCTTTGTGGGGGCCACCTTCTCACCAGGTCCCACTGCCCTGCCCAGCAGCACCGGGCCACCACCCTCCGCAGTGGCCGTTTGCTAACATTAGGTTTGGCCCCCATAAACGGTGCAGTGGAGTGCCGGCACTGTGTTGTGTCCACCCAGGTGTCTGTACACACACCATCCTAGGCTGGTGGCGGTGGTAGTCCCAAAAGATGGGGCCAGCACTCCTTTCTTCCTGCAGGTCGTCTCATCCTCAGGACAAAGACCTTTGCAATTTCCTCAGCCTCTAACCCTGGCTGGGGACAGGGATTCCAACAGAATCAGTCCACTAATGCTGCAAAATGCAAAATTGCTGAGGAAGGTGGAAAATAACCCTGAGTTAGCAGCTGCAGTTGAATGGAGGGATTAGTGCTCTCGCTGCTGGAGCACCCCCTCCCAGAGGACACCTTGCTCCTAGGGAAACACCCTGGTCCCATCGCACATCTCGCCCCCCACAGCTTAGGGAGTCTCTTCAAGAAGGGAAGTGGCTGTCAGATCCTTTTGGTTCTGCCTCAGACAGGCCTGAAAGAGGCAACCTCAGCTATTCAACCTGCAGAGACCCAGCCTGTCACCAGGATGGATTAGAGCAGTTACCAGCAAACCCACTCCTCGCCCATCTTAACCACCTGAGCAGCACAAAACTGAGCATTCTTCTCCAGGGATCCCAGGTCCCAGGGCAGCATCATACCAACTTCACACAACCAGTGAGTCCTGGGACCTCAAATTCAGGCTGGTACCTGCTTCACCATCAAGCAGATCTTGCTCCACCCAAGCAAACAGGCTGTGTTTATTCTCCCTACTCCTACCTGCCCAAAAGGGGCTTTGCACCTCCCTATTCAATTAACATAGCTCTGAGTACATCTTCATGCACTGCACATCCCAAGGGCTGCACAGATACTTCTGGGTTGGAGCAAAAAGCCCAGGACAACAGCTGGGGCAGCACATTTTAGCATCAACTCCCCGCAAACCCCAACTTCCTGCGTGCTCCACAAAGAAGGATAGTCTTTAGGGTGGCTTAGGAGGCATCGAGTGCTCTTCCCTCATCTTCCCCCAGGGTCCACAGAACAGTGTAGAGAGAGGAGAGGAGTCACACTTACTTGCTAGGCTTGACAGGGGAACCTCTGTTGGGGGAACTTCTGCTCGGGGAGCCTTTGCCCACTCCCTTGAACATGTTGGCGAGGTCCTAGCTGGTCTCCGGGAGTCTACAAAGTCGTCGTGGGTGCTGGCTCTCTGCTCTGGTCTGTTGGGATGGAATGACAAGACTCAGTGAGGGAAGGTTGGCGGCACGCTAAAGAGCAGTTTCTGGGAGGCTCCTCCCTGAACGCAGGTGAGCAGCAGCAGAGATGGAGGCACATATGAAAAAATTACTTGAAAAACCAGTTTGAGGTGGAAAGAGCAGAGCCCCAGAGGGAGAACGGTAGACCTCGCCCTGGCTTGGAGAGTGTTTTGGCACAGACTGCCACAACCGTGCAGCAGTTTCCCAACGGAGGGGCAGAGACCACAGCCTTTGCAGGGAGGAAAAGGCTGCAAATGCAACTTTGAGAGAGTACACTGTGACTACTGAAACACATTTTAAAGCACCTTCTTGCATTAGCTGTTTAAAATGCTAGAGAAGTAGCAGAAGCCCGACAGCCCCAAGAGTTTTCCAAGGCAGCAGCAGCAGTTTGGGAACCAGCAATTCACAGAACTTGATGTTATTTTGCAGTTCAGTAAACTTTTGGCCCAGACTCAGCACAAGGTGGCCCTAGGTCCCAGCAAAATACTGAGGGCTCATGGCAGAACGAAGGTCAGCAGCTCCAGTGCAGCATCACAGGAGCCTCAGTCAGAAGGATTCAGGCTCTGGGACAAACTTGGGTACTAAAGCCTCAAAGTCCTGGGTCTGAGATTCTACCTAGACACCGTGTCTATGCGAGATCTTAAAGCAGGCTTTGCCTCTGGGCAGCTCTTTCCCCTGTGGAGCAAATGTTCAGAGTCCCATCTAGTTCCCAGTATAGCCCAACAACACCCTGGCACCTCTGCGGCTCCTAGGGATGCCCATCCAGGCTGTGCTCCATGGTGAGGCTGCCCAGCCCCTCAGCTCTCCTAAGCCACAGCAAGGGCTGGCTGCTGTCTACATCCTGTTGGTTTCAGATAAAGCAGAGTTCAAAGTTCCCCACAAACCAGGAACCCTGTGTTTCAGGCTGATCCAGCATGGATCCCACAGCAACATGGGATTCTTATCCAGTGCAGCACCAGGGAGGGAGGGCAGAGGATGGGGAGGAAGTGGACAGGAATGGATGGTGACCACAGCCCCCATGTAAGCACCAGCCACCCATGATACTACCACAGGTTTGTGGCTGTTCTTCCCCATTTGTTGTGGCCCAAGGACAACCCACAGCCAGAGACGAAGGGCTAGGACGGTGCCTCGTCACTTCCTGGGTGACCTCTTTGTCCTCTTTAAATTGGCATAGAACAAGTGACGCTTGTCTCAGGAGAGAGGGAAAGATGTGTGTGGGACAAGGCTCCTTTGCAAGGTGCTTGCTTTCTGCTATGGTTTTGCTCTTCTACAAGCTACAAAGCCCAACCTCTTCATGGTGGTATCATAGCTTGGGCCCTGCTTCTCACACCAGGATCTCAGAAGAATGAAGACAGGAGGTGTCCCCAGCTCAAAGCACTGGGACGCAGCTAGTATGGACCTTAGGAGGAGGGGTGACCTCTCCTCCAAGGTGTCTAGAGTTAACCAAGACCTGCTTCAGGGCCTGTCCTTGCTGTGTGGAGGTCTAGAGACAGGACAGAAAACGGTTGCTGAGAGATCACCCCTTTGCCATTAACATCCAGTTGACCAATGACAGCAACAATGCTCTTTGGAGCTGTTGGAGGTCCCCAGGGACGAGAAACCAGTGCAGAATATCAGCTATAGACCACAGGACCAGACCCTGCTGCATTTGCATTCAAAGGCTTAAAACATGCTGAAGCCTTGCCAAGGACAAGAGTTGAGAGCGTGTGAGGCCAAGTAGACCTCAGTTTGTACCCACGCAAAACAGGAACATGCAGAAGCCCACGGTCACATGGGACAACCCCTTCTCTGCAGGGCTGGTTGCACAAGCCAGGAGAGGATCAATCCCCTGTGAATTCAAAGGAAACTAAATTGAACAAGATTGACTGCCTGTAATCCCCTGGAAGACAGTGTGCTCGCACGTGGAGGAAGTTCTAAGAATTAACACAAAAAGCAAACCAGGCACATACCAATGCACCCCCCACCCCAGACAACCTGCTTCCCAACATATCCATCACCCACACAACCTGGAGCCAAGGGCTGGAGCTTCTTCCTTGCAGAGCTTTAAAACAGCACCTTCCTCTCCTGTTTAACAAGACAGAGGTGTGATCCTTTGCCTGGCCAAGTCCCCCCTGGCAAGGATCCCTCAGAAAGACAGAGCATTTCAAAAGCTGGTACTCTTTGATCTCATGTCTGTGCACACACAGACGCATGCTCTGGCAGGCAGTGGCAACCTCCATGCCATATGCAGATGGGACAGACAAACATGGGGCTAATCTCAGGGCTGATGTGAGAAGAGGCAGCATGCTTGGCAGAGGAGAACCTGTCCGCTTGCAGACAGTGTGAGATACAAGCTAGGGCACCGGGCCACATCCTGCATGGTTTTGAGCCCTGGTCCAGGAGCAATACCAAACATCCAGCCTGCCTCACTGCAGTGAAGGGACCTGCCTCATCCTTGCTCAGGCAGACATGGTGGGAGGAGAAGAGGCAGACCCAGCATGCTCATCCCACACAGAGCCCATGTGAGGGAGCAGCTCTTTGCTGCCTGCTCACCTGCCTGAGGAGCAGGGCTCACCCAGACCTCAGCAAAGCCCCAAGGGGTCTGTCACCATCCCAGCCTCAGGAAACAAGAGTTGGAGGAGGAAGCTGGAGGTAGAGCCAAAGATGGCTCTAGTGTGCAGGTCTTGCAAGCCGAGCACCCCTGCCACCACATCCAGCCCAGAACAAGTTTCTGCTGCAGCCCAATGACTGCTGTGAGGGGAGGGATGCTCTCTCTGCCTGCTGCCAGCCCAGCCTCCCCCATGCTGCGATGACCACCACGACCTGCTGGTGAAGGGGGTGTCACTGCAAGAATCCCCAGGGGAACACTTGCAACCAGCACTGCTTGCTTCAGCCCAGGTCACTTCCAGATCCTCAGCAGGTTTTGTTCAGACCAGCCCCAGCTGTGCCAGGGCAGAGTATGATGGTTAACCCAGGCCCTGCAAGAAGCAACAGGCATGGAAACCAGTTCAACCAGTTCTCCACCACAGCCACCCACACAGCTGTGCCTGGCACTTGGGCCCGAACCCCAAAACCCTGGGCAGGACTGCCCCATGACATACTTGCTCCTCTGCAGCTGGAAGCCCAAGCACAGGTCTGCAAGAAGACCATCCAAAACAGCATTATCAAAGGCCTCCCACCTCACGGCCATTCCCCCCACACTAGACAGGCAGCCCCAGCTATATTTCCAACAGGATCGCTCTGCACTGCAACAGGGACTAAGCTCCCTGCTGCCACAGCAGGCAGAGCTGCCTTGCCCAGGTGAGATCATCCATGGGCCAGGGGTGGGCAGCCTTCCTTTCATTCCAGGTCGACCAGCCTCAAAACACTGCCATTGATCTACAGACAAAAAGCAACAAGCAAGGTTGCATCTTGCCCAGGCAAGTCCCCAACTAGGCTACAGCTCACTTTGGGGGCTGAGACTTACCTCCTGGGGTTACAGACCTGGGGCTGGCTGCTCTGGCAGGGCTCCAGACACAACAGGAGATCATATGGGAAGTCACATCATAATAATTTTATTTGCTTTCCAGAAGAGGATCTGGGGATTCATCCCAGTAGCCTGGAGCTGTGCCAGGATGCAGATGCCTAGTTTTACAGAGCAGTCACATAACCAGATGCTTCTTGCTGCTCACACAGATGAGCAGTGGTTGCCTGCAGGGACAGATAGCAGGCACAGCTGTGCAGAGGACCTTGGTGAACAGGTAACATTTCAGGGAAGGAAGATTTCAGGAACAATCCTGGAATAATCTTTCCCAAGAAATTGGCAGAGGAGAAATTTAGAGGATGGCATGCCTTTGTTAACAGGCAGGCCTCTCAAGTTTTTACAGAGGAGATGATGGCTTAACATGACCGATAAATGATTTGCTATTACCCGATAAGACCATTTGACCTTCTGGATGGCAACGTACTTGCCTCCTCTGCACCTCTCCTCCTCCCTCCAGACCATCCTCTGCACTCCTAGTCCTCTGGATTAGTTTTCCTTCCTACTTCACCTCCTTGCTTTTGAACTTAATTCTTGAAATCATTCTCCTGGGAAGCAATGTGCTGAAATCAAAGCAACAAGCAGAGCCCTTACACTGCACAAGCCTCCCACAACACACCACCAAGAGCTGCTGCTGGCCAGACACTGCAGGGAAAACTCCACCATTAAGGTTTTAAATGACACTGTAGAAGCGGTAGGTGCCTGCAGCAGAGCAATGGAACGACCTTTACAACAAATTGAACAGTTGGGAGGTGGGATGAGAAAAGTAGGAACCATCAGTGAGCACAGATGCAGGAGGGTTTAGTCTTCAATACACCTGGAAACAGCCTTGATTTGTTCATAAAACACCACCTATGGAAGAGCAGTTCATGCATCTCCTCACCCCTGTAAAGCCCCTGTTAATGGTCACTCATATTTACACCAAACAGAACCAAAGGCCCATCTCACCTACCACCCTGTCCAGCAGCACCCACCACCATGTCCCCAAGGACAAAGGAAGAGCTTCACAGTTGTGTGGTCAGACAGGTAGCACCCAGCAGCTGGAGAAAAGCTCCCTACTCTGTCATCTCACCTCTAATCTTCATTCCCATGAAAAAGCAGGAGGTAAGTCATGGCCACTCCTGCCTGCGCTCAGCATCCAATTATTTCTAATGGTTTCAGAGGTGCACGAGGCTGACAGATGCTTTCCTACGCAGAGATGCTCCCTGTCTGACAACAGGACCAGCAGTTGCAGCCAGCCCAGACTAAGACTTGTTGCGAAGGATACATGGTCTTTGCAACTGGAGACAGAGGCTATAAGACTTGGGCTGTCCTCAGCGAGAGGGAAACCCTCCTAAGAGTCCCCAAAGCCAGGGAGAACAGCAGAGCATGAAGAGCAGCCTGGGGAGTCAGAAGCCACAGACCCCCAGACACTCACCCCCTTGGGAAGTATCAGAGCGTGTTCCCACCAGGCATACACAAGTCAGCCTCCTTTGCCTCACAGATGCCAAGGACAGCACCTTTTCATATCATTTTTATCTCAGCCCTTTTTCCTCCTTGTGGAGCAGTTGTCATACAAGCCAAAGTGAAACTCCAGAGCCTCAGGATAGCCCACCTATTTTTAAAAATTGTTACCCAGCTGGGAAAATAGGATATTTGATCTTAAGTATAAAATTACTCAGTCCTCAAACCTTTTGCTTTGCTTTATCTTTACCAATTGGTAACCAGAGGAGAAGTGCAAAGGCCCCCACCCTTCTCCCTGCAGGTCTGATTAAGACCCATTAAAAAGCCTCCTGGGGCTGGGCTCATTGCCCTGCCAGAGTCAGCAGAGGAAAGTGGGCTTTGGCTTCAGAGTCAGCTCAGCTCCAAGGACCTTTCCCCAGAAGACCAGAGGAGGCTGAATCCAGCACAGCACCCCCAGCACAAATGGGAAGTCCTATCTCTCTAAATACAGAGGACCTCTGCACCACACCACCTCATTAACAGCTCCATCCCAAGGCTTTTATGGACTACTTATCCCTAGACCCTTCAGACATCAAAAGGAGCTGCCTGCCTCCCACCCCATCACCACTCCAGTCTCATCACAGCATCCCGCAGCTTCTTCTGAGTTTAATCGCTAGGACTAATGAGCAGGACATCACAACGATTCCCTACAGCAGCTATGCGTTAGCCTGATTTTCCTCTCCCCAGAGGATTAGCAAGGCTGTAATAGCACTAAATAAATTCGCTAATAGCAGATTCTCAAGACACTTTGTCTGGAAAACTTGTTTATAACTTACAAGATGCAGCCTGCAAATTTGGCTTTATTATCCAGTGACACTGCTGAAGGGAGCTGCTCCCCAAACACAGTGATTGAATCTGAACAAGATGTGTCCTAGATCATTAACCAGGCAATAAGAGGTAATTAAACACCTGCATGGAAAGGCAACCTTCACACAACACAGCTGGAGAAACACCCCATGAAATCAGGGTGGGAGAGCAGAGCTTTTGGGGTAGGTTTCTTTCATGTCTCCCAGAAAAACTGTCTTTCTCAAATGGCAGCACCCTGGAGAAGGGACCATCCCCTACAAATGCTGGGCTAAAGCATGAGGCAATTGGCCCACTTTGGGGCGATGGAAAGTTAAATGCAAGGACAGGTTTGCTCTCCTATGTGCCTCCACACTCAAGTGCAATGCAAAGGCCCTGTAATGTGCAAAAATACTTGCAGGATGCTGTATTGCAGGTGGTGGCCAGCTGAAACATGTATACCTGGAACACTCAAAGGCATACCTGCTCGGCAGAAAAAACTTCTGGCCTCAATACAAAGAGGTGACTGAAGGAACAGGCGTTCAGAAAAGAGGGATCCAGGGTGGAGCACCCCATTTGGCAAGACCTGAAGGGCATTAGGAAGGAGATGCTCACACACCAGCTAGGAAGGATCGTGCTTTCAGATTCACTCCAAACCAAACCAAGCCCACAGAAAGGCTCTGCTCACGGCACAGGGCTAGCAGGGAGAGAAGACAAATCCCTCCTGGGCCACCAAGGCAAGGAGCAGGGGCCAGAGCAGTGACAGCCCCTGCAAACCCCCTCCCAGACAGGAGGGCAGCACTGGACCCCAGCCCATCTTTGGGGATGGAGAGTGCAGCAGCCTGGAGCATTGCTGAGCCAGGGTGGCTCACACCTCCCAGCCACAGCCTGCAAGCCCAGAAGCCCCAAGTGCTTTTCAGTTGGATGTGAATCTCCCGCAAAGCTCCATTTTTGAGCTGCTCTTGCATGATTCGGTGGTGAGTGTTTCTGTGTCACAGGCAGGGACCAGAGTGAGATGAATCTGTCTGCCACAACTAATTCTGTGCAGCCAGACTTTGCCTTCCCTGACTTAATTTGATGCTCTGAGAAAATTAGATCTTCTCCTGCTTCTGTGGAAAAAGGCAAGCACTGAAGGTAATTCAGAGGCTTTGATGCTGCTCCTTAGTCATTCGGGCACCACAGCCACAGCATCGCTCCCTAGACTGACCACGGGCTGGGGATGAGAGTCACTAATCCTCATGAACAGCGTGCGAGCCTCAGGCAAAATGCTGTGTCTATTCTGTGCACAGACACCACCATCCCACAGCCCAGCAAGGGAAGGACAAGATGACTACTTCCAGAGCAAGGAATTTAACTTTAATAACTCCAACACTACGGGTGCCCAGCTGTGGAGGAGTTTGCCAAAGATCATAGTACAGCAGTGCCTAGAAATGCTAACTACACACTAGGACCTGGGTCCAAATTTGAATTCAATGGCACTGGAGAACATGAAAGCTGCGCCCAAGGCCACGTGCGCACAACAGACATGCAAACTACACCCTTTGAAAGTGGTTTTTAAACCTCCTCCTCTGAGCCATTAGTGCTTTTTACGCCAGAGGTGGGAAGGTTTTCACCCCAGGTTACTCGAAGCAGCCCAGAGAAGGGCTGGGGACATGGTTGGGGGGGGGGGGCAGACACAGCCACCTCCCTTGCATGCAGAAATTTGCGCTTGGGCTTAGCTCTAACCCAAACACTGTAATCCAGTGCTCAGCACAGAGCAAGACACTAATTCACACCCTGGTGCAAAAAGTAAATCCCCAGTGCAAACAAAAACCAAGAGTGAGGACACTCCAGGTATTGAGGCTGGATGCTCCAGAGCAAGGACCTGTCGGCTCTGTCCCAACCCAAATCCCACCATGACCCACTTCCACAAGAGATGGGATTTTTGCAGCAACAGCAGCAGTTACCTGACCGGCAGTTCAGGTGACTTTGTACCAGGCTAGCATAGGACCAAGCCTCTCCTCCTCAGATGCAAAGCAGCACACTCAGGCCCAGGAGACCTTACCCAAAGGGAGAGGGTCAGGGAGTGGCTGCATTTCACAAACCTGTTCACCCTTGGCACAGTTTGGGTGAGCCCAAGAAGCAAAAGCCCAGCACGAACCTTTGCTGTAGGTGTGTCCCTCCAAACCGCTGTGTGATCAGCTCCCGGAGCACCAAGTTGCTCCACATCAAATCCTCTGAGTGCCAGGGCCAGAGGGGTGGCCGGAGCAGGTCCCGGGACGAAGAGGGACTTGAGCAGCGACCCAGGTTTCTGAGCTGGGCTGGAGAGGCAGCTGCATCCTGCAGTACTGCCCAGCACTTCCTCAATTCAGAGCAGGGCAGGGAGGAGAAGACAAAGCATCCACCAAGAGCTGCCGCTGCTCCTGCCTCAGCCCCAGGAAAGCTCAGAGCGCACAGGGTACTGCTAGCCCACCTCTACCAAGCAGCTTTCAGGATCATTGTCTGCTTTCTGTTGCATTACATCCTTCCTCTTAACACTCTGGGGGCACCCACCATGCATTCCTTCCCACCTGGATCAGAAAGGGCTCTTCTTTGGCTGACAAACCTACCTCCAGCTGTTCTTATGCTTGAAAATAGCAATCCCATCCTGAAGAGGAGCAGCTGTATACAATCAAGATCACATCAAATCACTCCTTTAAGTGAGCAAACTCCCAATTTACATCCCCAGCTGAAAACCATGGGGTATTTGTTCTTGCAGCTCTAACAGGGCAGTTGACAAGAGCTATGCAGGAGCAGCGACATCTCTCATCAAATGCATCTCCTTCCAAGAACTAGTGTTTACTCACTGCCGCTGTCATTGGACAAGGACTTCCCACACTGAAATTCCAGGGACTGCAGCCTTTCACTGCCAGCTGCACCCAATACAGGCTGCCAGCTGAACCTGCAACCACCTCAAAATAAGGCAGCCACAGAGGCCCTAGAGAGCTTGCTGCCAGTGCGCACCTGGGATGCTGTCCATCTGAAGCAGCTTGGATTCAACAGCAATGATTTTCTCTGGTAACATAATACCTTCAGTTTAAAATACCCCCAACTCCGTTTTCAAGGAGGCAGAGACTGCTATTTAGGAGCTCCCAGGCCAGACTATTACTATCCCACATCACCTCCAATTTCTCTCCTTTAACTGACCAGTTTGTCTCATGCTAATAATTTCTCATATACCCCATAAGTCCCTCAAGACCTATCCATTGTCACTGCACCCCTCAGAGTGCATGATCAGAAGTGAACATCACCCAAGACACAGGTGTATCACTGGTGGTAGGGTTGAGGGCCACGATATACATCTCATCCCTATTTTAATTGATGCAATGGTACCTGGCACAGCTAGCTTAGACTATAATTAAAATTCCAGTGCTAAGCCCAAAGATACTGCATAGGAAAAGTTCATTGACTGTTCTTCTGGAGCTTCCTGTTTGAGGGCAATCGTGTGGCCTCCATGCCAATTAATTCATGGAAAGAGAGCAAACACTTAAAAGCAAACAGTACAGCCTAATGAAAGAACAGAGCAATAAGGAACCAGGTTTCCAAGCATCACAAACCAGTACTCTGCAGCTCGCTCTAGCTGTCTTATGCAAAACTAACAGATGGCAGTTCCAGGGGAATGTTTTTTTCCATGTCACATCAGACACTTCACTTGCCTGTGCCGTTCCCTGACAACTACTGCCATCTAAGCCTTACTTTTGCCATTCCAATCACCAGTGCTGGCCTAAAAGCCTGAATGAACTTTGCAAGTCTGGTTTTCATCATACAGGTGACTTGAGTAAGTACTTTTTTTTCTTTTTTACATTTTTAGTTTTTTCCTAGTGCCTCATCAGTGCCTTCCACATTATGCAAGTCACAACACTCACTTACAAACCCCACTCTACTCACCTTCCATTAGCATTACATCAAAACAAATAAGCCAAGTTACCTCAGAGTGGTGCATGTTGTTATCTGAGCCTTCAAGCAGAAGATCCTCCTCTAGAACTAAGTGGCCATTCTCCAGGGGTTAAGTAGCCCCAGGTGATGGAGTGACCTTGATCCTCTGAATGCTTCGGAGGCAGAGTGCTTGGTGTTCTCAATGTTCCACATAAACTACACGTCTCAGAGGTCAGGAATAAAACTTTGTTTTCAGATTTCTTATCTGTGTTCGACTAATCAGTTAACTGTCAAAAGGTGTTTGACATAAGAGGCCAGTTGCTCTTAGCTTTTTGTAACAGTACAGTAACCAATTAGAAAGTGGCTGCAGTGTGAGTTTCACTGGAATGAATCCAGGCACCACATAGATTTGTGGTAGGAAAGCAGAAAGGAGTTTGGTTTGCAAACCAAACAGTAGAACAGTCCTCAAAGTGATTTGATATAAAAGCTGAAAAGGAGAGAGCAGCTCAGATTAACATACACACTAAGAGGTACCATGAAGCAGATCAACCAGCTGATGCTTGCTCTGGTTATTGCATGACCTTTCCTTGTCTAAAGGGAAACAGGCTTTACGGGGAAGAGAAATCTGCCATTCAAAACCATGTTTTCCAGAAATTTGTCATCAGATGAATAAATAGTCTTCCACATTTCTTTCAGCTCTACACTTTCCCATTCTCTTGTAAAATGCCCCTGGCATCCAGAGGCAAATGGAATTAGCTAGAATACAATTCCCATTTTGTTTCCATGTTGCAAAAATTAAACACAAACAAGAAGTTCTTCCTCCTTCTCTTACCCCTTTCTGAGCACAGAGTCCTCTTGAAGGTTGCTTTGTACTTTGAGAACTCACAAATCAGACTGACTTGGAACAAAGCAGCAAATATTCATATTAAAATAATGGGAATTGTTAATTCCCCGCATTCATCTGACATGCACCTTGCATGGAAGATTCCTATGAAAACAATTTGATCATTTAAAACAGTTCTTCTGTTTCCAACCCTACTAACTCCAATGCCTAAAAATGGAGAAACAATGCAAAGTCAAGACAACCAGTACAGAAGAGTTAAGACAGCTAGAAGAAACTGCTGTTTCATTTTCCAGCTACAGACTTAGTGAAAACCGAAACATTGCTGGTGGAAACTTCCAAATACTTTATTCAGGAACAGTTCTGCCCATACACTGTGTTGGTTGGGGGTTTTTTTTTCTTGTTTAAATGATCACAGTTATGAAGCTACCCGCATTTTGGAAGTGCCCATCACCACAGCACCTGGGTGCTTTATAAAAAAAAGTTGTCTGGCATGACAGAGATCTATCACTCAAGAACCTACTCGTCTTCTGTTGCTTATTCCTCATTTCAGGTGTACCTACTGACCAAGGATGAGGAAAAAAGCAACAGATGAACTCCAGAAAAAGATCATCATCTTTTCAGGCAAGGTTTAGATCAGAGACAAAACAAACAGTGAGACACCCATATTCCCATGAAGAGCAAGCAGCTATTTCCAAAGCCACCCATGAAGCTTGTTTCCCAGGAAGCGTCTTGTAGGAATAGGTTCTATACTGTATTTAGGTATTTAACAAGACGTGTCTCAATAAAGAAGGATCATATTGGCCCAGAGTACAAATTCAGGTTATAGTCCACCACAACTGGGGTAAACCATTAAAATTTGGTAAGGTATTTGCCATCCTTATCAATAAGGAAAGAGGCTCTATTTTGTAATTGCTGAATGTTACATTTTTTAAAAATACAGACACTTCTGGGAGTCAAAAGGGAAGGAGAAGTTAGCCCCCTTGGCTACTGTTTCATAGCCTTGATGTAGGCAGCCTCATCTTGCTGATTTAGTTCTGCATCTACTTTTGCCTCCACTCCCCCATCACACCCAGATTTCTACACCAAAATTCCAAATTATAGTGTCAAATAATAGGGCAGAGGGAGGAATCAAATTATGCCTATGCCCTGGTCCATGGTAAGATGTGTACCGTCGCTGAACAGGCCACTGGTCACAAAGCAAGCTTCAACTTCTCCAAGCAGAAAGGAATTTCTCTGTGCTCCAGATTATTTTCAGCTATTTATAGTGTATGTATGTTTCTGAATAGATTGTTTATCTTCAATACACTGGGAGATACTATAAGTGCACAGACATATACATAGAACATAGGGAAGAAGATGATAAAACTTCCCTCTTGGTTTCAGGTGCTGATATTTGTGTCCTAGAACCTGTTGGAGCTTTTCCTTCAATACAGAATAAAACCTCTGTTCCTCATGGGGTCCTGGTTAACTTTTGAATCCAAAGATGCCCTTTATATATCCTGTGAGGCCACTCTTGGCCTTCTGCTCCACCTTGTCCTCCAAAGGTGGGAAAGCAACATGATTAAGGGCCAGGTCAAAGAACAAGGGTTTGCATGGAATGGGCTGGAAGCCCGGAGGGAAATGCACGAGGCTGACTTGCTTGCTGACAAGAGAAGGATCCAGACAGAAAGTCTCAAACCGTTCTGAGAGTGGCTGAAAAAGACCAGTGCAGAAACACAAATTAAACACATGCTGAATCAAAGCTGACAAGTGTCAAACAAGCAAAGAGGATTAATTAAGCAGCAATTGAGACAACAGAACCTGAAGTTCCCTTGTGTGACATCTTGGGCCCTTGAAAATTATTCTAACCCCTGTCAAAGCATCGCTGGAGGATCTCTGCGAAACCTTCCCAAGTGCAGGGAAAAAGCTAAGTTAAAAAAAAAATAAAGAAGATGCCACACTAGAAGCTGCAAGCAGCTGCCTAGCTCCTACCCAAGGAACCCCACTGTCAGCCACCTTCCAGACTTGCAGAATGAAAACAAGACTAATAAAATCTCTTAAATACACTAGTCATGATGGAACTCCAATCAGCATGACATTTCTTGAGTTGCAAGAGACACTCAGGTAACAAGTTAAAAGTAAAGTTCATTAAGAACACTCATGGAATTTGCCTGAGCTCTCAGCTCTTACCTTGCCATCCTTGACCTGAGATGGAGACTCAGTCTCATGAGTATCATTTGCATCTGCGAAATTGAAGAAAAAGCAGTAAGAATAACAGGCTAGATCCTGGCATAAAGTAAGACTGTCTCAGGAGTCAACTGTCCTCTAAGCTTAGCTATGAGCCTTGCTTTCTGGGATACACAAGACAATATTTTCAGTAGAATCAACTTGCTTTCTAGACTAAAAGGATCACACACACTCATCTAGACCCAACATAGCTCTCCAGTGATGGAAAAGTTCTCCTTCACGTTGTCACGAGAAACTCCTGAAAGAAGCACAGATTTTGAGTTAAGCACAAAGCAGCAGATGACGAGAAGAACCCAGTGGGGTCTGTTAAAACAAGATTAAGACAATAAAAGACAAGGCAATCCATTACTTATCTTGGGTTTCCAGCAGCAGGCACAGCAAAAACCGCAGCCCCAGAAATCACAAAGTTCATGCATTCCCCCAAAGTTCCACTAACTGAGTTGATGCTGACGAAGAGCAGAACATCACTGCTCTCCCCTTTCTCAGTACTTCTCCCAGCTAGGCAAAACTGGGATGAGTAAGGCCAACTTGTTTGTAGCAAAAAAATTAAACACTAAACAGAGTGTTCTGTCCAGGTTGCCAAAACAGTTACACACCGTCATGAAGCGTTTTCGCATCTCTGGCCAGGGAGCAAGATGCCCAATGTCTACTCACTGGCTGTCCAGCTGCAATACACACAGCTAGAAGCAGCTAGAACTGGGCGGAGGGGGCCAAGACACATTTTCCAGAGCCTACATAGATCTGAGTGAAGTGGAAAAACACTTGGAACTTCACAAATTAAATGAGTGAAATAGCTGCAGGGGCACTATTCAAGAGACATTAGAGCTCTAGCATAACTGTGCAACTCACCTAATATAGCTGCTGCTTGCAAGGAGTATTTCTCTGCATTGACTTGAGTGATCAGATCCTGAACATCAGGCAGCTCCTAGGTCATTAAAGAAAATAATTTCAGAGCCTGAAATGTGCCAGTTTAAGAGTTAGGGCAAAGGCAAAACCTGACAAAGTAAGAACTAAGAAATTAAGTCCTAGTGCTGATAAGCCTTCCCAGAATGAGAAAAACTACAGTACAGCCCTTCAGGCAGTAGTGACATTGTATAACAGAAAATGCACATGTGAGAAAAAGTGGTAAATTGTTATGGATTTGTTACAGAAAGTCTGCCTCTCCCCCAAAGCAAGTGGCCAGTTGAAGCGTTTCCACATCACTAGAAAGTCTCTACTATAACATGTCAAGAAGTCACACTTGTGTTACTCTTCTCCCTACTTAAAGATAAGTCTTGAATTGTAATGGCCTGGCACCTAATTGACAATAAATACCGGGACAGAGCTTCTTCATAAACTTCAGCTCTCTTCTACACACAGGATTAGGTTCCTACCTTCAAGCTATTCATATAGGCTCCAGCTCCTGACTGAACTTCATGGGCATATTTCAGCACTCTTTCATATAGAACAAGAGCTTCACTCCATTTCTTTACCAGGACGTAGGACTGTGCAATGAAGAAACACCTGTAACAGTAAAGAGTGGATCATTGACACGTTTGTTATCCATACCTTTTGCCAACTCAAATGACTGATAACAGGAGATATTACAAGTAGCACTGGCCAGTTTCTCTTTAGCATCCAGTTTTCATTTCACAGAAGAGCAGAAGAAACCGCATCAAAGTCCTGTACAGTGCATAGAGCTTTGGAATAATAAGCTTTGAAGATGTAATGCCTGCTAAAGAAAACCTGGCTGTTTCTCTGTCACCTGTAAGCTTTGTACACAAGTGTCTTCAATCCAATCTCTTTTTGGAAGTTCTTGTCCTCTTCTAGGCCAGGAAGCTGTGTCAGTTCCACAAGGTTCTGTGCAAAGAGAGCAAGAGTAACAAATGCAGGAATTGTTTTTCTCTGGAATCTGCTGGAGTAAGAGAAAGCTGCCCCTTTTAACAAGTCAACAGTACACTCCCATTTAAATAGTTTCCAGTTTTCTAATTATCAGTATGCTAACCTTGTGAAGGACACTCACTGAAACTTGTGCAAATTTTCCCTCAGGAGAGATTTTCTGACACAAACAGGAATTAGGACAAAGACTCCTCAGATTTCACATGAAGTAATTCTTTCATAAGGCATTTCCCTTTCCCATTCTCAACAGCTTCAGCAACAGGCTCCCACAGTTAATAGAAAATTCATGCAAGAAATTGAGAAGCCGCTTATGAAGAACAAGTGCCTTTTAAGTATTTTTAGCTGCTACTTTCTCCAGCCAGCAAAAACTAAGGCAGCTATCAGGATGCTGCATAAAAGAGTCAGAAAAGCTATTTTAAAAAAACTGCATTAGCCTGTACAACCAAGGGCACCCATTCTAGCAGCACTTTCTGTTCACAGCTAGAAGTGGCTTTTTGTGTTTCTTGTAGATGTTGAACACCTTCAACAGGTAACTGTAGGTACTCAGTTGCTCTTCAGACTTCACGGGCAGCTCGCTTGCACTGCTCTATTTTCTACAATAACTTTTTGTACCAAAGTTCTCCAATTAGTATGAAGAATTAGATTTGTTTTCACAGCCTTACCTGCAAAATGATATCATAAAGACGGATCAGGTCCTGAGGCCGTGGTGCACGCTTACCATCCTCTTCTGACCGCTGCTGCTGCAGCAGTGCCTTCTGCAGAGACTTTGCCATACTCTCATTGCGCTTGATGGCTGTTGACAGCTTGATATAAGTCAAATAACTAAAAAGATAAAAGATAAAATACCATTAGCAGACTGTCAGAACTACTCAGACACTACTCTTTGTTCTGAAAAAACTCCTCCCCCCAGTCTAAGCTGATACTAGTAGGGGAAAAAACATGTGAAAGGTTAACATGAGAGTCTTAAGTAAAACGTTTTCAAAGCTGCATGAATCAGATCCTTATCCATACAGTCATCCTTTGAGATCCAAGGCACAGAACAAAAACTCCATAAAACAAAAACAAAATCTTGACATAAGAGCATGACTTCTTCACACTAGTACAGGCAGCAATGTTTGCCTATTACCTGTGTAAGTACTGGATGTTGGACACCTTCCCAGAATCATTTTCCAGCGAGTGTTCCCGCTGCTTCTGCATAAATTGGGGACAAAACACTGTATGATTTACTTAGAACGGCAGCCAAGGGAAGAAAACATCAGAAATAAGGTTTGGGTAAACCATGGAAGTTTTAACAAACTTCCAGGGAAAAGAACAAGGGCTTCTACATTGTTATTCACTCCCTCCACTTCTGAAGAGAGTAAAATCAAAGGTAATGGACTATTGCAGCTTTTTATTAAAGAAATCCTAGTAGCTTTTACTGTTAAGCAAGTTTAACAATAACAAATCAGTCCCAAAGAAATGTTATGTTGTTGAAAGTAGGAACACTGATGTTTGCTGCTTACCTGGTCTGGTTTCAGATCTTCCCGAACAGCCTGAATGGCATCTCTACACTCACTGAGTAAAGATTCGAACAAGCGTTCCTTGGTCTCCTCATTTTCTGCCTAAGAGTGAAGGAAAGTTAAGATAGATATCTATTAGAAATTTTTGTATTTTGCATCCTGTGACACAAGAATTAACTGAGGAGATTAAACAGAGTTTCTCCCAAATTATGGCTTTAAGATCCTTGCGTAGCTAGAACTCCAATCTGTACCTGACTGGAGTATATTCTACAGTGCAAACTGCCAGAAATTGTGGGAAACATGGTCAGGGCTGAGAAATTAGCAGCACTGAAGGCCTAGCACACACAGCTCTGATCGACTCATCCCTGCAACAGCTACCTTCCCAGCAACTCCCTTCCCTTCCAGGATGGCACCCACATTGTTCTGAGAATAGCTGAGGTTGGACTGCACTGTGGGAAAGGCCCAGCAAGGGAAGAAGAGCTGAGCATTACTGAACTGGCAAACTGCCAACATAGACTGCTCTTGTTATGCTGATTTAACTTTTCTCATGTGGTAAGAACATGTAGATGATTATCTTTTTCTACACTCCCACTTTAGTAATGCTCACAGTGGCAATAATTTGCTTGTTTGAAGCATTTTTTTAAATTAACCCTGTATTTTAGTAGGAGGAGTGACTGAGTGCTTTTCTGCTGTCTCTACAAGTTTTGTAAAAAAATGAAGCAGCTTTTGGCCTTCTACCCCAAACCCAAAATTTGAAAACAAATTTTAAAAAACAAGTTGAAGCCTGATCTCTGCCTAATGGACTGGCATATCATGTACCCAATTATGCACCCAAAAGCAAACTCTGCTTCCATTTCAGGTGACTCAGAAGGTAACCAGATGGGCATCACAGGACTCTTACTGATTCAGTAAAAGAAAACTGCCCAGAAACAAACCTCAACCTTAGCAATCAAAGGAGGGATTAAAGTGTATCAGCACTGTTATACCACTTCCATGTCATGTAATAGCATAAAATGAACTTTGCTGCAATAAATTTGCAGTTGTCCAAATGAAGAAAAAACTATCTGAAAACATGCTCGCTTGTTTATCTTCCATAGAGCTCTATAGTCTCTGCCTCTCTGCTTCTCAGGTTAGCAAACCCATTAAGGAATGTTATTTTTAGTCCCTCACAAAGCCTCAGGTATTTTGACCTGAGATGAAGGTGGTTTTGGGGGTTTGGTTTTGTTTTTTGTTTGGGTTTTTTTGTTGTTTGTTTGGGTTTTTTTTTTAAGATTTGCTGCAAGAATTTTTAGGGTGGGACTAACTGCTGAGAATAACCAGAGACAAGTCTGACAGCATTCTCAACCTCACCCAGAGGAGCAGAGCAAATTCACTGTATGCACAAAAATGAAAACAGACATGGCTAGATCATCAGTCAAGCACAAACAGGGAAAGGGCTGGGCCGTGTAAAGAAACAAAGGCTTTCCTTTTGAAGCAAAGCCTCCTAAGGTTAAGCTGATTCTATGAATAAATACACACATGCTTTGATTTGGGAAGTATCATAAAACTGAGATACAAGTGCTACAGCTGGTGATTCAAGTGTCCTGATAAAACAGCACAGGTTCATCTTAAAGAGATCAAGGTTACTAACCCCACTGAACCCACTTCTGAAAGTCTAGAAGTGCTCACTTCTAATTTTTCCTTTGTTCTAAAACACTGCGTATCATCCCTGGAAGTTATTACCACCCATTTTTGCTACAGTCCTAGTTAACAGAGATGACCACAGAATCCTTGAGGCAATACCACATAGGAGCACACTTCCGTTGCTCTGCCCTTTAGCATTCTTCCTTCTACCTGGCTAGCCAATGGGCCCTTGAAGTTGCGCATTCAAGTCTACAAAAAGGCTGACATAAGTAATTTTAAACTTGGATTTGTATTTCAGTTTGGCTTATTTATTCTGTTTCTCCCATTACCAGTAAGATACTGAAGGTGTAATTGCACTGAGAATCTCCATTTTTACACAAAACACACATTTGTGTTTGCTTCCAGTCAAACCTTGAAGAGTACTGGTGTTATGTTAGGGTTTCAACTTAGTGAAGACTAGCAGAAAGGTGCCAAAGATCTCAGGAAGCACAGTGCATTTAGCTGAAGCTGGACTGCCCATCACAGCTGACACAGCAACTACAGAACTGCTTTCAAAGGGCCAAGTTTTAGCCTTCTGGGAATGTCAATACTGCTGCGGCATGCTCAGCTCTCACCATTACTAGTTGTGATGTGGTACCACAAAACTCCTCTGTTTAGTCAGAGCTTCCAAGGAACACAAAGCAAGATGAAAACAAATTCAAATCGCTGTTTTGCCACAGCTTTATGGAACAAAGAGGGCAACTAAACTGAAAGGGTCCAACTGCTAGCCTGGCAGGATGGAAATTAAATGAGGGAACACTAAACTCTAAGCTGCTCTTCCACCTGCTGGCCATACTAATGTACTACCTACCAAAAAAATAAATTCAGCAACATGTAATTCATAACATTAGGACAAAACTGATTAACATTAATCTTTCCTACCCAGCAACATCCTGTTTATCCTACTCACACTACCTTCTTAACACTACCTCCTGCTCTTGCCTTACACCTTTGTAGGTTTTCATTTTATCATTTAAATTCCTACTTATCATCATTATTCTCCAGATGATAAATGTTTTTTGACGCTGCAAAAAGCCCATCATTAGTGGCAATGATTGTTACCAAAGATCCTTTCACTGCCTTTTCAAACAGCAAGGGTGCTGTATGCAGCCACTGGGAAGCAGAATACACCATCTGGGCACCATTTCCAAGGAAAAAGCCCAATGTGGAAAACTGCAATACTAAAAGACATGTATGTGCCACTGCAAGTGTTTCAGAACTGTTACATTTCAAATTGATTTACATCCTGACATGTAGTAATCCTCTTCCTGCCTTTGAGGATTTGCCTAAGTCAAGAAGAGAATGCTATAAATCTCACAGCGCCTACATCATTTGGCAAATTGCTTTTTGCTGTTGAAAAACACATGATATATCTATTTCTTTTGCTTGCTCTGAAGCTGGAGCATTTGAGCAAGACACTTAAAGAAATTAGAACAGTAATTCAAAACCAGTTCTCTTAGAATTGTAACCATTTCCAAGTGACTTACAAATAATAATGGTTATCACCCTGCCACTGAAAGGTTGTACTTCTGGGTAGCACAGTGTTTAAAAAAGCAGTAATACTCAGAATAGATCTCCCAGACTACCACTTCGTAGGTTGTGGATGCTATTCCCAACTGACACTTCAGCTTTGGGTTACAGTCAATATTCCCACTTTTACTTTTAGCCTTCCAACTCCAAGTTTAAGAAAAAGATTATTCAAAAGCTTTTAGTCCAGGTATCACGTATTATCTTGCACATAGAAGGAAAAAGGACAGTTAGAACACTGGTACTGGAGACGGCTTCTGGGTTACCTGAGCAATTGCTGCTTCATTGTCAGCCAGCCCCAGCAAGAAGATCCTCACTTTGTCTATCTTCACTGGAACAGTTCTTCCTCTCCACTCCACCTCGCTCATCGTGGCTGCCTGCTTTGCTCGGGTTTGGGTAATCAGCGCCTGTAGAGAACAGACTGAACTTATGAGCTTGAACTTTAAGATATCCAAAACTGAACCTTTCAAATTCACATTTGACTTGACTATTTTGAAATCAAAGGACATTTTAGGAAAGGTTTCCCATAGAGCCCAGGCTTGCTTGCTCTCTTCTGGTACATTTTGGTTCTTGAATTTATTATCAACAGAGTGATAATGAACATTTCATCTTGAAGCATGCAGATAAGTTACCTCCAGTTTTTCTGCAAGAAGACCTTCAGTGCCACCCGACCTCAGTCTCATCTGCATCAACTCATTCATAGCAGACTGGTCACCTGACAGAATTAACAAATCAAGATCACACTTCCATTTGAGTTCACAAATTATTTTAATATAGAAAAGCTAATCAATAGATTTTATACTGGCAATTTGGAGACAAAGTGGATAAATTTGCAATTTCATTCTGACTTCATAAGCAATCTATTTGTCCTGGTTTCAGTTGGGACAGAGTTAATTGTCTTCCTAGTAGCTGGTGTGGTGCTATGTTTTGAGTTCAGTATGAGAAGAATGTTGATAACACACTATGTTTTCAGTTGTTGCTAAGTAATGTTTAGACTAAAGTCAAGGATTTTTCAGCTTCTAATGCCCAGCCAGCAAGAAACCTGGAGGGGCACAAGAAGTTGGGAGGAGACACAGCCAGGGCAGCTGACCCAAACTGGCCAACGAGGTATTCCATACCATGGGACATCACATCTAGGAAATAAGTTTGTTGCGTGGGGGCAGGGAATCGCAGCTCGGGGACTAACTGGGTGTTGATTGGTGGGTGGTGAGCAATTGCACTGTGCATAATTTGTACATTCCAATTCTTTTATTATTGCTGTTGTCATTTTATTAGTGTTATCATTATTAGTTTCTTTTCTGTTCTATTAAACTGTTCTTATCTCAACCCATGAGTTTTACTTCTTTTCCCAATTTTCTCCCCCATCCCACTGGGTGGGGGGGAGTGAGTGAGTGGCTGCATGGTGCTTAGTTGCTGGCTGGGGTTAAACCACGACACTACTCCAAACTGGTATTTTGACTTTTTACACAAAACCACATGTACTGTCACAAAATGAGTATATTTCTCCACTGCTAAACTGACCCTGAACGTATGCAAAATTTGCCCAAAATATTACTGACTCACTGCAATGTCACTCAGACCAGTATTTAACTATCAAGTCAATATTCTTTTCCTGTAAACAAGCCTTGCTTTTTGTTGGCCATTAGGTACCCCCACCTTTCCTTACCAATATTATAGGCACAGTAGCGAATGTTGGGTGAGATCTCTTCCACACGCTGGTTATACAGTACAGCTTGTTCTTCTGTGAAAGCATTGGCCAGTTTTTCATATATGGTCCTACAGCAAAGAATAAATATTTAACACTGCACTATATGTCATTTTGTGAGATGCTATCTTAAGGAAAGAGTCTGCATGTCTACTCTGGAGGATACTATTTCTTCAGTAGTACCTCCCAGTTAAGTGCACAAGTAGCTGAACAACTCACAAAGTTGCTGTACATACAGTACATAAACTTACTAGACTGATCCAAAACCATTTACTAAATTAAGCTGGTGAAGTGGGGGAACTCACTTGCATTTGTTGAAAGCCTCCATTGCTGCCTTCCACTCCTGGTGCTCAAAACGAAGCATTCCTGTGAGGTAAGCCATGTATGCCTGCAGACAGCACAAAGGCAAGTTAATTTACCCATGACTGACAGCCTAGTTTGTACAACCTTTAGCATGAAGGCTGCTGCGATGCCTACATTAAGTGATTAAGCCTTGGCCTTTTCATTTGGTCTTCCCATCAAAGACAACCGACTTGGATTATGGGTTACTAGCTATCCATCTTTTTTTCTCTTAACTGACACTGCTACATTTCTAAGGAGATGAAAGCAAAGATGTTTCGTGCTTGTTATGCAATCAACAAGGTACACTGATGTCACACAACTTTTTTTCTCAGCAACTACAAAATGGCAGTTTTAATTAACCTAGTACGACTGCAGTCCCTTGTTCAAAGAGGCTGGTGTCACAACACAGTTGTTTTCTTTGTTCCAGGAACTGAAGCCTCAAGTCTTGTGTTCTAGGTGGCTACTTGTCCTGGTTTTGGCTGGGATAGAGTTAATTTTCTTCCTAGTAGCTGGTACAGTGCTGGGTTTTGGATTTAGTGTGAGAATAATGTTGATAACACACTGATGTTTTAGTTGTTGCTAAGTAGTGCTTATCCTAAGGATTTTTCAGTTTCCCATGATCTTCCGACCAAGCAGGTGCACAAGAAGCTGGGAGGAAGCATGGCCAGGATAGCTGACTGAAACTAGGCAAAGGGATATTCTATACCACAGAATGTCATGCTCAGTATATAAACTGGGGCGAGCTGACTGGAAGGGGTGGATCACTGCTCAGGCATAGGTCAGTGGGTGGTGATGCACTGTGCATCACTTGTATTTTCTTGGGGTTTATTTCTCTTTCTGTTATATTCCTTTTCATTACTATTACACTATTACTATTACTACTACTATTGTTATAATTAAATTCTACCTTAGTTATTGAACCATTCTCATCTCAACCCACAAGTTTTACTTTTTTTTTGCCAATTCTTCTCCTCATCCCACTGGGAGAGGGGAGGAGTGAGCAAGCAGCTGTGCTTTGCCTAGTTGCTGGCTGGACTTAATCCATGACACTACTTTAGGGTGTTTAACAAATAGGTAACTTAACAGATGAGCACAGTTTCTTAAACATACTGCTCTCCAAAGTAAGGACACCCATTTGATACCCTTAATCAGCTTCTAAACACCAGGTCCTCATCTTGGCTAGTGCCACTAGTTATTTCTGCAATTCTAGCAGCTGCACTAACAGCAAGTCCAAGCTGTTCAAAAGGAGACATTATCCAGTTCAAGAATCAGTCAATTTTGATTACCTACTGCTAGATGAGAATAATCTCTGCACCCAAAACCCAAAGCTTTCTTGTTCAGCTTTTGCTGTAAAACAAGATGAAACTATCAGTGGCTACCTGAGCTTCCAGCTTTGTTTTGGCATCCACTCGGTTACTTTCACACAGTCGCTCTAGCTCCTCAGCATGTTTCACAGCTTTGCGCAGGCGAGACAGCAAGTGAAATCGTTTGCGAGGCTCTGTGTTTGCTTCCTGTTTCAGCTGCATAGCATAACTCCAGGCTCTCTCTGCATCCATCAGAATCAACAGCAAATACCTACAGGGCAGAGGAAAATTAATGAAAAAAATAATTACATTCAAACAAAGATTACCACATCACCACTAGTTCTTTGCCATGTGATCTGCAAAGTTTGGTAACAAAGATTCAGCTTAGTTAATAAGAGGTAGATGCTTTTACTTCTTAACATTCTAAGCACACAAAGTCATATTATTCCTGTTTTCTACTGTATTTCTCGCTACAGAAATGTAATTACCCACCTGAGGAAAAGAATTTGGTATCATTCTGTAGCACCACAGACATTGCAAAGACAAGGGATTTATGATTTCAAGTTGCTCTTCAGACTGGTTCAATACACGTAAACATGTCTGTTTTACCACCAGCTAATGCTATAATGCATCTGGCTTCTTAAAAAGACAGGTGAAGACATCATCATGTTTTCTTTTCCCCACAAGAAAAGAGGAGACAGCAGAATTTTCAAGTGTTTCTAAAAGATGGGAAATGAGCCCAAGATCCTGGCTATTCTCCACACACTCTGACAAGCATTCTGTAAGATTTTGAAAATCTAAGTAAAACCTGCAATCCAGTATTTCTGTTCAAAGGGAAGGGATTAATTATGTCTCCAACCACAACCTTGCTGGCTACACCATTTACGTTATCAGAATTCACATGGCTGCCTTGCAACAGATCTGAGTAAGAATTTCCTCTTTAATATCAAAGTAATTTACTGATTACAAGAAGAACCCATTTTAGCAGCTATAAGGGAAGAGAAGGAACTGGCTGTTGCTGCTCCCTCTTCTCCTACTTGTTCACATGATGTGAACAGCAGCCTGAACTTTCATCTTTTATTAATATCAACAATATACATCTCCGAAAATAAATGTTTCTGAGTATAATGTACAAGAACAGTTTTCTACCACACTCCCCATGAAAATAAATTACTGAAATGAAAGAAACTATTCACCAGTATACTGAATGCTTGATTCCATCCAGTGACTGTACCTGTTGTCTGAGAGAATCTCCTCAGTTACCTTCTTCCCAGTGAACTTGTGCCTGTTTCCCATCTTGAAGTTGAGAGTTTTTCGGAGCCGCCTTAGCCTACGGGAGCAATAACCCCTAAAGAAAAGATGATCACAGTCAGTTTGGCCAAAGAACAACTTTGTTTCTGTTTACTGCTCTCTCCAACCAGAAAAAAAGGACTAAATGCTGTGACACACATTTTAACAACTAAGAACTCCATATATGACATATGGTAAAAGGTAGTTCAGAAACTACCTGTAAACCAACAGTTAATAAATACAAGAAAGGTAAGACGACACATAATAATTCCTGATCTTGAAAAATCAGAATTATGTTCTCCTTACTGTCTAATTGCTTTATGGATGTTTACCAAATACTCAGTTCTGGAATTGTATAGTGATTATCAGTGAGGTGTTAACAAATGAGCTCTTAAAGGGTAATAGAGAAACAAGAGCCAGTCTGTAGCCTTCTAAATGGAACAGTCACAGCACATTACATCTAATGAAAAAAAGTATACATTGCTTCACATGAAGCAACCTGTCAAGGAGTATTTACTTGGCAGATCATTTTCGTTGCCTGCTACAGTAGGTTTATATGTTAAATGAAGTAAGCCAAGTCACACTAGGAACTCCAAGATATCCACACTGTTTACTAACCTGTATCTCTGGAAGTCTCCGTGTCGTAAACCATGCTGCTGCTGAGACTCCTTCACAATCTGAAGGACTGCGATTTGTGTTAAGGCAGATTGACAGTACAGTCTGTTACCAGTTCTTCGTTCTACTCCAAAATAACAGAAGGAAACTCTATAGGTTCTATTAAACAAATACACTTTGAACAGAGGGGCACCCAAAAACCTCCTAAAAACACACTGCTGAACGAAGTGATGGTCCTAAAAGACCTCATGACTGCACTACTTACTTCAGAGCTTTATGACTTTCATCAAGGCCAGAACTAAGACATACCCCAAGCACCTCCTCTTACAGGCAACCACAAGAGTCTTGTTGTTACCAGAGCTTGTTTCAGGATAATAAGTTATGCCAACTAACACATCTAGGCTAATATAACTGACTGCCCTAGCTACACTATACCGCCTCCCTAGTCACACTTGTGACACAGTTCTGTTGGCAAAACTGAAATAGAGAGAAGCCTTCCTGCCCTTAAACGTCCCAGCTCTCAGGAAAAGGATAGAAGTATACTGAGCAGAGTCACTGCTGCCTTCCTGAGAGAGCTTCCACAAACAGCTTTCTGAATACAGAGAACCTCACAAAAAGACCTTTTGGGAAGTATTCAGGGGGCTTATTTTCTACTCAGTTTTTCAACATATTTCTAGTCTTACTGCATTATTACTGTAACAAGTACTCTGTGGCAGAATGCACTGGCCTGTGACTTGCAATAGCATCACTCCATGATTTCCATCCGGTCTTTGCATTCTTTAGCATATTTGCCAATTTCTGTGCATCCTGTACTTACTTTATTCACTTAGTTACGCTACCAAATAAAACCGTGCTGTATTCTAATAAATTTGCTGATCTTATCGATTCAGTTTACAAGGCAGGTTATTTTGTGAAAGAAAATCTCCATCATAAACAAGAATCCTCTGTGCTGTATGTATTTATATCCCAAAATTTCCCTTCTAAGCTTTACCAAAAAGCCTTAAAAAAACCCCACAAACCCAAAACCAGACTATACAATGACCCCATCAAAAGAAACACTATTACTATGGCTAGAGAAAAAGAAAATACCAGACTTTTAAAGTTTAAAATGGCAGATATCTATTAAAGTGTTTTCTTGGACTTACACCTAAAAAAATATCTCTTTAGTTTAAGTATTAAAAACCTGCATCAATAGTTATTGCACTGAATTAGTTTGCATTTGTAGAACAAACAAATCAAACTGCAATGTCTCAACATAGCACTCTTTGTCCTTGCTGTCTACCTAAAGTATTTTTTCAGACTATCTTTTATCCTGTGCAGTTACTCATTGAATTCATATCTTCTATATTATTTACTTTATCATTGACTTAGGTATTCTTTACATTACCAGGGCAACTACTATATCCGCATCTTACTCAACAGTTACAAACTTTACAACAACTGCCACATGCTAAATGAGAAACTGCAACCTTACATCACTTGGGTTTTCCTCTTACCCAGAAGATAAAACTGAGCTCTATCACAGCTGTGCAGCTAGACTAGTTTCACATGAAAGTTTCACACACAAAAGTGCCACAAGCTTTACATGCCACATCAGATTTTAGAAGTGCTAAATCTGGAAGAGCCCAATTGCCATCTCAGCGTACCCGTTAAGATTTATTTTATCCACTACTGCCTGCTTCAAGCATGAATATTACCGCCAGAAAATTACTGACAGCCTGTTCTTATCTAAAGCACGGAGCCTAGCACAGAGTTCTGCTTTGAAGGCTGACAACAGCTGTCACACGGTTCAGAAGGAAAAGCTGCAAAGGTAAGGAATAAATCCACAGCTCAGAGATGTAAACCTACTCTCCGGTTTCATCCACCTCAAACCCTCACACCCAGGGACGGCAAGGGTTAGGCCAGGCCGTCGCACCGACACGCTTACGCCAGGATCTCCCGGCATCTCCGGGGCTCCGAGCCCAGGGCTCACAGCCCAGCTCCCGCCTGAGGCACGGGTGTCCACGGCCTGGGCGGACCCGCCGCCCTCTACACAGGGGCAGAGGAGTCTCCGAGGCCCCACCCGGCCCTCTCCCGCGGGGAAGCGGAGTCGGCCATGCCCGCCCGCCCGGGGCCTGCAAGCCCCCGCGCTCCCCACAGCGGCCGCCACGTCCCCCCGCCACCCACGGGGCCGGGCCTGCCACGTTCCCCCGCCGCCGCGCAGGATGCTCTCCAGGCCCAGGCTGTCGCCGAGGCTACCGGCCTGCGGCCCCGCCGGCCTCTCGTTCTCCTTGTTCTCCTCCGCGCCGCCGCCGCCTCCTCCTCCTCCACCACCACCTACAGCCCCGCCGCGGCCGCCGCCGCCTGCACCCTGCCGCTCTGCCGCCATCTTGTGACCGGGCCGTCGCCGCCGCGTTGCATCATGGGCCGGGGGAGGAGAGGCGCGCGCCGAGTCCATGGCGAGCGCGGCCGCCGCGAGGACAGATGGGATAGGAGAGGACCCGGGGCGGGCGGGGGGCTGTCTCCCAGGAGCGGGGACCGAGGGGGTGGGTCCTCCTCCGGCTGGACCGGTCCCTCTTGCCTTTGCCCCCCGCAACCACACCGGGGCTGACACCCCCTCCGCAAGCCTCCCCCGGATTGGGACTCCCAGCCCCAAACCCCTCCTCTGCCCCAGGGTCAGCCTCCCCTCCAGCCCTGTCCCCCTCACCCACCCGAGGCTGACCCCCCAGGCCTCTGTACCCCTGCTCAATCGATGGCTAAAGGGCTGGCCCTGCCCAGCTCAGCACCAGTCAGGCAGCTGAAACTCTGTGAAACCATGTCTTTCCTAGTAAAATAAGTGTGATGTGGGGGTGTAGGTTTGGTGACCCTAAAGAAAAGCTGCTCTGCAGAGCTGGCTCTGAGGTTTTCACCTCCCTGAGCTGGCTGAACTGACCAGAGGAGGCTCGAGCAAATGGCAACACCTTCATTAACCAAAGCATCCCAGGAAAGGACTGAGGACGAGCCCGTGGCTGAAGGCTCAGCCACAGCCCTGGGAAGCCTGGACTCCTTGCAAACCCAGACGGCGCTTGAGCGGAGATGGCTCACGCCAGGCTGCTGAGCAGCAGAGGCAGACTTACCCACCCTGGTCCTCAAACACCCCCCAGGTGCCTGTTTCTGGGAGTAGGGACTCGTCAGGCACTGTGGAACCAGTCCCCGCAGGGTGATGCTGTACCTGGCCTGTACAGGGCCATCCATGCTGCTGCAGTAGTCCTGGGGGAGCCTCTCCTTCCCTTTGCACCTTCCTGGGACACCTTCAAGCATGCTGGTCTGGGCAGCCCTTTAGGAGAGCATGTTTGAACTCCCCCAGGCCAAGCACTAGCCAGAATCTCCCATCTCCAGCCACAGGATGTGTAGGGCAAGCAGGGAACACCTTTGCCCCAGTCTGACTGTATACCTGGTAAAAGAAGAGACCCTCTGTTGTTATTTAGAAGCCCCGAACGCTCCCAAATCCTGGAGCACTTGCCTGCAGCTATTTAAATGTATAAACCTGAGGGAAGCAGTGGACACCAGGTCCTCTTGCTCAAGGGGTTTAAATATTTGAATCAAACTTGGAGATACCTCTTTAGGGACAAACACCAAACTGTTTTCTGAATACCTACTGTCCTAAGTACTTATGCAAACATAGCTGTTATAACACTGAGCATTACAAGCTGCTCCAATTCCCACAAAATTCCCACTGGGCTCACCCTCCCAGACCTGTCTCTGCCAGCCCAGGGCTCTGCCTGCCTTTGGGGCCAGCAAGGCTGGCTGCAGTTTGCAGCTGCCATGCAACAGCAAGAAGCAATTTTTGCTCCTCTCCCCTTCTGAGGGCTCAGTTATGATCTCTTTTTTTCTGATTTCAAAGCTCTCCTTCCCTCCTGTGGACATGAAAGCTCATAGAGGAAAAAGAAAACCCAAGTCCTCAAGCTGCAGCTTTCCATTGTAAATCTTTTAAGCCATTTCTGTCTGATTTGGATTTCCACCGCATCTCCCAGGGGCTCATTCCCTGTCTAAAGCAAACTGTGTTTCAGGATGATGCTTGAACCAAGCAGACACATGTCAGCTGAAGCATGTTTTACAAACAACAGCTCCTCTCTCATGGCCATGGTGGTTCAGACAAATTTGGATTAGGTTGGCACTGCAGCACCTGTGGTCAGATGCCCCAATCCAAACATGTGCATGTCGCACACCAAGGCACCTGCTCCAATAGCAGAACAGCCATTAGGTTTATCACAGGCACGTTTCTGCCCTGCTGCCTTCCTTATAAGCTGGCATAAAGCTTTGCTGCTCCTCTGGAGTCTGTGAGAGGATAAAACTGTGAACTGCTGGCTTGGTTCATGGATTCTTGCTGCAGAGCTGGCTCTGCTCTTCCCCCAGGGCAGAGGGAGAGTAGGACAACACAAACCTGCAGAGCCTTGGTTGAGAGCCTTGCCGTGAGGCAGTGGGTCTGACCTGCCATTGGCATCGCAGGGAGAGCTGCGGAGAATAAATCCACTGAGGGTTACCAGCTCCAGAGACTTGTACCATGCACAGACCATCCCTGTGCCACCAGCCCCTGCAGCCTGGGAGGGTTGGTAGCCTTACAACACACCTTTTCCTTTTGCTTTCAGCCACCCTTGGAGACCAGATTCGCAGCCTGCTGCACCCCTGCCCAAATAACCCATCTCTGTCTCAGGCCGGGAATTTATTTTGCAGTTTCTGGATGGAGTATCCTGCTACTGATCTTTGCCAACAATGCTGTAGGTGGGTGAGTTGCGTTGGTGTTTGGGAAGACTAAGTGTTTTCTCTCATCTTTTTTAATAGTCTCACTCTGCAGCATGAGAGTAGACCCGGCCTTTCTGTGAGCTGACCGCAGCTCAAGGGAGACCAAAGATATCACCAGTGTAAATAAACCCAAATGCCAGTGCCTTGCTGTGGCTGTTTGAGGGCACAGGGAGCTGCAGCAGTTCCCGCAGGGTGAAAGCTCCCTGGGGCTGGGCTTTCCCCTCGAGCTGGCCCTGCATCCTCCAGGGCTGTGGCTGGGGATGCAGCACAGCCCTCGCCAAGGGCACGAGTGACTCCCCGAGGGTGTGTGGCCAGCCTGGGACCAGGAGAGGAAGGCAGAGCTGCACTGCTGTGTCTCAGCACCTGCTGAGCCCTGTGGGATGCCTGGCTTTCCATGGCTCCTAATTGCCTGCTTGCCCCAGGGCCCAGCACCATGTGAGCACAAACCCAGCTCAGATAGGAAAATCTGGGAGAGAAGTGTAGAAATCAGGAGACAAACCCTCCTTGTGCAGCTGGTGCTGGCTGGGCTTTCACGTCTCCCTGGGGCTCGTGGCTCAGGGGAGGTTCCCCCAAGATGGAGCATGGCTGGAAGCAGCAGCCGTAGCGCAGATGAGCACCATAGTCCAAGTATGGGACAACTGAGGGCACAGGCCACTGCCCTCTGCTGCCTACCATGGCTCATCCCCACCATTTCGGTGCATGCAAGGCTCTGCAGAGCATCCGGACGTCACCAAGAACCGGCAGGGAGGGAGGCTGTTTGCTGGGGGAGCACAACCATGGCCCCGCAGGAGAGGTTGCGCTGCCAGGGGAAGCAGAAGAGGACATAGTGGGTCAGCACTGGGGGAGGATTTTAATGCTTTCAGACAGCTTGGGCATGGCTCAGCATCTCAGCCCAGGCAAGGTGGTTGTGGAGAAGCGCAAAGCAGAGCATGGGCACTGCTTTCCTGCAGCTGCGGTGTGGAGCTGGACAGCTGGGGCTGTGTGAGTGCTGGGGGACCCCAGCCAGCCAGGGAAGCCTCAGTAAAGCCCTCCATTCTGCACCCTGTGTCCAGCTCCCCTGAGACACCCCACAGTCTGCATTGGAGGAGAGGAGGGTGCTGGAGGGGTGGATCCACTGGCCCAGAGGAAGCCACTGGCAGTGGGGGGAGTGGAGGATGTGGGCTATGTCCAAGCACATCCATTGGGGGGGGGGACACTGTGGCACAAGGAATGGCACTGCACTCCCCTTAATGCAGCTGTACTCTCGCACAAGAGGCTGACATGGCTCCTGCAGCCCCTCTCTTAACACTGCAAAGGCTCCCCAAGCAGCTGAGCCCTGCAACTGCCAGCAGCAGAGGGCTTTATTTAAAGACCCATCATTTTCTGTACCAGAAAAGCATCACTGGAATAGGATCAATTAACTCTTTTGAAAACCCTGTGGCAGAGCACAGCCAGAGGAAGTGGTGAAAGCACGCAGGAGCTGGGACAAGCTATCCTGAGCATCGCTGCAATTCCCAGGTCTGTACCCCAACAGCACCAAGCACCCATGAAGATCAGGTCTCTATAAATTGTAATTACAGAGGGCGTAAGTCTGTCTGCACAGATTTCCCTCCTTGTGAACCCCCATAGCAGAGCTCCCCAGGACTGGTATGTGTTGTAGGAGACTATTTCTAGCTGGGACCCTGGCTCTCCCTGGGGGTCTGCTCCCTGATCCAGGTCCCAACGCAACCCTCCTCCACCCATCCCCAGCACTTGGCCTTTCTTCCTGGGAAGCTTTTGGCTGCAAAACTTTTGTTTTCCTCTGCTGAGCGTTATTATAACCAGATCTTTCTGCCCCCACACAGAGAGCCATAAATTGGCCACTGCCTCATATCAATAAGCATTATATTTAGTCTAGCCCTGCTCACAGCATAAGTCACAGAGAGCAAGCATATAAACAGCTCCATTATGTATATCTGCATTTATCTCCCCTACTGAACCCTTCCCAGCCAGGAAAAACATTGAATCAGCCATGCCAACACAGCTAAAAGCCTTATCTTCCTCCCACCCTCATCCACCTCTGCTCGGAGAGCTGTGGGACCTGGCTCCGATGGATCCCCCCCCATAATAATGGGTTCAACCCCATCTCCTCGACACAGTTATTACGTCACCTTGGGGATGGAAATGTTGTCCCACCACCTCTGCACTGCCCAAGGACAGTGGTCCCTGAGCTGGCATGGCTGGGGGTGCAACATCCCCTGTCCCTTCATGCCATCACAGAAGGGACACTGACCCCACTTCCCTCTTTCTCCACCCCCCCACCCCCCCCATCTATTTTCTCATCACACCCAGCCACACCCATGTATCTCAACCCAAGATGCTGCAGGGCATCACAGTGCCAGTGCTGGGGCTGCACCACAGGAAGCCCCATGGAATCAGTTCTCACTTTAAAGCCCAGGTTTGTTCCCCTTCATGCAGGGCTGAGTTCCCCGAAAGGACAGGAGTTGCTCCTGAGTTCATCTTTTTTTTAATATTCACAAGAAAATAAAAATAACCAGCTCACAGATGTACAAGCCAGCCAGCAAACCTCAATCCATGCACCATGTCCCTGTGAGGGCTTGAAATACATGTAGAAAGAGCAAGACTTTGCTTTGAGCCCTGGGGTGGTGGGGGGGCGGGGAGGAATCAGGCTGGTACCCAGCTATCTCGCCTCACTGCGAGGTGAGAGCTGGGGTGTTGGGGGGAAGGAACCAAGAGGAGGAGCAACCCTGCAGGGCTATATTGGGGCTGCTGCTGCTCTTGCTACTGATGCTCACCATGACCCAGCACACAGCACTCGGCCCCAGGGGATCCATGGGGAACAGGGCCAGGTGGAGGGGGACCAGCTGTGCCCCAAACTCTTCCTCAGCCCCAGGCAGGCTCCTGGTGCCACCCGAGCTAGCCGTGGGAAAAGCTGGGGCCACAGCAGGCCACTGACCTCTCAAAGACCCAGTGCCAAGCTGGCCCCAGGCTGGGGGATGATTCTGAGGCAGCAAGGCTGGGTCACTCACTCTGGGTACTCACTTCTTGCAGCTATGTTAGATCCTTTGGCAGCAGCGTAGCCACCACAAAACAGCCAAAGAAGAGGGAGACAGCTCTGATAGGTGGCTCTGACCCCGAGTGACAGCAATTGGGCTGTATCCTGCAGTCCCACCCTGGCACAAACAGGCTCACAACCAGCAGGAAAAAAGTACTAAATTACTGTGAAATTGTAAACTCAGTTTGTTTCCTGAATATTTTGGCATTGCATGGGAAAGAAGGCTCAAAATAGCATTAGCAGCTTAGAGCTGTGACTATCAGCCAGAGGAGAATAGGGTCACCTCTTCAAAACAGCTCAACAAAACCATACACACTGCAGCAACATTGCTGCTTGATGCTCCCCCTTGGCTCAGCTTTGCTGCAGGCAGCTTATTGCTTTGCAGCTTTAGGTCTTTTTGAGGAGCCCTGACATTGCTGTAACTCCAGCACAGCAAGCACCCTGGGACACAGGCTCTCTCATCCCATTGCAAGGCTCACATCCAGCCCTGGCAGAAATGGGTCTAGAAATGAATAATAATAAATAGGAAAAGGGGTAGGTTTTGCAAATTCCAGGGGTTAGAATGCAGGCCGTGGGGCACTGGGCCAGTTTTGTGAAAAAGCAGTTGACTGCTGCAGGTACAACATGGCTGGAGCATCCCACGGCCCATCACCTGCATCAGATAGCAGCAGCCTGGAAGCTGGGAGAAGGTGCAAAGGACAAATAACTGCGTGCAAGAACAAACTAGCACCTATGCAACAGCCTGCCCATGGTGCCTCCTGCCCTAAATTACAGAGGAGCCACCTCCTGCACTGCCCCAAGGGGACACTCAGCCCTGTGCATCCTCCTAAACACACCGGCTGTGCAGCCACCACTGTACCCGATGGTCTGCCAGCATCTTCCCAAGCAAGTGCAAGGCAAGGGGGCACAATGAAAAGTATGCAATGTGATAATGAAGTAAAGCCTTTGCCAAAGCTGGTCCCTCAAAGGAGAGGCTTAGGAACTGTCTTTAGCCGGAAAGACACAAAAGCAGCGCTGTGATGCTGCACTCAAACACACAGAATCAGTAGGAGGGTGTACGTGGACATGCAAAAAAGCTTAGCAAATGAAGGACAAGCAATTTTTTTTAAGCATTACAAGAAATAATTTTGTGTGAACAAGAAGAGTGGGTTGCAGAGACTTCTAGCACATCCACTAATTACATTTAACACAACCCCCCCCAGAAAACTGACTTCACTGTCTTGCTGCTGCTTGGCTTCCTTTTGCTGGTGAGTGCCAGGCAGGCACTAACAGAGTTGGGAACTGCACTCCGGAGACACAACAGGTCCTTGGGGACTGAGACCCCGAGAAAGTCTGTAAGGCAGAGCTGGGGAGGATGTCGCTGCCCTCCACCCAGACAGACATTTTGCCATATGCCACTCGTGCCGGGCCTCAGCAGGATCCAGGCACCAAGTGGGGATGGTTTAAGAGTACAGTAGAAAACCAGCATGCAGAGGAAGGAGTTTGGAACACAGTTCTGGTCTGCGCAAAGCTGCCCCAGCCCTTCCAACAGCCTCCCAAGGCTGCGGCTGAGCCCTGCCCTATGCAATTAACTGCTCTAGAGCTGCCCAGCCACCCCCAGGACCACTTTGAAGACACATCTCGGGACACCCCTAACTCAGCTCCCAGCCCAAAGCATCGCTGCATCTCTTCTCCCTAGACTGTGGGCACCACTGACACCAGCTCGTTTCTGGTAACTGCTCAGCAACAAGACCGCAAAGGGTGATGGTGGGCTGGGGGCAGGCTCTGCACTGCACCTAGCCTGGGGGGTGCACCTCACTCCTGCCTCCAGCACCCCTGAATCCCCTCTGACTTGCTCCACAGCTCACATAGCTGGTCTCACCCTCACGCAGGAGCAGCAAGGTGCTTTGCAATGATTAGACAGCAAGGTCCAGGTTTTCACACGTCTCTGTGGTGTGACACATCCAACCTGCCCTTGTTTTATGGATCCTCACCCATTGATTGGTACATACTTACTTGCAGGCAGCAAAAGTGAAGCCTGGGTGAGCTGCTGGACCATTACACCATTTACAGGATACTACAGAAATAGAAAAAAGCACCCTCCAGCTTATCTGCCATTGCCTCTGCTTGTCTGAGGATGAAACCATTGTGATCCCACCCAGCCTATGCCTTGATGAGCCCTTCAAGGGCAAGCACAAGGTTTTGTGTTGGCAGCAAAACAGTGGGAAGCAACCTTGCACCCCAAATAACAGAGCGTATCAGGTCCAGATGAAAAAGATAAGAGCATCATAACCTGCTGCTGCTTAGCACCCTCCCAGCTGAGGGGGAATAGGCCCTGGTCTTCCCCTTGGAAAGTTTTATCTTAAATGAAAACCACTCCAAGTCCCCATGTTCCAGTTAGAGTTTAATAAAAGCAGATTCAACTGGAAGCAGAAAATAAATAGGCTAAACTCAGCTCCCATGAAACCCAATGGTGAGCAGGGAGATGAGGGGCACTTGGCTGAAACCTCAGGTTAGTGCAAGCTTTCCAACACAGATTTATCACTGGGGTTGAAGAAATCGTTTTGGTTTGTGGTTTTGTTTTGTTTTCAAACACTTACTCTGCCAAATTTGCTCCCCAGTATGATGAGGCAGCCAAGGGGGGTGGGGACTGAGGCTTTTGAGCCTCCCACCCTTGTCCCTGCTGTACATAGCTCCCAGCTGCCAACTGCACCAGTAGCAGCCCTGGGTGGCTGCAGGGACCACACAGCTGGTCGCCATCCCAGCAGGGTTTGACAAACCCCTTTTGCTGCCCCAAAATAACAATTGGTGCCAAGGAACCCATGAGAGTAGGTTGCACACCCAGACCCTGGCACATCCCCAAGCAGCAAAAAACCCAGAGAAATGGGGGCTCCAGCCCCAAAACCCTGGGAATCAGAGACACGTTCCCCAGCCTGTCCCCATCTGCATGAGGGGATTCACGAGCAGCCAGAGCAGAATGGGAGGTGAGTGGAGAGTGTTAAACCCTGCAGGAGCCTTGGAAGAAGCAAAGGGAAGGCGGGGGGGGGGGGGGTTGTTCAGCCCTGGTGCCATAGGCAGCCCCAAGTCAGGCCCTTGGCCCCTTCCCACAGTCTGAGCATCGCTCAGCTCCACACTCAGTTCTTAGCAGGGGCTGTGAAGTGCTCAGCTGTGAGAATGTCTGGGACAGTGCTGGCTGCCATAATAGCTCTTAATTAACACATTGCAAAAACATTCCTTACCATAAAAAGCCAAGGAGCATGCAGAGCCATTCCCCAGCACTGTGCAGCATTGGACATGACTTAGACACTTGAGGTCAGCTAGGAGGGAGCAAGTGGCTTCCCCTGCTCCCACCCCAAGGAAAGAGTGGCTCTGGCCAAAGTGTGCTGCTGCTCCCAAAGCGGGTCTGGCTGCCACAGCATCTGCTCTGCGAGGCTGAGAGCCTCCCCATGGCCATTCCAGGCACAGGGGAGAGGCAAGTGGTGTGGGAATGGTTAGAGTCAGGATGAGTGGGAGGCTGGATTTAGGAAACGGGGACCGCGTGGCTCCACTTTCCCTTTAGCTCAGGGAAAATTAGGATCTTGGACTCCCACCTAAGAGCCATACACCTGGGAGCAGCAGAAGTTACCTCTTTCCCTGTGTACTCACCACCTCCAGCTCCTCCTTGCTGCGGCACAGCTGTCACCAAGCTGAGCTCTCAGCCTCCAGCAGCCTCTTAGCCCCCTTCCTTCATCCAGCTGTGGCCAGGGCATCCCTGGGGTAGAAAACAACCCAGCCAACTTATGGTGCTGGTAAGAAAGAGACCAGGAGAGAGTGGGACATTATGCATCCCATCTCTGACTGCATCTCCCCACCTGTGAGCTGAGCTGGACCAGCTCCCCACTAGCACTGGACTGGTACAGCTTTCCTGGGGGAATGTGCTGACAGCAAAGGCCAGAAACACCTCTTTCAGTGTAGGCTGCAGAGAGGCATTCCCAGAGCCTCTGGAGAATGAATGGGATATGGCCCCATCCCAGACCCTAAAGCATGTCATGTATTTTCTTTGGGTTCTGGCTAGTGACAAGAGCTTCAGCATGGGGAGGATACCAGCACACTAAAGCTCAGATGCTCCAGAAATGCTGCAAAGTTCCCCCCTTCCCTCTCCTGGCTTTGCCTGCAACAGTTCCAGGTGAATCTCCTTGCCCTGGAACTGGCTGCAAGAAAACACATTTTACAGTCATCCTGAGGACACCAACAAATTCCATCCACTCTCCTAGAGAAAGAAATTCAGATCAGACCACTGTGGCAGCAGAAACAAATCCAGAAAAATGAAATCCAGCTCCTTCTGGTGAATGTCAGCATGAGTATCCAGCAGGCTCGATGCTGCACATAATGCAAGCCAGCAGCACTTTGCTTATGCTTAAAAACACTCTGTCCAGTGCCTGCCAGCCTTCAGAGGCTCTTGGAGTTGGCAGAAGAAAAAAGCAGCTAGCACTGAAGTCTCATGTTTCATCAAGCACTTGAGATCTGAAAACAGAAGTGAGGGTCCCTGCAGGGAGGGGTCTTGGGTCAGTACTGTAAGCCTGCATGGCCAGGCACATGAAAAACAGCCAGGGAGGTGTGATCAAGACTTGAACCCGCACAATGGTCCAGCTCTGGGCTGAACAAGCCTGCCAAATCTGCTGCTTTTCAGGCATTTGTCACACCACTGAGAACAGGTAGTGTTTCAGACCATGCTCAGGTCCAGGCTGAGGAGAAAGAAGTAGTCAGGGGCTCAGAAAGGCCAGGAGCTACCCGAAAAGCAGCTGTCTGTGGAGGCAGCAGTCCAGGCAAGCAGTTGGGTCTGCCACAGTAGAACCTGCATTCTCATCTAGGCTTTAACATCCAACTCCTTCATGACATAGGGGTCATATGGGTCACCCTCTGCCCTTAGCCACTTTGCCTCTTTTACCCACTGGCACCATAACTGCCTTGGGCAGACACTTCCCAGGATGTGCAACTCTGACTTCCCCAGGAAAACAGCCCACCTCTTAGCTGTGACACCACACAGAGCAGGCTCCCCTGCTAGAAAAGGGCAGGGTTGGTAGACGCACAACAGCAGAAGGGTTAAAACACACCTCTTCACCTTTCTGCCATCTATTCTCATGCCCCATTTCATGCCGAGGTCTGCCTTGCCCTCTCCACCTTCCCGTGCTCTGTTTGCAGTGCCCTGGCCTAGACAGTGACACAACAGCTCTTCTGCTGCTGGGCTAATTAGACACCAGCATACATTCACTCCTGTAAACACAGGCTCAGGTGAATAACAGATCTGCTCCAAATTGCAAAGTAGCAGCTATTGTGAGTGCTCCTAGCTCTATGGAAACCCTGTATTTCAAGTGTTACCATGGGCAAATAATGGAGAAGATCCCACAGTAGAGCAAACAGCAGGAGGGAGTGAGGTGGGAGCAGGAGGTGCCTGGCCAGAGACCATAAAAACAACATACGTGGTCCAAAGCTCTGAAAGGCCTTGGTTCAAAGATGGCAGAGTCCAGCTCCTGTATCAAAGCCTGCCAGTATCACTCCAAGGCACGCAGGAGAGTAGCACTTGTTTCTCACGTGATGCCCATGGGTTAAATGCAGGTAAGAGACTTGGCTGCTTGCAGGAAAGAGATGCATCAGATTTAACAAGACAGGAGACAAAGAAAAACACAGATGGGAAGGAGGTGCTCTGCAGAAATCAGCATGGGAACACTTCTACACATGCTCTGCCTCAGGTCAATGAGGAACAGCTACCAGTCAGGACACCATGGAGCTCCCTCTGGTTCTCACTGCTCTGTCATGACACCAGCCTGCCATCACCCTGTCTACCATTGCCTCACACAGGAGGGAGAGCCTCTACTGCAACAGCTCATGAAACTCTGGGGTAAAACATCCCCTGTATGTAACTAGGCTGCATGCTGGCCAGGCACCACCATGGCCAAGCACCACCATACCACAGAATCAGCATCTCACCCCATCACTGAAATAAAAACAGTTAAGAGTAACAATGTGAAAATCCTCTGGGATCCTACAGAACTGAAAACCCATCAGGGAAGCAGGTATTACCATTTGGAGCTTAGAGCCTCCTGCCCTAAGCAGAAGGACAGTACCCACAAGGTGTTTGGCCGGTTCGGGCTTTTTTTTTTTGGTTTGGCCGGTTCGGGCTTTTTTTTTTTTGGTTTGGCCGGTTCGGGCTTCTTTTTTTGGTTTTTTTGGTTTGGTTTGTTTTTTTGTTTTTTTGTTTTTTTTTTTTTTTACACACTCATCACATCTGCTGTGCAAAGCATGAACATTTACACCCAAGCCTCAAGATGTGCAAACATAAGATCCTGCAGTGCAGTGGGCATCTACAGCCTTTGCTCAGGATCCACAGAAGAAGGCAAAAGACAGCCAGGAGGTAGTGTTTCCACAGGTTTATAAATCTCATAAATACAAGTATAACACCCTGCCCACCATAATGGGGCAGGGGAGAAGGGAAGGGAGTCCCAAAGGTTGCTGAAAGAGTGCTGAACTTGTACTTGACGGCTGGAGAACACACAACAGCTGGAGATTTATGCCGATGTGTCAAAAAGCTTCTCGATCATCTCCCCCACTTGGTCGACCTGGTATTTGATGTACTTCTCGGGGTTCTTGGTGAAGGGCACATTGCCATACCTGCAAAGGAAGACAACCCCCAAGTAGCAAACGACTGGAACACAGCAGAGACCCCCACTGGCCCCTCCTCTGTCACAACTTGGCTCAACTCCAGCACATCCCACTTGAATCTGACAGGGTATCTTGTAGGGAGCAAGTGACCTGATTACAACTGGTCTCTTGAATTTTACATTAATAGCCCAGGGTGGCTCAGAGCTTTATGCTAGCTAGAACATCTGCGCTCACCCTGACCAAAGAATCAGGGTGACAGCACATGTTTGCAACGAGTAGAGTTCAGCTTGAGGATGTTTTAGTGTGTAAGGTAGAGAAGCTAAGACAGGTCAGTGGGCAAGTGCCTCAGCTCAGACTACCCTAGGCCCCAAAGACCTCAGTAAATCCGAAGAGAGGACGATGCTGCAAAAGGTCATCACCTGTTCAAGAAAGCACCATAGGTCTCTTTCACAATGGTCTTCTGTGCCCGGCGGATTTTGTTCCGTTGCTCCATGTCTGGGATTGCCCAGGCCTTCTGAATCTTACATAGCTCCTCCAGCCCATCATTAAAACCCTGTCAAAAGTAAAACTCAGTGAGTGTCCTGTCTGCAGTCATGTCCCTATACCGAGTCTGATGTTCTTCCCCTCCACTGCTCATCACCAACAGACAGGTCTCCTCCTTAGGCAGATCGTTGGTCTGACTGTCTGTCTCAATCAACTAGGGGATGTTCTTATGCCATCTAACACCTCCTTACCTTAAAGCGCTCCTTTATCATTTGCCTCTCCTTATCCTTGAGCTGCAACAAGGAGGGAAAGGATTTTATTTCATCTCCAGAAATAAATTTCCAACATCAGAGTTTGCCCACAACTCCCTATCCAACTCAAGTAATATCCTGCCTACATGGCTTGAATTCCCCTCTCCTAAAGTAGTGAGGAAAGAAAGCTGCGGTGAGCAGCACACCCTATATTCAGTGATTGGCTTTCATCTGAAGTAGGTTTAATAAGGGTAATTTTCAGCCAGAACAGACACAAAAACAGACTTCTTTATGCTTCCAAGCCTTTCTAAGGGAAGGTCTCAGGGTTTTGCAAATCCAAACTAGAAGCATCCGTTCAGGTGAAAATATAAGAACGGAGGCAGAGATTAAAAGACTTGTATGAATCTGGGGCAGGGTAGATTAGAAGGCAGTGCCGCTCACCATCTTGTGCCAGCCACGGTATTCATTCTGCAGAGCAATACTGGCATGAGATATAAAGATGATTTCTGGGAATTTTTTAATATGACAAAGGAGAAGATGTTTCCAGCAGTTTCTATCATCTCAAAACTATCCTTGCCCATCCTCTCACCTTCACTCCTGGTTGAAAGACAGGCAGGTTTCTCTCCAAGATATAATCTGTCACCTTCAACCAGCTGCATGTGAAATGAGATAGGAAAGAAGCAAAGAAGAGTTACTCATGCCTCACCAGAACATCTTTGTTTTCACCCATGACCCAAAGGCCATCCCAAACAACATAAACCCCAAAACTTTCCACAGTGACCCCTTCCCAAGTTAGATTAATTACTTGGAAACCAAAATACTTGGCTCTGGTTTTAGACAAGTTTCTGTTTTAGGCCAATCACTCCCACTGTTCCAGTAGCACTGGCTCTCAAGGAGCTCTCAAACTGACAAAACTAAGAGAAGAGCAGACGACATCACCTGACCTGCGCTGGTAGGTCTGGATCTGCTGTTCAATGAGCTCCCGGTAAGACCTCTCAGCTGTCTTCTGTGTCACAGCTACCAACTGGATCAGCTCAGATCTGAAAGAACAGAAAACCTGAGGAAGCGCCTGAGCCAGCAGCTCTCAGGGCTGCTAGCAGGATGGCAACATTTCAAGCTCCTATCTACAAGTTCTTTTCTGCCCTTTACAATACAAGGGACCTTGAAATGTACAAACTGGAAGACAGATGCTACTCCCAAGTTACTTTCTAAAGCCATGTCCCTCAGTCCTCCCAAGATCAAAGGATTCTCTACAACCTAAGGCATATCTGGTATTTTATCTTCTACTCTCATGTAATACTACATTTATAATAGTGCAAAGCTTTCAAGAGGGCAGAGAATGGAAGAAAGGGCAGAGATGAGACAGGCTGGCAAATAAATGCGCTCAATGCAGGGCTCTGCTCCAAAACTGTGCTTAGAATCAGCCTGGACTTCAGGGAGATTTACCCAGATACACACTTACTTTTCTAGAGATTTCAGAATGTAGTTGTAGTTGTTGTGCAGAAAAATGGCACTCAAAGCTGGGTCTTCATAAACCTTGGATTTACTAAGAAGGTTAAGCTGCAAGTTGCCCAGCACTTTGCCTTGAAGAGGGAAAAACAGAGAACAAAGTTTTTGCACTGAAACTTCTCATTACTGACAATCCAAACAGAGTGCTCTGTACTGCTGCTCTGGGCCCACAGCAAAGCGAACAGCAAAGCCCCAAATGCATGTGCAGACAAGGGTACAATCACACATACTTAACAATCCTACAAGCCTTATACAGATCTTTCCTCAGCAAAACCTCTCTGCAAATTAGTACCTTTGTTGCAGCTGGCAATACAGTTGTATTCTGTTTTCAGAATAAGTCCCAGGACCAGCATGGGTGATCAGACACAGCCTGACCATGACACAGGCTCAGATCTGAGAGGCTGAAGGACCCAATTCCCATTGTAACAGATCATCACGAGGTAGTACTGTGAACTCATCTTGTTATCTTGCTGTTAAACACAGGACTGAGATTTTACAGAGCCCCTTTGGCAGCTGGGAGACTCTGTGGGGTTGAAGGTGCAAAGCACTGGGCGAGAATCGTTCAAGCCATCTGATGACAAAAGCTCTGCAGCACAGCAAGCTGCTGCACTGTGCTTTGTCCTAACTATAACAGTCTGAAACTCCCAGTTTGACCTTTTTGCTATTGCTCCCAGACTCCAGCTCAGACATGGAAAGAAAACATGGAGTAAGAGACACAGCCTGTGCTCTTCAAACAAGAACAAGCTAAGTGAAGGGCAGCTGATGGGGCAGAAATGGGAAGGTGTGCAGAGTACTCACAGATGTAGGTGCTCAACAGCCGCTTGCTGAACTCTGAACTGTAACTACTAGCTGAAGAGCTGGTCTCTGAAAAGAAAAGAGTCTTAGGCCAGTTAACATGCCATAGGGAAGGGGGGGTATGTGTGGTCAGCCTGCCTCTATTCAAACAAGCCTCATCCCCGTTGCTATGGAATTAGCACAGAGTTCCCATCAACAGTGAAATTAGCTCCCTGCTTCAGTGCTGATTGTCAGTGGCTTATCCAGGATGAGGGTGAAAGAGCTCTGCATCTCTCAATCCTTACATCTACATCAACTGCTGAGCAGTCTGGCAGAAACCTCTCCTTTCCTTCCTAGGGCTCAGAGGACATCCTCTTGATCAGAAATAGAGTCATTATACACATCCTCCCCATCCTTTCCCCCACCATCTGAAAAGGGTTTGTAAACATTAGAAACTGGCAATCAGAGAACAAATGAGCTGGAGCTGTTAACAGCAGGCACACAACAGTAATTGAAACAAGCAGAAGGGCTCTGGAAAGTTTCAGCCATCCCCATGGTTGCTGATAGAGCCTGCTTGGCTCTGTACAAGGGACTGCACCAGCATGGAAACCTGCCCTCACAGGCAATGACTCTGGGCTGGCATATGTTCTTCTGTCTCTGCATAAGAGATGGCTTTCTGCCCTCAAGGGCTCATGGGCATGGGTCCCATGGGACACGTGGGGTAGCTATCTCCTCCTCCCCCCACCAGAGAGTTTGGCAGCCAGGCCTAGCTCGGGTGGTCCAAGTTCATAAACACCCCATGGGAAAGGCCACAAGGCTCCTGTTGCTGGGAGTTGGACAATAAGGAGCCGAACGCACATAGGATAAAGCATGATACCAGCTGGGCCAATTTGCTACCCGTGCCAAAGAGATTCAGCACCATGAGAGTATCTTTAGCCTGTTTCAGCTCATGTGGCATCCTTCATTGTCTGCTGGTGACAAGCCTGTTGTATTATCTCCAGCTCACTGGCAAGAGTTACTTACCCTCCCCTTTTTCCCTTTTCAATTATGTGTTAATTTATTTACCACTCCTGGAGGATAAAGAATTAACATACATCACCAGAGTCCGAGGCAATATGAGCAGGTACGTGTGGGTAAGTCTGCTTACCTCTGGGATCTAAAGGAATATTGTATGTGTCCCCAAGAACTACAAAGATTAGGCAGAGCAGAGAGAAAAGGGGAGGGAGGAGAGAGAAAAAGAAATGCAAAGTGCAAAAAAGACAGGTTAGAGACCACCATCCCTTTGAGAACAAAGCAGATATTAACACAGAGCAGCCACAGACAGCTACACTGGAGAGCAGGCAGGATTCCCTCCAAGGCCACAAACAGAGTAGAGATCACGGAGGAAAGGCAGAGTGTAATCTCCTTCCCCTGTTAGAGACACTGTTTGTATTTAGCAAGACACCTCATTCCAAATCAGTTCAAACCCACTTTCAAGGCAAAGAAAATTTTCCCCTCATGCCATCAGCAGTTTACTGGTCCTTGAAATGAACTGCACAGCTCATATAACCTTTCCAAGAACCTGAGCAAAGCCATCTCACCCTCACTCTGCACTTCAGCATGCCTGCATGGCTATACAAGGCCCTACAGTGGGCAAAAGCAAGGGATTAGCACCACTGCATTTAAATGATCAACTTTGCTTTTGCTACCACTTGAGGCAAACACTGCAGGGAAAACTGCATGTATTTCCCACCACTTGGGAATGCTGTGGGAGTTAGATAACCCAACTCCAGACACCCACACTTGAGCTAGCAACTGGAAGCTGTCATTAGAGAGGCACCCTTGGGGGCAATCCCAAAGCAGATGCCTCTGCTTGCAGAAGCAACTCTCTCCTTAAACTCCACTGACACAATCACCTCTGATCTGATGATGCTTGGTCTAGTAAGATGTCAGGTCCACAGCCGGACAGGGACCACAGCCTCACCAACATTCACTAACCAGTGTCACTCAAAATCAGCTCTGCCCTGTGTGGATGCCCCATGTTGGGCCAGTCCTAGCTTTTGGAGCAAGCAACAAAGCTGTTTCTGCATGAGAACACCACTGGTAGAAAGCAGGAAGCATCTGGCAGCAGATGGTCCCTAAGTCCTGACTGCAAATGGAGAGAATGTGATTTACAATACTTGGATTGTGGGTCATCTCATGCATGACTCTGAGGTACTACACATCAGCCCCAGTTACCAGATCTGTTACAATTACACTGACTTCAAGCTTTAATAATTGAACAGACTGCAAAGAGGCATTTTTTTCAAGCTGCCTTTACACAGCAGGATCCCTCTATACCTGATGGGACAACCAGCCACAATTAAAAAGGAAATGGCTTGCATGTCATGGATATGATCACATTTTGTTATACAGCCAGTATAAAAAATAAGAAAGCCTATGCTACTTTTTGAATCAGCTCCTACAACAGATCTCTACTTGACAACATGTCAAGATTTTGAAACAACAATGCTAACATCACCGTTCAGGGAAGGACATGGGAAACAGTTGGTTTCTCCAAGAAAAATCTCAGACCACCTCTTTGGCCAGGAGAGAATGCCAAGGCATGGGAGGCTCTGAGCTTGCAAGTAGAGAGGGCACAAAGCAGTGGCTAGAGGAGATGTGGCAAGAAGCAGAGACATCCTAGCTTGAGTTAATTCAGAACTGGCAGAATTTTCCAAGCAGGAATTGCAAACATCTGGAGGCAGCTGTAAGCTTCCCCCTTCCCCTGCTCCTACTGGGTTCCCTAACCCTCTCCAAACACTAGCTAGTGGCCTGTGCCTTCACAGGTGCCTATGCCCCCCAAATCTCCAGTTTTCCACCTCTCTAGTCTATTCCAACCTACTTGAAGGCATGAACTCTGCCAAGGCCAAGGGCTCACTAGAGAGCTGGGAGCTGCTGCTCTGCACAGAACTAAGAATCACGTTCTAGCTGATAGACAGCAGCTCTCAGCTTCTGATCTACATATTTCTTTCTGGAATTAGTCTTTTTAGCATCCTGGAAAGCAGAGATAAAATTTGTCTTTCTGCTAGGAGGTGTAGAACATGAATAGCTCAGGAGTCCCAGCTTGACCGTGGGTAGATGCTGAGAATATCCTTGCTGTTGTTGTTATACTCTGACCAGAGGGCATAGCAGAGAAAGGCAGCAATTCATCAACACACAGCCTACTAAAGCTAACTCAGCTGGACCAATCACCCTCACTCCAGCATAGTGACAGAGGACCAGCCCAGTGTCAGATTTGAAGCTAAATGACTAAGGCATCCTCTCTTGATACCACTGAGTACATCAACAATAAACACCATCCCAAGAGTACCTGACAGAAGCAAGTGTGGAAGGCTAGCAGGGAAACTCTCTGCATCCCTTGGAGTTCTCCAGATAACCAACTACATGGTCATGGCAGATTGGAGGACAAGACAAACCACAGGGTGAAGGACAGGAGGAGAACAAGCTCACAGTGCATGTTGAGGTTTGATCTTTTTAGGGAAGATGTCCAGACAATTTGGGGAAGGAACTTCCATGCCCAAACAAGCCCCATGCATGTATGTACCTTGCGATGCCAGCATGGCACCTGCTGTCTCCTGGAAATCCAACAATTGCTGTAGGAAAAGGATGGCCTGGAAGCAAGGGAGGGAAGTCATGAGCAACTGACATTGTGTATCCTACACTCTGCTATTAAGGATCATGAAGGACCACTTGTCCCCCCACACTTAAAAGCCTTAAAGAAACAAATCGCTACCTCCTTTGAGTTGCTCGGTTTTACCCAAGCAGTCACATCACAGCTTAGCAAGGGTAACTAGCTAATCTCTCCATGGAAGCCAGTTAATTGCCCTTCCAATACCAAGACAGCTTAACTTAGGAAGTTTCCCTACTGCTCTTTTCACAACCTCTTCAAAAAAACCCTGTTTTTCACAAAGGGCTGTTCAAATCATCATCACTTACGTTGCTAGTGAGTTCGTGAACTGTCCCATCTTTTGGCATGTTATATTCTTTGTCTGGATCATTCTAAGAAGGGAAGAGAGACATAAGGTAAGCACATAAGGAAACTGAAGGCACCTACAGTACAACCACTGCTGCAAGTGAGCTGTAGGCTTGTTTATCCAGCCTCTCTCAATATCCTCAGACCCAGCTCTTGCAGTGCCATCTCCTGGTGCTCAGAAACCACAGCTCCTATGCACCAGCAGCTCAGAACCACAGGGTTTTGTTCAGCATGTGACCATCAGATGTTCAGCTCACCTACTGGGCAGTATATTCACCAAGCCCAGCTTACACAGGGACAGTCTAACATGAGTCCTCCAAAACCTTTCAAGTCATCAACTGTCCTTTCTTTTTAAATAGGATTAAATTCTGAGATTGACTTGATATCTGCAGAGGCCTGGAAGCTCATGTCAAATTATCAGTAGTATTCCTGTTAAGGGTCTTAGGCAGAGGTCTCCTGTATTTGAAATCAGCACCAAGCATTTGGTATTTGCAGCTGACTGTCCAAAGCAATCCAGCAAGCTCCCACTTTAGAGTCAGAAACTATGTGGTCTCATGGAAAGCTGCTCAGAAAACCCCTCTTCAAAGTCTGCTGGTCCTGCCAGAGAGAACATTGAGGAGAATCCTACCTTAATGTTGTCTGCAAACTCTTCCAGTGCTTTTGCACCAGTCGTCTCCATGGAAGTGATCAGCCCGGGCAGTTTGTTCTTAGTGCCTGCTGCAGTTCCCTGGAACAGTTCCGTAACAGGTCAGAGAAGGAAAACTAACAGTATCTGAACTTTCATTCAGTACCTACCCTCCCTGATCCCCTGCCCCAGCATCTCATTCTCAATTCCCCATGTGCCAGGAGAATATTTACAGCACCATCAACAACATATGAAATTCTGCATTCTTCTGCCAGCCAGAAAGAGAAGGTGGTGTGACCCTAACAGTGACCAGGACTTACTATCTCTCATATTTCCTCTTATGCAGTACCTGATACAGGAGGTCAGTGCACTACAGTCACCAGCTGGAAGCAGTTGGAAAGGAGCCTTGCTAAACCTGGATGTCATATTTGATACCTGGACAACCGTGTGGCATGGTCCAAGCAGGCTCTCCTCAGAGCAGCCCATCTTCCAGATGTCAATGAGCACAGTCTAAACTAAGCTCAACAGTATTGGAAGTGAAACACCTCAGAGGCTATGTATACAGCAGAATAATGTAGTTGGTCCATCACCAGGTCACGACTTGAACTGAAAAGAACTGCTGCTGAGATGCTGAATTGCTGGTTGACCACCACAGAAAGAAGCAAGCTAGATATGTGTCACTTCCCACCCATGCTGGAGGTTCAAAGCCACTGTGACAATCCCTTTCAAAAGTTCTCCAGACAACCCAAGCCACAGGACCCTCTCCAATCCCCTCATGCTTACCTGCAAGACCTGGTCAAATTCTGGCTTCATCTGCTTGAGATGTTTAAGGATGGGGAAGATCGTGAGCACAGCTGAATAGTCATGTCGGATGATGGCTTTCCGGGCAGCTGAGACAATGTTATCCCCCTCCATGATCAAGTTATCCAACGACTCCTGCAACAGAACCAGAGAGTCAGAAGGAAGCAGCATGACTCTTGCCAGGTAGCACAAGGGGCTCAATGCAGGATACCCATTAAGGATGCCAATTTAGCTGATGGGTCATTTGCGGTACCCAGTGACTCTGGGCACGTTCTCCAGGGTCTGTGCAGGCCCTGGTTCCCCCTAAACAGGTCCTGGAGGACAATCCTAGCAGTGGTGGTGCTCTTGGGCACCCACAGCAGGTGGTGGAATACATGTCTTTACAACAAAGAGGAAGGGAAAAAGATTTTGTGTGTATCCTTTACAAGAGAAGCCAAGTAGAGAGGCTCAACTGACCTGGATGAGAGAATCAAAGGTCTTCTTCTGGTGGTGCTCCGGGACGATTTCTGTCAGGAGCTGGTATTCGCTCTGGGCCAGTTTGACAAAGGCACTAACGCAGTGAATGTATGCATCAATCTCAATGTCAAAGACGTCATCCCTCCCTGTAAGGGCAAGATGGCTTTAAGAGAACAAAATTTGCACTGAGCTTCCAGCAGCTCTGCTCACTCCAAGGCCTTGGTGTACACAAGGAACACAAGGTTCTTCTGGAAAAGGCGGTTCTGGTTTTGCACCCATCCTTCCGTGAGAACAAGAGTCATGTTCTCACCAAACCTGCCCCATGGGTTTGTGCATGGGAAGCTACGCATACCCTGCAGGAGGCATGCAAAGTCATCTGCAGTTCAGGAAACAGGCACATCAGGTCACCAGCTCTTTCTGGCCCCATGACAGAAGGCAAGTTTGGGGCTCTTCTGGGATACAGACTAAATTTAATCAAGGGCTTGAACACAGAGCACTAAACTCAGGAAGGTCTGAGGTGAATTATTCAACATCTCTACTTGTATTTTTAGAATTCTTTATCTCCATCCATCATGCAGATGAAGAATTGCCATTTTGCATCAACATTTCTGGGAAATCAAGGCTGTCCTGGAAGGCAGCTTCTTCCCATAGGCAGAAACAGAAGATAAAAAACAGGCAGATGAACATTTAAATCCTATGAAGTAGGAATATCAGCACAGCTAGGTGAGCTGTCACACAGTGCTGCATACAAATGCAAATATTTGAGTTCTAGCTTACAAATACCTCTGACAAAGATCCATCAAAGAACCTACATGGTAGGCATAAGAAGTGCCAGTATGATACAAGGGCCTGCACCAACTCATGCCAACCACTAGCTGGATGTGTCAGCAGGACAGACACAAATGGACTCACACCATCCTGCATTACTCAAGACACCTGTAGTAACCACTACAAGACAGTAAGATTACACAGAGAGGCCTTCTCTAAGCTATGGACTGCTGCTGCTGCTTCTCTCCTCCCAGCAACATCTGCAACTTTTGATGGTGAAAGAACCAATTCTTCCCTACACTGACAGGTCCCTCAGGTTGATCTTTTAAAAGCTATGGTCAGCAGGGGACACACAAATGTGATGTGGTTTTAGAGACTGCCTATGGTAGAGAGCAGCCCACTGTATCACATGCCGCATGTGATCCCTTTTCTGTTTGCTTCACTTCAGCACCAAACAAGCCAGTAGCTACCTACAGGAAAGTGCCCCTCAGCACATTGGCCACCGGTCTTTGGTTGGACAAAGTTGGGGTTCCCTGTTTGAGGGCTTGGGGTGTGTGTGATTAGTAGGAGTGAATTCTACTGAGAAGAGCCAGAGCTTCTTAGCCAGAGAAGGCCCATGCTCCAGGACTGCCCACATAGATGAACAGCCACTGGCTACAAAACTACTGTGAAACATGCTGAAAAGAAGGGATGTTAGCCAGCTTGTTATGAAGTGACAACATGGTACTTACCAGCAGCCGGCCCATGCTTGTCGCTCAGGGTATCGGAAAGGTGTTTAACTCGTAAATCATGCTCATGACCTAGTGAGATGTCAGCCGGCACAAACAGAAGGCGCAATTTATCCAGGGTGGTTACAGCATGGATGCTCACACTGGCTGGAAGCCGCTTCAAGCTTGGCTTATTTGATCTGATGGACACTTTTTTCCCTACACAGTCCCAGGAATGCTATCTGACCAAATCCCTTTGTTGAGCTATGTAGCAGTAGCAACCCTTTGAAACCTGATGAGAAGTGTGAGTTAAGTCATTCGCTGGGCCACAGGAGACCCTTGAATCTCCTGCCATAAGTTGTGAATGGGATAGTAGGCACCAGACATCCAATTTGTACCCACAACCATTACAAATCCAAACTCAAAGCCCATCTCCTGCTCAGCACGAGAATTTTTTCCCCCCCAATGAATGATGGTAGTCACCATCCAGGATTTAGTAGACTGTAACGTAGGTGCTGAAGATATCTACTTTGTATGCATACATAGCAGGAGGCAGAAAGGTCATACAGATGCTTTGAAGCAAGTGACCTCTTCTCCCCTATCTGGTACAACTTCTATGAGCAGAGGAGATTACAACATGGAAGATGATCATTTAGGTAGGTCTCCACAGAGAAGATGTACAGGCACGATGCACTGAGCTAGCTGTGGTCTGACACTTCAGCATCAGGTTTGGAAAGGTCACTAGGAAACTGAAGTCCAGGCAAAAAGAAAAATGAATAGAAACGCCACAAGCAGATGTCATCAGAGTAGAGCTTCCATTAGTCAGGTGGCTATGGTAGGTCAACTGCTTTAAGATAACATTCCTCTTCATCTGTACTCATGTTTATGGAGACTTTGAAATTCAGACACTAAATTCAGACAAATAATTTGGCCCTCCAGCATCTCCTTGGTTCCCCAAGGATAGCTATACCTATCTAATGCTGTCTACCAACCACTAGGCTAATAGAAGTCCCACCTGGAAAAGCAAAGCTGATACACAGAGAAAGTCAAGGGTGAAGTAGCTAGAGCTGTGATTACCTTCCATAGGAATGAGGTTAGAGGCCCCCTTTTTCCCATCTAGACCATGCTGAGAGTACTGTTTCAGAAGGTTCTGAGCCTTACGGATCGTGCCTGTCACCAGAGCCAGAGAGAAGAGACAAGAAGACCTAGAAAATGAGTGAAAGAAAACAAAACCCAGAACACCAGCCCTCCACCAGCAAGTCACCTGGGCCCAGCAAGAGGATGCTGGGCACCAATGAGCATGCTCAGTACAGGAATGTGAACCCCAAACTCATGTCCAAATGTGCAGATACAATGGCATTTCCAGACTGTTTCCCTGCTTTGAGGGTAGAGGCATGAATTCTAACCAGGGTTACAGAATCAGGAAGTGCTCAAATAAGTTTGGTGAGGTGGCACAGCTGGGTGAGAAAACACAATCAGAGAAGGGAAGCAACAAATCACCCTTCCCTGTAATGAGTTTATCTAAGCCGGTACTCTCCATCCAAGCATACAAGGTTTGTTGCATTTCCTCAGCTGTGGAAAACAAGGCTTTGCAGTACAGACAACTCCAGTCCAGCAACACATTGCCTGCTCCCCAGAGCCACAATTACAGCCACTTGGTTAGTGCTGCAAAAGAGGTGCCTTTCCAAGGGGTATTTTCCGAGCATGCTCAATATAGACCCATCAGGAGCCCCACAGCCAAGACAAGGAATGATCTCTGGCATTACAGGAAGCAATAAAAGGGTAACAACCCCTGAGCTCGAGAGAGCAATTGCTGCAGCAATTCCCATCACAGAAATCACAGAATAATGGATACTGCCCACCCATGTCTAACTCGCATTAAGTCACCCTAATCCCCAAGACACTTCTCTTCTAAGGAACTGAAAATCAATTAAAACCATGGAAAAAAATAAATAACACTGGGTTAAAAGATTTATACTTAACACACACACAAAACAGACAGAACTGAACAAAAGCCAATGCTGGATATACAGCTAGAAAGCACAAAACAAAGCATTAATGTGACAACTGAAGACTAAGCACTGTTTCCACATTAAAAGGTTAGTTGTCATGCAACAAGCTACAATTATCACAAGCACATGGACACCCTCTCACAGCAGAGCTTTGCTGTTGCCTGCACAACAGGGAAAGAAAGTTTTGGGAAGGTAGAAGGAGTTTCTATAGGAGACACAGATGAAACAGAACTGGGCTGAGTAAATGAAGAAGGATCCAAGAAATAAAAATGCTGCTGCCAAAATTAAGAATTGTTCTTCCATTTTAAAGTAATAAATACTTCAAACATGCAGAAAGTCCCTACTTCCACCAGTAAATGTGAGCCACAGTACAGCCTGGAAATGAGTGTTGACTGCCCAAATGCTGATGACCACTATCCTGAGGGGAAGCCCACGTTTTCCACTGCTGCAGAACAACATCCTGGGGTGCACCACAGCTTCATCCCATAAAGGGATATATGGCAGGGGGAAGAAAACTTCAAGTCCCCCAGACACTGCATCTCTAATGGGGGAGAACAGGAGAGAGAAGTTCCTACTGAATTACCAAGCTGCCTTAACCTGGTGCACTTACTAAATAACAGAACATAGTTCCTAAAGCATAATGTTTCATTGGCAACATTTTTCTTCTACCAGTTCAGCGTTCTCAACCACTTGGTAAAGGAAAGAAAAAGAAAAAAAAAAATGACATCCATAAAACACATGCTTTTAGCAGGAAACCTCCCCTCTAGACCCACATCAGGGAGGTAGGAAGACTACACTCTTGTTGTGCTGATGCATTTGCTCCTAGCTTCCACCATATTATCAAATGAGAAGGCTATGCCTCTTCTTCCAAGATTCCCAATGCTCTTCACACCCAACACTTCTGCTTTATTCTTAGCTATTTTCAGAAACCTTAAGAGCTTGGGCTCAACAGCAAGTTCCTCTCAGCAAGCAGGGCTGTAGCAAGCTCTGGAGATACGCACTAAGCTCTTTCTTACTGCTGGTACCACAGCCTAGCTGATCCAGAGCAGCTCAAGCCAGGTACTGTTCTTCTACAAGTTCTTTCATCTTTCCCACTTTCAAGCATCCGGGGGGTGGGGG
>JANZLQ010000002.1:30268859-30291250 GCA_026212715.1 Elanus axillaris | reverse complement strand
CCCCCCCCCCCCCCCCCCCCCCCCCCCCCCCCCCCCCCCCCCCCCCCCCCCCCCCCCCCCCCCCCCCCCCCCCGCAAGAAAAAAGAAAAAAAAGAAAAAAGGAGGTTAATTTGTTGTGAAAACCAAGCAGACAGTACAACTGCTGCTGCTGTCAATAGGATCTCACTTCACAACTATGCAGTGCACATCTCCACAGTCCACCCCTGACAGTTTCTTCTCAGATGAGAACTGAAAGCCTCTGCTGCATCTTATTTGCATAAGCACAATTACCTGTGTTTACGGTGACACACCAAGTGTTTAGTGTTCATGAGCATCACTTCAATGCTGCTGTATCCCTCTTACTTAGCATTGTAATTAGGCTTTAATGGATTCTAGTGGAAGCCAAATGCTTTTGTTCCATGATTGTTTTCCCCTATTAGGCAGCTTGCAAACCAAATGGGACTGTGTTTCAGCTACTAATGAAAACATCACATTCAGGCTAGGCAGTGATCAATATGGGAAGCAGGAAGCAGGAACAGGGTCTTTATTCTGCCACACAGGCTCTGCCACCTGCCTTCAGGTAGCACCTCACCACTAGGTAAATAGGAACATTAAGTAAACTGGAAAAGGGTTCCCCTATAGCTTAAAAAGAGCCCGCAAACACCCCAAAAGTAAAAAAAACCATCTCAAACTTTTGTTCCTGCAGCCCAACTGTTAAATAAAGTAGCTTTTGGGCATACATGAGGTACAATTTTCCAATTGCACATTGTTCTCCTGTTTCTCTCTTTCATTAGACAGTTTTCTAACCAAGCAGAAGGACAATGCATCCTCTTTTCTTATGCACCAGTTGCAGGAGTCCATATAAAACTGGCTAAGCTCTTTGGCTTTTGCTTGTAGGCAGCCAGCCTGGGTGCCCCTACTGGCATCTTCTGGCCTTATCCTTCCCTGGCAGTGAAGAGCTGAGCTACCTGCTGCTCTCAAGCCAACAAAAAGAGCACTGGGTCTACAGGCATCACAAAGGAACAATATTTTATAAGCAAAGAGTTGCAGCATGATGATTTGGGAATCTGAATACAGTTGCCCTCTGAAACAGATTGCTGACATTTCAAACAGCCAACTGCTTAAAAAAAAAAAAAGCGCACAGATTGTTTCATCAGTTCAACTTGACCTTGGCAAGTTTCATTTAAGACGAGACAACTCTGCTTTAGAAGCATCTCCAGCAGTCAGATTTTCAACTGCATGCTTTAACAACAGGACTGTAACAGTAGAGGGTACACCCACAAATAAAATAATACAGAGAGATTAAGACCCTCTGAAACAACACATGGATATGGAGCATGTTCTCCAGAATACAACATAGGACCTGGGGGAAAGGGGGCGGGTGTCTATGCCTTGTTACCCTGTTCCTAATACCTCACCTTGCCTTTAGTTGTAGCCTCTCTTATGCTTTGTTTTGTGTGTAAACAAGTTATAGCACATCAGATTTAGTTTGTTATTTATCCCTTGCAACAGGTTAAAGTGTGCATTGGGGTGTGCACTGGGATATTCTTCCTTAAGGACTAAATAAATCAACTCACTTGTTGGAACTGTGAGAAAACCCCCTTGTCTGAAACCTAAGTTGGCAGAACTTGACTTTACTTACTGAAGCAATAGCACAGAAAGAAATCTTCCGTAATTGAACAAAGGCTAAAGCCAGGGGAATCGAAACACTACCAGATGAATATTGCTATGAAGAGGGTCACTATGCCAGTGCGAAGAGCCTGTAAGACCTCCATCTCAAGAGCTGTCCTTGAAAGCTGATGGAACTGCAGAAAACCCAGTCAATCTCTGCTCAAAGACTATTTTTTTTTATCTGTTTTCAATTTCACTTAAGTACAATTTAGCAGCCATCAGAGATGGCTGGTGTATTAAGTTTAACCACCCCTGTCTTTCAAGTGCTACAGTCTCGTTCTCTGTGCTTGTTCACGAAAGACTGGAGAAAAATTAGCCACTATTTTTTCTTGAGATTAACAATACCCCAACAGATCATTTGAAGTGTTCTTTCCTTCACACATTGTCAGCTCTGTAAGTGCATTCAGACCATGCTCTGTGCCTTCTACCTGGTCCATCTCACAAACTCCAATTAAACTGGGCAAAAAAACATTAAAATCTCCTGGCAAATCTACAGTCGAGACATTCATCATGATAATTTTGGATGCCCAAAGGCATCCATTTTGGAGGAGCCCCGTTTGTAGGGAATGAGAGCTTGTGCTCTCAAACATGTGGGCTCCTTTCTGTACTCTCTACACAAGCATCCAAGATCTGAGACTCATTAAAAAAAAATAACTAGTATTTTTTTAATCTGCCCACAAAAAAAAAAAAACAAAAAAAAACTCCTCCATCTCTGACCATTTACCTAAAGCATAGGCGAGATGTTACCATTTGGCAGGCTGCTCAGAAATGTCTGCTGACCATGCTGACTTCACAGCAATCAAAACCCAGGGATCTTTTCAGTATCAGGTGATAACTGAGGACTGTGGACCAAATCTGAAGCATCTGCAACCTGAGTTCCTCATGGCTCAACTACAGATTCCCATCTGGCATCTTTCCAGTAGAGAGCTACTGAACCACACAAAAATAATTTTTACCTACTGTAATCATGCTGTTGGGCAGGAGCCACTCACTGTTCAGGAGCTGAACACAAACGACTGCCATCAGGCTTAGGAGCAATTTTAAACACTTTTTCTGCCATCTGCAGCATAGCTAGTTCTCTTTAGCAGGAGGATATTGTCCTCTACAGGCCTCCCAACACCGGGTACAAATTCTTAAGCAAATAACTACCTGCCAAACTCCAGAGGAAAGCCAAGTGTGGGGTGACACATCCCCTTGTCACGTGGTTCTTTGCTGACAGGGGAAAATCTGCTGAAATTCGCATTCCCCAACAGCAACTCACATATCAGCTTTCAGGAACAGCTCCAGGGCACACCAGCAATGGTAGAGACTGATTTATAAAAGACCAGAGGAGTGATGTCTGGATGTCACAGCCTTCCCCAGGCAGCCCTCCCTCTCCAAATATCCCAGGCACACCCTTTGCTTTAGCGAGAAGAGGCCCAGCAAAGCCTCTCCACACACAGAAGTGAAGAGAGCAAGCACCAGGGCCAGCACACGCACACATAGACACACATTACCTGGGATGAGGACTGCATTCACATCAGGATTATAAAAATAAACACAACACAATTAAAATGGATCTCTCTTTTCCTCCCTCTCCACATCCCATCCATTCCCAGCCCCTACCCAAATTTCTTATTATCTTCCTGAACCCAGTAAGAGTATTTGGACAAAACAAGAAAAAATAATATTAGGGTGGGAGAGTATTGGCCAGGTAAACCCACAGCTTTCATCTGACTTTCATCACTGTTACAGATGAGACAACAGGGTGCTGTGACACACAGAGGGACAATACCACTGTGCTGCTGTGGGAGGTGCATGCTAGCTTTTGCTGACTCCTTCTGGCTGTGCTCCCACTAGATGGCACATTTTGGAGACAGGAACTCCAGCTCTGTGCTCTGGCACACGGGAGTGACCGGCCTCACCAGCTGCAGAAAATGTAGCACTACTCCATTATGAGGAAAGGTGGAATAACCCACCAGTCACATTCACAGCTCTTCCACAGACAGGCCGAGGCAAAAGCTTTAACAGCCCTTCCAAAATTCAGACAACTTTGGATCTCATTTCTGTAGGCACCTACCTAGTCCCCATCTCAACTCCTGATGAGTTCTTGGTTTCCTAGTACAATAATAATTTATTAATAACTAATGATTAAAGTGATGTGTTTTATCAGGTCCAAGTTTTCTATTTCACTGTGGCACAGTCTATATTCCATAGTCCAAGGCTGAGGACAGGTGTTCTCAGATCATATCCTTTTTATAGCCCTCTCGGGTCTCTTTTTACTTATCTCCTTTGTTAAGGACACAGCCTTTTCTCTCCCTGTATATAGGACCCCTCTCCTCCCTTTACATTGCCCACAGAACAGACCCGATGACTTGACAGACAGAAAATTTCTGTAATTTTAATGCTGAATCCAGGGCAGAGGTGGTCATCTCTGAAATCTCACCCCTGCTCCTGTCCTAAAAGCACATTTTAGACACAGAGGCTACCTCCACAGTGATAAGGCCTGCAGATATGCATTCGATAATCAGGCAAGAGGATATACAGTACAGTGATCCCCCCATTCAGGACTCACCTGGTCTTTTGATTGGCTTTTTGGTGGGGGTGTCCTTCCTTTTGTTCTGAATAGCAGGGGAATATGGCACCCCTGTGGAGGAGCTGTTCTTACGGAAATGGTCTTTCAGCCCCTTGATGGAGCGGTCAAGCTGGACAGAGCGGATTTGGAAGTAAACAGTCATAAAATCTAAGGTGACAAGGTAGAAACAAGACTATAAGCAAACAGAGAACACTACACGGTAAAACAAACCTTTCCTGAAACACTCTGTGCCCCTAAGGGGACTTACTAGCATTGATGTGGGACCCCAAGTAAGTGTTCTTCCCTTCCAGAGCCTCTCCCATTTTCTTCAGAAACTACTTCTTCCTTCCCCTGCAGTATTCATTCCAGCTTTCCCAACACACACAACATTAAGTCTGTGCACCACGACCAAGAGCACATCTGTTGTGGAACTGATGGAAGACATTTGTGCAAGACATGTCAATTCAAGTGCTTAGTTTCTAGCATGAGAGATTTTACACACCTCTCAGGATTAAGGGCACTCAGGAACTAAATGAGGTGTTCATAATTTGAAAGCAGAATACAAACTGACTAACAAAATATGCTATATATGCTCAAGTCACCTTTGATAGTGGAAAAATTCTAAAGAAGCTTTTAAAGATGTTCGTCATACTGGGCAGGCACAGTAATCCCCACTCAAAAGTAAATAATTGAGGTGGGGGGTGATTCTAGTAGCTATATGTATGTGAAAGTACAGGTTTCCTATAACAAGACCACAAAGTCATTCGTTCCCAAAGGAAAAGTTGATAAAGGGAGTATAAAGCTGTAGGCAGATTTTGGTGCTGCAGAACAGGAAAGAAGAGACATGTACTGACCGAAGAAATTCTTCTGTGCTGCTTTCTCCCCACCCTTGGTCACATTTAATACAAAAAGTTCTGTTAATAAATAGTTCCCACATGGGAGTAAGTGACCAGTGTCTTGCACATTTATAATACCTGAGCACTAGATAGCTGCAGCTCCATCAGAAGGCATTACAGATGCAAGTTAAATGGAGTTCTGCTATAAAACAGACTAAGCATTAAGATAGTTTGTGCAAGATAGTTTGTGCTTTATTTACACAGTTCTTTCTCTCATCATATCCACCAGGACATCATTCTGTTCAACTGACAAACCACCGCTTCGGTCTCACTACAAACACCGTAAAAAAAGCAGGATCTTAAGGTGACTGACAGGAGACTGAACTACTCACCTAAAAGGTGCCACAAAGGCAGTCCCTAGTTCTGCTAGTGCTGCTACCTACCAACAGCAGTATGACTCACAGTTTGTTAGTCACAGCAGCACCTGAGCAGAGTCTTCATGGCTGCAGGTGTGTGTCTACAAGCCAGGCTGTGCACAGAGCCATCAACACCGTACTTCTGGCCTCAACCACACGTGGTAAGTAGTTGGAGAGCACTCACCTGACAGCACACAGAACTACAAGGGAACAACACACAACACTACCAACCTTGATTCCTGCCATTTTCCACCAGCCAGCCAGAAATGCGGATGATATCATGCAGGACACTCTCCGGGAGGTGCTCCAGAGACATCTCCTCCTGCGTCTCCATTTCATCATCCCCGCTGATCAGGTCCAGAATGAGGATAGGTGGGACTGGCTTGGTGTGTCGTGTCATCAAGCTGCGGAACTCTGATTCCAGGGACTCTTTGCCCCTCTCAAAGAGGGATTTCTGGCACAAAACAGCGAACGGACAGAAGCAGCACAGGGCTTCTGTAATCAGTCACTCACAAGTATTTCTGCATAAGAATGTACTTTCTGCAGCGTTTCTAACCACTGTCAAGTACCGCATGCTTCAAACTCCAACAACGCCTGTAACTAAGAGACTTTTAAAGCTAATTAAATAAAAAAAATGCTGGGAGTTGCTCAGTCTTCAAGGGGGGTTTAAACACACCTCCCATTCTGCTAAAGCAGTTGAAGGACTGACAAGACCTACTCAGAAGAAGGTTCAATCAACTTCACCACATGCGCAAGATATGCTTTCAGAAGTCCTACTGGCACAATGCATAGAAAGAGCAAAACACCACAAGCAGAAATGCTGCTGAACACAGACTTAAACAGAAGCCAACACAATTGTTTCTTCAGCTGTGCCCAAACACCTACACTAGGCAGGAAGCCTGTCAGCCTCTCACAGCAAGAGAGCAAGCAGCAGGGCTACATCTGTCCCTCCCATCCATACCAGGTTCCAGACCCACAACCTACCACACGGTTCAGCTCTGGGCTGTCTGGGTTGTTGTCCTGGAAGTATTCTACTGCCTTCTGGATTTTGTCCATGCAATTCAAGTATTCCTCCAGCCTCCCAGTGGGGCTGAAAATAAAACCAAAAATAAAAAGCAGTGCCCCAAGAAGCAAAGAAAGAAGATATCAAGAAAGTACCAGACAGAAGCCAGGATAAAAATAACAAGGAAAATTTCAATTCCCTTTTCTTCAACTAGGAGGAGATCAGGGGATTCCCTTTTGCCTCCATTCACTGCCACAGCAGAATACCCAATACACACAGCAAGTGCAGAAGTACTGATGATTGAGCAGCACACAACTCCCAGCCTTGCCTTCCTCTCCCAGTCAGGCCCTGATGGGAAGGTAGAGGAAGCTGCACATCCCACCCCAGAGAACAGTCATCACAACACCCTCCTGGAGACTGAAAGCAGGCTCCAGAATGGTTCAGATTCACCCTGGATGCAGTGACAATCTCAACAGGGCAGGAAGAACCTTTGGGAAAAGGGCAGAGGAAAGAAGAGAAGCCACCAATGCTCATAAGATTCATATGGCAGCATGTCTGCAAAACCTGGAAGAAACACCAGTGCAGAGTCTGAGCAGAGTTTACCCTCTGAGGATTGCTGAAGGTCAAGTCAGGCAGCTTTATTGTGGACTGATGGTGGGGAATGAGTGTGGGAAGGGTACAAGAACATTATGATGAGCATGCAGAGTCAGTTCCCCTACCTCTATCCCAGAAGTTCAATAGGATGAAGCTCCCCAGCAAGATCTAGCTACTCAACTCACCCTTCCTTTATGATCTTCTCTGTGTCCTTAGCCACATGGTAGTAACTGATGACATGATCCAAGCAGGACAGGGTCTTCTCCACATTCTCCTGCAAGCGCTGCAGGTTCTCTGTCTGTTTATGGACAGGGATGATTGAGTTCTCCAGCTTCATCAGACGACTTTCAAAGGAGGAGAGGATAGAAACCTACATGCCAAGAGAGAAACAAAGAGATGAAGACATCCTTCCACATGGATACATACAATAGGGTAGCAGTTAGAGCCGGGCAATCGGGGACCTTCAGGTCCCAGCTTCTCTTTTTGGGCTCTGCTACTAATTTGCCATGGCTCCTCAGATTCTGTGTCCTAATTTCTGTTAATATCACAAAATGCATCACCTGCCATACAGAGATAGGCCAATCTTTAATTAAATGTTTGTAAAGCATGAGGATAATGTTCCAAGACAGTACTAAGGAGGAGCAAAATTTTATTTGACAGCAGAAAACAAATCCACAGGAACTGCCTGGAGGTAAAAAGGAGCAACAAAACCATAGACCAGCAGCCACTTTGCTCCACACCACTAAAACCCAAACATGAGATGAATGACATGGAAGCACAGGACCAGTATAGTGAGAACCTTTTTTTCCATCATAGACATTTGCTTTTTAAAAGGGACGGTGATATTGCTTCTGAAAGGTGAAAAACCTTAGTAAGCTCATAAAGGGTGCCTTAATGTCATCTTTTCTAGGCCAAAATGTAATTCTTTCAAGATTCACTCCTATGTCATGTTTTCCACACTTCTCTGGGTGCCTCTATGACTTTCTTAAAGCACTGAGCCCAAAACTGGACATAATACACCAGCTGAGGGCTTACAAGCAATTACAGCACAATCATTACTTTCTACCTCTGTAACAGAACGTTGCCAAAATAAAACTCCAAACAAGACCTGATTTATGAAGCAACAACGTGATGCTGTTGCACAAACTAGTCTGGGGTCTATTAATACTTTTTCCCCACTAAGAGAGAGGACAGACTGCGAAGAGACGAGGCCAACAGCTCATTTGAGCCCTCATCTCCCCAGGAGAGAAGCTTAGGATTGAAACGTTCATCAATCTTCCCCTTTGCCCAGCCACTGAAGTGTAAAACACAGGTGCAAAGCAAGTGGTTCATTACTCTACATTCCTCAGATGGGCACAATGACAGCCCCGAAAACAGATTCTCTTAAGAAAAAGTAAACCCAGGCCAAACATGAGGGCTGAACTTCAAGGACCTCCTTACCATATTCTTTGTAAGCTGGTCACTCTTCTCAAGGCTCTCTTTGATAAAAGACAGAGTTTCTTCTTCCTGTCAGTAGGATGAAAAAATAGTCTTCGGTACTGAACACTAAGCACTTAAGTCGCTAAACATTACAGGTAGGTTTTTGCAAGTCCTGGTAAACGCTGCAGCAAACCATGTTTGGTCTGATGCTGAGGCCATATCTTAATACACTACCTCTTAACAGAAACCAGGGCAATTAACCCAAGGTAAGAGACACATAACATAACGAGTGAGGTTTTTATGGATTATTCATTTCCCTTCAATACCATGTGCCCACAAGCCTTAGCACAACAAAAGCTAATATAAAATTAACATCTTTAACGCAGAGGCACACTGAGCCAGACCACACAATTCCCTGCCACAGCACAACACAGGTATTGCACAGGCACCATCCAAATCCCATGCATAGCCGTGAACTCAAGTGGCCAATGCAAAGCAATCACCAAGGTCTGCTTTCAAGTCACCAAAGCTCAGAGATCAGTGGGGAATAGCAGCCTGCAAGGGCTAGCCTCACAGGCTGGACCCGAGGACCTCAAGGGAGAGCACCCAGAAGCTACCAGGCCCCAAGAGGGAGGACCCAGGCCCGAACTGGAGGGGCAGAGATACCCCTTAACCCCGAAAACCAGAGCCCTAGGGCCTGAAGGAGACCTGGGGATGCTGCCAGGCCCGGAGCGGGGTAAACAGGTCTTCAGGGGGGCTCCAGGCCAGCTCCAAGCCCCCTCTCCCAGACAACGCGCTGGGGCTGCGGTCGCGGGCCCAAGCTCAGAGCCCAGGCAGGGCCCGCATCAAGTCCCTAGCCCACTCCCACCTGCTTGAGCTTGTCCTCGATCTCCCTCCTGCGGGCCGACACTTCCTCGGTAGGGATCATCCTGCCGCGGGGCGCCGGGGCCGCGCTCCACCGTTCAGTCCCGCTGCGAACGCCCTCTCCTGCCCCCGTCATTGCCGCGACGCCATCTTGTGAGCGGCAAGACACACTGAGCATGCGCAGCAAAGCCAGCCGCCATCTAGAGAGTGGCCTCTACTTAAGTAGGGGCCGGAAAGGCAGCCCTGAGGCTCATGCGCTATTGTCTTAGAGGTGAGCAGGCGTATGTGCACTGCCCTTCGCAAGACCAGGTTGGGAGTGGCTGGTAGGCTGCGCCGCCATATTGGAAGTGCAGTGGTGGGTGCCACTGTGGCGCTCCCTTTCTCTCAGGGCAGGCTTGGCTCCCCAAACTCGCCATCCCCACTACGGCCCAGCCGAGCTGACCCACTCCAGTTCCAGTATTAGCGATGTCTCCACAGGACATGGGCTCCTGATAGAGGTCCAAAGCCACCCAGCTTCACCCCTGCAGAGGTGCTGGGGCGCCCAGGCCCAAGCCCACTCTGCCACACACCTAGTAGGTGAAACAAGGTGTGGAGGAAGATTATAGGGGTTTGGGCCCAAGGAAATGAAATTACAGTTCACTCTACCCCTGTCCCGCATCCATTTTCCAGAAAGGCTACCACTACAGGGAAGCTGCCATCTTCTCCCTGCTGCAACATAGATGGAAGTGGCTGGGTTTATCACACACTGGGCAGTTACAGGGCTCTGCATCCTCATAAACCATGTCCAGCCTGGAGCACGGAGCTGGTTTTATCAGTGCAGACAGTCCCAGCCTCCCGCCGTCTTGTGCTGCTTAGAGGCAAGGCTCCTGCCATGCAAATGGACTGGCGTGTTCCCATCTATCTTCCCCTTGTCAAACCACCCTGATCTCTGGAAAGGCCCGGAAGGTCTTCTTTTGTTCAACAACTTCAGTGCATTTCATAACCCACCTTATCATGCTACCAACAGCTGTGCCTGGGCTCTGGCTGCTGCAAGGGGTGATGCAGAGCCAGGGCACTGTGTTTTCTATGTGTGACATTGCCCGGCCATGATTGCCTGCCCATGTTTTATGGGGACACCTGCTAGAGGGGATCATGTCCTGTGGGTATAAGAGAAAATCCCTGTCCAGGGTCAGTGCTCAGCACCTCTTGTGCTTTTCCCCACTGGGCTGGCGTGATTGGGAAGGTTCCCCCCCTCCCCCCCTCCCGTACAGCAGAGCCATCTCTTTTTTTATAGCAATCCATGGGTTTTCTGCTAACACTCACCCCCTCATTCAAAGGGCAGCCAGAGGCAAAAGGAAATCTCCCCTTGCTGAGCCTGGGGATCAATTGTGTGTGCTCCTGCAGTAGTGCAATGTTTCTCCTGAAAAGCCAGCAAAAAGGCTTCCTCACCCCCTCAGGGGATGACTGAGACCTCAGAGCAAAGAGGGGGAGCTGGGATGAGGCACCCAGCCCACGTCCCAGCTGCCCGGTGGGGTGGTAGGGAGTGAATAAATGTACAGAAGGTCAGTCTGCCAATAAACCGTGTAAAAACTGCCGGTCTGTGCAAACGTGAAGTGCAACACCACATCCAAGGGGAGGCAGCAGAAAAAAACCTGGCTTACTGGTCAAATGCAGAGTCAAAGCAGCAGGGGTTATTTCTGGTAAAATGAAAAAGAAAGGGTAGAAACGCTGCAGTTTGAGCATGTGTTAAAATGCAGTGCAAAAGGTCAAAAAGCACACCCGGGATCTTTAGGCTGTAAAGTTTCTCCAGCGGTGGGTGCAGCCAGCGGAACGGCAGCTCCGAGGCAATCCAGGTCCCGCCGCCTTCCCGCCCGACCGCCGTGGCCGCGCCGCTCTTCCCGCCCTACAGACCGCCAGCCGCGGGGTCCCCGCAAGCCCGGGAGGAATTGCTTTCCGCGCCGAAGCTGCCGCGGTGAATGAAAGTCAAAAGTGGTGACTCAGGAGCCGCTGCAGAGGAATGCTGAGTCACCCTTTGCGTCTCCCTCCATGACATGGAACAGGGAGGAAAAGACCCTTTTTCTCCCCGAGGGAAGGGATTTTCATCCAGGTGACTGCACTCACTATCTGCATGGACACAGAAGGCAGAAAATGAAGCCAGCACAGCTGAATAAGCACTGCATCCTCGGTGCAATGTTCAGCTGGCTCTTTGGTGTACTAAGGAGAGCTAACGAGTCCCTTTTGAAGCATTTGCCAAGCAAAGCTGGTTCCAGTGCTCCAAAACCCAAGACACAGGATCAGATCGGAGCCCAACACCTTTGGAGTGTGGAGGCCCTGTTGTTCAGCAACGGGAATTTTTGCTGCCACAGGCATGAGGAAGTGGCTGCTGCTCACAAGGACGTGACAGGGGCTTCTGTCTGAGGACAAGATGTTCAGGGCGTTGGTCACCCAAAACAGTGCAGAAAAGAGAATTAACCTGATTTGCAGGTGGGGAAACTGAGGCAGAGAAGGGCTTTGCTTTTTTGCTCAGGTCTTGGCTCCAAGTCACTGGAAAGACCCAGGTGTCCCCCAAATCCACATTTCTGTTGGCTGCCTTTATGGTTGCAAAGGTCATTGCACAAAGGGTGTAATCTTGACAAGATGCGGATAAATTCAATTAATAGTAGCTCTCAAAGCAGGGACTTTATGTCCCCTGCATTGTGGCTTGGTACTGCTCACCCCAGGAACAGTTCCTGCTTAAAAAATAGTCATTTTATTGCAAAAAATGAATTATGCCTGCCCTTGCTTCTCACCGGTGGGGTTAATCCCACTCCTGCACAGAGGGGACAGTGAGGACGCAACAGTGCAGCGGCGCTCCTGGAGCCACGGGAGCTGCCTGCGAGGCACGCAGCACGTGGCAGTGAGGGCAAAACAAGATTAATACAGCCAGAAGCCGCCAAAAGGGCTTTGCATTTGATGTGAGAGAGGAGAGAGATCAGAGTATGGAGGAGCCGGGATTAACATAAAATTACAAAACTTTCATTATGGGCTGAAGGGCCGTCCTGGGCTATGTGCCCCTGTGGTGTGACCCGCCGGTGCCCCAGGCTGCGAGAACGCGTGGGAACACTGTCGCCGGTGGCACTGCCCTCGCCTCCTCACCAGACGCAGCCTATTCTGTCTCCTCTTAGGTCAGCCAGATAGAAAAAGCGATTAATCTTTAGCCAGATTAATCTTCAGCCAGAAAAACCAGGAGCTCCAAGCTGGCTGAGAAGTCCCCAACTTTCCCTTCTAGGTAGGGTTAAAAGGAGAGACCCCCTGGAAGAGAGAGAGACTGTACACAGACAGGCCATGGGATGCACCCAGGCACACGCCCTGGCTGTTACCCTGCCCATGAACTTAAAGGGATGAGATGGGAGCAAATCCACCAGAGGACTTTGCCTCCCTGGTAATGTCTCTAAACCCTACCAGCTTCACTTTGATCCTGACCTGCGTGCAGAGCATTGCGATGTGCCATAGGGATGCACAGTGTTCCCAGAAAACCGGGTCCATCTGGGACAAGGGTTGGCATTTGGGCTCCTGCAGCTTCCCAGTCCTTCCCATGTGGCACTGAGAAGGACCACGCCAGCCTTGCTGCTCCAGAGAAAGGATGCGGCATGGCAGCAATTTACTGAAACAGCACCCATACAATCACCTAATGAGGAATCCCTCTGCTCCTTGCAGGAAGAGGGCTCATGGAGATCAACCCTTTGAAGGCTGGCCCCAAAAGTCACCCCAAGCACTCATCCATCACAGACACAAGCTGTGCTCTCCCTCCCTCCAGGTTTATTTGCGAAGGGAATTAAGGTCCTGCTGGGAAAACCTCCCCTGTGCCCTGATAACTGCCTGCATAGCCAGCTCTAAATGGCTTTTTGTAAATGAATGACTGGGATTAACGAGGTTCCCCTTGTCACTGTTTGCTTAGCACTCTGGAATTGGGGGAACAGGGCAGAGACCCCCTCCTTTAGCAAAGCCCTTTGGGCCACCAAGGAACTGGCACATACTGGGGACCAATATGGTGCCACCCAGCACGTGGCCAAACCCTTCCTCTCCTCCCTAGAGCAGGACCTGAGGTTCCCAACTGGGCTTGGGATGGGTGGGATGTGTGTGCGTGCACCAGAAATGTCAGTCCTGGGGTCAGAGGAACTACAGGGCACTGTATTTCGTGAGCTGGGGGCCGGGCTGGGGACGATGCTAATTTTCTCTCTACACCACGTTGCTGGGGAAGGAAGGGGGATGCTTGCCATGCGAGTCGGTGTTGGGTGTGTGTGTCCCCACATGACAAGAACAGGGAGGCCATGCAGGGCTGCAGCTGGCCCTGACCCCTCTGCAGGAATGCGCTCGGTGACCCCAGGGCCGGCAAGGAGCTGCCTGGTGAGGCCTTGGGGTCTGCCAAGGGGTGCAGGTCCAATGAGCCCTGTGCAGAAGAGATCCTCCTCCACTATCCCTCTCTGCCTGCAAGTGGGGCATTGGGAGTCCTTTGTCTGCTGCACTCCCGGGGGCTGGAAATGCTGCAGCCGCCTTGCCACTGCACAGCTCCGACCTTTGGATGTTTGCACATTCCTGCCTGTTAATGTGTCTCGTAACCAAAAGCTGCCAAGATAGAGCATTACTCCCCCCCCAGCACATGCAGGTCTGCTTCCCCTTTTCCCCAGCCGGGAATCGGCACCGACCCTTTGCTGGGTTGAAGTATGCACTCCCCAAAGGAGCAAAAAAAATCCCCTGCTCATGCTCAGCCAGTGATGCCTCTGCTAGGAGTGATGAGCCCCCCGTTGACACCAGTGAGCCCAAAGTGCCCACAGAGTTCTCAGGGCAGATGGCAGTCACTCTCCCGGGTGGGCACAGGGAAAAGGAATGCTGTTTCAAAGTGGAGCTGTGCTTCCCTCAGCTGCCACGCTGGCACGCCGCCAGTAAGCACGATGCCAGGCCAAATTCTTTGCAATTTCTAGGTCAACACCCACCTCTCGTAATGCCCCTGAGCCCTCCTGCTGCCTGCACCAACCTCCAACCCAGCGGCCCCCGTGCGCAGGATGGGAGCATCCTGGGGGATCTGCAGCTGATGTCCCCACACCACGCAGCCTGGCTGGCCCCATCCATAACCCCCAGATATTTGGGGCTTACGTTCATGTTGCCCTGAATTGGACCATTCCCCGAATGCACCTGCTCACCCTTGTGCTGCCTTTCCTGCCCGGCTCTGCCTGCAGCAGCACCCATGGGTGAGCTGCATCTGCAGGGTGCAAAGCCTGCAGCCTGCCCCTGCTTGCACAGTTTTGGTGGGGTTTTAAGGCCCATCCCCTGGAGTCAGACACCAAAGGATGGTATTTGCTTTGGATTTCTAAAGCGAGTTTCTCACCATCCTGATGGCAGTAAAAAAATAAAAAGGTCTTAGGACTTGGGGTGGCCCTAATGCTCCAAACCTGGAAATAAATCACCTGAAAAACCAGCCTTTGTAAAGAAATCCCCGTGGCCTTGGTGCTTGTTTGCAAACCAGCCAAGTTTCGACCTTGGCGTGACGTGGTTTCCCAAAGAAGGAGGCGATGCTGGCACTGCTCCAGCAGCTCAGCCCCTCCACTGCAGGCGCTGGATGTGTCCCCCCAGCTTGCGGGGGCCACTTGCTGTGGCATAGGCTGGGCTGGAGGAGCCGGAGCCCTGCGGGGCTACAGCCTCCTACCCGGGCACGCGTCAGTGAGATGGTGATGATGAGGATGAGGAGGAGGAGGAAGGGGCAGCATGCCGAGCATCTCCTCGTGACGGCATTTACGCAGGGGCTGTTTTATTGCGGCTCGGGCAAGCAGCCACCAGCACTCCCCCCACTGCAGGGCAAGCCCTGGCCTGCCAATGCATTGTGCCAGCCACGCTGCCGGGAACGGCCACTGGCAACAGCCCGCTGACCCGTCCTGGGGCTGCCTGGGGCACAGAGGGAGGCGGACATCAGAGGGGAGCTTTGCTGGATAGGTTTCCTGGTGCCAGAGGGTGCACCCCCTCTACATGGTCCAAAAACATGGCCAAAAACACAAGGGTGCAGGCATGCTCCAAAAATGCTGCCCAGATAATCAGGTTCTGGTTCACATCAGACCACTACCTTGCCCTGCCTCGGTTTCCCCATCAGGATGCTGTAAGCCATCCAAGCTATGTGAGTGCCACATTGTCCCACTGGGCTCTGCTAGCAGTGCAAGGTCACTGCTGGAAAAGCAGAAAGGGAGCTTTGTCCCCTCTCTGTTTTCAAAGCCACCTTTCCCAATGCCCCTGCAACCCCACAGAAAGGTGTTTGCATCCAGCCTGATCTCTCCAGGCAAAGACATCAGGTCCAGCCCCGAAGCCCATCACAGCCTGTCTGGGGTTTGCTATGGCACCTCCATCCCCTCTAAAAATCAGTGTCACAGGGGCAGGGAGTCCCTGAGCTGTCACCAAGCTCTGCCCCTCATTGCGGGGCTGGGGGGCAGGCTGCCTTGATGCCATCCCCATCCCTGTCCCCCCACTGGGGACCTGCTCCCCCCACTGGGGACCTGCTCTACCAAGGATGGAACTCCCATGAGACTTCTCATCCATGTGAATTCCTGGATGCATGTTTGGGAACCTGTTTTTTTTTCCCCTAACCTTGTAGGTTCATTCATTGCTATGCAAGGCAAGTCCATTCCCTACACTCCTCCATCCTGTCTACCCCTTCTCCCGCCCCTCACTGCTCTGGTCATCCCAGCCTGGGATGTTAAAATGGGCTGAATTTTTCACGGGCGGGGGGGAGGGGGGGGGCGGGGATAAAAAAAAAATAAAAAAGGAAAAATCTGGGAGTGGAGGAAGAACCCATGAGCTGTGACCTCCTCCAAACGCACAGCACCAAATCCACACAAGGAAAACAAAAGGCAGTGAGATTAGCATTTCCAAACAGAGCAGAGATGGCCCCAATCTTTGAGCTGTTTATTCTAGGCGTTGATTTTCAATATTTAGGATGATTAGCAAGTGAAAGCCGGCTGTTGCCAGAATGGCTCCGTGCCAGCCCCACACTCAATGCAGGGGAAAGAAAGACACGGCAAGAAAAGGAGAGAAAAGAAGGGCTTATGTGTATATTTTTTCCCCCTCTGTGAACGGGAGATTGGTTTGAGGTGTCAATGTTTGCCCATCAGGGAGGGATGATGGATGAGGGGATGGCTGGGGGAATAGCAGAAATAAATAATAAAGGAATAATTGCCATATGCTTAATAACTGGCTGGGGGAGGACCTGGCTGAGGCTGCCAAGGCTGAGTTTGCAGGGAGTTTTTGGAGCTGGGCGCTCTTTGGTGCATGGTGCTGGTGGTGGGATGCCCCAAAGCGCAGCTGGGTCCGGGCTGCAGTGGTCTTGGTTTTCATTGCACGATGCTTTGCCCACATGTCGAGCAGGGGGGACGCCGCCAACTCAGGCATCCCCAACCCATTGCCACCCCTGTGCCGGGCGAACCGGGGCAGCCCGCAGAGCTGGACCAGCCCCAGCCCACAACCCCGCTGCCACCGGCAAGCCCGGGCAGGCCGGGTGCTGCCGGGTCCCGACCTTCCTCCTGGCACCGTGCTTCACCCCAAGCACACACGGGCTTTGCGTGGGCAGCAGCATGGTGTCCTGCCTGCCTCTGCGCACAAGGGAAGCGATGCTCCCACCCCACAACACCCCCACGTGTGCACCTCCTGGCTGCTGCTTAAAAAATAACCCCCCCTAGCAAACCATCTCTATGAAAGAAAAAAAAAATTCACGTTTGAGTTGGTTTTGTTGCTTTCAGAAGCTGAACAAAACGAGGTTGTTTCAGGCCTCGCCTGGTGCCTCCTTTATATTCACCCTTTCTCACTTTAAAACCCTCGACTGGCTCCGGCAGGCTGGAATATTTTTTCCAAGCAAGGTTGTTTTTTTCAGTCCCCTGGCAGGGTGGGGGTGCTGGGGGCTCCTTTTTTTTTTCCGGGGGGGTTAAAAACAGAAACTACACACTTGTGCCTGGCAAAACAAAATAAATAAGTGGACCAAAGGACAAGGGGGCTGCCAGTTTTTGCAGCCCTGCCAGTGCCACCGCTACCAGGGGGGAAGCAGAGAGCAGCTCCCCCAGTGCTACCAACAGGGAGCTAAGGGGAGAAGCCAGGACAGGGGATTCCTTATTGCCTTTTGGGGTTCATGGTCCTCAATGTCCCCAAGCTGAAAGAAGATCCCAAATCTGCTTCCAAAATTGCCCCCCAGATGTATCAAAGGTGTCCCCCATGGGGATAACCCTACCTCATCCCAAGGGCCACATCCTGCACTCCCAGCATAAAGCACACACAAGCCAAGAACAGCCTCTGCAGTGACCCCAGCCCTTATTTGGGGTTGAGATTGGCCAGATTGGGAACAGCTGTGTCCACTGCAGAGCAAATGGGCAGCCCTGGGGATCCGATGGGATCCAGTAGATCACTGGGGAGTTGATAGGGTGCTCCTCATGTGCTGGGGAGGCCAGAAGGGCTGTGTCCCCAGCACAAGAGGGATGGGACATCCTGGAGCGGGTACATCTGAAGCACCAAGCTGGATGAGCCCCAGGCAGGGTCTGGAGGAGGATCTCTGACCCTGGAGATGCTCAGATGTGACAGGGGGGCTGGGCAGCCACCAAGCAGGGGCCAGACCACCCTTTTCCATAGTCCCCTTCCAGCCCCCTTCTCCTACCATCCGAAGTGGCAGCACTGTCCCACAGCTGTGGGCACAGAGAGGTACCAACAGCCTTGCCCCTGCTAGCCTCGCAGTCAGCCCCACATCCTTGAGCCAACCTGCCCTCCCCATGGGGCTCCCTGAACCTGCTGCCCCCAGACCCATTGCCCCCTGCCCTGCCTGTGCTGGCTGGGCTGCTAGCTGAGCGTACACTGCTTTTCTTCCCTGCTTTGGTGGAGCCCAATTGTTCCTCAACATAACTGGCCTCATGAGGGCTCGGCTCTTCCTGTGACTTCTGTGCAGCTCCTCTCACCACCCTGTAACCAGGAAGGCTTGGAGCCACTTGTGTTTCTCAGGGCATCTACAGGGCTAGATGGGGACATGGCACAAGCAGAGGGATAGTCCCAGGCAGTCACACCATATCACCCCCAGGAGCTCCCCCTGGGGCATGGAAGGATGCTCCAGGAGTTGGGAGCAGCTCCCAGAACTTGGGACACCAGGACACCCTTGTACCACACAGGCAGTGTGCAACCATTGCCACGCAGGTGGTGGTTTGTGCTTCAGCTTCCCTGTGGGGACCTGCTGTGCCGCTGCAGAGGTGATAGCACCTACGTCCTGGGGCTGGGTGTACAACCAGGAATGGGCTTGTGAGATGTCCCCTACCTCCAGGGCAGAGGGTCAGACAGAGCCAGGTGGTACTGGAGGGAAACAAGGAAGCAAAAGGGTTTTTTCTTCTCCATTTTTTTCTTTTTTTTTTTTTTTTAATTTGTAAATAACTTTCCAGGAAAAAGGTTAAATTGCACACATCTCTCTGCAGTTCTTCAGTATCGGTATAGAGACCTCAAAACAGGAAAATGTAACAAAACCAACAAATTAAAAAAAGCATCACCAATATAGATATCAACATCTACATGGACCCCCAAAGACCCCAGACACATGGCCCTCACTCCCCAGCCCCAGGCCACTGGCCCCAGCTGTGTGGTGGCATCCCAGGGGACTTCAGACACTGGCACCTGGGCAAAGCAGCAACCCCAGCCCCAGCCCAGCTCTGCTGCTTCCAAGAGCTGAAGATGTTGGTTCTCAGCCTGCCCCATGCTTTACCAGGGGGATGCAGGACTTACACTCCAACCTCCATTGGTCGAACCCTTTCCCCAAATTTGGGTGCAAAGTACTCCAAGAGTAATTTGTATTCTTTTAAGGCTTGTTTATTGATTCTTACACTACTATACTCTCACTAAATTATATTGCTCACATTAAAGGTCCTAAGTGCTTTTGTAACCAAAAAAGAAACTCTTTACAATCTTCCATTTTTTCAGCAAGTCTAAGACACACCATTAAAACTATAGCTTCTACTTACTCCTACCTAATGGCTACTCTACCTCTAATAACCTACAGCGAAGGAGAGGTGAAGAATCCAGTTCTCGAGAGCCTCAAGTCAAGTTTCAACAGAGTTTGGCTCTGCTCCCAGAATGTTTCTGAGCTGCTTTGCAGAGACCCTGCCACACTCTCACTGCACACTGAGCCGAAGGGCCAAAGCTTCAGTCTGTGTCAATCCTGGCAGCTCTCCTGGCTGATGAGCTGCTCCTGGCTGGATGGGGCTTCATCTCCACTGCCATCCCCAGAGCCCGTTGCACACAGTCTTTGGCCTGAGCTCCTGAGTGGAGCCTGAATCTTTCCTCCTCAGTCACCTGGGAGCATTTGATGTGGAGTGACCCCCTCACCGCCAGCTGATGGCCATGCCATGGTGTTTTTCTTGTGATTCCCCCAAAAGTGCATCCTTAATTGGGGTCCTGTGTTGCCCTGGCATCCTCTCGGAACTTGATGGATGAGCAAAAGAAGTGGAGAGCAACAGTCTCGGACCAAAAAAAACCCAAAAAACAGAGGGGCTATGTCAGCTGGTGAAAGGCAAAGAGGGTTTATGGTGGTCTAGACCCTTCAGCAACCACAGTGAGGATTTTGGGTACAAAAAAGATGAAAGCCAGTTCTGGAAGTGTCCTGGTCCCTGCTGCTCCTCTCCTGCTGGGGCCAATTCCTGGATCCTTAAAAAAACCTGTTGCTGCTGCTGCAGGAATCTTCCCTCGCATGGTCTTGGTTTACAGAACAATGAACACAAGCCTTTAAACAGTGAAAATATAAACCTTCCAAACTGCATTTCCCCTATCCCCCCACTATTAAGAAATTCTAGTGCTAAAAATATAGGTTTCTTTGAATATATAATATATAATAGTTTATATAAAAACATCTAAAGAGGCAGACTTGCTGAATTTATAAACCTTTTCTTCTTCCCTAGGCACAAGTCTGGAGGGAGGTTGAACTCAAGAGAATCCAGAAGGGACCTCTATTTGCTTGCTAGCTAATTATCACACTATACCTACCAACTACCCTAGACAGAAAAAGGAATGAGAGAAATGGAGAGACAAAGAGATGAGGAAATTGCACTTAGTCTATCGAGTCCTAAGCTACCAGGAATCTCATGTCTTAGATGGGATTTAGCAGGTGCTCTCCTTTAGCCCTGAAGGCACATATGCCGTGTCCATTTCCACGGAAAAAAAAAAAAGATAATTCACATTTCTTCCTTTAAAAGTAAAAAAATAAGTAGCTTTATATTTCTTCTCTTGAGGAAACTCAAGGACTAGAGACTTCTGATGTGTCCTTTAAAAATATATCAAGCAGTTTCTGTGGTGTGGGTTTTTTTCCTCCCCCTTGTTGTTTCTGTGAAGAATCTTACAATGAAGCTGGTAACAATCCCTGTAGATGTCTCTGTCTCTAGAAAATCTTGTCCCTTTTAAGGCCCAGCAGCATGGGGGGAGCATCCTACTAAAGACTGTGTGAGCTTTGAATGGTGACTGGCCTCCTATAACAGGGAGGCCAGACTGCTCCAGTCGCTCACATCTGCTGGCAAAGAGGTGTCACTGAGGTCAAACAACTGTTCCATGTTGACCGAGTTGGAGAGGTAATCATTTGTCCCTTCGTCCCAGGGATGTTGCAGGAAAGAAGTGGCCATGAAGGTTTCATCAAAGTCCAAGTTGTTCTGGTCAGATTCGGTGAGGACCTGCTCCTGCCCCTGGGGACAGTCGATGTGGTGCCCATGTACTGTCAAGTCCAGGTCACGTGTTATGGGGCTGATTGGAGGAGTGAGGTCCAGATCCCCAAATGTGGAGAAGTCTCCGTTCAGGTTGGTGTCAAAAATAGCTTCCCAGTCAAAGTCACCTTTTAGAGATCCCAGCTCAGTCTGCTCTTCCTGGGTCAGCAAGGCAGAGTTGGAAAGCCGAGACACCTTGGTTGTTCGCTTGGGCAAGGGCTGCTTGCGCTTCTGCCCTGCTTTGCAATCCACTGGATTCCAGTTCTGGTCACCAGTGACTTCTTCAAACTCTTTCAGCAGCTGCTGTGACTCCATGTTGATGTTGAGGACATTACTGGAGGTGCAAGCTGAAGCGGCCGGGCTTGCGACACACTGTGCTTCTTGTTGGATTGTTTTGGTGAAGGCCGGGTGGATCTGCACTGGGGGCATCCTCCGCTTTTTGAAGGCACCGTTCTTGAGCCGGTCGGCATATTGGGGGTCAAGCTTCCAAAACCCACCTTTCCCTGGCTCACCTTTCTCCCGGGGCACCTTGATGAAGCACTTGTTCAAGGAGAGGTTGTGCCGGATGGAGTTCTAGACCCAAAAGAGAAAAAAAAAAAACAAAGGCTGAACGCTTGTCTGCTGCCATAGCACCTACCTGTGTGGAAAAGCACATCTTCAGCAAGGACCTTTGGGAAAAAGAAAGCAGAAAGGGCAATGTCAAAACATCCTGGGCTACATGCCCAGCAGAAACTCCCCTGCCCCAAGTCACCAGCAGAGTTTTCTTGCTTCCTGTCTAATCCAGCTAGAGGTGGCAGGAGCCAACGCGTTCAAGCTAGGACTTGCCAACCAACAGGAAGCTTTTGGGCAACTCTCCTTGGGTGTAAATTGGGGCCATGGGGCCTTGGATCATGCAGAGCACTGAGACAAACTGGCCAGACTTGCTCTAGGAATGGAGCTAAGCTGGAGGAGGTCAGGCCCTCCTTTGTGGCTAAGGAGGAAGAGGAGGGTCTTTACACTGATGTGGCAATGGCCCCATTACAAGTGGCAACTTGTGGCAGCACCATGGGGGATGGCATCTTCAGGGTCCCTCTTGCATCCTCCCAGTCCATCTGCACCTATTGCTAGTGTTGAGGGGAAAAATATTTCGCCAAAAAATAGGCACCATGCCTCCGCACAGCCAGGCTGACACAAGCCAGGCAGACAAAATTGGAGAGACACATGGGCTGTTCCACTGCAGCCCTGTGTGTCCCCGGAGATGCATCCTGGCCTGGGGAAGCTTTACGTGAAATCACTGCATCTTCATCAGCCACCGTTGAAATGAGCTCGGGGGGGGGGGGCGCAGGAGAAAAAAAAGCCCTTTATTGCACCTTT
>JANZLQ010000002.1:30246090-30261143 GCA_026212715.1 Elanus axillaris | reverse complement strand
GATGGAGGGGTGGGAGGCAGCTCCCCCACCCTCATCCACCCCCTGCTACAAAGTGCAATGGAGGGGGCAGGATGGGTGGGACGGTGGGGGTGACACTTTTGGAACTTGTTCCAGAAAAAAGGGCACAGTCCCCTCACAGCGGGGTGGAAGACAGTGAGGTTAAATTAGCGATGCTCCAGGAGCTGGTGACTGGGGGGGGGTGGGGTGGGTACCAGGTCCCCTGCCGCCCTGCTCCATCCCCTGGGGAGAAGCAACCTTGTGGGCCCGGCCCAAAAGCCCACATGCTACCCAGGAGGAGAGCAGAGGGAGGGGGAGGTAGGGGTGCACAATCACTGCCAGTGCGTTAATGGGGACATCCCACAGCATGGCAAGGGCATAGGCCAGCAAACTTGAGGGGGTGGCCGGCCCCCCCCTGAAGGTGACCAGCTCATGCACCAAGGATGGCAATGCCAACACTTGTCCTTAACCTGCGCCCCTGGGCACCCTCCTCCCATCACCCCCCTCTGGACACATCCCAGGACCCCCTTTGTGGGGTGACCCCATCCTATCCACTCCGCACGCTGGAGGGGAGGAGCTCGGGGGTGTGAGATGGCCAGGGGCAGGAGGGGACCCCAGCCTGTCCCCATCAGGGCTGGAAGATGGGGAGGTGCTGATGGGAGGGGTCCAAAGTGATGTGGCTCTCAGCCCCCGCTCTGCACAGGGGGGCTGAGGAGGAAGAGTTGAGGTTACCGTCTTTTCTTTCGAAAATCAGTCCAGCTACAGCAAAGGGGTGGAGGTGGTGACGCCCATGGCACCCAGACACCAGGGTCCCTCCAGGCAGACAGGGGAGTACGTGCCCCCGCTTAGGCTGAGCCCTCACATGGGCAGGGCAGCTGCTGCCTGCTCCAGGTCTTGGGTGCTGGGGGGGCAGCGGGGCCAGGGTGCCTGATGTAGCCACACGTTGTTGTTGGCTGCCTCCGGGCCTGGGGGGAGAAAATAGGGGGTTAGGAGCTCCCAAAGCCCGCTGGCACACTTGGCTCATCTTTCCATGGGGGATGCAGTTTAGTCTCCCCAAATAACACCCACCTTCCCAGCCCCCTTTGGTTTTGGCTGCAGTGAGGGCTGGTGAGCACCTGCACTTACCTTTCTAGGCTGAGGGAGCCCCTTAAACCCCCAATTTTTCAGGAATGCTGAGGGGGCAGATGGGGAACACTGTGCATTGTGGCCGGGTTTTAATAACACAAATGGAAGGGAGCTGCCTCTGCCCCCCACCATGCCCGGCAAGAGGGCACATACAGATGCCCTGTGGGGGCTGCAGGTTAGGCATTAGGGGATGTCACCCTGGCCAGGATAGTGAGGGGACTGCCAGCAATGCCGGGGTGAGGGGTGCCAACCCAGCACCAACCCCCCCCGGGTGATGGGGCGCGAGGCGGGCACAGGCTCTGGGGGTCTCATACCTATTCCTCAATGTTAATGGGGCAGGAGTCCGGCACGGCAGCTGCGTGGCAGGAGAGACCAGAAGGCACATGGTGAAGGTGGGAGCAGAGGCGGCACAGGAGCATGCACCCAAGCAAGCAAACAGGGTGACCACAGGGGGATGGGGGAGCTCACCGCCAGCGAACGGGTCTGGGATGAGGACGGGGAGCCACCACCGCCAGGCACAGTGTGAAGGGGCTGTCATGCGTGGTGCCCCCCAGGGTTTCGTGCCGAGGAGAACCGAGGAATGGGCATGCTTGTGGCGCAGGGGGAGCCAGGTCCCCACATGCCTCCTCTCCGGCTGTGGGCTCCCAGTTCAGGCAGCACCCTCCAGGTGGGGCAGGGTGATGGGCAGAGCTGAGGATCTGCCTGCCCATGGCTTCCGTCCTGCCACCCAAATGATCAGAGGCTACGTGGTGCCCTTAGTAAGGGGGTGCACCCCTAAAACAGAGTGACTGCTCCCACCAGTGAGGTTAAGCCCCACACCCAGGTGTGGGGCCAGCTCGGAGCCAGGGGGACCATGCAAGGGCACCCCAAGGCCAAGGGCAAGTGCTGAGGCTTCCTCAGAGAGGGAGCAACAAAAACCCACTGCCTGCTGATTTATGGGAGGTGACAGCTGCCTTTTCAACTGTCTTTTCATGGTGAGCTCAGGCTGGAGAGCGAGGCACGTTAAGTCTGCAGATACCAGAGGGAACGGAGAATTAAACAGGACCACATATACACACACACACACACCTATACACAGGCACACCAAAATCCCATTAAGAGCTTGATATTGCGTAAGTCACTGCGGTGCTGTGGTGCAGAGATCCAGCTCAGCTCAGCTCAGCATGCCCGCGGGAGGCTGCTGAGGAGCGGGGCCGGGGACAGCGGGACACAGTCCAGCCCCACAGCAGGGACCTGGCCCTGTGCCCATCCGCCTCTTCTCCCCTTAGGCTGCAGGAGGGGGCTCCCCCCTGCCATTAGCAGCCGTCAGACCTGCCTTGTGCAGACCGACTCCCAAAGAGCATCTTGGCGAAACCCAACCGCCTCGCCCAGCCTGCTGCGATATCACTTACAGCTCAGACCATCTGCGGTTTTAAACCAGCAAAAGCCCTCAGGGGATTTCAGGTCTTCTGCTGCCTCCGATGCAGCAGCTCTCCAGTCCTCCTCACCTTCTTGCCAGCCTTTTTGGCATGTGCCTTCCCCCATTTTCTTTTTCCAGTGCCACCCTGACCCTAGCAGAGGCGGTGGCCGCAGCCAGAGTATGCTGAGCGCCAGGGACAGCCCCTGCAGCCCACTGCACACCCCGGAGCTTGGCAGAATCCCCTTGAGGACACAGATCTGGGGGTTTTATTTAAATCTTGTGTCCTAAAATCCCCAGGATGCGACCTTTCAACTCCTCCCAAAGCCCTTTCCCACCAGATTTAAATCTGCAGAGATTTCACAACAGCACTGGGGATGAGCAAACCTTTCTGCTTTAAGGAACCACGTCCCATGCCTTCATCCATTAGAGAGGGCAAAATCCAACCCATGGGTCTGATCACGGCAAAACCTCCCCACAAGAGAAATTGTGGGAGGAATAATAATAATAATGTAATCTCTGGTCAAGGTGATTTTCTTTCAAGCTTTCAAGAAAACAGCACCTGGCCCCAAAATAAAAGTCCACCATGTTCTTGCTGGCCCCGTGGATGCAGATACATCCAGACCTGCAAGAAACCTCTGCCAAAAAGGACCTTCTCGGTGCATGCAAACCAGCTCTGCAATTGCAATCCAGCATCACCAGTATTAAATTGTGCCTCAAATTGTCTCTGTCACAAAGCAGCTGAGTCCTGATAGCGAGTGGCTGCTGATGGAGAGCAGACAGGGCCAGGGAAGGAAGAAGCTACGCTGAGTCTAATGAATAAAATTAATGTCGCAAAGTACCAAATGACCAACCGGCCATTACAGCCCAATGGGCAGCTGCTCCCCTTCATTGCCCCGGCCCCCTGAGCTCTTCCCAGCACCCCAGGGCAATCTTCCTCCAATCTCTTTGGAGCAGAGCTCTGCATTCCTGGAGTTATTCCTTCTGGCCCCTCTGCCATCCCCAGGGGACCACGGGCAGCCCCGAAGCCCCCATTCCTGCACCCCAGTGCGAGCAGCAGCCCCCCACTTTTCCCAGCAAGTGCCGAGGCCAGATCACCCCTCTCATGCGGGCGGCAGCATGGGTCCCTGCCGAGGGCTCCAAGCAGCGCAGCCGCTGGATGCACAGATAGACGTGATAGCCAAAGGATGGAGAGCGCATCCTTGGCTGGGCTCAGCCCAAGGGCCAGATTCTGCACCCCAGCCCAGGCAGGGTACGAGGCCATTGCAGTCCTTGCAGCACAGCAAGAATTTGACCCTGTGCCAGCGCTGTTTGGGCTGCAAAGCTCCCCCTTCCTCATTCTCCCCCCAGCACAACCAAGGGGAACACAGTCAGGGATGGCTTTGGCTGGTGCCACAGCCAGGGGATGCTTTGCCAGGACACCCAGCAGAGGCAGGAGAGCTATTGGGACCCCCCCAGCCCCCTCCACAGTCCCTTTGGGCCAGCAGGACTCAGGCAGCTGCTGCCAGAAGGTGATGGGAGTACACGGGGCATTTGTGGCAGATGTTCCTCCCCAAGAGCCTCAGCCATGTTTCTCCAGCATAGAAACCACCAGGAACATGTGAGGTAGCAGAGGAGGAAGATTTCCCAGAGGAAAAGTGGGGAATGAGAGGATTTCCCCTCCCTCCAGTGGGTTTCACCCACCCTCTTAGCTCTCCAGCACAGTCTTCCACCCACTGTGGGTCTGGAACCTGCCACAAAGTTAGCCGAAGGGGGAAGGAAGGGGCGGAGTTGCTTTCAGCTTGTCCACAAATGTATTGATGGAGACCTAGACCCTCAGAGGGCTTCATCTTGGCTTTTTGCCCCATTTCCTCCCCCAAAGGCTGACGAAGAGGAGCCTGCAGCACAGGGCAGATGGTCCCCAGCCCACTGCCCCCTTGGCCTACACAGGGACCGGGGTCACCAATACATTTGTCACTTTTGGGCAACTCCGGACAGTGAGGGGACACAAGCGTGGGTTGAGAAAACCGTGTTGGCACAGAGCGAACATGAACTTTCACACAGACGGAGGAGCCTGGGAGGAAGAAGAGAAAAAAGGGATGGAGAAGGGCAGGAGGAAACAGAAATGGAAGGAGGGCAGGAGAGAAAGCATGAAGATGTGGGGAAGAGGGATGAACTTTGGGGCTCTGCAGAAGGACAACCTGACCTGATGTGCCCCATCTCCCATCCTTAGAGGAAGAGGAGGGGGAGGCAGGCAGCCCCTACAGTAAGGCTGGACTGGCTGCGGATGACATCCCAACCCAAAATACTGCTGTACCCACCATAAGTCTGGCCCAGGCTACAGCTGTGCCACACAACCCCCTCCAGATTGAGGGCTGGTGCCCCCAGGATGCCAGCAGCCCTCTAGCCAAGGTGTCCTTGGACAGGTCACCCTGACCTATGGTGGTGAGGTGCCTGGTGCTCAGCCCCACGGCAGGACAGGTGGTGGGGTGCAGTGCGGACAACCTGGTGGGGATGATGGTGATGGTAGTGGGAGAGGAGAGATGGATATAAAGGGCTGGGGCGATGCAGGGAAGAGTGGAACTGTCCCCCCCAACCCAAGTTCATGTTCAGCAGATGGCCACTCACCAGGTAAGCAGGCCTCAGAGCACAGTTTATTGTCCAGCGCTTTCACGTGTGCGATGCCCAAGTCATTGTTATTGTCACACCTCAGACCGAGGAAAGCGCCTGTCCTCGGGCCTGGAAGGGAGTTAAGGCAGTTAACGCCGCGGCTTGGCGCTGGGGCTTGCTGTTGCCTTTTTAGCAGTGGGGTGTGGGATTTATGGGTCTTTTCCTCTCCCCTCCCCACCCTCTTTCAAAAAAAAAAAAAAGATAAAAATGATGCATCTAGATGGGAGTGGGTGAAGAGTGGACAATAACGCCTGGGCATGGTCTGAGCTGCTCCTTTCCTTGCACCGGCCACATCAGAGGGCAGCAAAACAGCAAAGATGCAGCAGTGGGCACCGGCACACGTGAATCTGCTCCTGCCCACTGCCTGCCCAGGGTTCAACCAATCCTTCCCCCAGCATGGCCAAGCGCTCCCCAGTCAGTAGAACTGGGCCATGGTAGCACCCGTCACCTCCCACCAGAGCCTTTCTGGCACCATCAGCACGTGCGTAAGAGCCGCAGGAATGCCGGGAGGAGGCAGCAACTGGATGCGTAGGGCAAAACAAGCTGTAGCCAAGCTTTGCAGGGAGGATGGAGACTTTTGGGGCTGAGGAAGGTAACTGCTTTTTAGCATCGCCTGTACGAGAGGTCAGCCCCCAAGTTCTTACCTGCATCCATTAGATGCAGGCGACTAAACCTCAGGAGGGATCTTCCCAAATAATCCAGTAGCCCTGCTGAGAATGGGTGCAGGACCGTGTCCTAAGGAGAAAGGCCGACCTGCTCCCAGAGTTGTTGGGATGCCTGTGGGTGTCTACCACAGCCCCTAGTTGATCCCCAGTTGTCATATTTGAGTCTCTCCATCAGCAAGAGCCTCCCTACAGGGCAGAGGCCATGTTTTGGGAACGAGTGTTCCTGCTTTCCAGCTTGGCTGTGTCCAGGTTGGATGGGAGAACAGTTTTGGCATATTTTTGCTAACCAGAGACTTGCAAACGCAGGAGGGAGCACATTGGTGGCCTCCCTATCACCCAGAAGAAATCCAAGGTGGCTGGTGGCCGATGGCACGAGGGTGACCATATCTTTGCTTGGCTATTTGAGTGCAAGGGAGGAGACAAGAAGAGCCATCAATGCGCATGTGTTGGCTTGTGAAAGCACATTGAGGATCAGCCAAAAAAAATTAGGGAAGCATATGAAAGGGAACAGTTTTGCAGCCCCTTCCTACAGGAACCAGCCCAGACAGGGGTCTCTAAGGGGGTGACTTTCAGACGTGTGAGGAAAGACCTTCTGGGTGAGGGGAAAAACACGGAGAAGCCTCTTTCCCACTTAGCCCATTGGAAACATTGTCAGATCCTGCACGCCAGCCATCGTCTGCTCCGCACCCCACGCCATGCTCATCGGGGTCCCCGTGGCCGGCTGGCTTCCCCCCACTCACTGGTGTTCAATCCACCCATGGGTGGCCCTGCTGTGACAGATGCTTTCCCAGCCCTGGTATCCACAGAGTCACCCAGGGCTCTCCCCGATGGCAGCCAGCTGGCAGGGGAGCTGGGGCCAGCACAGCATCTGCCACTCGCTCAGCTGCCCACTGGTGACACTGAACTTGAAAGCAAGGGGACAACAATGACCCGGGCCTTTTACCATCTTCCTGTGTGGGAGAGGCGTCCTCATCCTCCAACACGTCATTGCCCTGCGGCACAGACGAGAGGCAGTGAGTGTTAGCAGCCCCACAGGGTCCCAGCACCATGGCGGGGGCTGTCCCCAGGTCCCTCTGGGGGAACATCCCTGGCCCTGGGGGTTTCCATAGACCAGGAAGATGATCCTGGGTAGGGGACAGCCCCACTGGTTGCCCCATCCATCTCCAGGGCAGCCCTGCAGGGACACAGATGCTTGGACAGCCCCTTCCCCAGCCCAGCCCTTAGTGAATGCGGTGCCAGCTGCCCAGCTTCCCCCACCGTGGGCACCCGGACCTGGGCGCATCCGGGGTCCCCCCACTATTCCGGGTGGCACCACGTCTCCCAGCCCTGCGCGGGGTGGTTGCGGTTACCTCAGCATCACGCTCCTCGGCCGAGATGCTGATGAAGTTTATATCTGGGGACTCCACAGGCGTCGACTGTGGAAAGAAGGTGGGAAAGATGGGGGCAAGAAAAAAAAAAAAAAAGTCTGGTGCCAGTGAGTTTGGAGGAGAAGTTACATCCCATGGGGAATCTCTCAAACCTGGGGGTGATGGGCACCATCAACAGCCCCCCCAGCCCATACCTCTCCATCAGAGGCTGTAGCGCTGGCGGCCACGGGTGAGGGAAGCATGTCCCCTTCCTCCTCCTCCTCTGTGCCGGGAGCGATGTAGGAGCCGGACATGGAGGACACAGTGTCAGTGCTGAGCTGGGAGTGCTGGCTCTGGGAGGAGGCCATGGACATGACGGACTGAGCCAGGCTGCTGCTGACGGGCTCTGGGGGAAAGCAGGGACTGAGTGGGGCCACTGGACCCCCTCAGCCCACAGGTACAAGTCACAGCACAGCAGCAGCTAATTGAAAAGGGGGCTAATGAGGAAGAGTGGGGCAAGGAGCAAGGACCTGCTGCATGCTGTGGAGGCATGATGGGTGCAAAGTTGCCAGCAGCGGGTCCCCAGGGCCCACAGCCCCCCATCTCTGGGTCTATGGGGTGATGAAGCAGGGACAATGGTGACAGGTCTATAGGTGACAAAGCAGAGGTGACATCCTGGGGCTTCATGCAATGTCCATGGACAGGGCAGGAAGGGGCCACGCAAACCCACTCCACATGCCCTCACAGTGGGACAGACCCAAGACCATGATGCCACTCTCCTACCTTGCCAGCACCTGCAAGCACCGGTGTGCCATACCTTCTGGGGACGAGATGGTGGAGGAGAGGGGGGTCCCAGTGCACGAGGACTGGTCGATGGCTCCCGATGATGACAGGGTAAGGTTTTCACTCTCTGGCGTTGCGCCACATTCCTGGAAGAAGAGCACGTGGGGAGGACAGGATGGTGATATTTGGCAAGGGTGGATCCATCTCCCCTGGGTATCCTTATGGGCAGAGGAAGAGCCAAGAGGGGCAAACTCCAGCCAGATCCTCTGGTCCCAAGCCTCCCCCAAACCTGCTGCCTGCCACCCAGTGCCTTGGCTCATCACCAGCATGTTTTGGAGAGTGCTCACCTCCTCACGCCGGGCAGGAGATCTCCTCCTGGAGACCCTCAGCTCTGACTCCGTGCACGACTTCTCATCCTCCTCTTCGGGCAGGATGGAGGAGTTCTGCGAGATGGACCTACCCCGAGGGGGTAAAGCAGAGGGGTTCACCCCTGCCCACAACCCCCAGACCCCCCTGAACCCCTCCAGACCCCCACCTCCACCCCGGTACTCACTTAGAGAGGCTCTTCTTGAGCTTAAGCCCCGGGGGTCCGCAGTCAGGAAGACGCTCGAGGGGCGAGAGTGCTCGCAGGGGGGGCAGGGGACCATCGCTGCTGTAGGAGGGCAGGGTCCCCACGCCCGGGGGGTCCCCCAGCACACGCAGTGGCAGGGCAGCTGGTGAGGGTGTCAGCGGCCCGTTGAGGGCCTCCAGCAGTGACACCACCTCGTAGCCCGGGGGAATGTTCTCTGAGGACTGGGGAGAGAGGGGAGACAGGGTGAGTGTCCCCCCTGGGTCATTTCACTGCCCCCACCCCTGCTCCTGGCAGGACTGGGATGCCCCAGGGAGAAGCCAAAACCCAGAGAATGGCCAAACTACCTGCACCAATGAAAGCCCCAAATCTGCCATCCTTCCACCCAACTGAAAGCCCTTTTTTTGCAAGATCAATTTGCACCAAATAAAGAAAGCCTGGCCCCAGGAAGCACATGCATCCCCCAAACCTCCCCAGCCAAGTGGAGAGGGCCAGGGTCCCACAGCCGCTCAGGGGGGCCAGGCTCAGCCAGGCACTGACCGAGTGCTCCTCGGAGTCAGAGGTCTGCGAGGCGATGATGGGGTTGAAGCTGGTGGGTGAGAGGGGACCCAGCTTTTTCCTCATGGCTCGGATTTGAAGCAAAGCTCGGAAAGCTGCAGCAGCAGGAATGAAGGCCAGGGTGAAAACTGTGCACCAAAGAGAGACAGCCTCCCCCCCCAAATGCTACCCCATTTCCCAGGAGGGGCATCCCCACACTGCACAGCGTCGCTGCATGTGGGGCTGGAGGGACCCAAAAACCCAAGGATGGGAGATGCCAGCCCCCCTGGCCCTTACGCAGCCTGCAGATGGGGCAGTTGTTGGCCTGGTAGCGCAGAGTGTCGGCGCAGGTGTTGCAGAGGCAGAGGTGGCGGCAGGGCAGGATGAGGGTGTCGCGGACATCCGAGAGGCAGACGACGCACTCAGCGCTGTTATCACTCACCTCGTCCTCGGCCACCTGCCCCATGGGAATGATGGGAGCCGCTTGGCCTCGGGGTCCCCAGCCCATATAGCACAAGGGTAGGTGCCCTAAAAATACCAGCTGGATGCCCTGATTGCTCACTGCAGGTCATGCCTGTGTCCCTGCTCTTGAAACACAACCCTGGGACCTTATCCCTCCCCTCCTGGGGGCTGGGAGATGTGGCCAGAGGCATCAGGCACCCCACGGAGGGATGCATCCTTGACCCCAACTTTTACATATATATATAGCAGAGGGGGAGGCACATCCCACACTTTGAGCCCCACGGTCCCCTCCTAAGCCAGCAAGATCCAGCTACCACCTTCCCAAGGGACCACAAAGGATGGGGGAAAAAGGCTCAATCCTTCAGCTTTCTGCCTCCATCAGCTTCAATGCCAACACACTGCTTTCTGCCCCAGGCAGCTCCATGCCATGCTGCAAACTTTTGCCCCGTGTGTGTTTTAGCTGCTGGACCAGTGCTAGGGGAAGGGGCAAGGGGATGAGGGAAGACCTGCAGGATGGAGGCATGTACCTTGGAGTCCTGCGTGTTGTACTTGTTCTCAATGCCATAGATCTCCTGCAGAAGGTAGCTCACGCCATCCACCTGCAACCCCGTGGGGAAGGGTTGAGGAGCAGAGACACAGTCCCCTCAGCTGCCACAGCTCCTGGCCCCCTCCTCTGGCCAGCCCTCCTTTCCCCAACATCTGTGGTTTCTCTTTGCATCAAGGCACTTGAAATTGCCAGTGGCCCCCAAGCTCCCTGGAAGGCAGGAGCAGGGCAGCGGTAGGCTGCTGCCCACACAGAGGTTTGCGGCTCCCCAAAAGCCTCTCACCGCCTTCCCCCCCAAGGGTATGCAGGGCAGTAGTTGCCATCTCCTCAGAGACACCTGGACACTCACCACTTGCTTCTGCTTGAGGGGCTTCACGCAGAAGGTGCCGTCACTGTGCTGGAGGGAGGAGAGCACATGGGTGGGCACTGGGGCTGATCACCCCAGGGACCACCATGCTCAAGCACCTGCTCACGCTGTAGCTGTCACCACTCCCACCTCACTCCCAACAAGCCCATTTTGTAGCAATTCTGTTTTCTCCTGGCACCCCAGTACCAGGCAGGTGTAGGATGTCACACACATCACAAGGCTGGAGACTTCTTGGGGCAAAGAAGATGGAGCTCAGACCAAATGCCTCAAAAATGCGTGCTTAAAATCAAGGATTTTGGGGATATTCCCAGAATTTCAGAAGCAGCCCCAAAATAGCCCCAGCCCAGCAAGGCAAGAGGCAGAGGACAGCCCCAGCTTGGCACTTACCTTCTCAAAGGTGGCCAGCAGCACGTGGCAGTGCCCGGTGTGCTCTGCAAGACACAAAGGGACAGGCAGGGCTCAGAGCACAGGCAGAGCCATGGCAGTAGCAAGGAGAAGCAGGAGGCTCTGCCTGGTTGGTACAAGGGCTGGCACCACGGTGCCAGCAACTGGGCAAGCCCAACCCAGCAAGTAATCCCCTCCTCACCCTCTCCTTCATCCACCACTGCGTGCACTACCATGGGGTACACCTCCCGGTCCAGGTCGAAGCCCAGCTGGAAAGAGACAGTAGAGGCTTGGTGAGACAGAGCAGCGATGAAGGCTTCATCCCGTATCCGTAACTGTACCCAACCCTGCAGTCAATGCTGCAGACCAGTGGGACCCACCTCCTCCTCGCTCCACTCGGAGGGGTCAACGGTGTGGGAGGGCACACAGAACTGCTGGCACACTCCCCGCTTGTAATGTACCGTCTCCGACTGCAGGCTGTTGTCCCTGGGGATATAGCTGTCCCATGGAGAAAGGACAGAGTCAGAGGCACCTCAGGTGTCCCCATGCTCCTCCTGGTCGTGTGTGTGTGTGTCCCCCTCACAGGATGCCAGGAAAATGGGATGGAGGGGGGTCACTCCTCCCCTCCCCTCCCGGATGCCTCTTGGGGCTGAGGCAAGAAGTACTAGAAAGAAATAAAATAATCTACAGGGCTAAAATAATCCCAGGGCAGCCAGCATGGGACAGGATTGGGAGAGGGACAAACCTGCAGCCAACCTGGAGGGGACCAGGAGGGGCAATGATTCCTCCTGGTCTCAGCTCTGACTTGGAGGTAACAAGAGGGAGCAGGACAGGATGGGGAAGGAGGCAGTGGGGGCTGGCAGGGATCTGGCAGCGGCACCTGGGGGAGGCAATGAGCCCCCCTCCATCCTCAGCATTGCTGGCAGCTGCCTTATACCCTGAGAAGGGGAGATGCTCCAGGGAGAAGAGGCTCCACATCCATCAGCAGAGCCCCATACCCTGGCCAGGCTGACAGACACAGACCAGGCTGAGGCTCCTTACCTCGCCACTCCATTGTGAAACTCCTCACTCGCCTGGTAGTAGATGGTTATGGCCACACGGGCATCTGTGTCAAAGGTGAACTCCACGTTGTAGTGCACCTTGGCTTTGCTGACTTCTTCCCCTGGGGTCTTCACCTCCTCTGAGCACCTGGGGAGCACAGAGGGTCTGGGAGACCGGCACCCCTCGAGGACAGCTCAGGGTGCCCCAGGACTGATCCCCTGGCATGAGGCTGCCCTTGGCACCAATGGCCCAGAAAGGGACTGCCCCTCAGGGGGGGACTGCTCCATCAGGGGAAACTGAGGCACGCCAGGAGGGCCTGGCATGCCCGAGGTGAAGCTTGCAGCCTGAGAAGTGCCGCAGGCAGATTTCAGCTGTAATCCCAAACCTCCTCTCCCAGCTGCAATTCCCAGCCTCCCTACAACAAAGCCTTTGGAAGGTGGGGGAGGAAGAAAAAGCAAAGCACTTCAAAGGCAGCACTAAACTCCTTTAATCCCACAATGGAACCAGCGCAGCCAGTGCCCGCGTGTGGGAAGCTTACCCGTGCTGGGAGGGGAAGGGACACATTTGGACAGCAATGGCTTGTCCCCTCTATCCACCTGTGCTGAGATGAGAGCGTCCCCATGCTCAGCATCCCCTGGGAGCATCCAGATGAACCTTTCCCTCCCTGTGGCTCATGGCTGTGGGATGCCCAGCCCCATCTTCCTGCCCCACAGGACTCACTTGACAAGGCGAAGGGTGTCCTTGCGGATGTTGATTAAGCTCCTGAGGGTCTTCACGGGTTCCTGAGGAGGTGGAGCAGCATAAGGGAACTAGGAAGAGAGAGACACCAGTGAAGGCAGATGCACGAGGATGGGATTACATCAGCCATGGACCTTGTCTCCGTACCCCCCAGTGACCCAGCCCAGACCCAACACCCAGTATGCAGGTACCCAGGGTGGCCTGCACATCCTGATGGGTGCTGAGCACCTGCAGCACCCGCTGGCACCTGGCTACCAGGTAGCGTGATGACAGGGACATCCCTCCACAAAGAGCAAGCCCAAAACCCCTTGCAGGGGACATTTTCACCAGGGCAGGGGGTAGGCACGAACAGAAGGGCTGTTCCTTGTCCCTTTGTCTGGAGGGCAAGGGGAACGTGGGGCACAGGGCAGGCAGGAAGCTGCTGATGTATTTTTAGGCTGCTGATGCAGCATGGATGAGGCTGGGCAGGGGGAGGCCAGAGCTCCCTCCCTGCCTGCCAGCCAAGGAATGGACACAAACATCCCTGTTTTCCTTGGAGGATGGATGGGATTTGTGTGGCAGGGTCTCTGTCAGCCCTGTGCCCAGAGTGAGGAGGTGATGGGGTGGCTGGGCAGGACCTGGCAGACAGCAGTGCTACAAAGGAGAGGTGTTGAGCCATCCTCCAAGGTGACCTTGTCCTTCCTGGTCCTTCCTGTCCACAGGGCTTGCTGGGGAGAGAGGACACCCTCTCCTTGGCACTGCAGCCACCCAAGGGAGGCCGAGGGCACCAGGGAAGCAATGCAGGAACCTTCAACCATCCCTCTCCACCTCTCAGGTAGATTGAGCCCCAGGAAGGGATCAGCCTCCCAGGGGGACGACAACACAAACACGCGTTGGAGTGACAGAGGTTCATGCCAGGATTAATGCCCAGCTCGTTGGTGAGCTGTCACCACGTGCCAGGGGACAACCAGAGCCAGGAGGGCATCACGTGCTATCGAGGATGGCAGATGCTCACAAGAGCCAAACAGCTCAGCTTCTGCCTCAGGAGAGGGAATAGGTAACCAAGCCAGGCTGCCTGGGTCCCTTCATCACCCCATGCTGCCCCCCGATACTGAGGGGACAAGACTGAATTGCAGATGGCACTTGGGATGCCCCGCGGGGAGCCAGGTGCCCATTTCCCACGTCCCTGGCGCCCTCGCGTGGGAAAGCCAGCGTCACCCTTCCCAGCCCCACCGCCCTGGCTAGAGACCCGTGCAGGAGGGCTCAGCTGGATGGGATGGGACAGGCAGCTCACAGGACCAGCCAGAGGCCTGCCCCATCCCTCCTCTGCCAGCCAGGCATCACACCTCTGTGTCCCATGGCTCTGGTCCCACCAGTGGCTCAAAAGGCCATTCATTTGAAGATGCACAGCACCTTGGAATTGCCACCCCCTCCTTCCCCTCCGGGAGGAGAAAAGGACAGTGGAGTAATTAATCTGCTGCTAATGAGCATTTTAAGGAGTCACAAGTGCTAAACAGGCACCTGCAGAATCGTCAGGGCACCCGCAGAATCATCCCTTGCAGCCAGAAGGGAGCAAATGAGAAAAGGCCTCCAGGCTGGAGCCAAGCCATGTCACAACATGCCACGCTATGTCACAATACATCCTCTGCTATTCAAATTAATGAAGCAATCCAATCTTGTTCATTTGCACCTTGCCCAGCCATCCCATACCCAAACCAGCCTGTGCTAAGCAGCAGAGCTCACTCTGGCAGGGATAGCACCCAGGGGTGCAAGCCCCCTCCCACCACAGCACCCCGGCCCGGGTGATGGAGGAGGGAAGGGGCAGCTGGGTCCCCTGTGGGGACCGTTGGGCTGGGCAGGATGGGGAAGCACCACAGGCAAATTTCTTGCTGCTGAAAGTGCTTTGCTGTCACAGTTGGGCTCTTTCACACCCACATCTGGGCTCTTTCTTGGGGGGGTTGGGTTTTTTTCTGAATGAGATTTTTGCAAGCCGGATTTGCACATCAGAAAAGGGCTGTTTAAAGGACTTTTTGCATCTCCTCAATTTAAATCAAGCTGAAAAACATCAGAAAAACACCTCACTGCAACTGTTACCCATTTAAAAACACTGTCCATGCACCTATAGTGACATTTGGTGGAGGCCAGTTAAAGTGAAAAAAAACCCCAAACTTCAAAAATCTTTCTTGGGGTTTTTATATAAGCAGACCCAGGCAGGTTTGCGTGGGCAGAGAAACCCAGCGGCACGTTTCAACAGTCCCCAGCTTCCCCGGAATGTCCCATGGTCTCTGGGTGCTGCAAGGAGCTTCTCTGCTCCTTGGCCCCTGCAGAGGTGTCCCAGCATGGTGGCAGCTACTTAAACCTGCAACACCCTTCCCAGCCCCTTGGGAACCAGACCTAAACTGGAAAATCCAGATTATCCCGTATTCGTAGAGGGGAGAGTCTGCACAGCCTCTGGGTGCTTTGCACATCCCC
>JANZLQ010000002.1:30232114-30246072 GCA_026212715.1 Elanus axillaris | reverse complement strand
AATGTGCTCCTCCCAGACTGGACTTGGGATGCAATTTTTCCAAGACCCTGGCCCTCAACACCCAAGGAACCCAAAATAAATCCCCCACTAAAAAGCACTGGCCATCTCTGATGTTTCCAGCCCAGCCAGGGCTCTCACAGCATGCCAGAATGTGAAAGCGTCACTGCCAAGAAGCATCAGGGCAGGTCTTGGAGGTGGCATCAGAGATACCCAAACAGTGCATGGATGCAGGCTTGGACCAGAAACAACACAGGTGCTCCTCAACCCCTCAAAACTGGCCTGACCTGAAAGCCCAGCCCCAAAATGCCCCCCACTCCCCAGGGGGACAGTACTTTGGTCACAGCTCTGCAGCCCAGGGCCGTCGGTAATTAAGCCAGAGCGATGCAATTTAGTTTGCAATGCTGTATTAATTCTTTCTGCTGTTTCCAAGCTGTTCCTTTACCTTCCCTGCTGCTTCTGCTGTCGGGGCGTCTGACTCAGGAACTGCTCACTGGGCAGTTTAGAGGCTTTTACTGTAATCAAGAGGATTTCTCAGTGCTTGCTGCTGGAGAGAGAACCCAAGTGCTGACTTTTCATTTTCTGGGGAAGCACAGAGGATGGAGAGAAAGGCACTGGCTTTGTCCACCAACGCTCACGAGTTTTGGGGGGTGCTCCTGCCCTTGGCTCTACTGGGATCCCTGCTCTGGCACAGCCCAGAGGTGGGCGGTTCCCTGCTGAAGGACCATACGATGCTGCCAAAACGCTGCCAAAGCCAATTTCAAGGAGGAAATGCAAACTGGGAAGGCAGCAGCCTCACCAAGCCAAATACAGAGCAGGCAGCATTCCAGAGCTGGGCCATTAGCACCAGGCAAATTTATCTTGACTCAACAGAAAACCTTTGGTGCCTTTTAATTCCTCACCTAGGATTTTTTTTAATAATTGACCCCCCCCCACAGCTCTGGCCAATGCTGGTGAGCCACTCCACTGAGATACACCTGGACCAGCAGGGGACATAACCCCCACAGCTGAAACCAGCTGTGGGGATGACCCTGCTCTCATTTCCTCCCTTTCCAAAGGCAGAAAGCAGAAAAAACATCTCCAGGATAGTGAGGTGCAGAGACCTTCTCTGCTGCCAGCTTTCCCTGTGCCCCAGGACCAGCTGGAGCCAGCAGCACCCAGCACTGTGAAACCCATTGGCGTAGTCCACAGCCCCCACAACCCCCCCAGCTTTTTTGCTAGAGTTTGGGGAATACTTTCTCCTGCTCCTGTCCAAGCTACTCTGCCCCACACCATGCCAGAGCTGCTCCTGGCACATCCCCCACCCTGTGCCACCTGGGCTGGGACATGCCTTCTGGCTGAGCTGGGAAAGGCAAGAAGAAAAGCAGCTGAGAGAGAGCGAGAAAGAAGGAATTGAACTAAATCAGCCCATTACCCCTCACCACCATCTTCACCAGCTGATGTTTTTAAGTCAGCAGGTTTATGCCTGCAAGCAGCCCTTACGGGTTGGAAAATATGCACAGATCTGACCCGCAACACAGGTACTGCAGGGAGTGGCACCCAAAAGCAGAGGTCGCACAATCGCCCAGTCCATTCCCAACCACCTGCAAACCTATTCACCCCTTGCCACTCAAGTTTGGCAGCGAGGCGAGAGATAGAGCAATAACATTATGTTGCTGTGGAGCACGTGGATGTGGGCAGACAGGCTGAGAGGAGACCTGGGTTAGTCCCCAGTGGAGTACAGGCTACAGCAAGTAGCCAACCCTTATATTAGGCATCAGAGAATCCACTGGGGCCACCCCAGGTGTGCTTGGCTGGCTCTGCCCTTGGGGGGGTGACAGCCAACAGCCTTATACTGTGCACCCCCCATGACACACAGTCACCACCACTTTGGGAATGGGCATGCCCAGGCCCCATGTCCCCCCCGGCCCCAGCCCTGCTCCCCCCAGTGCCCACCACAACAGGCCGGTTCCCCAGGAAGTTGAGGTCGCTGTTCTCGCCGAAGAGGTAACCCTCAGGGTGCGTGGAGTCGAACTTCTCACCGCCCATGATGAAGTGGTTGGCAAAGTAGCTCCCTGGAAAGAAACCACAGAGACTGCTGAGTGGAGGGGGAGGACAGGGCTTCAACCAGGCGATGGAATGGCACAAAGCCACCAAATGGATGGCTCGGAGGTAGCTTTGTCCCGAGGGTCACCTTGCTGGGAGCCTTTCAGGTTGAGCTCGCATGCTGCCAGCCCCCAAGCAGGCAGAGGCAAAGGAGGACTGGCCAAGAAGCGACCTGTCCTGGCTGCCTTCCGCCTGTCGTGCCCTCCCCTCTCCCTGCCCGCATCACCCCGCTGCCAGCAATCCTGGCCCTGCCTGGCCGCCGCGATGGCTAAAATCTGGGCAGAGAGAGGCTGGTGCTGGGGTCCAGCCCCATGGCAGTGCCCATCCATTCAGCAGGATTTAACGGGGCAGAGTCACACCCTGGGGTCTTTGGCTGCATCCCTCCCCGGGCACAGCGTCTGCTCCCCTTTCCCTGCCTGAGCCACCCAAGGTTACCGCAACCTTCAACCATCCCCACGCTGGCAGGGGCTGCCAAATCCTGATCTGCGAGCAGGAAGGGGAGATGGCTCCCAGGGCGGCAGAGCAGGAGAGCAATGCTAATCCTTTGCATAAACACCAGCTAATTTCCCGAGGAGGCAGGAAAGGCAGCAGTCACAGCCTGTCCTGCCAGAGCTCCAAAAGCCCTGGGAGTTGTGAGCTGGCTCCTACACCCGCTTGGAAGCTGCCGGGAAGGGACAGCACAGACCAGGCACGCAGCTCTCAAAATGGGCAGGGTTGTTCCTCTCCAAAGCTCAGTGTTGCAGACCTCGTGTGCCATTCAAGACAGTGTGCCTGCAGTCAGATGCCTGCCCAGGTTTGCTGCAGCCATTGTCGGGAAGGTGGGCAAAGCACAACTGAACTGAGTTCTGTCAGTTCTCAGCCTGCAGCCTTCCCTAGGAAGGGTTCATCTGCAGGAGGGAGGATCTGGGGGGACTGTAGACCCTCCAGACGGTCAGCAACCCCTCCAGAAAGGGCCCCACATTGCCCTGATGAACACCAGGCAATGACCGGTTACCCTTCTTCCCTTGTGGGGTAAAGCACAGAGCCAAAACACCAGGGTGTCCCGTCTCCCAGACTGGGAGGAGCCCCCAGGCAAGGTACTTCTCAACTACAAGACAGATTTTTCTCCCAGCCCGGCCAGGAGCTGACTGATACCTGCTCCTTGTCCATGAGATCCAGGGGCAAGAAGGTTGGGACTTCTTGAGGTGGGTAAAGGAAGGGAAAGGGGGAGGTGAACAGGGATGGTGAGGCGTGAGCAGAAGCACCAGGAGTCAGGAGACACAACAGGGGACAGACACAGTGCCCTGTATCCTGCCAGCCACGGGGACAGGGTCCAGCTTGCAAAAACCCCAAACTCAACAGCACAGAGCCATCCACAGCTCCCCTGGGGACACCCTGAAACTAAACCTTTGGGGTCCACAGATGAAGGAGCTCAAGCTTGTGGGGACTGAAGTCAGAGCTTGCAGTTACCTCCCAACAGATGCAGTGACTGCCCAGGGCTCGATCAGGCCTTAATACTCCATTTAAAAAACAAAACCAAGCCCAAAGCTCACAGAGAAGGAAGATAGGGGATCTAACACCGGGGCAGGAGGGACAGAGCCATACAGCTTCACCCGAAGGCCCCGCCGTGCAGGGATGCCCGGATGCAGTGCACCCGTTAGGAAACGTCAACCATCAATTATTGATGCCTGCTGCTTTCTGGTCCCATTTTCCACATACATAATTTATAGGCAGCTCCCTGGGGATGGACACAGCCACGTGAAGAAAAAAAAAAAAAAAAGAGCAAAGTGCCTTCGGAGGTGCCCGCAGCAGCACACCTAGGGGAGAACGGGGCTATCCAGAGCTTTCCCTGGCACTGACTTGGGGCAAGAGCAGGAGATGTAAAAATGTTATATTTAAACCTGCAGAAAAGCTACCCCAGCACTGGGGAAAAGCTGGGAAATGGAGCACAAGCTCTCTGCCATGGTCCCAGCCACGGTTTGGTGGGTGGTAGGGGCTCCCATAGGATGGGCAGAGCAGGCAAGGACCATGCTGCCATCACCCAGTCTCCCTGCCAGGGGTTGGGAGCACCCATGGGTGCTGCAGGTTCCCAGCGCACCCCAGAGGCTTCAGCTCCCCCTTTGTAGCAGATAGCACTGGCCCTGTGCTTCCTTCCAGGGAAGGTCCTCCAAAAACCTTGCCATTAAACAAGAGCCTCAAGTTGTGCCGGACTTTGCCTGGAAGCACCAGCATGGGAAAGCCCGGGGCATCGGCAGGAGTGTGCCAGCGACCCGATGGGCAGGGCAGGGCCGGGTGGCAAAAGAGGGAAGCACTTTTCCAGCCACAGCCACCTTATTATCAGCTAATTATAAATCCTTAACCAACATCTACCCTGAGGGAAGGAAAGACCATCAAGGACGGTCACATTGCTGAGGGAAAGCTGGGCTTTAATGAGATCTTAAACTTCAGAGGGCCAGCGAGCATGCAGGAAAGGCTGAACAGAGTGGCTGCTGGAAAGGAGGAATAAATCAAAACTGCCTGAGCTTCCTGGCAAACAAAGTGTGTCCTGTATGCCTGCTGGCACCAGCACACAGGACGTATCTGGCACCAGCCGGCGCTGATGATGCTGTCAGCCCCTTTTCTCCATGATTCCCAGGGATGCCACCTTGCCCAGATGCCCCGAGACAGGTAAGGACTCTGTGGGTGCAGACCCTGGTGTGTGCTGTGGCTGCGCCTGTGGCTCTGGCACACGTTGGCACATGTCCTGCATCGTCACCCAAGCCATCACTGCCTGGCTGGGATGTGTCTTGGCTCTGGTAACGCAGCCTCCAGCTCTCATACATCAAAGCCTGGATGTTTCGGCAGGGTCACAGCCCCAGTCTCCAAAGCGGCTAAAGCAGAAGAGCTCATTTTCAGGCCATCCACACACTCCTGGTGAGGGAAGCACCGGGTTTTGCACAGACTGCAGCCATCCCAGCTGGGTGGCCACGGCATGGTGCTGGCACAGGGACACCCTGTGGCAGTGGGTGCCAGCACAGGGTGCTGCAATGGGCACGCAACCACCTGGACTGGTTAAAAGGTGATGGGTACTTCTGCCCCAGGTCATCCCATCACCACGCGGTGAGCTGGCACACTGTGGCTTATTTAATTCAGCGCTCTAAAGCAGGCAGAGCCAGTGGCAGCCAGAGGGAAAACCAAACCCTGGCCGTGGCACTGATGCTTCAGCCATCACCTGCTGTGGACCTGGGAGCCTCCCCGGGCTGCTCCCTGTGCCATGGCAGTGCCACCACCGTGGGCTTGTGCCCCCGGGACTAGGGGTGTACTGCCTGGTTAACCCCTTCTCTCCTGTTCGCAGCCAGGGCCCTGCTCACAGTCCCACCTCCCATGTGCCTCAGGAGCTCAGTACCAGCCTCAGCCAGGGACAAGGGCTGAAAGCCAGGGACTTGCCCCAACAGCCATCCTGCTAGCCAGGCAGTGGACTCCATAAACCACCTTTGCCAGCACGAGATTAGAGCCACTGAAGTAAATCCCAGCCCTTGCTTCAAAATATTGGCTTAAATAATCCCTTTTTCACCCTGCCCAGAGGGGATGGGACCCCCAGGATGGGAAGGGGACATGCTTGACTGGGACAAGAGGTGGCTGCCCTATTCCCATGGGCTACACCAGCCATCCTGAGGGAGCCTGCAGCTGAACAGCCAAAGCCACATCCACGGACAGAAGGAAATGCCCCAGGGTCCCATGAGACCCTCCCCCCCAGGGTCACATTTCCAAAGCCAGTGACTGTTTCCAGGCAGCATCCGAGGTGAGAGAAGTGCTGCTGCCATGGAGGATTCAGCTCCGCTGCCTGGCACGTCCTCCCTGCCTCTCTCGTCTGCCAGCAGTGCTGAAGGCAAATCCCCTCTCGGATTAAAAGCAAACCAGCCCTAATCTCTCACTGTCACCAGCCTGCCCTCATCCCAGTGCAGATGGCCATGTCACCTGAGCACCTCTTGCCTCTCTCCTCGAGGACCCTGGCCAGCATGGGGACTGTCCCCCTCAGGTCTGCCCAGGCCCCATCGATGGGATCAGCCTGGCTGAGCACACCTGAAAGCCCCAGTTTCTCCCTGAAAACCAGAGTTAAGCATCAGCCTGGCATCCTCTGCCAGCCAAGATGAGTTTAGAAGTGCTCAGCTGAGTGCACTTGCTCCCCCAGAGCAGGGCATGTTGCTGGCACCTTCCATCCTTCATGCCCATATATTTCAAGAGCCCCTAAGTAAGAAGCAGTCCCAAGACAAAACCCCTTAATGCACAGAGCCACAGCCCTTGCAGAAAGCAAGCCCATGGTCCAGCTTCAGCTGGCATCGGGGTGACAAGGGCTTTGAAACTGCATATAAGTGGGAGCTGGAGGAGCCCCTCGGGAGGACAGGCTGCCCAGGATTGGCCATCTCCGCCCCGCAGTGCCCCGGTTAACCTCCACCACTGCAGATGTGCCAGCCAGCTGTGCAACAATTTTATACTAAAATTAAAAAAAATAAGCCAAGCACAGCTTTTCAGGACAAGAGTACGTTTTGTGTCAGCTATAATTCTTCCTAAGGAGGTCTTTATTTGTAATTAGCAAGTAATTTGTCACAGCACTAACGATCCAAGCATTTACCTTATCCTATTAACTACCAAAATAGTTAGCTATTAATAATATTGAGTGCAGCAAGGATCCTGTGGCAATCACCGCACACATGCACAGTGCTCCCAGGCATCGTCCACTGATATCGGTATTTTTGCAGCTCTGAAGCACTACCCACCCAAGGATCAGACTCCATCACCTCTCCCCACTGTGACCCCACATGGTCCCCGGACACCCGCTCAGCCTGGCCCTTTGCAGGGAAAACCGAGGCATGGAGGGAAGGGACAGATTTTCCAAGGTCACGCACAAGGTTTGAGACAGGGCCGGCTTGGGGAGCAAGAGAAACATCACTGCCGAGGCTGGAAGCAGGGTGAGGAGCTGGGGAAGGTGAAGTCTCCCCGCGGCAGAGGCTGAGGTGCCGCTATGGGGCAGGGCCCTGGGAAGGAGGGATCCCCTCCAATCCCTCCCACCCCAGCCTCCCTCATCCTCCCGGGAATTTAAACCCGGGCTTTTCCCGGGGAGCCAGTGCCGGAGCGACCAGCCATAAAACAAGCTCCAGCCTTCCTAGCCTGGTGCCGCAGACCACGGGTACAAATAATAATAATAATAACAACAACAACAATAATAATAATAATAATATCGTTAAAGTTGCATCAGCTCAGCCAAGTCTGGGAACCGGGTTTGGCTGGCAAAGGGGCACCCGGCGAGGGGGCACTCCACGGGCAGACCCAGGGGTGACCCCATCCCTGCCGCGCCGCACAGAGCCGGGGTGCCCGGCACCAGACCTATATTTTTAGGGTGCTCCCCCCGCCCCAGATGCCCGTTCAGGGTTTGCTTTGGGGTGCACCGGGGCATCCCCAACCGCAGCAAGGTCATGCCCGGTCCCTACCCCGCTCGCTTCCCTCCCCCGCACCCAGCGGCGGCACAGGGACGCGGGACCCCCCCCCCGGGGGGGACGTCATGCGGCGGCCCCCGCCAGGCGTGCCGCCAGGCGCGCTCTGGGACGTCCCGCGGCGGGCGGGCGGCGCCGCTCCGCAAGACCACCATGGCGGAGCGCTCTGCGGGAGGACGCGCCGGCCTTACGCCCGATCCTCCTGCTGCTGCAGCCTCCCTCCCGTCGGATCCCTCCGCCTCGCCGCCTCCCTGCCGCCTACCCCCAGGGCCCCGGCGGATCCCCTGCTGACCCGCCTTCGCGCGGGCCAGCGGCGCACGCCCCGCCGCCACTGCTGCTGCCGCCGCTGCTTTTCCCTCCGGCAGCTAGTCCCGGCCGGGGGCGGCGGAGGGACACACGCCGCGCTGGGGCAGTTCAATATTTCTGGCGCGTAAAAGTTGGAGGAGCGAGCTGTACCGGCGCGGGATTGGCTCGGAGGCGCGCGCTGTGCCCGCCCCTCCGCCGCTTCCCACCGGCAGGGGGCGGGGCCGCCGGGCTTGCTGGGACCGTCGCTTAAAGGAGCCGCTCTCCCACGCAGCGGTGGCAGTTCCTCGGCCTCCCGCCCGAGCGCTTCTCTGGCTCCGGCCGCTACTCCGGCCGTCCCTGGGAAGCGTCTGAGGCGAGCCGGGGCGGCGGTGCCGCCGCGCGGCCGCCGTTCCTCGGGGAAGGCGCAGCCGGTGGCTTCCGCCGCGCCCAGCGCTTCCTGCGCCGCCCCGCCGAGGCCGGCCATGGAGCGGCCGGCGGCCGCCTACCAAGCGGCGGTGCCGTCCCGCTCCGCCTGCGCCTACACCAGTTGCTACTGGTAAGTGCGCGCGGGGCCGGTGAGGCGAGAGCCATTAGCAGCAACCGTGCGCGCCGCGAGCCTGCGCCTCGCTCGGAGGCCGGTCTTCCACAGGTGTAAGACCTGGGGAGAGCGTCTGGCTGCCACCGGAGCTCGCGCTGGGCGACTTTCCCGCAGGCATCGCCTCTCGGCTGAGGGGAGTAATCAGTTCTTGTGTTTTACAGCGAAGAAAACGTCTGGAAACTTTGTGACTCCATCAGGAGCCAGCGTCAGTACCCTTTAGAGGAATTCTATGCGGTTTTCATATCCAACGATAGGAGGATGGTGAGTAGGTCAACGAGATGTGATCGGAATGCAGCTGCGGAGAGATTCGGGCCTTCAGACCGCAGCCCGGTGTAGCGAGACGCCGTCCCGGGCCTTCAGACCGCAGCCCCGCATAGGCGAGACATGGGCCCGGGCCCTTTAGCCACAGCCCAGCGTGGGTGAGACGCGGGCCCAGGCTGTCAGGCCACAGCCTGACGTGGGTGAGACGTGGTCCAAACCCCTCTTGTAGCTCGCTTTGGCCCAGAGGCGTGCAAACCACACCAGATGAGATTTTTTTAGTTATCCGGTGCGTTCAGGACCATGGGAAGAGGCACGATGTCCCTATGAGCCGTGGGGGTGATTCTTCCCTGTAATCTGTCACTTTAGGAGAATGATTATATTGCCTGGTCCAGAATATTATCTCCAACTTCATGCTCCTGAAAGACAGAAGCTAGAGAAAATTTTCTCACTGCAGCACAGATGTAAACTGATGAAGTGGATAGGTTAGCAAAGAACTAACCAGTTAACCTGAAATGAATCCATATTGGTCTGAAAGGGTTTGCTCACTTAAGAATCATTCACTTATAACTTTCAGATTCCACTCTGGAAGCAGAAATCGGGACGTGGAGATGAGCCTGTTGTCTGGGTAAAGTATTCTGTTCTCTCTCAGTAGTTTCAAGCATGCGCTTCTGTAGCTGATAGCTGCAGGATCAGACATGGGTAGTGTCAGCCATCTTTACTGTAACAAACTGTTGCATCCGAACATAAAGAAACCCTTTTTTACTGTGAGCGTGATGGAGCCCTGGAGCAGGTTGCCCAGGAAGGTTGTGGACTTGCCATCCTTGGAGTTATTTAGAAGCCGTCTGGACACAGTCTCCTGGCCAGCTGGCCCTAGGTGTCCCTGCTTGAGCGGAGGGGTTGGACCAGGTGACCTCCAGAGGTCCCTTCCAACCTCAACCATTCTGTAGTTTTGTATTACTATTTACTATTCTTTTACAACAGATTTATGAAGAGCCTAAAGCTGGTGCTCCCTTTTACCATTTGTAGTAAATTAACAGCAAGATGGTCAGTAAAATCTACAGGTGATGAACCTTAACGTAGGTAAGAGTACGTAACAGATTTGTGAAAATTATTATCTGGACATTGTTGAGGCTACCAGCTTTGTTGAATCTTAAGTAGATGTCTGTACTTGTAACAAGTAGATGGATAAAAATATCCATGTAGGCCTGATGGAGGGTAGAAAAATATAAGCATTATACATATTCAGGTGTCAGCAATTAAACAGACCCATAAATGGTGGCTTTGGAGTGTCCTTTGATCAATTAATGCAATTCAGTAATTGTCACTACAGAATTCCTTTCAAATATGTATCGTTACAGAGTTCTTTCAGTTATCTGGCATGGAAAAACCTCTTATTTCTGTTTCTGAAATTCTGAAAAATAACCTGCAAACTTCTGAAGTTCGGTGATTTCTGAATTGTTCATTCTCTCCGGGGATATCGTTGTATTTATAGTACAAAAAAGGCTTAGTTTAAAAAGAGATCCAAGTGTTATGATCTAAAAAGAAATAGGAGAGTCAGGAAAGGCTACTACAGAATGTAGATTTCTCATAACTCATGGACTGAAAGGTGTTTTTCCTTTGATGTTTCAGTGGATCCTAGAGTATGTAAAGCTTGTAGTTAATTTTTCTTATCCTCTGTAACAGATTCTTCTAAATATTGTTGCATGCAGTTGTCTGTGTACATTGGTCTGGCGAAATAGCTTGCCCAAGATCTTTTTCATTCCAAACCCTTCATGGTTTCGTTTAACATTGAAAGTGTCAAAAGGCAGCACTTCAAACTTTTTTTTTTGGTGAGTGGATTTAATGTAAGCTTTAGTAAGCTGTTAGCAGCTACCTTCAATTTAATTTTGGAAAAGAGCAGTGTACGTACCTGACACCTAACCCAAGTAACTCCAATTTCTGCAAACCTCCACCACAGCTACGTTTCTTACATGTTAAGAAATAAAACTGCACCTCAGAACACAAGTGTCAAGACAAAATAGTTACCTTGAAAAAGTGTGGTGCAGTACCCACAGGCATTTTTTCCCAGCTTCAAAAGCTAATACAAGAATTTGTGTGACTCTTATGGCCCTCTTGATCTGAGCCGTTTGCTGATTTTTCAGTTGCATGCCGTTTTTCAGCTACTTCTGGCAGCAAAACACTCGGCACTCGAATTCACAAACTGTCTTACTGCAACAGGTACAACATCTCATATTAGGAAAGATTACTAGATAATTCTGGTGTTAACCTATCGTCATATTATTGTTGTAAGCTTTTATTTAGGACTGGGTCTAAGCCAAAAATCCTCACCCCACTCAACTTTTGTGTTTTGATGTGGGACATGAAAGAGATTTGCTATTTTCTTAGGAGTAGCATGCACTTTAGTTTAGCTGTCCAGGTTTAAATCAAAGGAGGCTGCAAAGGAATGGGGAGATTACCAAGGTTTTTTCAAAGACATGATGATGGGTGAGACGGGCATTAGGAAATCTCTCTCCTGGTGCCAAAAACGTTACAGGCTTAACCTCTTCAAGGGCAGAAAGCAGGATTTAGAGAAAAGGATCTGTAGCTTCTGCTTTTAGGAAGCTTTTTTTTTTTTCCCCCTCCCTTTGCCAGTTTCTCATTAACAGCTGTTTAACTAATGGCAACTACCCTTCTTCCCAGGACTACCATGTTATTCTACTTCATGTTTCCAGTGGGGAGCAGAACTTCATTTATGATCTTGACACAGTGTTGCCGTTTCCGTGTCCTTTTGACCTGTACAGTGTGGAGGCCTTTAGGTTGGATGACAACCTTCGTCCAGAATTTCACAGGTGATGATGTAAAAGATAAAGACCATGAAAGTTATTTCATGAAATCAAAGTTCTCTTTGTCAACGCACAGTGACAGAATTTTTTTGCTATGCACCAGTAAAATAAACACAGTGCATTATTTTTCTAAAGATCTGTACCTTGGTCATAAAAAGCCCTTTTCTTTCCTACTGTAGTTTCTTGTTAACTAGTTAAGTGCTTGGCGTGATGTTGCTGATTTTTGTATTTAATGAAATTAATGCTCCTCTATGGGAGGAAGGGGCCCTTATTCTAAGTAACTAGTGCAGTATCGTATACACGCATCTTTGGATACGATTTTGCATTATTATTTAGGAAAATCAGAATGATTCGAGCAGATTTGTACCTGAAGACGTTTGCTTCAGACAGATCTCATATGAAAGATGCAAATGGGAAATGGCAGAAACCTCCCCCTTCATACCCCTGCATTGAAACTGCAGGTAAGCTGACGGAGTTCCTTTTTCCTGCTTACTGTGTTGAATGACATAGTTCAAGATGCACACAAGAAATAAATACGCTTCCAAAACATGTGTCTGGAAGCACACTCAGCTAGCTTGTTATTTCATAAGGGAAAAAAATAGGGCTATGAAGCATTTGGCACTTCCTTTTCTGAACATGTAAAGTCTAGCATGCCTCCTGGCATTTACCGTTATCAAACATTAATTAGTGATCTTCATAAACTGAGCAGAAAACAAGAGGTAAGTAATGCTGTTCTCTCGTTACAGCAGGGAACTGAAGCAGACAGGCCAAATAATTTGCTTAGGGCCACAAAGTGAATTTTTAACACACTGATTATACCACACTTTAGCTGGCATGTCCCATCTTGCCAGAGCAGGTTATTTTGACAGGAGGAAGTTTTCAGGCTCTGTTCACTTTGCTGGGTTTGCCTGCACGAGCTCTTTGAAGTTTTTCTACCAGGTGAGTGGACCCGAGGATGCTTTAAGGCAAACTGGCAAGTTCGCAAATTTTTCTCCAAGCCTTTAAGCCTCTTTAAAGTGATCGTCTAGGTAATAGCCGCTGGGCCAAGCAGAGAAGTAAAGACTTGCTATCACTTCTATTCTGCAGAGCCCCTTAAACTACTCTTATCACACAGCATTTCAACTTATTCTAATCATGTGCTTGGCAAGCTGGCTAACATTCGCCATGTGTTTGTTTGTTCTTTCATTTTCTTCCCAGATGGAGAAAAGTGTGGTGAAGTCTTGCTTTGAAAGAGTTTTCATGTTATTGCTCCGCATGTTTGGTTTTGTTGCTTTTTTAATAAGGCAGCACTGCTATGTGTTTACGTTAGATAAGGCAGGGTCAGAGAAACATGTTGTGTGTTGTTTAGGTCCAAGTTTATTGTGGGTTTAGGTTTCTGGGAAGTTAATTCTCAGTCTCTGCTTGGGCTTCTAAGGAAGCTTGGTGTTTCACACTAGAGTAGAAGTGAATTATGAATGTGGGCAGGAGCACAGGTGTGGTCTTCATTGAGAAGCTTTAGGTGTTTTCTAGACAATGCAGGTTATGAAGCGCCTTAAATTGTATGTCTTTGGTCCTTATTTCCAATTAAGTTTTATGCAAAGGTAGTGTAGTGAGTGGAGAATGCCTGAGCTGCAGTTCACGGTTCACTGTTAGCTGGAGCCCCCTAGGAGCTAAGGACATTTTGCCTGTAGAAACCTTATTGTAGTTATAGTTGAGAGCTAATGAAAGTGTGAGGGATGTAGATCAGGCTAGACCAGGAAGGTGAAAAAATTCTACTCGAAAGAGTAGGAAACATTACTTGTGGGTAGTAAGTTACAGAATGACTCAGTTGCAGACGTGTACATGTACCTCCAGCTACAGTGAATGACTCCATAGCTGCAAACCCATACCCGTCTTGCTTGGCCAAGCTTTAGCTCACTGATGAGCAGCAGCCACATGATCTCAACCAACCTCCAGATTGTCTCTGTGATGTTGGTAGTTAGTGAAAGATGCATAGATCTTAATTCCTCTTATGCTTTATTTCTTTGCTCTGTACCTTGCCAAGCTGAAAGAAGCATCCATAGGTCATCCAGTCCAACACCTGCTCAAACAGGGGTTCCTTAGTGCTCTGTCCAGTCTAGTCTTGAACACCTCCAGGGATGGGGATTCCACCACCTTTCTAGGCAATCTGTTCCAATATTTGACCACTGTCATGGTAAAAATAAAAAAAAATCCAGATTTTCCCATATTCCAGCTTGCCTTTTTTTGCTTCTTGTCCTGTTGTCAGGCTCCTCCAAGGCGACTCTGGCTCCATCTTCTTTCTGTCCTCTGATCAGGTAGATGTAGACAGCAGAAAGGTCTCCCCTTCATCTTTTCTGTTTAAGACTGAGCGGGCCCAGTTCTCTCAGCCTCTCCTTGAATATCATGTTCTCCTGCCCCAAACAACTTGATGTTCCTCTTGTGGACTCACTCCAGTATGTCAGTGTTTTGGAGGGTTTGGGG
>JANZLQ010000002.1:30182281-30209758 GCA_026212715.1 Elanus axillaris | reverse complement strand
GCCGAGCATGCTGCCCACGTGACCGTGTTTACAGGGGGGAGGAACGGTGTAGCGTCTCCCGTTGCTAGGCGACGCCCGGGCCCCTGCCGTTAACGGCGCTGAGGCTGTGCCGAAGCTCCCGCTGCCTTTTCCACTTGGATACCCCAAAATGGAACTGGTGACGTCTAATATTTTGAAGCAGCGTACTGCAACCTGTGCCCAGGGAGCCGCAGCTCCCTTGCAGGGTGAGTCGTCCATGCAAAAGAGCTCTGAGACACAATACTGCCAGTGGCCCAGCCTGAAACTGTGCTGCACCTCAATTTATACCCTTTTTTTTTTTTTTAAGGTATTAAAAGCATGACAGATTTTACACTCTCCCTTAGACGTGGGAATAGTGGAAAGCTGCTGCTGACAGCATCAACACAGATTTCTAGCCTCTTGCTCCGAAGCAAAGAGCTGTATAAGCAGGGAAACAGAAACACAGATAAACACACGGCTCCAGACAGCCCTAGGAAGTAAAGTATTCAAACGCTGGGAAAAATATTTGAATCAGAGTGATCCAGCAGACAAGTACTTACAAAAATAATCAACAAGAACCTCTTTTCCCTTATAAACCTCCAGGTCCAACTGTCACACAGTCAGAGCCCTGACAACTCCCTCCTTCGGCAAGGCACTCGAAGCCAATTTCCATGAGGGTAGGCAAGCAGGAAACAGAACACATGCCTCGCTCTTTTAAAAGATATGAGAGATCCATTTCCAGGCATTAAAACCAAAGTGCAGAGATCTGCTCTGTGTGTGGATTTTTGTTTTCCAAGCTGGGACGATGGAATTCAAAGAGGGAGTAGACAGATTAAGAGACAGGAACAAGATGCGCTGAGGCAAGAAGCTAACCCTCTTATGAGGGATCCTAAGCCTTAACTCCAGTAGCTGGCACAGCTGCAGGCTGAGGAGCTCTAAAGCTACACCCAAAGACTGGTCAACCTTTCTAGACAGCACTCAGGACCAGCAGGAAAAGCTGCAAGACCCCTAAAATAGCCCAGGGCCACATCAACACAGTGGTACAGCAACAGGATCTTGGGGCAGCCGGGAAAACGCTGAAGTTCGATGCTGATGTGATGGCAACCTAGGTCCAGGCTGGGTCAGGTTGGGCGGACGCCGTGTCCTAGTGTACATTGGCCCCAGCTCACCATCTCCCCGCAACCTGTGGGGGTCCAGTGAATACACGGTACCAGTTTTCCTAAAGCAGTCAGGGATTCTGAGACATGAACATCTCCTGGCTTCAGTTTAGCCAACTGCTTTTGTCTTCTGTCAGGGTAAAGTTTGAAGCGAAGCCCACAGATAACTCAGGCTGTGGTCCTGAGTACAACCCATGGGACACCAGCACAACCTTCTGGTCACTGGTGCTGCAGTTGCACAGTTTCTACCCAAATATAGCCCACTAAAAGCAAGCATGAATGGGGCAACAGCACTCAACAAGCCCTGACCTTGCTTCTGGCAGGTCTGACAAGCAGTTTGAAGGGGAGAGAAGAGCAATACTGCTCATATTTTTAACACTGGCTTCCAGTATGAAGAGCATGGGCCAGTATTGGCTCAGAACAAGGGGGCACACAGACATCTGCAAGGACTTCACACACTTTGGTCTATCTGTTCAATAATACTTACAGCACAGTACTGTGTTACTGTACCAGGCTGAGGAGCCACGCTGTGGTCACACAGTACAACTGTGATTTGTTTGTAGTACTTTGAAAATGCAGGAAAACCATCAACAGCCTTAAGACCTCATCCAGCCCTGTGCATCCCTTGTGGGATTTGGCTTGGAGGTTTAATCCGTGCTGGATACTGGAGATGACCCAACTGTTTTGGGCTTTTGTGTACCCTCACCAGCTATGAGACAAGACGCTACTCTGCAAGACAAACTGCCCCATGCTGAGGCATGCTTGTTTGCCTGGTGTTCAAGGCTTGTCCTGCTCACAGAGTCACTGCCTGCCCCTGGGCACCATACATGTTTTAGATGCTGGAGTGGAAGAGAAGGATGTAGGCAGAAGTTGAAGGATAAGCAAAACTAAAACAACTGCCTTCTAGAGACAGCCTGTCACCAGCAGTGCTCTTTTGAAGCAACTGCTTCCAGCAGAATTTATTCCTCACATCAGCAGGTAAGAAAGTGGCACAGGTTTTACTGGAGTGTGTTTGTCAGCCTCATCAAGGGGGAAGAGCACAGTTTGGCAATTTATCCTTATATCATCCTGGAGACAAAGCCCTTCACAAGCACCCTGTGTCGCTTTCTCAAGCATCCCCTCCAGCAAAGGATTAGTGTCACTCAAGGAAGGAGCAAACCGTAAGTCCTACTTCCCCATGGAAGAAGACTGCAAGCTGCCAAGCAAGCCTGGTTACTGCAACAGCCCCACAGTACAGACACAGCAGCTGTTCAGAGGGTACAGCACTCACAGGAAGCACCAAAAATGAAAAATCCTATGCTTTTTATTGCAGGTTCAGTGTTAGTGTTTTGGAGAGCACAGTTGCATTAGAGGCAGATATTGTTCCAACTGCCCTTCCCCACAAGACTGCCACAACTCATCAGACCCAGGCAACTCCAGAAATTGCGCCTGGTTTTGCAGTGCAGACAAGTGTTCAAGTGAGGACCTAGACCCTCATGTGCCTTGCCACTGAAGAACAGTAATGATCCAAGGCTCGCAAAATGAAAAGGCCAGCACATTAACTAGCACCCCTTGCCCTGCTGGGAGACACATATAAGCTTGTTCCCAGCGCCCTGACACAAGGATGCAAGCAGCCCTGCAGACGGATTGCCCTAAGCTGCCCTTTCTGGATGTTCCGCTAACTTAGTTTTGATGAAAGTCCCTGCTATGCTGTGCAAGAGATGAGAGGCCAGTCAATTGGCAAGGAGCTGCTTTGCTCATCAGCTCTGCCAGCAGCAAGCTGTCCTGCCCAGCCGCCTGAATGAAGCACTCCCTTCTGTGCTCTCAGGCAAGTCACAGTCAGAAACAGAAACCCAAAGGCTGTCTCCTCTTGCTGCCCACACACAGAAATGAACAGTCTCTATTCCCTTCTCATAAGCTCTCAGCTACTTCTTTTTTGCTTTTCTTTCCTCCTCTATAGGGCAAGAGATAACACACTAAAAAAAAAAAAAATTAAAGAAACTTAAAAATTCAACATCACCTCATTTTTTGATCTCTCAATTAAGATGTAATCCTCCCCATTGCCAGTGGCCTCTTCTATTCACCTGTAAAGTGCTGGTCAGGTTGATTTTTCTCTATTAGATCTCATGGCTCAAGACCCTGAAAACCTTCATGCTCCTACAAGAATAAAACAGTTGTGTTATGCCTATAATTTATGGTATTGCCTTTTCATGCATATTTCCGTCTCTTGTGGAAGCCAGGACAGGGGCAGCACCAGGTCTAGTCATCGACAGTGATGTTGCGAAAGAGATAGGCCATGGACTCGCCATTGTGGATTCGTCGGATGGCTTCAGAGAGAATCAAACTGATATCCACAGTCTTTATCTTGGGGCACTGCAGCTTCTGTACCTCGTGAGGAACAGTGTTGGTTACTACCACCTACGGAGTGCCAGAAAGAAAAGACCATTAGCTGTGCCGCCACTACATTCATTCTCACTGAAGAGCTACCCTAGATTAACTCATGAGTGGTGTGTACTTGCTGTTTCACAGTTCACGGGGAGAAATCCTGGTATGTTAGAAAAAAAGATTAAAATAAATGGTCTCCTCCATGCGACAGTCAATCTGTTGAAGGGACCAGCATAACCAACACTCTACAACAGCCACCTACACACAGGCTGAAAGGTCCATTTAGACTGCAGGATCTAACATGTTTGTTATTAAGGGCAAGGTTTGAAATCTTATCCCCTTAATGTACCCAACAGCCCATCATCAGCTGGGAGAGAGGGACAGGTAGAACATCTGCACAGTTAGAAAGCAGTCACATGCACCCAGCTGCGGTAAGGGAAGTGTCCATGCAGGGATGACTAATATCTGTGCGTCAGGGAGAAAACATACACAGAGAAGCAGATCTGATCTGAACAAGTATTAATCACACATGCTTTTTTTTTTCCTCCAGTGAAGAACCAGCTAACTGAAAGCACCTGATGAAACCAGTCATTTCAGTGATGAGCTATGTGGCAGGGGAAGAATATCTGTTTATGGATTTTGGTCTCTTAAAATCAACCAGCCACCAGAGCCAGCCCTTCCTCCGGAGTCCAGAGAGCAGACGCACCTCATCAATGGAGGATTCCTCTATGAGACGGGGAGCATCTGCTGACAGGAGTCCATGAGTAGCCATGACAAAAATCTTGTAGGCTCCACGCTCTTTCAGGATCTCTGCAGCAGCTACAAAGCTTTCCACATCGTCGATGATGTCATCCTGAGAAGAAACAGAAATAACATCAAAACCAGAAGTTTACCACGCCTGCAGGGCAGGAGTGGATCTGCAAGGTACTGCAGCTTTGGCCATGCACACAGCCGAAAAAAGAATCCCTGGCTCCTTCAGCCACCATTGAGATGCAAGGATAGTCACATGCATGACTTAAATCTGTGAACCATTTCCTTAGTTTACGGACCCTTTTGCTAGTGTGCAGAACAAACATTGTGTCTTGGAAACAAATTAGTCCCTGCACATGCACACACACAAAGACCACTTATCTTCAGTGAGGTATTTTTTTTCATGGTGATAGTAGCTGCATGTTGATTACTTACATTGCAACATGACACAGTAAGTATGAGAAGCTCAGCAACTTTTTTTGGTTGCTTGGTTGGGGTTTTTTAAACACTTCAGGAGATTTCTCTGCGTGTCCTGGATTTGCTGAGTATTTGTAGACAACTGACATTTGCAGATTCAAGGGCGCAAGGAGATTTCAGGGCTTAAAGCATTGAAGTACAAAGGGTTTTCAACAGAAAGCTGAAATAACCAAAGCCACCAGCAAAACTAGAGAAATCAGCAGTAACAATCATGTTCCCACCCCTATGCCAGCAGTCCTTCTTCCTACCCTCTGGGATAAAGCAGCTCAAGAAAAGATGCTGCAAGAAAGCCGCCCACCCACCCCCTCTCCATCACACTCATACCACAATGATGGCAATTCTTCCTCCAACGTCTCCAACCACAGTTATTGGTGGTTTCTCCTTGGCCATCATCACTAAAGAAGAAGAAAAAAGCCCAGGTCAGTTAGCCTTGAGTCAAACCACAACAGCTCCACCACACAAGAGGCCCAGCCCTTAACTGCATCTTATATTGGTGCACAGATACAGACATGTGCTTCACATTACCCTGACACCCACCTAAGTGGGTAACCACTGGTTTAACCATCGTTTTCCTCCTTAAATGAATAGCACTGCTGCATAAAGATGAAACTCTCAGTTTCTGTGGGGACCTCATACTGACCTTAGAGACAGTAAGCAAATTCAAATATCTAACAGATCCCTGTGCAAAGAGAGCTACAAAGCAGCACCTAGTTTATGGAAAACGTTTGTCACTTTCTCTGTGCTCCAGGACAGAACTTGAAAAAAGGCGTATCTCATGACTAGGACCAACAAATGGGCTTCTTTGAGTAACACCTCTCAAAAGGCATATGCTTTACAAGGTGCAACTTTTCACCTGTTGGACTCACTAATTAATCTGAAGGATTTGAGGCTCACACTGCAGCTTGCTTGCTTTCTCTCCTATCACCAAACACAGAAGGCTCTTTCAGAGTGCATAAGGACCTTAACAATACCTGCTCAGGCAAAGAAAGCTTAAGGAAGTTTGCAGAAGCAAATTTGCTGATTTTTTTTTTTTAAGTGGATGAATGAAAAGAGCAGGACAAAATCCAGTTCAAACTCCATTCTACAAACTCAGTGCAACCAGCAATTGGAAGCAAAAGAATACATTGATGAGCTGTGCTATCTGACACATGGTGAAGAGATGTACCGGGACATAAGTTTCCACTCCCTCCTGACTCTATTTTTGCACTGATATGGTTCATGCAAAAACTGCATGTGTAACAGGCTTTATCCTTTATCCTGAAAAACTTCCAGCAGCAGTATAAAAAAATAACAGAGATATGAACTAGGATGCGCTGAGTGTGTCCAGATGTAACACAGTCTTCAGACTTGCACCAAACAGCAGTTAGCCTCTGATATGTGCCAAGGACTTGCTATCCATGTCAAACCTCTCACTTGCCAGAGGGTGCTAGTTTTATACAGTGAATGCAGTACAAAAACTCCCAGCACGGAAAGGACACAATGGTGGGCACGCACGTGCCATTAGGTGATAATCTGGGCTGATCTAACCACTGAAGCAATGAGGAACATCCAGCATTTTGTAACACTTACCTGGCTCACTTGCAAACCCCCCCCCCCCCAATTTTATACTCTCTGCAGGGAGTGCAGCAGTGTCCTACTGAGGCACTTTGTAACCCTCCTCTTTGTAAGCTCAGGTCTTGCCAGGATTCTGGCCACAGAGGCTTCTCAAGTGCTGAGGAGTTTTGGACACCCTAGATAGCAAGATTTTTCTCCTTTAAGATAACCTACTTCAATAAAACACTTGAGCAGCATGAGAACACAAGCCATTGCCCATCAAAAAGCCTGTCTGCATATTGATTTCTGCCCTCCTGGGTCAAAAAAATCCTACTCGAAACTCCCTGTCCTGCACAGCAGGCCGATCCAGTACTATTCCCACAACTCATCAGTGCCTGGGAATGCTTAGAGTGCAAGCACAGCTGGGTGAGTGAGTCAGACTGAGGGAAGTAATGAAAGCAATTACAAGGACCAGTGCTCCGAAGATTCATATGTAGAGCTGTTCTTCATATACATGACCTACTCCACAGACTAGTTTTCTGTAAGCATACCAAAACTGTATAAAGGGTGTCCAATAGTTCTATTTTGACCAAAGGTACATTGCTCCTTGCTAGGTTTTTGCAGTTAAAGTCACAGCTACCTTGGACTTAAGAGTTAATTGCTCTTTGGAGTACAGATTTCCCAGCCTCCCTTGCATTGTTATTTCTGAGTCTCCTATCAAATGCAAAGTCATGTCTAAATCCTGAAGGGAAAATATTTGTATGAGAAGAAAGAGTATGTGTAGTAAACTAAGATTAAGTGTCACAAGAGATAAGCAGACCATAAATTTCAATTACAGGCACCACCTACCTGCTTAGATTAGTTATTAAGTTTATTATCTAGTTTGGACAGTAACAAAACTCCTGGTAGGAGCTGTGAAATACCAAAAGGATTACCTCTGGCTGCCATCCCATCCTTTATGTGTATCCACAAAGCAAATGGTGAACAGGCCTAGGGAGCTGAAATTCAACACTATTTTACTCACAAACATGTGAAGTTTCAGCAAATCAGTATCCTTCTATTCCATAAAAGAAGCAGACACATTCCTTGCTATGCTTAAAGGCTAACACAGCAGCTAGCAACATTAGCAGTGCTTCGCATCTCTGTCTGTTTTTAAGTGCTGTATTTCAATTTTGCTTTATTTTTAAAGTATGGTAGGCAACATGTTGACCTACCCGGATCCTAAAGAGATGTTGTCACTTTTTCTTGTTCAATTTTCTCTGCAAAGAAAAGAAAAAAATTGCAAGCCAAAGATCTACCCACAACCAGATCAAATCTCAAGAGAACTACTCCAATGTGATGAGAGCTTACGCAAGGGTTACTGTGGCCAGTTTCTTTTTCTTCAAAATCTTTGGACATACCAAGATATGCAAGTCAGAACTGCTACGAGAAGGTGGCTTGAAAAATGATTCAAATAATAAAGAACATTTTCCTTCCAGACACAAAACCTCTATTTGTATGTAGACAAAAGAGGGCAACAGAATTAAGCCACAGCTGTACTTCTGCCTGGCGTAACCCCTTGGATTATGTAGGAATTTAGGTTAAAAATGTTGGCTTTTTTTTTTTCTTGGAGAGTCAAAAAAAGATACTTGTATCTGTAGCTTCTGGGGGAAAAATAGAAGAGAATAAACCAAACCAACCAACATTTTTATAAAACAAGAATATCAAAGAACACTGAGGGGTGGTGGGGAAATAAGTTCATCAGCCAAACACACTAACCTGCACTTTCATTCTGATGCAGGAAATAAATGCCAAAGTACCATGCGTTAAAGGCGAGATTATCACTGGCACGAAGAAACAGCATTCCCAGGTGCATAAACCTGTTGCTTTAATTAAGCAGTCAAAAAATGGGTTAAGAAATGCTAAAACATTCTGTTTGGAGCTAACAGTGTCCATTAAAGTGATAATCACCAAGAAACACAGTGCTGCATTTCAACAGTCTATGAGCAAAAGGCTGCTCAAGAACTAACTGTTTTGTAAGAGAGAGACCTGGAAGGACAGATAACATCCCTGTGTGCAGCCTAAACACAGGAAAGACATGGGGGTAGGGAAGCAGGAACAAACCTACGGTCACTCCAGTTTTTCACCCAAACTCTCTTTCTTCATGGCAGTTTGCCAGGCTCTGGGTCTGAAGCAGACCATTAGCTATCTGTATAAAGTACTGAATTTCAGAGCCAGTGAAATGTTTTAACAGATGGTGCTCCACTGCTTTTCTTGAGGACAAGGAAACATGCAAAGAGTCCACATACATTTGTTAAAGTACAGCCCCAAGCCAGCTGCAAGCTTTGAGACACAACCAAAGAAAATAACGTCAGAGTGACATCCTGTCTCAAAGGCTCTGATTTCTGGGTTTTGAGTGACATGAGCCGCTGCTGTTGCTTTAGCGCAGCACTTTAAGAAGTGCAATTGGAAGTACCTTTGGCATTTTTCTGTTATGGTTCCGTAAGACACCAAATCAGAGTATCACATCAGGCTACGCTCTCAGGACAATAAATAAGCCATTACACTGCACAACACTCATTAATTAAAGGCACATAATCTCTACTAGAATAGGGAGAAAAGGTGCATGCCAGGATGCAAGAGCCCAGCCAATTCACTAGGAAGGTCATGAAGAATAGCATAAAGCGTAAGTCATCGCTGTAGGACTCTGGAGCTGCTCCCAGACACGGGTTATGCCTCTCTTCTGGCTCTAACACAACTGCTGGGGACCCTGAACTGCAGAATCTAGAGAGGGAGGATAGGATGCTCCACACCGATCTGGTGTAGCCCACAGCAGGATGCTCCACAGTTAGTCTCAGCCACCCTCCAGGAGTGCCCCTACCTTCTAACTGCCCAGACCCAGGTTTGTGGTAGCTGAGCCAGGCAGACCTGGAGACTGGTTCTGTTTCAACAACTGGAGATTTTTCTGGCCAGTTTTGGGTGAGCAGCATGTGTCCTACCTTTCACAAACAATACAGGGACATAGCTGAACCTTGCTTCCTTCTGCTATCAGACCTTACACTATTACACCACCAGGATTGCTGGTGATGGTACACATGGCAGGAAGAGCTGATCAAGGGTTTTGTTTGATGTGCCACTTGAGGTGGGAAGACACTTTTCAAATGACTGAATTGGACAAGAAAGGAGGCACAGCAGAGAGGGTAAGTACAGAGACTCACAGCGTTGCCATCCCTAACCCTAGCTCTGTTTTCACCTCTGTTTGACAGAGTGCAGCTCCCTGGCAGAGGCTGCAACACAACCAGGATGCACTAGAAGCTTAGAGACTACCTCAGTATTCTGCACCTCCGGAGTGAGCCCAGCTCACTCAAAACCAGGTATCTATCAGATTAGAAAACTGGAAAGAAAAGCAATTTTCTGCTGAGAGTTTTGGACAAGTTTGTCCCATAATCCACCCCACATCTTGCCAACAGACAGCTACCAAACCACAGCTTGATTGTTTTATATTTGTGCCTTAGGCGTGCAAGAATGTAAGGTCATTAGTCAAGTGCCGAGCTTCTGCAGGAGATAAAATAAGAAAGTGGTGATATACTGCAAATGAGTTTGTGTTTGGATAGATGAGGACTGAAAAAAATTTTCCACTGGAATCATAACTAAACTGGACAAGGGCACATTTCTGTATGAGCTACCATTTACAGGGCTCTCCAGCAGCACAAGCTCCCACAGTTCAGCTTCCTTAAAGTAACATGGTTGGAAATAAAAATACAGTCACATCAATGCCCTGGTAACAGACAAATGTCAGCTAGTGATATTTTGGAGGACAGTATCCTCTTCAGAGTGGAGAGGGAAGGAAAAGGCCAAGAGTAACCACGCAAATGCCCGTTTTGTTGGAAGGGCATGAAAAAATCCCCTTGTCAGAAGGGGTACAATCAAGATGAAGTCCCAAACCTCATTGCCAACCCCCACCCCCATCCCCCAAGGACCAAGAGGAGTTCCACCAGCAACATAAGCATTGTTTAACTGATTCTATTATAATGAGCGATGACTGGGGTAACGCAAAATGCCTGCAGTCTTACTTGCTACCCCTCCACAACCTGCCCACAATCTGGTTGGATGTTCTCCCTAAACTTCAAAAGACGAGAGGAGATGCTTATCAGTAGCCCTAGTCACTGCTGGTATAGTTAAGTTTGGCTGCATGATGGATAGCTCCTTATCACATACAGCAGCATGCATCCTTTCCCACAGTCACTTCCCAGCCACATTCACTGCACTCAATTTCTGTCCTACCACCATCTACCCAGAAAGCTAAAATCCTCCCAAGAGGGAGCTGGATTCTGATTGTACTGTTGTTACTTGACTGCTGCTGTTGCAGGAATACAAGCAATACTAAGAGGACGGCATTTCCCAGAACACAGGTTTCCTCCTTTTTCCTTTGCTTTGTGCTCCCAAATCAGCAGCTTATGAACTGATGGCAAGAGCACAGGAAGCAGCTCAGCAATGCTCTCAGAGAACCTATTCACCCTAGCCACACAAACCTCAAAACCTTGTCAAAACAGACACTAGGCTATGATCACTTCGCTGCCAAGATGAAGAAAGAAAGTTTCCAGCAGTAACAATGGCTGCAGCAGGAAGGGAAGACAACAGCCAGCCCTCCCTTCCACACTGGGGACAGCAGCCTGTCTCAGTGGCTGTTCCTATGTTAGTTACACTTCCGCATTTCTTTCCTGTTTCATTAGCTCAATGTGTTTTGTTGCTGAGTGCTGTAAAAGCACCACCTTTATCAGAGGTTTGTCAGTCTGACGCTGCTGAGTGGGCACAGCCAAGGAGAACAATATTGATGCTCTTCATGGCCAGAAAGAGTTAAAAAAACCTTCCCTTGTATATTCTTCTCCTACAACTTGCTGATACCAACCTTTCCATGAGAAAAATTCCACTGGCTCAACTGCCATTAGGTTGATTATACCTACACAGGTAAACCAACAGCAATTTCCCACCAAACTTTTCTTTTTTTTGCCCAAAGGTAAGCAGAGAAGCTTAATCTTACACGGCAGCTCCAGACCAGGATGCACAGTTGCATTTTTGACCATTGGAGGGGAGTGACGTCCATCATCCATGTCCTGCTCTGTACACTGAGCCTCTCCATGGATCACTGCTAGTCCCAGCCGTAGTCTCTCAGCATAAGACTGAGCCCTGCAGGACAACCACAGCACATCAGGAAGAGACTGGGCTCATGCAACTTCACAGCCCAGGCCTCTCCAGGACCAACAGAGCAAGCAAAGGCTGCACCTCTCTGGCTGTTCCCCAGCAAGAAACTTGACTGGAATCAACCTTTCATTCCTCCTTAATATCCCCAAAGTCCAGTCTACCCCTTGACTCCACCACAGGGGGTCTCCTGGCATTCCCCCTTATGCTAAATGCTTTCTGAGATGGTCAGGCACTGCTGAAACTCATGCAGCAAGTCTGATCCTGGCCCCAGGTGAACCACCAAGCTCTGCAGCAGCAGAGACCTCCAGATTTTACTCCCACAGGGATGAGATGGCAAAATACAGCCGCCCTTCTGCACCACTACAGATGTCTATCCCGTTCCCAGCCACAAAGGACTTATGGACCAGACTGCTGATCCATTTGTGACCCTCCCATATTTTTCCTGGTGTATTTCCCATCAGCCCATATCTTTTCCAAGTTACTTTTAACCAGCTACTAAAGCATCCATTTACCTTTTAGCTGCATCAGGAGATTTGGCTACAATAACTGCATTTCTGTAATCTGGAATCTGGATGTGATAAAAAGTTATTTAAGACTTTCTTGCTAGCAAGTAACCCATTTGACACATGGCTGAATAATCGCACCCACTCTCCTTCTCCAGACCCAAATCTTCATTCTGTAGCAACTGCACTCATTTTCAACACCCGTATTTGTGTATTCTGCCCCAAATGCAACACAAATAAGTTTAGTAGAGGCAATACTGCAGGTCCTACTCTGCACATAACTGCAGCTCTGTGCCTCCTTCCCAGCTGGTGCCCACAAGTTATGGCCTGGTCTGCAGTACTGAGTGTAGCTGTCCGAGACACAGGGCACCACAAACAGCGCAGGGAAGGTGTAGTGCTGTGCCCTGGGGGCCAGAGGTATCAAACCCTGGCTCTCAACAGCATGCGGAGCCCCAGTGCCCATGCAAAGCAGGTGTTGGCCTTATGTTCAAAACGGGCAAAGGAGGGAATGTTCACTGTGTTTAACCTATGCTATACAGACTAGCTGCAGCTACCTCTGTCTGCAGGGGAAGGTCTGAACTCAGGGCCTGCTCTCCCCACATGGTGAAGCCTTGCTCTCAGCATGTGGGCATAAATCACCATCTTTTGCACATGGAAAACAAAACCTCCGTGCCCTGCCCCCAGCCCTGCTGTGCTCAGCATTTCTACACTCACTCAGCCCAAGACAAAGTCTATCAATAATTCAGAGCAGTCAGACATCCACCACAGAAACAAAGGCCGAGGGGAGACAGTTTAACAGGATTTCAAAGGTGATTAGATGCAAGAGCATAAATAGCATCTCTCAAATAGCACTAACTCTACAGAAAGCAAGCCCATCTTCCACTTATGGTGAAGAGTTCAATTTCCATTCAGGTACAATCATACAATACAACATTTTCCCACTTTCCTAAGACACATGCAATAGGTACCCCCTAAGAAAGAATTCATTAACAGAATGATTGACCTAGCCTGGCAACACAACCTCTGCATAAGTGGGGGCCCTGTGCTGCTATTGCATTAAGATGAGTTAAGACAAGTTGATGTATCTACTACTAGAGTAACCTCACTTCTTCCTGTATATACTGAAGCAAGAATGGGGATGCTCTCAGGTTGTCTACTGGGAAGCTGAAGAAGCCTTGAATTTCCTTTTGATGAAGGTCCATAGTGATAATGTGTGTTAAACCTGCAGAAAAAAAAAAGATAACAATTGAGATGACTCCCACATGGCTGGAATTCCTTGGGTATCTCCCTCCATTTTCCAGACTATTTTAGCTATTACTCAGCTGGATGTGCTGCAGCATCCAAGCCTGCCATGCTGCTGGTCCCTGCAACACTCACCTGCCTTGGCGAGCATTGAAGCCAGCAGCTTGCAGACTATAGAGCCCCTCTTCCTCATTTTGCTCTGTTTGCTGTAGGGGAAGTAAGGGATGACCCCAATGATGTTCCTGGCACAGGAAGTCTTCAGTGCATACGCCATTATCAGCAGCTCCATCACAGCAGTATTCACATCTCTAAGAGATTTGAAAACCATTACAAATATTAGTAGGTGTTTTTCCAATGCAACTCCTTTTTCTTTTATACCCACACCTCTCCCTACCAAACTTCCAAGCAGATAATGCTACATCTTATGCTAACGTACGCAAGACCCAGATTGTAATCATATATTGTAATATATTGTAGTCATCTCCTTCCATCATGCCACAGCACATTACAATCAACTGTTATACGTATGGGACATGACTCCAGCACTCAAGAGCTGTGGACTGGAATTTGATTCTGTATTCTAACGTGAGGTGTACTATGATTTCCCTCCATCATCACAATAAAAAAAGGCATTTTTGCATTTATGTTGGAACAAATGTCACTTCATACAGTGTATTTTGAAATAAAATAGTCTTTTAAAGAAGCAGCACACAAGCAGCCAATACAAATTCATCCACACTGGATTTATTAGGGCATTTTTATTTTTAACAATGTAAGGCAGGTTATTTTTCCTGCCTTAAGAAATACTGCATTCTGGAGCAGCGCAAAGTCCAGACACATCACTTTGGTGGTGGTCAGCATCTCCACACTACCTAGCTTATCTAGAGGTGGAAGGAATGACACCACAGTAAATGCTAAATGACTGTTTCTTGAAAAAAAAAAACCAAAAAAGCAACATAGGCAGAACATGTCTGTAGACCACAGCAAGGAATACGTTTAAAACTCCATTTTCAGTTAGCATCACCATGATGACTGGCATAGCCCAGCAGGATTGCATTAATCTGCATTTTAATTCATTTTGGGAAGGGGAAAAAAAAGCCAAGCTCTTTTAGTTCCTTAAAACCAACACCAAGAGACACTGTTTGCACCATCACAAACAGTCTTGAGAGTATTTGAGAACTGAAGAACGTGCACTTCAGAGAAGACAGAGGGACAGGCAATCCTCCTACAATGCAGACACCGTTGCTAGGGGGTTTTCAGCATGGAAAGCCTCAAATGACACACCACTTCCCCAGACTGGTCCCCAGGAGGGCAACGCTGGCCATGGCTCAGCCAAAGAGTGCATGGTGACAGAGCAGGGGCTGACCAGGCCATCTTTCCACACAGCAGCAGAGGAATAAACAGCACAGAGCAGCTCAAAGCTCTGCAGAGCTTTTTGGATGTTACCCAGACATTGCTCAAGGACCCATTTTCCTCCTGACCACCAGGGATGGCTTCCCCAAGAGCTCAGAGATACCATTTACTGAGCATCCATCTGTGTGACCCGTGACAAACCTCTAACCATTTCCATTTCTCCAGCACTACCCCTTCCTTTGGAAATTAACCTCCGTTTGTGCCTCTTCATTTGTGAGCACTCTGGGTCTCTGTTCTCCCGCTGGCCTCGCCAGCCCTTGTGCACAATGCCATTGACACACAAGAAAGCTTTGTTAGCTCTGAAGCACCCAGCCAATAATTACATAAAACATAGCCCCCTGCCACATAGGACAACGAGCAAACAAAGAACTGTTTCTTCCCTTTGGTGTTTTAGCTGTGCCAGTGGGGCCGCAAGAGATGCTACTATCAGTGTTGTATAAAAAAAAAGTGGCCAATTTTAAGCCTATTTAAAGCTTATCCCAGAAATTCAATATTTTCCACCATTATCTTTCAAATTACTCTTTAAAAAATATATATTCACATGGAAAGCAGATAGAGAACAAGACTGCTCCTGGGAGAAAGGGTTACCGCTGATTTCAAAAGGCACCAGCAGTCCTCGTACTGCTGTGTGGCACTGGTAGCCATATCGATGAAGAAATTACTCAAGGAGGAGAACCTCTCTCAATATTCAAGCAGGACCCCACACTGGACTCCTGGAAGCTCCTGCAGACCAGCTGGCACAGGCACTAGGCAGAGGCAGATGTGTCTGTTCCTCCAGCAGGGCCCAGGGTAGGTGGGCTGCAGGTGCCCATCGAGGCGAGGAGCACCCTCCTGGATGCTTTGTGCTGAGCCAGCTGTCACACTGATCCACTCTTCTGCAAGAGGCACTGACCCCAACCAAGAGCCCAGCTCAGGGTGGTGACTAAGTGGGGGAAATAACATCTGCAGTGGAATCCCAGCCACAGCATCTCAAAATAGGTACCCAGGAGAGCATCCCAGTCTCCTTGCTGCCCTTCCCATCTCCTGCCTTGAAGCTGTGCTCACTTACTGCTGGAAAGCCTGAGCCAAGACCGCACACGGGGACTGTCAGCTCATTACCAGGACATTTAGAGCCTGCTCAGCTATCCTCCACACTCTACTTACCAACCACCCCTCTTCAGCCGCCTGGAGTGTCCCTCGCTGTTCCCCGTCCCTACGTGAGCCATCCCTGGAGATCCCTGTTCTCAGGCCTGAGCAAATGGCTTATGTGAAGCTGCCAATCGACTTTGAAACAACCAGCACCAATACTCAGCGCTAAAAGACTCCTTTCATTTTTAGTGTATCACTAAACCACCAAATCTTTCATTTTTCCACAGTCTAAATGTGAGCTATTTGGTTTTCCCTCATATGAATGCTAGTTCACACACCAGCAGTCTTGGACGGTATCTGACTTTGTAACTTTTTTCGTTCTGCTATATGCTTTTTGGACAGGGAGCTTGTATCAAATATTCAGGTCTTTCTGTTTTCTCTCTGTGCATTTAAGATGCAGACTGTGAATTCACACTGCAGCATAACAAGGTTGTTTCCCTCTCTACTCCTTTCCTACCAAGTCCTAAGATTTTGTTTGCTTTTCAAACCGCTACTGAGTGCTGAAGTCCTATTCTTAGATTCTTCAACACAGTTGTTTTTACTCTCCTGAAAAGCTCCCTGAAACCCACTGCAAAATTGAGATGCCCTCGAACCTGTCCTCTTGAGCAATGCAGCAAGGCACAGCTGCATCTCAAGAATAAAAGATGACCTGGCTGCACAACAGTGGCTCCTCACCTGGAGGGCCTTCAACATTTTGGCTAAAAAGGATCCACCCATTTCTTGGTCCACAACACTGAATTCAGTTTATGGAAAAACAAGGGTATCAGCATGTTAAAAGCAGGGGAGGTTTTTCCCTCCCAAAACTATTGCTGTCCCTAATGGTCTGAGTTATCTCTCTCTGAACTCCTCATCTGTTTCATGTTTACACAGCTCTCAGTTACAGTTATTTCAGAGAACTCTCTCACAAGGGACAGGACAATGGCACCATTCACCTGAAACATAACCCTGCATGAGTGGATTTTCATCTTGCAGTAATTTAGTTGCTCCCTGAGGGAGGAAACACTTGGAGCATCATTCTGGGGAGAGATGAGCTCTAGGAAAATGTCTCAGCCTGCAAGAGGAACTCCTGAAGTGAGCAAGCTGATATTGTAGTCCTACTGATTTCTTTAACAACAGGCCAAGCACTACAAAGAAGAAATTAACGTGAATTCTCACTGGGCTCTATTTCTTTGGCAAGCAAGGAAAAATTCTGTTTCAAGGGTATTCTGCTACCCGCTTGAGCTCTGGTACTTCTTAGTTCTTGTGATCTCCAAAACCTGAGCAGAATTTGGTAACTTGGAAAAAGCTGTCAGAGCACAAATATCCTTGTTTTGCTAATCATGCAAAAGGCATCCTATCAATACCTCATCTCTGAGAACAGCATCTCCCCTACTCATAGGTGGTCATTTTGCAGTTATCATTTGTATGTAGGCTCCCTTCCCACCATACTAGTGCTATCTGACTACACTCTTCCTCAGTCAGCGAGCCACAAAATTGCTGGGGTTAGCATCTGGTTTTCTAGCCCCCTGGTTACTTGCAGCACTTCCTTTTCCTCTTACTCCAAGGCTAGAACAACCCAAAATAAAAATCAAAAAGGCCCACTTAAGAAAAAGCCCAACAGAATTAACTGTAAGAGTAGAGGAGGGAAGCTACAGGCTTCTACCTGAGCTGTTTCACGTCACTACAGCAAAAGGGGAAGGGTAATCCAGTCTGTAATGAAAGCTATAGCTGCTGTTTGTTGCTGGCTCTGCTGTTTGGTAATTGGAAGGCAGAGGATATCACACATCCTAAAATGGATATGCCAGTCAGAAATCACCAAGCAACTGTGCTTGCAAGGACGCTACGCACAGACCAGGGATGTATCACTTGAAGCCGTCAGTCATACTTGTTCTTGCCTCAAGTGACACACTCAAGATATTTGATGGGAAGCTTCTCAGTTTTCTGTGGCACAAGCAATCCTCTGGGAATTTTAACAGCTTAACACTATGTGGTGTCTTAAATATAAGTCAAAGCAATGACAACACTATAAAGAGACAGGTTATCATGCTGGCTAACAGTAAACAAACCTATCAAATAATCCGCTGAACCAGAAATTCAAAGCGTATCACAGCTGTAAAACTAAGCCACAAGTCCCTTACCTGGGGATTGTCTGTATAATGAAGATATCCTGTCCCCGGACAGATTCTTTTATTTCAACTCTTGTTTCTGAAGAGGATTGAAAACACAGTCAGTTTTGTTTCCAAACATCAGATTTACAGTGATAACACACCATGTTTTAGCAGCAACTTTGCCCACTGGTCAGGGCAGATGAGGACTTGCTCCTTTGCCCTTCAGTGCACATGACATACCAGTGAGTTAGTTGTGTTTACAGTGCAAAACCAGGCTGAACAGCTGTTCTCTTACATGTAGAAGACAATTACTCTCAATGAGAGATCCTTTTCACTTCTCCATGCTGAGTTCTGGAAGCTGTCAATACCACATTCATTAGTGAACAATGAACCACCGAAGGCAGAACATTTAGTACTTACCAAGAAGGTAACCGTAGGGTCAGCTGCATACCTGCTAGATAGCCCAAGGTAACACCAGCAGCACAGAGTTCAGGGGGAGAACTCCCTGATTTCACTATCAAGGTCAAGACATTTCAACACTGACATGAGCTGGAAACTTGGGTCTCTGCTGAACAAAATTCCTAGGGTATGAGACTCAAATGCAAAAGCCAAGCCCCAAAGCAGCTCTGCAAAGCCAAAGCAATGACACTAGGTTTCCTGAGGTGCCTTAGTCACTCATTTCCCACACAGTCATGAGCTACAGGGCAGGGATAAGCAAAAGGAAAGAAATAGCTACCCAGCTACCAAATTCAAAGTCTAATTGCCTGGGCACTTGGCAGTAACCTTCCAGGAATCTGCTTAAAGCAGACTGATCTGCTGTGCAGTGATGAAGAATGACTTCAGACCTTGTACCAAGCAACCTGATTTAAAGCTAACACCAAAGGGCAGTGAGCTCTTGCATGAACACAACAGCCAACCCAACCATAACTATACATGGCCAAGCCATCTTACACACCACATGGCCCACTTCAGCTGTAAAAACAGCAGTGCTATCGAAAACCCTAATGCCGAGCCAGTGCCATTTCCATCCCTTCCTCTCGTCCGTATCAGCTCTCTGTTCTAGTCTCTTGCAAACAGGGTAACTGTCTTGAAATAGTAAATGACTTTTAGCCACTGAACTGTGTTAGCCAATATCCTTGTGTTTTAGCCCAGCATCTGAAAATGGACACTTGCTACATTTAAAGAGATGAAAGCAAGCTCCAAGAGGCACGGTCCCCAGCCCAGCCCTGAACGTGCACTCCTTAAAGCAAGAGGACAGGTCCTTGCTAGGGCACCTGTAAACTGCCTGTGGCAGGGGAGGGCTGGAAGAAGGTGATAATTTAAAAGTTTTCAAGCCAGACACTTAGAAAGCAGCCCATTACTTTTAAATCTGGGAGATGTTTTGCTAAGCAAAAGAACACGTAAGATCTTGTAGCAACTAACACCCGAGGTAGGACTCCTCTTTAGATGAGAGTTAGCTGATGGGCAGACAAACAAGATAACGGGGGGGGGGAAAACAAGGAACATGTTTAATTGCTTTGTCCAAGGTCAGACATGAAGGTTTAGCACTGCCTGGAGCAGCAACGACATCACAGATGAATCACTGCACTTATTAGTCAGGTTTGGCTGATGGAGTTATCCAGTATTTCTAAGATTACCTCAAAACAGTTGCAAATAGTAAAGATTTCTCTTACCTCCATTGGTTTCCTGGTATACCACAGATTTCCCCAGCTCAGCACCGAGACGCCTGGAGAGAAAAAAGGAAATTAAAAATGGAGGAACTCAGCAGTTCATGATCCAAAGCAGAGACTGGACCAAATATTACACACCAACAAAACACAGCATTGCCTAACGGGGAGCCAAGTACACCAGGCAGGCTGCACTCCCCTTCCCCACAGGTCTCCTTTCCTCCAGCATCCCTGGGGAAGGCTCTGCAGCATGCTGCTCTGCAGCAGGTCAATGCCATACTCAAAGAGCCAGTCCTTGTATGACTGACCAGAGGCTGTGTCTCCTGGTGGCAAAGGACATCTTGCTAGCCTATGCAATGCCACCAATAATACGTTGTGGAACTAAACATCAATGATTTACTCAGACATGATTAATGGCAACTGAGTCACTTTTTTTTGACTCCCACATCTTTGTCTCCCCCCCTCCACGCTCCCAAACCTTCCTTCTGAAATAACTGATTTAAGAGATTTTATCTTCAAAAAAAGTTTTCTGATTTTTTTCAAATTACTCCTTCCTCTTCTCAAATGTCAAACCTACAACACTGATCACAACACAGATTACAGTTACCCCCCCTTCTTTTTTTCTTTTAAATTTCTTATATAAGAAAGATTAATTTTTTAACAGCATTTAAGAAGGCTCTAAAACACAGACTATTCCCTCAGGTGACACTTCTGTATTTAACTATACTGACAAGTAATCCATTAATAAGTACAATAAGTGACACTCTGCAAGGATGTAGCTGGCAAGAAGAAACCAGAGCCCAGTGGTCTCCTATTCAGATTGTACTGCAGCAATGCAGTTTCTGTGCTGCTGAAACAAGAAATCGGAAAGGCACGTTTGCTCCCTGAAAGAGGGACACTAAACAGCTCAGCTTGTCAAACCTGGGTGCAGATAGCAGCAAAGAGAGTAAGCAGCTGCCAACTTAAAGGAATGAGCATTAGTAGATTGCTCTGGTCAGACAATAAATCCCATCTCTGCTCCAAGTGTTGACAGGAAGTAAACAAGAGGGGCAGCAACAGGAAGGGTACAAGATAAAACCGCCCATAAAAGTCATACATCAACCCTGCCTGCGGCACTCAGCAGTCCTGTGAGCTGCAGGCATGACAGATGGACCGACAGGCAGCTCCACCAAAGCAGTTCAGGTATGTTTACCCAAGGGGCACACCTTCCACTAAATCCCTTTCTGAAGGCATTGCATAAGCCAAGACTTCAGGCAGTGAAGGAGTCTGATAAACCCCTGATTTAGTCTAGGCCATTGAAGAGGGGACTTCTTGTGCAGCTCCTGTTGTAAAACACTGAATTCCGCAGGACTTGTGTCCAAAGGAGATTTGCACCAAAGTCAAGGGCAGAGCACGGCCTTTACTACCACACAGCCTGGGAGCAACCATTTGTAAGAGTTCAAAGATAAATTCCTCCTTCCTGTCACCCCTCCCTTTTTCCCCTTCATCTCCAGCTCTTTTCTCTCTGAATCCTCTCCATGCAAAAGCTCCCAATCAGTTGTTGCTTTAGGCAATAGAGGAATGAAACTGACAGCAAGAACTCCGTTTGCATTGAGCTTCAGGACTAGCAGCGTAACTGTATGAACAGGGGCTACCGCAATTACTGGACCACTTGTCTGCAGACACGGGCAGATCTACACACTACGAGAGAAAAGGCTGCCACTACAGGTAACCTAGAGCACACGCTCCTGCAGAGAGATAGCGCTTCTTCTAGCAAAAATAATACTTTAGGTCTTGTAGCTAAGTCACTTCTCTAAGCAAAATGAGGTACATCGACAAAAGGCCTGCTGTGTGGTGCAGTATTTGGCTATGGGTCAGCAGGGGGGCAGCTTTTACCGATACTGAGGTATTTAAGGCTAGAGAACAGTCAGCCTAATTTTGCAGTGTTTGCAGAAATCTCACTTGTTAACCAGTGCCAAGCAGACATCAGAGCACAAGTTCACTTCTGGAAGCTCCTGTCTCCATCCAAGAGAGACAGAAACTCAGTCTAGCATTTTTGTTTTTAAAACCAGCAGTCTTCAGAACTAGGATCTGTTAAGAAATAGCTATGGACATACAGTCCTGCCAAGCTCAGTGCAGAGGACTGGGCACAGTGGGACCAGGGTATTACTACTGCAAGCTGCTCCCAGCTTTTAAAGTTTTTAATGCCATCTCAGTGTAAGCTTTCCCTGTGTGACCACCCACTGCTCCTGATGGGGAAAGCCCTGCTCTTCCCTCTACTCTGCCATACTCGCACCAGCTCTGTCACTAAACTGACTCCTTGGAGACCTGAGAGCATCTAAGAGAAAAATTTTCTTTATAGCTTTAAAAATCCTACTCAGAGCAATTGGCCAGTAAAAATTTATATTGATCTGGAATAGCTCTCTCTGTAAACATTGCCGAGGAAAGATGATCTAACTTTCCGCAGTCTCAACACATGCCAAGAGGATATTAAGCTGTAGATAGAAGAGTGTTTATAAAATCCATCTCAAATTCACAGCCTAAATGTGAACAGCTCAGAAGTCACCTACAGTTTAAAAAGGAAGTGACACACTACAGTATTTTAGGAAATACCATGAGGTTATTTTAGACTCTACTTTAAAATGCTCCTCTGCTGACTGTCAAAACCCACTGTACCAGGTTCTTGAGACAAAGGACAGTCAGTTAAAAGAGACTTGATGTTTAGCTGAATCAAATCTCAAGAGGCAAGTTCACTTGCAGTATTTCAAGCCATCAAAGCACGTACTGCTGGGAAGGGCTCTCAGCCTGGGTTGTGCTTCCCCCTCCCACTCTGTGACAAGCACCTGAAAGACATTTGTGAAGTTAACTCCGAAGGAAGCTTCTAGCCTGCTCACAGTGCAAACATTCAATTTGAAGAGAAACTGGCATACAGACAAAGCCCTTGACTGTGATGTGATTTTATTTTGGCATTACCCTCTTCATTACCAACACTTTCACTGGTCTCAGCTCTGCAAATACCTGACTTCCCACTTCTACAGGCTCAATGAACTGCTGCAGCCTCCAGGAGCTGGAGCTGACAGCAGAGGATATGCTCTGTGCTTGGCCATGGCCAAAGCAAGCCAAGGCCTGACTTTGAATTGCTTTTCAAACTTAATCAAATATTTAAATTAAGATCAGTCAACCAGTCCAGCTAGCACAGTGGCAGCTCTATGGTGTACTTCCTAATCTCCCACAAGAGAGAGATAAGGAAAAGGGAAAGGAAAAGGAAACAGCAGCTTCCTGTATACAAGGCAATCTGTTCAGATACCCTTATAACTATCTGAGCTCTCCTTTACCTCTCTCCATCCACCCAGCACAACTGGATGCTTGAAGAACAGTCCCTACTGTTCATTTGCCACTTGTACCGAGAGCCATCCAGCACTTGCATCACTTATTCCAGCCAAGCCAAAAGCCATGCAGCTGAACTACCAGCAAACACCACGTGGATTTTCCTCTAGTCCTACCAGTCTGCTCCTCATGAAGGACCTTCCTCTAAACCTGGAACTGGCCAGCACACAAAGCCACCACACAAAGCCAGTCTGCTCAGCCACATAACATGCCCCATCTAAACTGCACAGAAAAACTCAAAGCTCAACTGCTCCATGCCCACCCTACACCAGCACCATCCCCTGCCTCTAACCCTGTCCAACTACACTACTTTTTAGCTGGTTATTCTTTTCCCTTTCCAAAATCCTTTGATGCAGTTTCATTCTGTAGTACCTGTTAGCCTCCTGCCAAAGTGCTAGCATCTTCTGAGATGGAAAAGAGTTGGTGCCACCTCCTCTCCTCCCACAGCACCACATAAGAGCTCCTTCCAGAAAGCAAGAACAGGGTTTGGAGAAGGGGGAGAGCAGCATCACAAGGTTACAGTGATCTGACTCCCCTGTGCCATCCTCTCACATGCTGGCAAGATGACCTAATGAGGAAGACTGACATTACTCTTTCTCCATCCCATCATAAATTTTCCTTCAGATGAGGTCCTGCTAACAAACTGTCTCTTCCAAAAGCATGGCTCACCTCCTGCTCATTCACAGAAACCACCATCCTGGTTTTAGTGTTGTGTACCCAACTCCCTACAACCAGAGATCAGAAGACAAGACTCCGTCTTTTTCTCATTACTCCATGTCATTTTGGCTCATGGTATTGCTTTTATCTTTAGATCACCAACATTTTTCATGCTGTAAACCAAATGAATCTCTACAATACTCACATCCACAGTCTATAATGAGTTTACAATAGTACCACATCCCACATAACAGAGACCTGCAGGAGCACTGGAGAGGCATTAGCAAGCTTCAATCAGCAATCCCCTCCAACCCAAACACACAAGCAAGGAGTGGAACGCAGTATTTGTACCCTCTGTGCCAAACACTGCAGCAGGATGGAGATCCAAATGAATCTGTTGGATTCCGGAGATTAAAAAGGCTTGCTACACCTCCCTCCCCCCAGCAGCACACAAGGCCCTTTAGGGATCAGCACTGATCACGGAAATGATCTTTCTACCCTGCAAATGCAGCTTGTAATCAGGTGCCAAGTATCCTAATTACAGCAGGAGTTTTCTTTCCATCTGGGAAAGAATTAAAAAAAAAATCCCTTTCAATGTATAAGATACAAGTAAACATATGGTTTTATTTATGTTTCAGTGGTCCTAACTCTAAGGAGCATCTTTAAAGTTTCACAGGGTATTTGGCTCTCATAAGCCAGCACCATGTCCTCTCACTAGCAGACACTAACATAAACAGAAGATCCGAAAAGTCAAAAGTGAAAGTTAGGCTACTATTTAGTCACTCATCCTATAACCAGACAAGAATACATAATGGGAAATTGTACAGATTGGAAGCATGCCAGAATGCCATGCTCAGAGCCTGAATCAAAAGCAACTCTGGAAGTTTTGCATTAAATGAAGTAAGGAGATTGAACAGCTTTCTGATGTCTGGTTTATGTCACACTGCTCCTCCCAAGGCTTGAGATTTTAAAAAAAGATAAGCCAGGACTCCTCAAGTATTGATTTTAACAACATACATACAGGTAAAGATGGACAACTGTCTGAAGGGGCCCTACTCCTAATATTGTGTGTTGTTTTAAAGTTCTTTTACTACTTATACTAAAGGTCATAAAAAAACTTTAAAAAGAACGCACAATATTAGAGGGCAGACTCACCCTTATAAGACTGCTCCAACTCTATTAAAAGGTGCAATTGACCTCCCCAGCAAAGTACAGGCTGGGATGTGACAGTAGGAAAAGCCAGCAGGCACGCATCTTTTGCAACCTGAAAAAACAAGGGATGTATTACACACGTGTTGAAACAGCCCCTGAGCTCCTAAGGGAAGTCAGTGCAAAACCACCTCAGAAGATGCTGAAAATATCTTTTGGGTTTTTCGGGAGACATTTTACTGTGGACAAATCCATGCTGTTAATAGTTCCAGATTTCTACACTCCCTTCCAACAAAACCTCATCTGCAAAGAACACTTTACACCTTTCCATTTCAGAGTGATCACTACTCCTCTTTTTACAGACAGTAAAGCTACATGTCCTTAAGTCCCAGTTTAAGCAGTAGCTGTGTGTCACACTGTTGTGCTCATACTGCCACCAGAGCATCCAACTTCCTTGCTGACATCAGAGCCAAGGCAAAAAGCCCACATCACCTCTATTTAAAAGTTTACTTCACGAAGAACAGCCAGGAGGTCACTCTCTGGATCCTGCTGTCATTTACCCTCAGAGCATCACTGGAAACTCTGCAGAGGATTACAGCAGCATATCACACAGCCAGCTGTGTGCGCCATGGCCTGGGGAAGCCTGGTCCATGTCTCTTCTCATTACCTCTTTAAAAAAAAAGTGAGTTATTTTTAAGACAAAGAGCAGAGAATAAAGATCACCCATTTGCTCTTCCTGTCCTGAGAACTTGGAGCTCATCCCCAGGGGACTTCTGTTACGTTGACGCAACAGGACAAGCCTTGTAAAACCATGTCCCATCTGTTGCAGCAAAGCTAATTTTTTTATATAGGCAGACTTTATTTGCAGAGTTGTATCAGTGAAGGGAAAGTGGTGTGGAACTAACCAAATATAGCAAAAATACATGAACCAAAAAAAAAGCTTTCCACTCTCAAACACAAGGACTTCCCTGTCCACCTCACACCCAAAGAAGTCCGTCGCTATTATCCAATATGCATCCCATCAACACCAGCGATCCCAGCCAAACAGCCAAGTCAGCTTCATGGAGATAATCTGTGCTAAGGATTGAACACACTGTTTATTAAGCTTGCTGAACAAACAGCAAAATGTTCATGCAGTTTAAGGTGGCAGCACACCTATATTTAGTAATGTTTCCAATTTAAGCATGCCCCTGGAGAGAGGAACAGGCCAGCAGCTGCCTAAGGGGTAACAATGATGCTATCTGCTGCCACAGGCAAACAAGCACTGAGCCCCCTTGATTTTGGGAGCAGCTTCCTATGAACTGCAGCTGAGAAGCAGCAGAAAGGAAACCCAAATCCTGCTTTAGGATGGCAGCTCCCCAATATACAGATGCCTGTCTCAGAAAAGTCCCTTCGGCTGAGAGCACCCTGATTTGAACCAAACTAATTCAAAACAAAAGATCAAGTGTCAGGGTAAATTCAGTGCTCCTCTGTGCAACAAGAGCCCCATCTTGGAGTCAACTGTTACACACCTCCTTCAGCAAGACCCAGCACATCCATGGCTGCCAAGTCAAGGTCAAACTCTGCCCAAATTGATGGGCTGAAAAGAAAAAAAAAAGGTGGCACACTTCTATCCCTAAACTAAACTCTCTTTTGTTAGCATGTGCTGCTCACCTCTCCTACCCCACCAAAATGCAGATTCACTAATCCACTTTGGTTACTGCAACTGTTGGTGTTGCACCAATGTCTGCACAGGCAACGCTCCCCATGCCCCAAGCCATGAAAGTGTTGAGCACATAAGGTCACCAGACTGTCCCCATGAAAAACAGCGGAGAAAGTTTTGAGCATCTCCCAAACCAGTTAAAATGCTTTCTGAGGTTTGTTCAGCCAAGTTTCACCTTCTCCCTCCCCAAAAGTAATAGCCTTTGCTTCAGCCTGGCCTGTCCAGCATTGAGATGGATGTCAGAGACGCAAGAGGCAGAAAGCAGCCAGTCCATTTTCGTTGCTGGGTCAAACTGAGTTATTGGGAGGGATGAACCAGCACTAAGGAAGAAAAGGGTAGAGCTGCTGAACACTCCTAGTGCAAAACCTCTGGAGAAGAGGTGCTCGCAGCAGGCACCTTTGGCTGAGGAAGGAAGGAGGACGCCAAAAGCCTCTCCAGCCACTTTGAAGAAAGCCTTCCTGCACAGAGGAGCTCTGGGCGGGGGCAAAAAAACTTGAAAGAGAGAGAACTTACTCTGTGATCCGCTTTGCCAGCTCGGTGCAGGCTGCTGTGGAGTTGGCCGAGAAGACCCGGTAGCCACTTCTGGCTGCGTTCATCGCCAAAGAGTCATGCAACCCCCGTGGAGCTCGAAAGTGAGAAAAAACAGATTTATAAGGCAACAACAGCTTCCGTGGCATCCTTTTCTTCCTCTCCACCACGATCACCGCCCCTTAAGGGGTGGGGAAGGGGAGGAGGAGGGAAGCCCTTCCACTACCTATGGTCTTGCTCGTCCACTCCTGGTGCAAAGTATAAAAGGGGTGTGTGTGTAGAAAATATTACTAATATTACTATTAAAATAAAATAGAGCAGTAGCAGCAGCTTGGGGTGTGTGTGTGGGGGGCAAGCAGCGTGCTGCCTGCAGAGCAACCCCCACTCCCCAGGAGCCAGGCCTCGGGTAACCCCAACCCGCCCCACGCTCACTCAGAGGCACCAGGGGAGCGAAGACCCCCCAAAATGGCGGGGGGGGGGGGGTGGTTAGCAAGACAGGGGTTCCCGTGGGTGGGGAAATTGGGGTAAGCTGAGGGGAGCGCGGGAAAGGTGGGAGGCGCGCGGGGGGGGGGGGGG
>JANZLQ010000002.1:30147624-30171589 GCA_026212715.1 Elanus axillaris | reverse complement strand
GGTCCAGCGGGGTCCAGGTTTCAGTTCCCTCCCCATCTTGCCCCGGGAGCCATCACCAGCTCGAAGGGAAGCGGCTGGCACAGGGGCCAAGTCCCCCAGCTCCTGCAGTCAGGGCAGGGCAGGCTGGCATATATTTGAACATCTGAGCAGAGATTCAATTATATGCACTACTTCATTTATTTAGCCGTCCAGTCGCACTGATCAGACTTGGAAATTAAGAGGCATGTGGTTAGAGGGATCCTGTCAAATCACATTTAGCCCAACTCTCCCTGCTTGGATTTAAAAATGCAGCTTTTTTACATGACCTGCAGCTACAAAACAACTTTCTGCTACTCTTCCTAAAGAATAAAAAAAATCCAGTGGAAAGGGGTGAGGGTGAAACCAGTTCCTCAGCTCTATTTCCAGCCTGAAGTCTGCAGCTGTAAGTCTCCAGGCGTTTTAAAACCCTCGCCCTTTTAGCAGGCCTCACGAGGGTGCTGGGGCAGGAGCAGCTCATTGTACGGCGGGGCCTCAGGGGAACCCAAGGAAGGAGGACAGGAGGTGTGGGATTTTGCAGTTATTTTTCTAGCTGAGGGCCAGCAGGATTTGCAAACCTCCTCCCTCAGTTTGGGACAGAGCTAAAAATGCCTCTCGCCACACCCTGCACTTACATGCACCCTCACGTGCAGGCATCACAGTATGTGCAGGACAGATAAGGCCATGTCAGGAAGCTGCATGCGAGTCCGTGCAGAGCAATCCTGTCGCCCCATCCCTGCGAGGGGGGGGCAGGGAGGGTACAGATCTGGGGAGCCACCAGCGATCCTGTCCTGGTGTTGTCTCAGCTCCAGCATGCCCTGGAATAAAAGCCCTGGGGAGAGTTACAGCAGTGAGGAAGCTCCCCCCTCCTTATTTCACCCCAAGGGGAAAAAAAAGTCCCTCAGCAATGAATAACCCCAAAGCTGGGGCTGCCCACAGTGTGCAGGGAATTGTGCCACCCTGCAGCTGGCCAGGGGGGAGCAAACCACCCCTGGGCTCATGTTCTGACAGGGAAAGCTAGCCCCCGGTTACAGCAGGAAGCTGCTGTCAAGCTCCCAGCACTGGCCACAGCATCGTGACATGTCGGCAGTAAGTGGGACTTGGCCCTGCCACAAGCCCCCATTTTGGGGGACCTCCTTGCTGTGCTTATCCCCTCACTGTGTGGAGCTGACACTCTGTGGAGAAGGGATGCAGCAGACGTGCCCCAGTCTGTCCCAGCCTCACGCCATCCAAGTCACCGGGCAGGACAACCCTGTCCCCTGCCAGCCTGGCACACTTGTTCCTTGTGCCCAGAGAGTTTCCAGAAGGATGTGTGAACACAACAGGGCAGCTGGGGCTGCTGATGGTGGAGGTGTGGCAGCATGGTCCCTGCCTGAGCATGGCTGGGACCAGTGTCCCATGGGGGGATGTGGGCAAAGGGGGGAGAGCAGAGTTTGTGCAGCAGCCGGAGCTCCTTCCTCCTGCTGACTCAGTGTCTGCTCTGGTGAGCGTTTGAGGTTGAAAGCTGTGCTAGGAAGTGGCTGAGCCTTGCCTGAGATGCCAGGGGCCAGCCGGTGTTGCGCAAGGGAAAGAGATACTGCAGAAATCTGTCCCCTTTGCCCAAGCATCGCTGCTGCTGGGCTCCAGCTCTGAACCAGCACCCTCCACTTCTGCCACGGGAGCCGGGGTTGAGCCCAGTGCTGCTGGTGTCACCGGTCCCGCACCAGGATTGTGTCTCCATCCCTGTTCACACACTGGTACTGGCAATCTGTCCCTTGTGATGGTGTGACAGCATCCCTCTGTGTCCTGAGCAGCATTCGCCTTTCCCCCTCCAGCCAAGGAGCGGGTCCTCGGGGTCCCAGCCATACCCCACAGGGCAGCAGCCACAGGTCCAGGCAGGATTTTCAGGCAAGACCCAGCTGCAGCTCTGTGTGCACGTCAGAAACAACATGGCTTACTAGAAACATTGTGGGTTTAAAAACTGCATTTAGGTTCTTGAAATGCCTCGTGCTCTCAATCTGCACTCTCCAGGGCTGGGATCGGGGGGGAGAAAGAGAGAGAAAAGGCCCCCATCACCTGCCTCCAGCAGCTGGGGCTTGACCATGAAGCCCCTGTCCTGGGGGCTTGGCTGTGTTGGTCAGCAGAGGATTTTAGTGCTGGTAGTGACTGAGGAAGGCTCTGGAGGGCAAGGAGGGGGGCCAGCCCAGCCCCAGGGTTGTGGCCTGTTATTATTCCTGACCCAAGCTGGGGCAGCCTCTGCTTGCAGTGCTTCACCACCATCCCTGAGGGCATCTGGTCCTCTTGCATCTGGCACCCACTGATAAGGGGCCAGGGAGGGTGGGGAAGCCAGTGGCTTCCTGTGCGGCAGTGAGGAGAGCCAGCCCAGAGCCAGTGCCCAGACCCAGGCTCAGCCCTGGCTGAGGGAGCTCTCACAGGTGGACTTCTGCTGTGGACTCAGTGGCAGGTCCCAAGCAGCCAGTGTGGGGACAAGGAGGTGGCCCAGAGGGTGACAGCCTCAGCAGGTCCTTCCCAGGGACAGAAAATCAACCTGATGGTGCCAACATCAGCAGAGCTCTGTGTGTTCCCCAGGGCTGTGATGGGCATGGAGATGGGATGCTCCAGGCATGTCTCCCCGTGGGGCAGCTCATGGAGCTCTGCCAACCGGCAGGGAATCCCCAGCATGGCCATGACCGGTGTGATGCCGGGTGTTACCCCAGGGAGGTAGCACACGTGAGGACCTCTGTTACCCCAGCTCCACTCTCCCTGCCTCCTTCCCTGGCATGGGTGGCAGGAAGAGTTTTAGCTGTAAAAATGCTGCCTGTGTGTTCAAACAGCTCAAATCGAAGTGTGCAGAGAAGGTTTGGAGGGCAGGCAGCTGGTCCCAGACGCCCTGCCCCGGGTTAGAGGGGGGGTTCCCAGCCCCCAGGGCAGTGTCGGGAAATGTCATCTGGTTTTGTGACTCAGCTCCTGGCGGAGCAGCTATTTCTGCTGAGTCAGCAGGCACAGCCCCCATGCTGTCCCGCACAGCCCACGCACTCGAGCAGGAACCCGCTACACCCCTGGGGGTCAGTTCACAGCTTAGGAGGCCCAGAGCTGATGGGGAACACTGCCTTCTCCCCCAAAAAATTGGCTTCACCCTGCAAGGCTGGGGCTTTCCAGAGGCACTGCAGGAGCTCGAGGCTGCCCTGCTCATTTCAGGACTCAGGGTGCTCAGGCAGAACCCAGGGGCCCTGCTCTCAAGCACGCTGCCTCCAGCTCCCCTGGATGCCATCGCATCACTCCTGCTGGGAGGGCAGCTGCAGCCTGGGCTCACCCTGTCCACCCCATGGGGGGGGGAGCTGGAAGTGGGCAGGGGGGCAGAAGGATGCAGACCCCTGCCAGGTTTGTAATTACAGCCCGACTGGGGTTCTCGCACATGAAACGTGAGCCCTGTGGGGAGCAGAGGAAGCAGAAGCGTCCATCTGCTGGCACAGGTGTCTGTTCTGGCTCCGCTCCATCTGGGGTGGATGTGGGGAATTGGGTCCTCGAGTCCTCCTGGCCCTTGTCCCCTGCATGCCTGGCTCCCTGTGCATTGGGGGACTGAGCTGTGTCACGAGTCATGGGGTTCAGCAGGGAAAACTCACAGCTGAGGGTGTTTGGGCTTCAAACCTCTGCTTCACTTCCACCTTTCTGCCTTGGCCTATCCGAAAATGCAGCTGGCAGCACCCCGTGGCCCTGGGATGTACAGGGATGCTCAGTGCTGTAGAGCCCCAGCTCCACTGTGGCATCGCTGGGTTGCTGCAGGGCTCCAGCCTGGACATAAAACATCTCTGCTGATTGCAGAAGAGCTCAAGATGAGTCCCTGCAGGACCCCATGTCCCCATCTTTGCCACCTCCCCTGCTTTCCTAGCAGGGTCCCTCCATCCCTGCTCACCTCCCTTTGCCTCTGGGTAGAGATGTAGCCTGGGGAGCTTGTGGGGATCAGGGGCAGCTCCCCTTCCTGTGGGGCCATGGCAAATGCTGCCCCGGCTCGGAAGGCCCTCCCTGGGCAGTGCCATGGCTCCACCACCCTGAACCCCCCTCTCTCTCCCCACCCAGGTGACAGCTATGGGGTGCTGCCCCGGCCCTGCCGTGCACTGGTGCTGCTGAACCCGCAGAGCGGCACCGGCCGTGCACTCGAGGACTTCCAGGCGGTGGTGCAGCCCATGCTGGCCGAGGCTGACATTGCCACCACCGTCTTCATCACTGGTGAGTCTGTGAGTGGCTCCCTCACCTCCTTCCTCCTCCTCCCTTCCTGGGATCCTAGCTGGGTGCTGCCACCCTGGGATGGGTTCCTCTGAAGGCCTTGTACCCCCACATCACTGCAGCTCTGGCTCCTGCAGGGCTGGTTCGGACAACATGATGGGTGACTTTGTTGAACTCCGTAGGGGTGACTGCCTCACCCGCATACCCAGCTGGGACCCCCGTGGGGACAGTGGGGCTGGGGTCACCACGTGGGGGGTGGCAGGCAGGCAGGACAGAGGGTGATGGTTGACTCTCTCCACTTTCCCCTGCAGAGAGACCCCACCATGCACATGAGAAGGTGCGGGATGAGGACCTGTCACAGTGGGACACGATGGTGGTCATGGCCGGGGACGGGCTGCTGTACGAGGTGAGGGGCACTGCGGGGCATCCCCCCGGCCAGGATGGGCAGAGAGCCGGGATAAGAGGGGTGCCTGCGGTAGGGGCCAAGCTTTCAGGCATGAAGGCAGGCAGGGAATGGCAAAGGAAGAGATGGCACCTAGCTTGGAGCAAAGCAGGGCAGCCATGGCCAGGGGCACCACAGGCTCTGCTCCCCCCAGGCTGGGCAGGGGCTGCTGGGTTCCTTGCCTGGCCCCGTGTGCCACAAGCTCCCTTTGTCCCCACAGGTGGTGAACGGAATCATGGAGCGGCTGGACTGGGAGGACACCATGAAGAAGCCACTGTGCATCCTGCCGGGGGGCTCCGGGAATGCTCTGGCTGCTTCCATCAACCACTACGCAGGGTAAGCCCCAACCCTGCGGGGGCACCCGCTGCCAGCACTGTGCCAGGCAGCACATGGGTCTGCACTGGCACCGAGGCGGGGGGGACGAGGGAAGTGAAAGACTGCACATGGCTCCAGCCCAGGGGAGGGGTGCTGGGGTGCCCAGCACAAGGGGTGCCCACCGGGGTCCCCACCTCCCCCCAGGCTAGTGCAGCACAGCCCCAGCTCATCCCTGTGAGCATCAGGTTCCATCCCTACATCCCCAGCTCCCCGCACAGCCTTTCTCCTCTCCAGGCTCTGAGTCTAGCACAGCTTTACTCCAAGGAGCCACCCTGGGCCACAGCTGATCCCGATGCAGGGCAGGTGAGGGGGGGGGGCAGGATTGCCATGGCCCAGCAGACCCAACTCGGTTCCCTCTTTCAGGAGCCGGTTTATTCTTCTCACACCCAGCAAAGCCTCTTCCAGCAGCTGTCCCTGAGGGACACTTATCACCCAGCTGGGATACATCCCAACCATGATAGAGGGGCAAGGGTTGCACATGGATGCTGGGAAAGCAGGAGCAGCCCCAAGCTGGGTCCAGCCCAAACTCACCCTCTCCATCCCTTGCAGCAACGATCATGTCACCAAGAAGAAGCTGCTGACAAACTGCACCTTCATCCTGTGCAAGGGGCTGCACACACAGATGGACCTGGTCTCGCTGAGTACTGCCTCGGGCAAGCGCCTCTTCTCCTTCCTCGGCTTTGGCTGGGGCTTCATCTCAGATGTGGACATCGACAGTGAGAAGTACCGCTGGCTGGGCAATGCCCGTTTCACCCTGGGCACCCTCCAGTGCCTGGCCAAGCTGCGGGTATACCAGGGCCGCCTCTCCTACCTGCCCATTGTCCCTGAGCGGGGCAGCCCCCCAGCACCCAGGGACACCCACGCACCTGTCACCAATGGCCAGGCTGGCTGCATCCTGCCGCCGGCAGGGACAGAAGCACCCAGGGCTCTGCCCACCGACTCGCTGCTGGTGCCACTGTGCCAGCCAGTGCCAGCGCACTGGACAGTGGTCCCTGAGGAGGAGTTTGTCTCTGTCTATGCCATCTACCAGTCCCACCTGGGCACCAACCTACTGATGGCACCAGCGGCCCAGCTGCATGATGGTTGCATCCACCTCTTCTACCTGAAGGCTGGCATCAGCCGTGTGGCACTGCTGAAGCTCTTCCTGGCCATGGCCAGGGGGACCCACCTGGACTTGAACTGCCCTCACCTGCACTATGTCCCTGTCCGGGCTTTCCGCCTGGAGCCGCAGGCGGCCACAGGCATCATGACAGTGGATGGCGAGGTGCTGGCCTGTGAGCCTGTGCAGGGCCAAATCCACAGCCGCCTCTGCCGCATCGTCAGCGGCTCCTGAGCTGCCAGATTCCCCCTGCACCCCGCAGCGCTGAGCTGCCGGCACAGCCCAGCACAAGGGCAGCAGAGCCTTCCTCCCACTCAGGAACCTCCTCCTCCTCCCATAGCAATAGCTCTCAGGGGCCATGGGTGCTCGTCCCCTCACTTGCCCCCATGCTTAGCTTTATTCCCTTAGCACAGCCAGTGCTGTCCCAAAAATGAGCCACGAGCCCCATCAGGTACTCGGTGCCAGCAAGATGCCAGCGTGTTTTATCCCGGTACGAGGTCCTGGCCCTGGGCGGCTGCGCCGGCACAGCCCCGTCCCCTCCTGGGCTCAAATGCACACAGTGGCATTGCTCGCATCCCTGCCGCAGAGCCAGTGCCAACCCCCACGGATGGTCAGGACCAATATATCCAGTACAACAAATTGACTTTTTTAAGAATGTTTCTACCCAAAGCTTCCTGTAGAAGCAGAGTTTATTCTTCTGAGAAATGCAATAAATATCTAGCATTTGCAAAAAAATGCCCCCGGGTTTTAAATCCGAGCTCACAGCTGCTGTCAGGGGCAGGGCTGTGGTGCTGTCACCCCCGGCTGGGCTCACACGCAGCCTGGCCACGCGGCTGTCAGGATGGATTTAGCTCAGCACCACAGCCCTTTGCTCCCCCACATCCTGCCTGTGCTGCCAGCCCACCGTCATCTTGGGACCAGAAGCAGCACAGAGCGATGGCCCCAGAAGATGCTCCCAGGGGAGATACCACGGAGGTAGAACATGGGACACTCCAATTTTTGGGGTGTGCTCCCTGCCTAGCCTCACACCAGCTGATTGAATCCAGGGAGCTCAGCCCCGCGGCAATGCTTTGGGACAGCTTGGGGAAGGTTCAGTGCCTCCGAGTGAGGGCAGGGAGAGGGTCATAGAAGAGGTTCAAGGAGGAGATTGTTGGAGCAGAGAGGTTTGGCTTTCTGCTGGGAGCAGGGCCCTATGGGGAACTCACACATCCCCTTTCCCAGGAACCAGGGAACCCTGCAACAGGTCCCTGCCCAGGGGGGCATTACTCAGCCTGTTTGGTATAAAACTGCAGTAATTAAACTTCATTTACAGTGCTCAAGTACAAAGCAGAAGAGTAAACAGTGGTGGTTGTCTGCATTTATTCATCTACAAACTATGCAATTAGGATTGCAGAACCAGGAAAGAAGAGCACAATTGTTCCCGAAGCCCCCCACGGCTCCACTGGCTCATGGGGAGCCAAGCTCCTGTCCCTGGGCCAGCAAGCCAGGCAGCAGCTGGGAACCACCGCCCACAATAAAGTTATTTCCCACCCATGGCGTTGGGCCAGGTGTAAAAACAGGCTCAGCAATGCTTTGCCGAACTCCAACCACATTGAATGGCCACCACTGCCAGAGGAGGCTGCGGGGAGAGCCCAGGGCAGGGGATGCACTCAGAGCTCTTGGCCGACTCCATCAAGTGAGACAGTTCAGCAGAGCTGAGCTGTTTGGGTTTGCAGCACCTGAAGGGCTCCCTGGAGTCTCCTCCATGCTTCTCCCAGGGACAGTTGTATTGCTCACAGCAGCAAGTTGTTTGGGATCTCCCTTGCCCTCCCTTTCCCAGGTGCTGCACAAATCTCTTCCTTGACCCAACTGCTTCCAAAACCCATCAGCCATGGGCTCTTCCAGGGGAGCCCTGAAAGCTCCCCACATGCAGCCCCCCACTCCTGACACCCAGGGGAGGTGGCAGCAGCTGCCACACACCCCTCCAGAGGCAGATGCTTTCTGGTTTTGAACTCCAGCAAAACTCTAAGTCTCAAAACACTGACATCACTGCCCATCTCCTTTGCCTGCACAGGCACCCTTTGAGCCTTTCCTTGCAGGCAGAGGGGGGTGAGGGAGGGCAGCCCCGGGGGCAAACAGCAGTGGGGGTTAAACACCTCACCAGCACCCAGGAGGTGCAGGAGTCCCTTGGCCCCAGCAGCATTTGCATCTCATCACACACTTACCTGTGCGCTGAGGTGAGGGGCTGGGAAGGCAGCACCAGGGCCTGTGAGCCGTCCCACTGCCAGGCTGGGGGATCTGCAGAGGGTTTTGCTTCACCCCATGGTCTGGCCCCATCTGCTGGGTCAGCTGCCAGTTGAGCCACCAGCCATGGCTGCAGCACATGCCAAGCTGCTAGGCAGCCTACATGCACCGCATGCCAGCAAAAAGCAGCAAAAATAAGGAGGAAAAAAAAAAAGCCTGACAGATGCCCTGTGAATCAGGATTTCGGGGAGCTAGTTTATACAGGGCCACGGGGGCAGCCCCTCACTGCCAGGTCTGCCTGGCTCCCTCTGGAGTTGCTGCCCTCTCCATGCTGTTGACTTCAGCCAGCAGGACCACATCCAGTCCAGACTCTGGCACAGGGATTCACGCTGGAGATGGGGCAAGTGCCAGAAGCGTGGCAGGGAGGTAGGAAAAGAAAGAGACAACAGTCAGAACTACTCACAGAGGCAAAATTTAATGGCAAGTCATCTTCCCTCCTTTATTACACCTTGGTTAGCCAAACAAAAAAAATTCTGCAGGTAAAAAAAGTTTTAATGGTCACACAGCACTTTATACATATATCGTAAGCAACCAAGCATCCACATCTGCACGTGAACGACACACCTCTAAGCATGGCCTCAATAGTCAGGTCTTTTTTTTTTTTCATTAAATACTGTACAGAATCAAGGCTACAAACTGATTTTGTAATGCTTCTTCCCCAACCCCAGCACTTAAAACAGTTACAGGCTGCTCTCATTTGTACATCACACAGTCATGTAGCCAGTTTTAAGGCTAACAATATGCATCATGCTTTGGCTTTTTTTGTGTGTTTTTAATTTTTTTTTTAAGGTTTTAGCCTTTTAAATTTTGTTACCCTTAAATATTACATACATACACAAAAAATTACATAGCTGCAGTGTGCTCACCACCAACCTCATCACCCAGGAGCTTCACATTATCAAAAGCTTTAGAAAATTTGTAAACCTCCGTGCACGCCTCACCTCGGTTTGGGACAGCCAGCTAGAGAGCGAGCGATGGCAGGGGTAGTGGCAGCCCAGGAGTAGCATCCTCTTCCCAGAAGGCCAATACACAGCTTGTCGGTAGGAAGCCCCAGGAACCCGTGCAAAAGCTCTTGATTACAATCAGAAGAAACAAAGAGACTTCTTGGGTGAAGGGGAACAGCTCACACCAGCAGCACTGGCCTCCTGCCCTCCTCCCCAGGTGGGTGGGCAGCCTGACCACCTTCCCCATGAGATGACAGCTGCAGAGAGTAAAGGGTGGGCAAAGCAGGGAACCCTGGAGCTCCTCCTCCCTCCATCCCCAGCCACAGCTCAGCCCAGTACTAAAGGGTTTTCTCCCTCCGTCCTTGGCTGATGGGGCTAAGGACAGCCACAGCCTGGCACAGGGGACAGAGGAAATCAGTATCTGTAGATCACCAACCACAATTTTGTCTGGTAAGAGGTTTAATCATTTGTGGAACAAGCCTCTCCCCCTGCCCTTAAGCTAGAGCCTCACCCCTCTACCCCAGTCGGTCCTTCTCATTTTGGTGACACCCCGGCTCCTTGCTCAAAGGGGTTCATTCATTTAGCACCAGCCACAGCCAGAAAGTGGCTGAGTTACACAAGCAGTTCACACTGCCCTGCCTGTGGCTCAGAGCATCTCTCTGCACCCTGGATGGGGGTCTGCCACACTACCAGACCTCCTGCCTGCCAGAGCAGGGCCAGAGCTGCTGCACAGGCAATCCACCCACAGACCAGTGCTTAGAGAGCTCTGCAAGCCCAGGTTTTTGTTCACAGCTAAGCTCTGCTTCCTCCAGAATGCCAGGAGCAGGATGTACCCTCCAAAATGCTGGCAGTGGATGGTGACTCGAGAAGGGCTTTGCATAGCCAGCCTCATGGCTCTGGAGCATCACAGGGGAAGCCAGAAATAGCAGGCACAGGGAGCTGGGTGAGGGGATTTCAGCCAGCAGGTGCAGACCTGGCATTTCAAGGAGCAGAAAGCACTGCGCAAATGTGTTGAGATTCACCTGCTGTTCTCCATTTCAAAATGAGAAGGCCAGATCCTGGCCTGGGTGGGGCGAAGGGACACAGCCATATTGAGCAAGAGCAAAGGAGAGTTTTGTCTCCAACCCTAGTTCTGGCAAAGCTGACTGCTCAAGCCCAACTCCTCCCTGGGAAGCCTGGCACCACCAGCTCCCTGTGACAGCTGGAAGGACGAACAGACTCTCCCTGACAAGACTGTGCTCCACATGGGTGCTAAGAGGGTGCTTCTCCAATGCCTAAACACTGGGCAAATGCAATAGTGCTGGAGTGCGATCTTCCAGCTCCAGAAGTGCAAGTGTGTGCGTGCACACAGAAAAAGAGGCTTCAGGAAGGTGTCTTGACCAGGAGACTCTGGCAAGTCACTGCTTCAAAGTGCTCACAGTCACCAGCTCAGACAGCTCTCTTGCTGCTGAAACATGGGCTGATCCCACCAGCTGTTTCCCAGAGCGGCATGGCAGTGCTGCAGTTGAGATTAGGGATGGTATGTGCTGTGCCCACAATGCTGCTGGCCACAGTGGACCCAGGTCACCATGCGAAACAGCTGGCAAGGGAAGGAATTGATAACAGTCCACATCAGTGTCTGATGTGCTCCAGCTGCTGGCTGAGTAACAGCACAGGAATGGTCACGACATGACAGGACCTTGTCACGACATGACAGGACCTTGTCACGACATGACAGGACCTTTCCCTTGGGTGCCCTGGCTCAAACAGCTCCAAAAACCCCATCTACAGCCGAATGACAGAGAAGCAGCAGCCATGCCACACTCACCATCCAGACTAGTTGCTAGATCTACAATACACCCCAAGATCACTCGCTGCCACCTGTCCAGGTGAGGATGAGATCCAGGGGTAGGTGTTGTGCTGTGTGACAGCCAGGATGGTTGGGAACAAAAGACACAGATACCTAAGTAATAAGGGCAGAACCCTGAATCCCACATATTTCTAGAAGACAGGCATGCATGGTGGGGAAAAGGAAGTTTGCCTTACCCTGGAGAAAAAGTGGGGATGGCTAGAATTGCTTCCAGAAGACTGACCAGAAGCTAGAGAACCAGATGGAAACCCTGCAGCACTACCAAGGCAGTACAAGTGCTAGCACAGAGCTCTGGTTTTGCCTACCAAGTCCTGATTGGAAGAAACTTGTAGCTATCGGTGAACAACTAAGACTAGAGCAACTCCATATGGTGTAGACAACTTCAATGCAAACACAATCCAATGTCTAAGTACATATAAGCTGGGAGAGACTTCATAAAACCCATGGTAACGCAGAGAAAAATGAAAGACTGGGAGGGCATTGCCCTTCACTTCCAGATACTACAGCAATCACTTCTCCTGGCTTGAGCCCCAGCAGAATAAACTGCTGGGTGCAGCACTGGGTGGGAAGAGTCCTTGTGTGGAAAGGTGCCCCAAGATGAAAGTGCAGAGGGAATGTGGCTGCAAGACTGCTTCTGTGCAGGTCTCAAATCTTACCATTGCAGGGTCAACTCGCAAGAGGAGCATGTACATGGGACAGGGGTAAGGAAGAAGGGCTGGGGGCAAAGAGTTATTCATGCTTAGACAACCTTTCCTCGGAGGAGCAAATCAAGCCTACCACCTTCTTTGGAACAAACCAAGCTGAGGAAGAAAAGCTGGAAGGAGAAGCCAGTTTACTGGTAACAGCATTTGCCAATTTCCTTTCTGCTGCTTTCCCTTCTCCCCTGCACCTGCCTGTCCCTAACCTGATGGTTTATTTGTCCTCTGTCCACTCTGGGATATTGGCCCCTGCTAAGGCAGCCCGGTACTGCTGCAAGACACCGCGGATGCTTTTAATGAACCCCTTGGACAAAGGGAAGAGGGGGAACCCAATATCAGGGTAACCACTCTTCTCCGGAAGGAAACTCCTGTAGCTCTTTCTCCTTTTCTTTGGTTTCACACTAGGCTGCAAGGCAGAGTCCTGGGCAGCCTTCCCCTCGTCCGTTCGGTCTCTGGCCAGGTCTACCCCCCTGGCTTGGCCTGTGCTTTCCGAGTCTGAGTACTGTTGGAGATCACCAGCACTGGGCGTCGAGGTTGTGAACTCCGACTCGTCTAGCTCCTCCTTCCCATCAAGCACTGAGTCGGAAAGTTCAGCGGCAGCCCCCTGCTCCAAGCTGCTCCCGTACTCCCCCAGCAACCCTGCATTGTCTCCTGGGCTCTCAGCCAGGGTGCCGCAGGCAGAGTGAAGAGAGGCAGAATCCACCCCGTTGGCCTGTTCATGGCTCCGCTCCACCAGCTCATTCGTCTCCAGCCAGGATTCAATGCGGGACACCAGGCGCCAGCCATTGCAGCGAAAATGTTCACGGATTTCGTGTTCAAAGACTTCCACCGGCCTGCGCAGAAGCTGCATCATGGACTGCACCACCCGGATCAGGGTCATCTCATTGTAGCAGCGACTGTTCTCATAGCCCTCCTGGAGGCCCCGGTCACTGTCAAAGCCTGCCTCGTTGTAGTAGGGCTCATTCACTAGGATGAGACCTGCCAAGAGAAGGGGAGACCAAAGGGTTAAGGGATGAACTTTATTGTGAATCACCATCTGAGGCAGACACCACTGGGCCCTGATTTCTGCCAAGGTGGTTGAGATTCAAGGGTCACTGCATCACACCAGCTTCACCTGCAGCCACACTGATGCAGGCAGCCTGAGGCCAGCAGCAGGCAGCACAGGGAAGGGTCCACAGAAGAATGCATTGCAGGGAAGCCATGCTTTGACTTCAAGAAGGTAGCAGAGGCCAGGGTGGACAACCAGGAACCTGCAAGATGCAGTGGATCAGTATCACTAGGGGAGCACTCGTGTGAACGAGTCTGTGACCTTTTGCTAGTGCAGTGGGGATCTCAGATGCTGCCAAGTGTGGCATTCAAGATCCTTTGCTGGCAAGAATAGTCTTTCACTAGTGCAATGCAGAAGGCAGACAACAGCAGAGGAGGTCAAAAGGGCAGAAGGAGAAAGGTTTCACAGTTCCTTTCCCTTTCCCTCCTAGTAAAAAAACCCACAAACACACCCAAAGCTTTTTTTTTATTAGTTCTTTTTTCCTCCTCCTCTTAATCAGAACAAAGGCCAATCTTCAGTAACAGGCTTTGAGCTGGAAAGGTCCTATCCTGTCCAGCATAGTCCTGTCAGACAGTGCAGTTCTGAGACAGTGAATACTGTGGCAAGTCACCCATACCAAGCTTTCTCCTGCTTACTTCTGGTCTAATGCAATTACATGTATGTAGCAATAGCACCAATACTGCCAGGCTGCTGGCAGCCTGCCACAAACTGCATTAGAGCTGGTGGAGGTGAGATCATGAGTCTCTCAAAGCCCCAAGAGCAAGAAGGGGAGAGGAGATCTCTCACTAGCACCAAGTTGCTTCAGTAAAGCATTATTTGGTTTTCTAAATTTGAACCCGCAGCTTTCTAAGTGAGAAAAGGCTTTTCTCATGGTATTGTTCCTCCACAGGAGGATACAGGTGGACTCTGAGATTTTCAGCGGAGCAGGAGTTGCCTGCTGACTCGAGGCAGAAGCCTTTGCTCTGTGTCAAAGGTTTCTCAAGTCACATGCCTGTGCTCCCCACACAGAAAGTTGGCCTTGAGGAAGAGATTTGATTTAGTCTGTCTGCTCCCAAAGTAGATATGGCAGGGCAAAGCCCTATGGCAGGAAGCCCTGGGGCTGGTTTAGACACACCCCTGATTATTCTCTGCTTCGGAAGGAGCATAAACACCATCATCATGTGCAAAAACATGCCCAGTGTAGGATGGGCGGGTGACTCAGTGGGGATAAAAAACAGTCCTGCAATGAAGCCCAGTTTAGCAACTTTAACTAACTTTGGTAACTGGCTGAGGACACAGTAGTTCACCTTTGTCAGCTCTGTGCTTAGCTGCCACAGTGAGAAGGGAAGCATTGTATCAGAGACCTGGGATGCAGCCAAAAATCAAGGCATGAGAAAAGCTTGCACCTGCTTCAACTGCTAAACTAGAGAGATAAAGACACTGCTTTGTCCAGCAAGGCGAGAGCAAAAGGCAGCGTTAACTGCCAAGCATCAACTGGCTTGGCAGATCCCAATTGTGTCCCCCCCCCATAAGCCTGCATCCCCTCCTCCCTCCACCTTTTCTGTCCCACAGACTCTGCAGGAGTATTTACCTTGGATGGAGATGAGTACTTGAAGAAGGCTGGATTTACTGGTCCACCTTTCTGTCCCCTGAAATGCACATACAAATATGTTAAAGGGCTGAAGCACCATCAGTTTTCTCTGTGATAACTGTTACATGAAGCCAGGCCTCAGTTCCTCTTCACTCCTATCACTAAGGTCCTGTGGCTTACAGCAGGAACAAGGGACTGACTCGACAAGTGCATGATGTGCTTGTGTCCCATTGTACCAACCCCATTATTTTTTGAACCCACTGCACCCCATCAGGCCAGTTCTGCTTGGAATGGTGTAACCCTCCACACCAGACACCAGTTCCGACCTCTCCCCAGCTGCCCTTTCCATCTACCTGCCCAAAACACAGCATTTTCCCTGGCTCTGTTTATTCCAAATCTCCAGCTAGACTTTGTGCCACACTACACTATTTGTCTGCAGTGAGAGAGACAGGGACCCAAACCATGGGAGAACACTCTACACTGATGTTGCATCTCTTCTCTGTCCAACTGTGACACAGCCCAGCTGGTCTTACCACAGGCTTCTTATCAAGGAAGGACAGACAAGAGCCAAATACAGCCCCAGAAGAAACCAAAACTACATCAGTTACCTGCTCCAGACATCTAAAACAGAGCCCAAAGCCTAAGCCACCCACAGCTCGAGCACCACCTGAGCCCAGAAGACACCCAGGACTCTTGGCCTGGTAGGAAGCAGCTTGTTCCAAAAGCAGCCTGGCACAAACACTGCTCCCCATGGATGGCCAGATGAAAGCATTACCTTGCCTATCCATGTTCCCAGGAGGCTGACACACACTTTGCCATTGTCATATAGATTGGGATTCAGTCTCCCACTGCACTGGGAGAGGTAGCGGAAGAGAGGTGGGACAGCAGGGTAGATGTTGGGGAGCTGGATATCGAAGAGAAAGAGGCCATCTTCATAGGGTGTGCGTGTGGGCCCTTTTATAAGTGCTGAGAAGAGATCCTGTGGAGAAAGGCAATATAAGCCAGGCACTGTGAAACCTTGGCAGGGTTGCATTTATGTAGAGGGAGAGAGGGGATGTGATTAACTCAGCCCTTGCAAGAGTCAGCTCAAGCAACACGCCTCAGGACACCTTTCCCCTAGAAGTTGCACTTTACTATAGCCTGACAGCAGAGCAAGCCTCTGGATCTGAAGCAGGGCTTCAAGGACAGCCAGCAATCCCCAAGCTGCTCACTAGTTACACCAGCCCCATGCTGGCTGCCCACCTGCCATTCCTGCTCAGCAGGACAGGCAGCCCAGTGGGCAAAGCACCCGAAACACAGGCTTCCTGTGATGAAGAACTCCCCCTTGTCTGCCACCCTGACTTGGGGAATGCAAAAGCAGCCATTCAGAGTAATTACAGCCATATTTCACATGCTGCCCACATTCCCGCAGCTCTAATGCGAAGGATTAAGGCTAAGCAGGGAATTCCAAAGAAAGCAATCCGGATGCTGACCCCAGCACTAACACACAGGCATTTGAGATCAGGCACTTGCCATTCGATCCTCAAAGGTTTTAACCATGATGCCATCAGGCAGGGAGGTGGCCAGGAGAGCCATTTCTTTCCGCACAGTGCTAAAGAACTTCTTTGCTTCTGGGGGCTGGAACTCCATTTTCTTGAAAGCATGGGTATCTGTGGGGCAAGGAGGACAATGGAATTAAAAGCATGCCTTTGGAAACTGCCACAGGTTCTTCGTGAAGGCAAATCTATCCATGTGTTAGAATGTATCATCTAGAAGAGCTGACTTGCTTTGGTGCTGAGCCAGGAGACAGTCTAGAGATTATTTGGTTTTCCCCATACTGTACAGCAGCCACAACCTGCACTTCCTGTTCTCATGGTCCCACACAACAATGTCCCTGTGCCTCAAGAAGGAGCCCTGTCCCACAGCTGGGACAATTGCAAAGCGATGACCCTTCCTCTGCAAAACCTAAGCATAGATCCCCATTTTTATTTATATATACCTGCAAGTTCAGATCAGTTTGGCCACTTTTCCTTCTCATGTCTGCCCCAGCTGGCTAGCTCGCCAAGCACCTTGGGCTCTGCTGTCATCAATGTTCCACACAACCAGATGCTCTTTTTTATTTTTGGCTGATTAACATTGGCGCAAGTGAACAAGGACATTCACCCACCAAGGACACCCAGCCCAAGAACACCAGCTGTTCCTGCTCTGCTCCTCAACCAATTCATCCCTGAAAAAAGCCTGAGCAAACCCTGCAGCTTTCAAGGGAGTATCTATAATGGAAACCGAATGATGACCACAGCCCTCCAACATGGACAAAAGGGAAGCCCACTTCTGTGGCTTGAGAAGTTACAGTAGTGCCTAGAGATGCCATCTAAAAGCCAGGTTTAGGTCCCAGAACAGACTGTGCTACAGAATTTGTCTTAATTTCTGCTCCCCAGTTAATAAGCTGTGAAAAGCACTAGGAAGAAGAGAGGATACTGAATCCAACAGGCCTAGAAACAAAGGTTTTGGAGAAAGAGAAACACTGCAGGACAACAATGAAGGACAGAGTATTCCACACTAGCCTGACCTGACACACTCACCTGGAGCATACTCCAACACAGAGAAGACTTCGCCCTTGGCACTGGTGAAGGTGACTCCAGGCTTGCCTCCACTCTGCTGGCAGAGCACTGGTGTCTCACTGGGCCACTCTGACCTCACTGTAGTCTGTGCCTCTGCTTTTTCTTCTTTCTTCTCTGTCTCCACCATGGCTTCCATCTTTTCCTCCTCTGCAATAGCCACATTATCCAAGGTCTTCTTTAGATTTTCCTGCAGCTTTTTAATATCATCCAAGAACTTCTTCTCCCGAGTGGGCTTTTCCAGCTCCACAGTTGGAGAGGTGGGAGAGCCAGTCAGTAGCTGCTCCACAGTCATATTTTTCAGGCTTTCCAAGATCTTGATGGCCTCCTTTAGTTCCCGGAAGCTTTTTGGGGCTCCATCCTTGCCAGCTTTCTCTGCAGCAAGATCTGCAACTGCCATAGCCACAGCTCCCTGGACTTGTTCCTCTACTTTTTTCACCTCCTCTGCTGCTGGCTCCTCAGGCTCTAACTCCTCAATTTTTGGGTGGTCATCTTCCATGAGGCCATTGTCTGTTTCCCAGCTGTCGCTTTCATCCTCCCACTCAGAGGATGCCCCGCTGGTGCTGCCGTCAACAGAATCGTAGTCTGACTCCTCAATTTCTGATTCAATATTGTATAAGTGCTAAAGGAGAGCAGAGTTACAAAAGACAACAGAGTAGTTAAGTTAAAGCACAGAGTTTTAGCTGTTTTTTCAACACAGGCAAGTTGGTTCTCCCCATGAAAAGGGAACTCCCAGCTAGAATTTGTTGGGCTGTTTCAACCCCTTCCATCTATACTGGGTGGACTGTGTTTGATCCAAGTAACATGCTCATCATGACCAGCACAGATTATGAACCAGCATAGCCCCATCCTCCACCTTTCAAAGTAGGGCACTGGGGGAAAACTGGGGCAAGTTCTAGGTGGGCTGCAGCCATACCCGTGGCTGAAATCCAGCCACCAAGGAGAGCACCAAACAGGTACCTGGATGCCCCAGGCTTTCTGAATGCAGAGCTAGTTCAGAAGGTATTGGGGTATCATGCATGGAGTTAGTATTTCTGGTCCTGCTTCTGCAACAGCAACTGTGTTGGCACAAAGCCTTGGTTTGGCTGCCTCCACACTCTGTCCTTCCACAGAGACAATGCTGGAACCAGGAAAACACTCCCATACCAGCTTTCTTCTTCTGTGGCATACACTACTTGCTGTCAGAGCCCTGCTACGCTGCTTTAGCTGTTGTATGTCACTACTGCTTAAAATTCAGCTGGGACAATGAAGCCTAACCCAAGCTGCTGAATAAGCTCTTACATAAAACATTCTCTTCCCCCTTTGCTGCTGGCAGCTGAACCCATCCACACTCCATCTAGCCTCACCTCTTACAATCATGCTTTTGCACACGCTATCTCTCTCACGAGGTCCCCCTGCAGAGGCTTACAGGCATACTCCAGCTACAAGCACCAACACAGAAGCAGTGGAGCAAGAACAACTTTATAGGGCTGTGTTAGGAGTTACAAGATGGAGCATTTTATCCACAGGCTTCTGACAATTGAATGACAGCCCCAAGAATCCTCTTAATCTTGCAAGATATGACCCCAGAGGCTAAAGCGCATGGACACTCAGTCATCTTGTCAAAGCCTTGAACTGAACCAGCACTGTTTAGCCAGTCCTGGGCCACTCAGAAACAGGCAGCCAGCAGAGGTTAGTTGGGTTCAACAGAAGTGACTGCAGGCAGGGAAAGCCATCAGAACTCCCTGCCCTCAAAGCTAATCCAAATCTGAGTCGGAAAGTTAATTAGCCAGTTATGCCATCTTTATTTTTAGAGCTGAGAAAAAGCACCCAGACAGCTCGTCTCTGGGCACATGGACAGGCATTGATAAATCATGGTTTTACCAACTGATAATTCACACTCCTGACATTTCCCCAACTCCCATAATTACGCAGACAAGCAGAATCGAAGGGACTGGTGTGACACAGCAGGAGCTGCTGCAGAGCCCGCACCGCAGTGTGAGAACAGTCCTTTGTGGAACACACATCAGACCTCTGATTGTGCCTGTGATCCAAGCACATGTGACAACAGGGGGAAGGGAGAGACAGCAGCCTGCTTTGTAATGCTCTAGTCCACTGCCATAGTGCAGGCATTGACTATTCTACTGTAATTAATGCAGAGCTGCTTGGTTTAAAAAGAAATCTTGATCGAGTACTTTCCACTTGCAAATGCATCTCTGCAGCAGTGGTGCTCTCTGCCACAGTGATGCAGATGGGACCCTACAGAAGCAGGTCTTCTCTTTAGGCTGTCTGCCTTAATTTGAGGTAACAAGAGACATGGGATGAAACTGTATGTAGAGTAGTGAGATAAGACAGTAAAACAAAAACCTTAGAACAATGCAGAAGACAAATCAATGGGGTAAAGTGGATTAGTGTAACTATACTTGTATTTTTAAGTTTGCATTCAACTCCTTTCCCTTCCCACCCTGGGAAGAAATTTGGGTCTGATCCCTAGGTTAGCTAAGGTCACAACTTGTGGCTCTAGCCCAGCTCCTGGAGGAGCTTCTTTAGCCAAAGAAAGCACTATGGTGTCATTTAACAAGACAGAACAAGCAATTGTCTTTCAGCAGTGCCTTAGTTGGGCAACACAATGAACCTGGGCTCCAGTCAGAACTGATAATCCCCAAGCTCTGCAAACCCCTCTGCAAAGCAGCAGGTGCTGAAGGCCAGGAGCAGGGCTGTGGTGAGAGCACGCAGCACGCAAAGGGAACAACAGTCTGCCCATACTTTCCTATTCTCTATATTCCAAGGAGCAGTGATAACCAGTTAGTTGCCCAGTCCTGATGAAGGAAGAATTTTCTTGTGCTAACAGAATTGGGAAGCCACCCTATTGTATGGGAAAGCAACAATAAACAGAGCAAGATTCCCTTACCCAGTGAGTCTCTCTGCACCCAGGATTTAAAACCAAAACTTGTCACTCATTTAAGAATTTAATTACAGGGATGTCACAAGCTGGAACAGGACCTCACCTGTGGCAGAATGATAGTCTTGGAGTTATCAGCCCATACCACTTCCACTTTACTGCTGACATCCACACGAGCCACCTGTCCAACTGAAGGCTGTAGAAATAAGAACAGTTTTGTCAGTCCCTTTTCTTTCCCAGGCACTTCAGTGCACAGCCAGGAAGGTTTGGTTTTGAGAAACATATTCCCCAGCTGGAGACCACCTAAAGCAAAGGCTGCAGCCTGCCACAGATGTGGCAGAAGTCCTGGGGTCCCACACCAAGGGGGAGAAGATAGGGTTTCCATGAGAAAACCCACACCACTGCCATGGAAGTGGGGAAAACTCCCCCACCAAGGAGGAGAGGACCAGGAGGGCTGGGGTCTGGCAGCAGATCCTGACTTCTGATCAGGACCAGGGCCATTGCAAGGCTGTAGCCTTTCTGCAGGCAGCACTGCTGGGGTTGTGCCAGTGAGGGGATAGGACCTTGCCCTGAATGGGGCTGCCCTCTAGTGGGGTGCCAGCTGCCAGCCCCTGTGCTCTGACACCCAGCATCAGGGGCTTACAGCACCTTCTCCCAGCAGAGAGGGTGCAGGCATGAACAGACAAGTCACAGTTGGCACAGGGTGTGCACAGTAAGTAGTATCTTGCACTGAAATAAGGTTATTTAGGTCAGCTGAGCAAGCTCAGATGTGTTTCATGCTGCTGAAACTAGAATCACAAGAAGAGCCATGCTATACCTTTTAACCCCTTTTTTAGGGCAGCAGTTTCAAAAGTTGGAAGTCTTCCCTGCACAGTGAAGAAGCCTGTTTCCTAGCAAAGAGTGTATCCTCTACAATATAAATTGTTCCTTTTTCCTTCCCAGGAGATCAATCAGCTCAATAAAATTAAACATGCACATAACTCAGACAAAAACCAGAACCCCAGTCTTCTGTTGCCAAGATATTGGTTTCATGACAAATCCACCTTCACTCTTCTCAGGAGCCCACAGAATATCCTTATATTAGAAGTTACTCTAAAATCCTGAGCAAGAGTTTTATCAAAAACCCTCATGCATACGTTCAACTCTTGTCTCAGCTTTGTTTTTGTTCTGCTATAGAATCTGTCACCAAGGTCAAAGGACTTGAAGGTTATACCTCCACCAGACTTAGAGATTTGATATATTACTCATGACAGCAGGGGACTGATACAAAACTAGCAAGCTATGGAGTTTAGGATGCCTGTGTGGGGCCTAAGGCCCTGCTTTTGACTTTCAAGTGTGTCCACTAATACCTGGTGACAACATGGTCACGTAACTGTGCCCAGAACCTACCTCATCTTCCTTAGCTGTGGCTCCATCTGAGTTGCCAATGCGAATCACAATGTCAGTAGTGCGGAAGCGGAAGTCTGGATGATCAGCAATATCATACACACTCACATCCTCCTCCTCTCCAATCAGCTGCATCGGAGACAGAAGGCGAACATGTCAGCCCCTGGATGCTGCACTGACCTTCAGAGCATGTCTTCAACACTTGAAAGTACTTTGTGTTATATTTTGTCAATTTGTAGTTGTTCCAACAGCCTGCAAGGAGCTGCTAATGGCTGTTCTTGACACCTCATCCTGTAGCACATCAATCAAGGCACAACAATGAAAGGAAGGAGATATTCTGTCTCATCTGCTCACCCTCACCTTTACTTCAGGTCCATGTCACTATGATCACGAGACATGCCAAGAGCAACATTCTATTCCCTTCTGAACAACCAGGTTTCCCAAAGCAGTTCACTAGGTCCCAAAGCATTAGGGTTTACTTTTGAAATGATCCAAGGCAACAGGAAGTGTCTGACAAAAAACTTGTCAGTTAACAGGAAACATCTTTACTTTGATTTCTCCTGGAGGAAGAGTGCTAGGAACCCACAAATAACGAGAAATGGGTAAAGTGGAGCACAATCCCAGGCCAGACTGATGTTCTGCTTCTGGATGTAAAGGGCCCTGCTCAGTTACAACAATATGGTCTCCCATCCTAAGGCAGAAAGCAGTACACCAGATTTGTGTGGTATGAGTCCCCCTCTCAACTCCAAATAGACTGTAGTCTATTAAGACTCTGCAAAATGCAGTGTTCCTATAAGGCCCCCAAAAAAGGTCTTAGGCTGATTATAGGCAATAGTGCTTGGCAGAGGCAAGCAGGACAACATGCAATAGATTGATTCTCTTTCCATGAGCTAGCAAAGACATGTGAAGGAAAAATTCTTATAGTCAACTCAAGAAATCAACTGTCTGTGACAGCTTCAGCAAAAATCTTCATCCATACCAGAGCCTGATGTTGACTATGGGATGTAAAACCTCTGCTTGGTCTTTGCTGCCTTGTGGGCACCTACAAATATGAAGTGACACCACCTCTAGCTAAGCCTCCCAGGCCCAAAAGCACATTGCTGTTCCCATCCCCAAGGACAAAGTCCACTGCAGAGCTGACTCCCAGGCTTATCTGTGTTTAAGTGTGAAGCTTGTGCTGTTTTGTGGCTGCTTTCTCTTAGCTGGTTCCAACATGCACTGGCTCCTGCACTTACCTCCACATCATCTCCACTGGATTTCAGCTTGAACCACTTCACCACACAGGTACGGCCAATATGGTCACCAGACTGCACGACTCCATATAAACCTGGGTCCTGGGAGCTCTGAGCTTTTGGGGCACAATGGTGGGGAAGAAAATAGACAAGTTAAGTGGAGGAGCACAGACTTTGCACAGCAACTGAGGCTGTCAGGTCCCAAGCTCTCACAGCTGAAACTTTCCATTTGTGAATGGCATAAGGAAAATCAGTTCTTCCTACACAGTCAGAATTGTATTTGGCTAATGAGTGGTATTTTAATGGGGCATGGAGTGATGATAAAGTAAGATTATGTTGCATTGGACTGGGTGAACACATTCACTTTGGGACCACTTTCAAGCTCTATAGCCAAGAGAAAACACATTGTCACCTTAGTGCTCTGCTCTCCAAATTAGCTCTGCACCAAGACTGTCAAGGGTTTCTGGACAGGCTGGTCAAGAGCTTCCTGAGAGCAGCCCTGGCTGCCAAGCTCTTCATCTAGAAATGCACCACCCATAACAGTTTTGGAAAAATGGACTGGATAACAAAGGCAGAAGGCAGGCAGGATGCAAGCAGGCATACATGTGCATGTATGTGCATCAGGGATCCAACGGCATCAAAGCTGGGCCTGGACCACCTCTCTAGGCCTGGGCTGTTATCCAGCACATTGGTATCCAGGTATCTTTCAAATTTATCTGACTGACAAGGATCCACCTCCTGGCATCCTTAACAGGGGGATGCAAGGAACTGCGGGCATCCCAGACTGCTTGGAGAGCATGTTTGACAGAGGAATACAGATTCCTAGAGGCCAAACTAGAATGGTAGAGCTGGAGCTGATGGACAAAATTAGTTTCTGCAAACTATGCCACCCCTTGCCTCTGTGCATAATATATTTAAGAATTATCATTAAAATTACATTCATCACAGAATCTTCACAAACTTCACAAACAGAAAGAATTCCCCACACGGAAATCAAAATTATATCACCACAACACAGACAAAGAGTGGACAATTTACACACAGTCCACTCCTCATCAACGAAAAAATTCCCCACACGGAAATCAAAATTATATCACCACAACACAGACAAAGAGTGGACAATTTACACACAATCCACCCCTCGTCCCTTTACCACAATTATAACAGCAAAAATTCCCCACTTGTCATGCAGCTCTTCACTCTTGAGTTCAATCCCTCTTTTGCCTGTTACCTCTCTCAGTTATTATCCTTATCTCAAATTCCTCCCATTCCCAGGTTTCGGCACCAAAAAGACTGTGGTGGGTTGACCATGGCTGAATGCCAGGTGCCCACCAAAGCCATTC
>JANZLQ010000002.1:30121917-30147524 GCA_026212715.1 Elanus axillaris | reverse complement strand
TCTCTTACATGTTCTCACTCCCCGGCTGCCGTTTCTCCCTGTTCCCCAACTTTTTTCCCTTCTTAAAAATGTTATCAGAGGCATTACCACTATCACTGATTGGCTGAGCCTTGGCTGGTGGCGGGTCCATCTTAGAGTCAGCTGGTATTGGCTCTGTCAGACACAGGGGAAGCTTCCAGCAGCTTCTCACAGAAGCCACCCCTGTAACCCCCTCTATTACCAAAACCTTGCCGCAGAAACCCAATACGCCCACAAGACCAGTCAGACTATTACTCAGAAATGGCCATGCAAAACTGTCTTTTTTTTGATAAGCCAGTTTTCCCTCTTCCCGACTTGACAATATCTTGTGCCCCCCACTGCTGAGGGTCTACCCCTCCTAGAAGAGGACCTGAGAGCCAGATGGTGTGCCATCAATATCATATCCAAAAGCTCTAAGTCTCCTTGAACTTGTACCATAACCCTCACTAGCATCACCAATTGGTTTGGTGAAGAAAAGGGATGCAAGAAGATGCCTCTAGATCCCCAAACCCTCCAAGAAAATAAAGGGTCATGATAGACAAGCAATACAGAGAAAGCAGTCTGAGGTAAGCTGTTAATTACTCCCCTCATTCTGCAAGACAGCTCAGAGCTCTTTCTCATTGCACTTTCAAGTAGAAGGTGTGCCACCTCTACTCTACAGAAATACAGAGAATCCTCGCTTTGCTCCTTGGCATTTATTCCTTCCACACCTTGCCTGTTGTCATAGTTCAACTTTGGTATTTAAATAATGGTTCTCTGCTGACATTCATGTTAAGTCAGCTGAAACACTGTCTCTTGTTAGGCTCTTGTGCCTACCTCAAGCAAGTATTACTAACAGCTACCGTAAAAAGGGCTACAATTTACATTAGGAAATCCAGATTGAAGAATACTTTGCAATTAAGAGCATGTTTGTTCCCCGAAGAGAGCATTGTTTTGACACCCAATACCTCTTTTGTCCACCACAAAATCCCCAGGGCAGAACTCGTTGTTGTCCAGATGATGGACTGGAATCAGCTCATTGGAGCGAATGTTTGTCTCTACGGTGCCATCCTGCCACATCACATCAGCTGAAGTCATGGTGGTCACCACTTCTACAGCAACCCTGGGAACACAGAAAGGCAACAAGTTACCAGAGGGAACATGCATGAACACAACCAGAACATGATGCTGCAAACATCAGGAATCGAGATGGATCTCAGCAACACAAAGATACACATATCAGCAGGCTGGGAAGCAAGTCAGGAAACCCCATCTAGTCCCAGTGGAAGCAGCTACACAGCAGGCTTTGCTTTGACGGGTTCTCAATCACTGCAGATGTTACATTGCTACAAGTCTATATTGCAGGAGGACTTACTTTCCAGGGAGCTGATGCTGAGCTCACTTTTATTCCTACTGGAGCAAATTAACATCTACCAGCACCCACTTCCTACCCCTGGCAGAGGCACGACAGGAACTTCAAATACTTTGAAACTTAAGATCTTCTCCATTGAAGCACCTTCTAGCCTGGCAGCTCTGAGGAGTCTTTGAAGCTAGGAGCATGGGACTGGAAAGGAAAGATAAAGCAGCATCCATCTCAGCCCTTCCAGAAAGAAGAAGAAAAAAAGAGGCAATACATTGAATGTGGGTAAAGCAAAAGGATTTTGTTTAAAGGAGACAAGTCTCCTTCCCAGCTGTTCAAACACATACATGTGTGTCTCTGCAGCTCAGAAATGAAACCCAAACATGCAACAATGGACCACATGCTGGTACTCTGCTATGGAGCTTGGCAGAGTAGCTTGAAGAGGCAAGTTGCTCAGGGGCAGGAAGAACAGAGCTGCAGTCTAGCTGGACAGGCTCTTCTAATAAGCCCTCCACAATTTTCATGTCTCCTACAGCACAGAACAAATTGAATCCCATGTTGCTTTTAAATTTTATCTTTATTTTGCTGGCCAGGCCTTCCAGACATAACACAAGTGCCGCATTTATGTTGGTTTCAAGTCAAACCATAAAGAAGACAATAGACAAATACAACTGTTTTCCTCCAGCACTGTTTTTATGAATGTCAGAGAAATATTTTTAAGTAGAAATAATATGAAGTTTTTAGTAGGGCCAGCACTCAACAGCAGAAATTACCAGAGGAACTCTAACAGGTCAATTGTGGTGGGTGGCATGCCAACAGATGGTTCCTTGGGGGAAGTGGGGGGCATATGCAGCTAAGGATGGGAGAGTGGAAAGGCAGGCCACCCAAGGAAATGATAGACCTGTCTGCAGCAGTTTATGCAGCTTCACAAACAAAAATCATGACTTGACATCACTGTATATGCTCACTAAAAAATAGCCAGCGGTCTATGTGCTGCCCAGAGAGCTACAGCAGGTCACTAAATGATGGTAAAGCCACATGCTGAGTTGGCCCCCTGCAGTCAGAGATGCCCATGAGCTGACACATCAGATCTGGTGACTAACTGCAGCAAGCCCATCCACTTTGCATTTCTCAGCAGTGCTTGGCAGCACACCTACTGATGGTCTCACCAGCTTCATCTGAATACTCAAGCAGTGAAGACCCCTCATACTGAGCTGTGACCAGCTGCCACATCCACCCTTTAAAGTATCAGCTGGGGTTTCATAATGTGCTTAAAATCCTGTATTTCTTATTCTCTGTGACATCTCTGCAAAGTGTTCCAACATCTGATCTCTGTATTTCCTTGTACAGAGCTTCCCAGATCCAGCACAAGAATCTCTTGGTGTTGTCACAGGGATTTCTCCCCACTGCCTGTATGCTGCAGAAAGCTACCAGGTTTATTAGCCAAGCTCTCCTTAGCAAAATCTTTAGTGAAGTAGAGGCACTCAGCAGGGAGCAAGAAGTGAAAAGTGAACTGAGAATCAGTTCCCAGGCATGGGAACCTGGGAATTCCTCTATCATGCACTCCTCCCCTTTTTCCTTCCACTCAAACACTGCTCTGTTCACGTTTGTGACCTTCAAACCCAATTTATACAAAATCCACAAGGACTAAAGCAACAACTATCCTTGCACACAGGCAAAGCTAAAATATCCAAACAAAATGTGAATGAAGTTCATGGCCTTCAGCTACTGGATCCCTTGAATCCTGATAATGTCACTTTTCTGGGAGGATTCTCACATATCTGCACTAGTTCATTTCTGATGCAGAATCTGTATACAGCTAAATAGCCCAGGGAAGCCAGCAAGACAGGCTAGCCAGCTGTCCGATATCTTTGCATCCCCTGAAAACACTGTAAACGTTCTCAAGTTGGGTAAAAGGTAAAAGCCACCAAGATCCAGTTTTATCTAGAAATGGGCGCATACATGCAAATGCTCTCTCCCCCAAGCTACTGAAATCAATTCCTCCATGGCTCTCCTGAGTGCACTTTGTTCATTTAAAAGCCAATAAAAAGGTATACTGCTGGCAAAAGTTGCAGATCTCTCTCCAGAGCAGAGTAAGGATAACAGAGACCACTGCAGTGTGAACCCCTGCCAGCAGAGACCTCCATGCTGATCTGGAGACAGCTCTGAGGAGAAGCTGTCCATTCCTGCTAGCATGGTCTATCCTCAGCCTCTCTGCAGAAGCTGCCAATGGGGTAACCAATTAGTGTCATATTTAAGCTGTATGATCTTTATTCACCTGTCTTGTTCTTTGCATAGAGTCTAGCACAGCACAGATACTCTGTTGATGCCCTGAGGCATAGCTGAAATAAAATAGCATCAGTGTCACATCACGTGGCCCCAGTTTCATCAGAAGCTGGACTGAGACCAAACTGATTTCACACAGGCCACTGCACAGTCATGACAAGATAATCGCTGTGGTTACTACCAAGCAGTGTCCTAAAATGAGGCACACCATCATCCTTCACCCAAGCCAAGGAGGTGGTTTACACCCAAGAACTTCGATAAGGGAGATTTTGGCAAGTATACATGGGTTTGGAAATCCAACTCACCTGTCTCCTGGCTTAAACTCTCGTGAAATCTTTGTCTTCTTCTTCTTGTGCTTCCGCTTCAAGTTTTTGATGGAAAGGGGGATGCTCTTCTTGCGGCCAGTGCCGCTGCCACTCTGAGACGAGGCAGTGGAGCTAGCAGAAGAGGTGACAGAGCTAGTGTCATCAGTGTCATCAGCTGCCTCATCATCAGCATCTTGCTCCACAGACTGAAGCCGGTAGTCGGACGACCCTTCGTCTTTCAGCAGAAAGGGAGGCTGCTGCTGTCGTGCTGCTGCTCCCCCTTTCTCCTTCCCTGTTTCTTCAGGCTGCTCCTCCTTTCTCTCCCCAGGACTCGGTGCACTGTTGGAAGGGTCATCCAGCTCACACTTTGATCCAGGCTTAAGCTCTTCTGATTTTTGGTCAGCAGCTGCAGTAGACTCTTTATCAGGGGCTTCACTGGTACCCTGAGACTCGGGGGAACATGACATGATCTTCACTATCTGCTTCTTCAGCAGCCGCCTCACCTACAGAAAGCAGACCTGGGTCAGACATACTCAGCAAGCTGCCAGCCAACCTGGGGAATGGCTAGCTTTGTACACAGAGGAAAACAGCACCCCATGGGCCTCTGCACATTTCACCTACAGCAGAATATTCTACAAACCAGCATCTCACTGCCGCTCTACTCAGGAGCAGTCCAAGAAAAGCAAGCTTTGCTCCTTAAGACTATTTTAAGCATGTTCTGAACTTTTTGTTATGAAAGGTTATAAGAAGCTGCACAAGTTAATCTATGTAACAGACACAGCTATGCAGGGAGGTCACCATCCACACTGATGATATCCTGTTATTCTAGGAACACTGCTGCTCTACAGCCAGCGTGTAGAAACCATAGCGTGACTCATTTGGCCTAGGAAAAAAAGACTTCCTTTTTGTCTCACTGTAGCAAGGATTTAACTGAACAGTTCAGCTCCATGAGAAACCTGAGGTCATGCTAATGAAAGTGACATGTGTCTAACAGTCCTGGCTGTCAGCGCACACCAGCTCTGACACAGCTTGACCCCTGCAAGGTGACACCTCTATGTTCAAGGTCCTGTTCATGTTCTCTCATGGCATTAGCTGCATGCTTCACCCAGTACAGTCAGAATGCTGTACAAGGTGACTTCGCTGCTGGCAAGAACAAGCCATTACTCTTCACAACAACCATTTCAAGACTCATTTCAGACCACATGACTATCAGGAAGATTTCTGCTTTAAAAGCCACAGTGACCAGAAACGCTTACAGAAGTCAATGCCTCCCTCAATCCCTCAACTCACCTTTTTGGCAACTGATCCTTCACCCAGGACACAGTTCCTCTCAGGACATTCACAGGTGATTTTTGCAGGTTCCACTTTGTCCGGGAACACATAAAGGCACCTTTCCCCAAGCTGCCTTTGGGCATGGTCAAAGCACCCCAGACGCTTCACCCTGGTGGAACAGGAGGACAGCCATGAGCAAAGTGCAAAAGCAGTAACAGAACCTAGCAGTGACCAGGGTCTTCACAAGGCTGGCAAGACCTCATGCCAACTGCATGCTTTCTGGGGTGGCAGAAGCTAACACCACACCAAATCTTTTCCAGGCAAAAGAATTCTAAAGGAGGAGTGGGAATCTCACCAGGGACGGGGTGGGGATACAAAGGGTTTGGCTGGAACACCAGTCGCTCCTCTCCCTCTAGCTCCCCCTCCCAGGGACAGCTGCCAAGAGACATTTGAAGTTGGGATTGTTTTTTTTCTGCTGTCATCCAAGAGCTCCTCTTCTCCAGCTTCCTTATGAGCTCCAGGCAGGGGCTACACTACATTGTGCTATTATTCATTTGACTTTTCTTTCTGAGTTTTGTGCAGCCCACTTTTGCAGCTGCAGCCTGCAGAGGGCACCAGATGCTTCCTCAGCACCAGCCTGGGTCCAGAGCAGGACACCTTAGCTGCCTACGGCACACAGAGTTAGAAGATGCAGCCTGCTTCAAACACAAGTGGAAGGACACAGGAAGAAGTGAGCTGTTGCCAGACACCACTTTCCTCTATGCACTTGTCAGCTGGAGAGTATCTGGAGAGGATTGCTGGGATGCTAGCCCCTGTACTGGTAACTCAAGTGTCTGCTAAACTCATTTGGAAGCTATTCTCTCACATTTTTGAAGCTCTGGAACATACAGGCATTCAACAAGGCAAAAAAACACTGGAAACAGCAGCATTGTGTCTAATCAGTTGGAAGGCATATCACCCATAGTCTGTGCAGACCCTGGGTGCTGCAATCAAAAAGGAGTTTTCAGCTAATCTCACCTGGACAGATTTTCCTGGCTGATTACAGAGGGAGGAGGGCTCACACTGTCAGTACCTCCAGGACAGAAGCTTTTAGTGATCCAAGTAACCTTTAGTTCTACCACCTGTACCTACAATGTAAGAGAGGGAAAGCAATTTAATTTTTCAGAGGCTTTCCTAGACCAGTGTCTAGGATCTGTTTACACACAGGAAAGTGGCAAACCTGCTTTTATCAATTAAGACAGCCAAGTGCAGTTTGACCACATCCAGGACCACTACAGTGGTCCCATAGCATGGCTCTTGGCAACAGTAAGAGCTTCTACAGTTTTTAACTTCAAGAAAGACTATGTCTGGCTTGTGAAGGAAGCTATAGTACATACAAATCAGCAGTCCAACGTCACAAAGAGACATGCTAATGGACTTGGAGCTGCTTCTTCTTTCAGCAAAGTCAGCAACACTTCTCCCTTTTTGGATAGCATGCAACATTAAGTTTCAATAGAAGAGGTGCTTCTACTACCCTAATGATCAGCAGTACCGGCCTGTAACTGTGTTGGCATGCGATCACCTTACAGGGGGCCAACAGGGACCCTTGGGAGGTAAAGCCAAACGACACTCAAAAGTTCTGTCAGTCCACAATGAGAAATTTGTCACCTCAGAACAACAGAGCCACAGTGCATTTGCTCTTGGAAGGTTACCACGGCAAGCTGACTCTGTTCCAAAAAGCCAGCCAGGGACTGTTCTGTGCAGAAGGTGGCCATGTGTCAGCTTGTCAGTCCTTACCTCTTCCACCACCACTCTGAACTTGCTCTTTGTGCTCAGAACAGGCTTCACACCTGAGAGCCACTGCACACTGGAGAAGACTTTAGAAGGCCCGATGAGGACTTGCCCAGGATAAAAGCCATATGAATCATCAAAGAAGAGACCCTGTGGGGGAAAACCAGCATAAAGTACTCTTAAGATTTAAGATTCTGGCATTTCTCTTCTCTCATTCATGATCATCAGTAAGATTAACCATAAAGGTAAAGTCTGTAAGTTGCCCATCTCTTGAAGCTCATTCCTCTCCAGTAGTCAGCCCAGCAGTTCCTATAGCAACCCACTCTGTCACACATATGAACAGGACTGTGACTCAGTGGGGGAGAAGCAAAGGTACTTGCAAGAAACAAAAGATGCATGTTTCCACACAAATGTTCTCAGCAACAAAGAGCCAATGTGGGCTGAGTCCTGGGCAAGGACACCCATCTCTTTTCCATGCTCTAATTCAAGCACCTACAGCTTTCAGAGCCAGAGGATGCCTGCCTTCACTCCTCTGCTCATTGAATTAAGTTTGTAAGTATTATTCTTGTCTTGAGTGGGTTAGTTAATATGATAGTTCTCTGAAAACAAAACAGGACTGTAAACACAACAATTGCTACCCTTTCCCACTGATATTTAGAGTGACTTGATGAGCTGAAGATTCAGAATGTGGGGGTGGACAGAGCAGTTTACAGTAGATAAAACACAAAGCATAAAACTGTATCAAGTCTTGTAATTTGTCAGAAAGGATAAGAGCAGCATGACAAGATCTAAGTAAGGTAAGTATCTAACACAGCAATTCTGAGTAAGCTATCAAGAGTAACACTGGAGACAACTCATGTTTCAGACGAAACCGCAAGTCTCCAGAGGACTATGTACACTTTAAAGGCAGCCTGACTCAAAACAAGGTATCTCAAACTGGGTAACCAGAAGCTGGATGCTGCTACAACATTCATTTAGCAAGCGGAAAACATATTGCACAACCCAAAGTAGCAGAGACTAAGATACTGGAGAATATCTAGCAACAGACCACTCCTTTTCTGTACAGAACAAGAAAACCACAGCAGACATCCCATTAAACTGATATTCCATTTACTTTTCAAGAAACAGGCATCAAATTTGAACAGAAGTGCAGTTTTAGATCAAAGGGGCCTTTGCTTTGAAGGCTGGGAAGGATAAGTGCCAACTACATTGCTAGTTCTTAAGAATTACACGCCATTCTCAGTCAACTCCCAATACCACTGCCAGGAGTGCAGTGAGGCCTTACTGAAGCTGTTTGGAAGAACAAGCAAGACATTGTCAGGCTTTGAAGGTGAGAGAGGTTAGATTCCATCATCACACAGGGAACTCTATGTTCTACCCAATAGCTAGGAAACCCCTCTTCACCATGTGATTTGGAAAATGCCAGTATGGTGGCAGGTCTCCATTTAGAGAATGTGATGGACTACAGTAACAAGAGAGATGGTATTTTACATGATCTGGAAACGTGCTTCTAGCAGAACACCTTTTAAACAATATGCCCTCTTCCAGAAGGGGAACAATTTTGAAAGCATTTAATGGAGTAAGAGCATTTTCAAGCATGTACAGATATAATGAACAGACAGTGAACTGCCTTGACATCAGCCACCGAATTATGTTATGCAAGTTGTTTGCAAACAAGAAAGCAGCTGGATATATTAATTGTAATACCTCCTCAAAGCCTGCTCATTTATATTAACTTTAAGCTACATCCTGTTACACTTACTTCAAGTGAAGATCTAGTGAAGTGTTTTTCAGCTGTGATGCATCTTTTTAGGATTAGTAAGCACCTATAGTTTTGCCTTCTCCCTCCCTCCTCCACAAAAAGCTTACAAGATGAAGTTGATCAAAAAGACTCTCAGGAGAACCAGAAGCTCACCGAGTCACTGACGTGAGGACAAACATCATACAGCTTGGCTCCATCTTCTGTGCTCATAGAACACCTGGAAAACAGACAAGAGACAGCTGCATTTCCAGAGCCATCCACCTCAAGAGCAAACAGCACCAAATTAACTGACACTGCCTGAGGTGGTCTGCCCATATGCCCAGCAGTATATCACTGAGCCTTTATGGTCCAGAGAAAAACTGGTCATAGACAAGCTATAAAAGCACTGCCTGGTATCTAAAGGTTCCATTCAGCATAAAAAAAAAATTAAGTAATACACAGGGTGCTGGACAAGATTTGCCTGCTGCAAAGGTCCCATTTGTTATTCACACCAATGCTGGAACCTAAAGGCAATGTGTGTATACTTGCTTCAGTAATAGCTTCATTTCCAGAGTAAGTTCTGGTGAGATTTCAAATGATTCATTAGGAAGAGATTTTGAAAACAGTTACCTCATTTTACATAGTTATGCACGAGCTGGTAACAGATACCAAGCAAGGTTTTATATTGCACCAGTAACTGCAGGCGATACAGATAGAGAAGTGTAGCTATTTTTCACTCCCAGTTTAACATATGTGTAATAGTCTTCCAGCCCGAGTTAACTGAACACCAAAACAATCAAAATCACAGATGCATCCACCAATCATCTGTTTTAGCTCTCGCATTACTTGCTTCTCTTCAAAAGACTCAGAGCTGGCTGCAGGACTGTGTTTTTTGTTTTTTTTTTAAACATCAATGTCAACACTCAATTTACAAGACAGATGGGTTATTCCCCAGCTGCCAGGCCCATAAGCCTCTTGGCCCTCCACTGGTTCCTTCCTTCCCTTGCATCAGTAAAAAAAGTTTGTTGGACAAGACAGGCCTCAGTAAGAATGAATGTAGTAAATTCATAGGGGTTTAGCTCACAAGTTACTGTCTGACATGCACAAGGAACAGAATTCAGATCCTTCTGCTGGCTTTGCAGAAATAAGTTAAGCAGATATTCCTTTCAGTATCTCTGGTTAAATCTCTCTAGAGAGATGACTTTGGATTATGCCTTCATTGAAAAACATTCCTAATACAGTTACAAATAGCAGTGTAAAAGCAAAGCTGTTCAATCTTGGGCTGCTTTTTTATCTTTGATAGAAAACACCAGCCTGCAAGTTTCTACACTTTCACAGACCTTTTTTTAGGGTAAGAATCCTCCCTGCATCTCAGTGAAGTTATGCTCTCCTACTGAGACAAGGTCTAGAATAGCAATCCATTTTAAATAGCTACTTTTCCAGAAGAGAAGCACAGTTTAAAGATCAATGCACTTTAGTTCTGGAGCACTGATCTGCTGGGATTGAAAAAAATTGCCACCTTTCAGGCAACAGCTTTTCCAGAGGGTGAACAATGAATCTCAATGGTTTCAGAGAAAGATGTATTCTTAGTCTACATCTGAAGATAACGCAAGCAGATAACTTATCAGTATGTGAATGAAGCCCAGCCTTTCTAGTTCTCCTAAAATCGATCAGGATTGTGAAAGCCAAGGGGGACAGTGTTCAACAGAAAGAAGAGAAGTACCTGGCTCCATTGGAAAGCTTAAGGATGACCTGGTTCTTCAAGTCATAGACCTTGCCCAGCCAGCAGTCATAGGCTATGTAGTCACCATACATGAAAGGCTATGAAGAAAGCAGGAAACAAAACTATATAAATATCAACTCTTTTACTTTGAACCATCAGGTAAGTATCCACATAATGCAGACTAGATAGCAATCTCAGAGGAACTTATGACAGCAACTGCAGATCTTGCTGTAAACTGGAATCAAGGTACATCAAAGTCTTCCTGACTGTCAACTCATAGCCTGGATTATCCAGTTAAACAACTCAGGCTTTCTCTGGGATTTTTTTTCTCAGATCTTAAACTTAAGTCAAACGTCCTGTTCTGTTCAAGAAGTGCTCTGCAAAGTAGAGGCATACTCACACTTGCCTTCAGTTAATATTAACAATTATTTTTTTATCACTAAGACTCATCTTCCATGCCAGAGAAGCTTGTATCCCACTGCCTTTCCACAGGCTGTCTCTTGAGATGGGTTGTGACACTCCTGCTCTTGACCCCCAAATTATCTTTTTCTCAGAGGAAAAATAATGATGAAATCCTATCCCACCTGGTCTCTGAAAATCACCCACCTGCTCAAGAGGGAGAACCAGATACCTTTCAGACTGTTCCAGCTCAACAAATATGCTCTACTCATCTCAGCATTTTTATAGCCTCTTTAAATAGTAACAATATTGCAGCTCAAAAGCTCTTTGCCACTGCCATGGGGATGCCCCAATCGGGCTGTCACACCAGCCCATCTCAATGCAGAAGTTCTCACTCAATTTAATGTCAACCTAGCCTTTCAAGTCAATTTGGTCTCAGCAATGTGATCAGAAACACAGCACATATGGGGAGACGAGGTGATGCTGCATCTTCTTCCAGGGAGGATGCCTGCAGAAAGTTTAAAATAAAACCAAACTGCAGATGCATCTTGCACAATATGGATGCTTCCCTTGCATGAGTTACTTGAAATACAGAAGCATCCCTCCAAACCACCAAGCCCTGGCTCCCACATGTATTTTGGCTGCATTCTCACCCAGATATGTTGCAGGTCTTTGCTGTTGACAGGGTAGAGGATGCAGTTGGTTCCTACCAGCTTCACAGCACACTCTATGTTGACATCAATTACAGTTCCACACTGGCTGTCCTGAAAACACAGAAGAGAAAAAAGGGTTTATCACCTAGGGAAGGTCCTACAAACGTGCTCTGTGTACAATTTGGAAGTGCAGAGCCAAGTAAACTTTCAAGATTAAACCCCTTCTTACCCTTCAGGCCCTAGTTCTGAAGGGACATTTCACATGACCTTAAGACAATGCAGAAAGTGAGATCACTATTACAGACCTGTAGTGTTTTCTTCCCAGTTAAAACTGGCAATGGCTTCTAAAGCAGCAGCCCAGAGACTCCTGCATGTGGTCAAATAAGTCGACACTATGTTAGGTGTTTAGTATTTATTTGCTTTAAAATCTGCCTGGCTCCTTGGTCTATTCAACTGAACAGATCTCTGCAACTCCATAGGACCATTCTGCAGGTACTGCCCTGAGTCAGCAAAGGTAGGGGTAGATCATGAACCCCAGAACAAAAGAGAAATTCTTTAAAGCTATCTGTGACTTCTCATGTAAAGCTTGATTTTGTAGGACATTATAAATGGTCTTCACTTGCTGCCATATTAAAATTTAGCCAAATTTCAAGGTTTCAAGCCAGATAATTTACAGTTCATCCCATTACAAGATGGTTGTAATTATCTCCCTCACTTTTTAGCAAAGTTTTAATCTTTTTTGTCCTCAAGAAAATAACGCATGCTGTCAAGAGCCTTCTGGGGATTGTTTGGCAGGGAGCACACAATATGCACGTTGCTCACACATATGGTGGAGGCCCACAAGGAAGGGCTGCTAACCCAAACACTGTCAAATGCAGCAGCTGCCCTGGCCTCCTGACAGCTGGGACAATCGATACTCTTCTTTAATAAAGACCACAAGTCCATTATAAAAGCTGACTGAGGGCCAGCATGACAAATGCCCTGGTATCAGCAACTTCTGAAGCTGTCCTTATCTCAAACATCAAGGTCTCTTCTCCAACAGGACTTGAGCATAACACTCAAAGGGCTTATATCCTATGAGAAGTGGATTTGTTTGCTCAGTCCACTTATAAATATGCTGTTCTTTTGACCACATTAAATATTTATTCAAGGCTTCCACTCAGAGCCCTGGGCAGCCCTTTTGGGAGTTCAGGAGTTTGCTCAACTCATCCAGTCTCATCTTGGGGACTGGTAGTCAGAGCAAAGACACCCTACAAACACCTGCAGCCCAGGATAATTCCTGGACAGACTGCTCAGCCCATTTGGCTGGCTTGCTTACCACCTGCCTGCTGCAAGTCCTCTTCCTCACATCACACAAATCCTGTGCTCCACAGCCCCATGGCTCCCGAGGAGGTGGCGATGCGGAGGGAGCATGTCCTGCCCCACACATCGCCCATGCCTAGGTGTGCCAGCATGGCCAGGAGGGCTGGGAGAGCCAGGCTGCCAGAGCCCAAACCAGCAGGGGTTCATTCCCCCCAGCCGCTCCACATATCACTCCCTTTTCTTTCTAGAAAGGCTGGAAAGCAAAGGGAGCCTTTCCCAGCTATAACTCCATCATGACAGACAGCAAAGCCTGGCATAGCTTGCAGCCTACACAGGCTGCCAAGAAAGAGCCCAGCAGAGCTGAGCCGTAACTCTCACCTGAAAAGGGTTTGCCAGAACTACATTGGATTCAGAACAGCTGCTGCCAGCATGACTGAAGCAGTAGAATGAGCAAGGCCTGCTCAGAAGTGGCACCTGCTCAACAAACCCACAGCTGCTGTAGGCTAGAGCACAGCCACCTACCCCACTTTTCCTCCAGATTAAGGTAAATTAAGTATGCCCAGTTCACCTTCTGCCAATGGTTTGCAGTTCAGGCCCTGTGTTTTAGATTACTTAGCCAGAACCAAAAAAAAAATTAAAAAATCAAGAAACAAATTCCTTCCCCTACACAGAGCATTTCAGAATTATTTTTTCCTTTGTCAGTAGCCAACAGCAGCTCTGACACATCATACAATCCAAGACCTGCTGTTTCTGTAGATTATCTTGTCTCTGGGCCTAAACCCTTCTTTTATTGATGGTGAAAAAATAACAAGTAATAAATAATACCAGGACTGGGATGACACACAGCAACACCTTCTGCCCATTCTCTAAGTGAGTTTCCCTACGGAGAAGGTGCCTGCACCACCCTACAAGCCTGCCTCCCATCTAACACAGTTGGGTGCTATTAGTCATGAGCAAGAGCACCAGGTTTAGTTCAGCTCTTCTCCCTCCAGTTGCAAAATGCTTGAGCAAGCACAGAGCACTGTCTGTGGTTAAGAAAGCAGAGCTCAATGTTATGAGCAGCCCCAAAGCTACAGGGCTGTTGAGTCACAGCTCTCCTCCCTCACTTGCCACTGAACCTTTGTTTTTCCTGAGTTTATTTCACTGTCACACAAAACATTAGCCCCTGTTGCAGGCAGCAGATTTGCAGGCTGAGGGGTTTTGCTGAATCACTCCATTAGATTATAGCAGTGCTCAGCAATGCAGTCCCAGAGCAAGAAGTTGCCAACTTGTCTCTTGTCTTCCCAGGAAGGTCTACAGCCAGAGCATGGCTCCCCACCAGCCTGCCTGAATACAACTGTCCTGTCCACTAGATGCTTCCATTAAAGGAGGGGCCAAATGAAGTGAGCAAACATTTCACAGTTCTGTTACAAAAATCAATTTCCATCAACCCCAACAGCAGAACTGGAAAAGGGAGGTGACTGATCTTCATTAGAAAAGTTGATGGGTTCAAGCCCCACTCACACCAGAATTAAGTGCACTTTCTTCCTGCTTCTTCAGGTACCCTGACAGCATGCACCATATTGGACATATTGAATATTTAAGGGTTAAATGGATGGAGAAGTGACTCCCTTCCCCATCAGAGAGAAGGCTTTAAGGCTGACCAGCAAACTCCCATCTGAGCGAACAGCAGCTAAGCAAGCATAGGTTTCAATCCCACATCTAGCTCCCATCCTTCTACTCTTTCCGTCAACACTTTTCTAATAAGGGGATCTTCACACCACCCTCTTATTCCTTTATTTAAAAGGGACAGCATAGCCCATCACCCTTTGAAGCAACAAAATCCAGGTGTCCAACAGGTTACACAGACCTACTTCTGTTTTCTCCAAATTAGCATATCACCTGGAAAAATGAACTCTGCCACTTTCACCACTTCTCACCCAGCTGGATTAGACTTACAGGCCCAACTGCATTCAGAGAAAGTTATCTCATTTTATGCATTACCCCCTGAAGCAGTCTTTCCCCACACTGAGTGCTCAATAAGAAGCACACAAATTTGAGTCAGATCTCTTCTCTTGAGGAACAGAGGATTTCAAGTCCTTCCCACTCAAGGTTAAAAACAAGCCCTAAGAGAATATGGTGAATACAAAGTAACTTCCACACTGCATTTGCCAGGCCAACTGGTGCAGGGCAACCATCCCACTTCCTGAATTTGGCAGGCTGACACTTGCAGATTCTCTATTTTAAATGCTCTTGTAATTTTTGGAATAAATCTAATTAACAAGTGAAGCTTTTCTTTGGGATAGAAGGGATTTATTGTTTCATTTACCATTGACATTTAAAACTTAGTTGAGGATAAGGTGAAGTATAAGTTATCTTCAGATTTGCTATGCTTTTGAACAGAGAGAAGAAAATGAGTTATACCCTCATCATTCTATCAATTAAAAAAATTATCAGCCACTACTACAAATGGTCAAGCAAAAGCCAGTGTTTAAACATGCAAACAGACAATAAGTAAGCATGCAAAACAACTGCTGGATAACATACCTACTGATACATGTGCAGCAAGCCAGAGAAGCCAATTTCTGCTCAGACAGAATCATAGAATGGTTTGGGTTGGAAGGGATCTTAAAGTTCATCTAGTTTCAACCCCCCTGCCATGGGCAGGGACACCTTACATAGATATGGAATGGAATTTCAGTATGGAAATTGCAAACAAAAGCAGCACATCCATGTTTTCCAAGAGAAGAACAACTTGCCGTCCTGAAAGCTTAAAATGACTAAGAAGCATTGGAGAACAGTTGAGAGGCAGGACTCAAAGCATCCCTCTGAGCAAGAAGGATACACTAGAGAGTCCAGCTGTGCCAGGTACAATGGCATGAACAGCTGATATTTCAATTTGCTAGCTGTTCATTGTTTTGGATTAGGACACTTTCATAAACCTGCAGTTTTAGTAAGATACTTGACTCCAAATTTCCACTTCAAAAAGCAAGTAAATTTAAGGAAATATTTTGTTTCAGCATTTTTCAAATTACCCTTCAAGTTTTTCCTTCCTTTTTTTCCCTCTTTGGAACATTCTGTGAAAAAGGGGTGGGTTTACTTTTTCTTTTTAATTGACAAAAAAGGCTTTATTTGAAAAAACAAAACACTGAGGTCAGAGAATGGCCTTTGCCATCCCTGCACCAGGCTGCACACCATGTGGCACAACTGCAGCAGTTAGTGGCCAGCTGCCTGCTTCATCACAACCTTGGTAGCCACATTGCTGGAAGCAAGTCAAGAGAAGATACAGGCGTGCACATGGCAGGCCATATGGCTCAGGGTTATAGGTTAGGTGTGAGCAACAACAAGAAATTGCCAACCTAGCCAAGCTCCTAAAAAGACCACGTCGCATCTGATAATCAATACAGAACAACATTGCAGGTATTTCCTACACAAAAAACAAATCCACACATCTCTGATAAGCACAAATGCTGTACAACTACGACAGAATGATAGGACTTAGTATCCAGAAAGAGTAAAGGTCATGATTATAGGCTGCTGATTAAGAATCAGCTTACTTTGTCAACATAGCTGTGTCAGATGCTTCAGCAGCATTGGGATTTGCTGTATTTCTGGAGAAATTGGACAAGATGGTGCTCACTGTAGATTGAGACTGTTTCCTCCAAATTCTCTACCATAGCACACCAAAAGGCACACAGCAGTAATGCTATCTGCCTCCACTCCAGCCTCCCTGTTAGGTGTAGGGCAGCAGGTCCACATCCCCCACATCTCAGAATTGATTGATTTAAAACTTAAAGGATGGCAGGGTAGACAAGCTTCTTGTCTCATTACCTCACATTATCAGGCTCGCTTGCTCGGGAGACCTTTGCAGATATGCAACAGTAGAGAGGCAGCCTTATCAGCATTTCATTTTCAAAGGATGCAGCTAGGTCTATCAAACACGCTAAAAATAGAACATGCTCAAAGCATTACTGTTCAGTTCCATTCAGGCAATTTGGCAAGTCTTAGAAATCCATGCAGCAGCATCACAATCAAAAAGGGACAAAGAAAAAAGCACTTACACTGGAGCTCATATGTCTGACCACATCACGAGGGACCACAGAGCGATCTTCAAGCTTCAGCTAAGGGAACAGAGAGAGACACTGAATTTAGTGACCCCAGACGATACTTAGTCAGAAATAACACAGCAAATACAAATGCACAGTATCCCAATCCTCCGGACTGAGGTTTTCAGCAGAGGATGCTAAGGCACTTCCATATACAGAGTTAACCCCCTTGGCATGTTTGCAAAATCCAGCTGACAGATCTGAAACACAGCAACCAGGTGATCCATCCACTACTGTGCTCTAAGTCAGCAGACACATCAAAAAGGGTAGAGATATTCTGACTCCTTCACCACTAAGTCTCCCTCTCCTCTTCCTCCACCTGCATCATTTCCTACCCACATCCAGTCTATGCACTAAAGACAGAAGACACAGGAAGAAGCACATCACATTAGTTGTGTCTCATCCTGCACGCTGTTCACCCAAGGTACCCCCCAAATATCTGTGGAAATCCTATTTGGCCTGAAACATTTTAAGCAAGGTACTGTACAATGAGAAGTCTTAGCTGGCAGGGGAGTCAGTGTCAAATTCACTGCAGCAAGCACTTGCCTTGGAAAATAAAAAAAGAAAAAGAAATGGCTGTCACAGCACTTAATAGCTCCCAGGTCCATGCAGGTAACACAAAACATTGATAAGAACATGGGTAAGGTCAGAGCACTGCCCATACTCCAGCTCCTGCTACAGTACTTTCTGGCAAAGAGCTACTGCTGGCAACAAAAGATGAGGCTGGAGCATCATTACATATTCTACATTAGTTCACACAGAGCTGTGGGCACCAGAAGTCATTACTGGTAAAGGGAGACATCACTTGATGACTCTCTAGTGATTACTGGTGAGTTAGCCAAGCGATGTCCTTCCAAAAATGGTCCTTCGTCAAGCTGTTTCAGTGATCTCAAGACTACTTTCAGGCTATTTCATTAAGTGTTATCAACAAGCTCAAAACTACAAAATGCAGTTGCCATTGAATACAGTAATACTAAAATGCTGCAGGATAATGCTGTAAACATGCCAACAGGGAGGCCACAAGACTGAACTCCAATTTCAGACTTGCTCAGTCTCACAATAACTCAGCTAAGATTTCCTTCTGCTGAACAGGGAGAAGTCTCATCTGCATTTCAGTGGTCAAAAACATATTTGTGTTGGTATATCATTCTAAGCCCTGCACTAATTACACACCATGTGTTTTGGGAAGCACCATGTGAATACAGTATCAAGGACTGAGCCTCTTTTACACCTCACTTTCGGAATCCACCTCTCCACTATTGCTGCATTTGTTACTTTTCCTTGTTGATCCCCAGCCCCAAATCCACTGTGCTTTGTTAGCATTTCATCCCAACCCACACCTTGGCTTACAGCCTGCTTTACTAAATTAGACAGAAATCTATAATCCAAGGACAGGATCCGGAATCAAACCAAAGTACCTGAGTATTTATTGCCTTCTTGATTGCATGTTTCAGTGAGAGAGGAAGAGAGCCAGCCAGCTAGGCTTTTAGACCCAACTTCTAGAGTCAGAACTCCACTGGAATGAGAAACCTGAAGCCTCCCACAACCCATTTCCAGATTGTGGGAGTGTTTTCATTGCCTCCCACATCTCACTGGGGTATACAGATAGACATCAATTTTTATACAGCTTTCTAAAATTATCTGTTAAAATAAGTACTGTATAGATAGCCTCTTAACATCTAGAATCAGGCAGCAACACTCACATTCCAGTAAGTACTCAGGGGTGAACAGCAGTTTGAGTATTTTAACTGGAGTTCTCTTGCTGCAGAGCTCCAAGTGTATAATGATACTTTCACTTCAACATGCATTAGGGCAATTTAATCTCTGACACGTGGTGTTTAAATTGATGCATTATGTTTCAACATATCATTGAGCCACACTGCTCTGTTCTGTATTAAACAGTATCTGAACCCAGACTGACAAAATGATCCAATGCTACCTGGCAGCAGCAATGTTTGTGTTAGTCAACTCTGTTAAATCCTAAGAGTTGTAAATGAGTAGATTTCCCATGCTGTGATCCTTCCTGAAGGATATAATCACACAAATTCTTCCCAAAGCAAGGCATAAAACTTCCTCTGCAGTGGGACTACATTTAACCTATTTCCAGATCTCTTGATTTTTAAAGGCCACACAACTATTTTCAGCTTCATGTGCCAGACCCACCTGCCTCAGTTGCTAGGATAAGCAAGCCAAGTAGTAGGCAGAAAGCCAGCATCAACAATAAATACTTAGCAGGTCTGTCATCACACAAAAGACTGTCAAAACCCAGAAGAAACCCAACCAGAGGAAGCCAGAATGGCTGTTGATGAACACATGACAGTTCAGTCATTCCTCCTCTCATCTGTTATACCCAGAGTAATGTGTTCATCAGCCAAAGGTCAGCCCCCTCACTCAGCAGTGAGGAAACTCAATATTGGAGAAGCACTTTTAAAATAGGTACTTACAGCTCAGTTGCTATATTTACCACTATGAAAGTCAGTATTAACATGATTAGTTTTATGTTCTACCTGTGTGCCTTGATAATAGGCCCAAGAACAAGAAATACCAGTTCCCCAGAGATGCTCCTAGCTAGTCCTGCACTCCTCTATGCCAAGGTGTGCTCAACACTCTCCAAACACCTCAAATGCAAGGCATGTTTTGTGTTGCCTTCTTAAAAAATAAAATTCACATTAATGTATGTTAAATAAGGCAAACCAAAGACATTTTATCCAGGCAAAAAGGGATGGCCAACACCCACCCACCAGGAGTCAGTTACATTGTTTAGTGTGCTGGCTGCAAAAAAGTGGCAGAATACACTGGCACCCATTTATTTCCTCCACTATTCAGATGGTCTCTTGGTGTCAGCACTGAATCAATGCCCGAGCTCCACAGCAGATCTACCAGTTAAAAGGCACCAGCTGTAATCTGGAGAACACCTGGTACTTCACCAGGTCTGATGATGCTCTCGTACCAACACAGCAGGAGGGGTACAGAAATTTTGATTTCACATACAGAACAAGCACCAACAAGAGCATGTTCCCCTCCTCAGCTGAGTCACCTCACCTCAAATGAAATAAGGTAGCCATCACAGCTCTCACCTGAAACTGGGCAGACTAGGAGAGAAGGACAGACATTTCTGCCTAGCTGCTGAGCATTAACTTACTAAGCCTTCATAGCTTCTTGCTTCAAACCATTTGCCTAATTTCTTAGCACAAGCTTGTCGTTTCAAGCAAAATCTTTGTGGGTTTTGTGTTTGCTTTTTTTTTTTTAACTGCTGAGGTTGGGAGATATATCTGTGACAGGAAACTGGATCCTGGCTTTAGCAAACAATTCAGCAGCTAGGTGTAAGCATCCTTGAGCAGGGGTGTGCTAAGCTCACACTTAACTCTCTTGGTTTAACCTCTCAACTCCATAAAGCAAATGGGAGACACAGGACCAATTTTCCTCTTCAACAGCTACCTTCTGACAAGAGATCAAAACCTGAGCAATTTATTTTGATGATTTCGACTAGCCACCAGTGTCAAGTATTGTGGCAGGTAAGTAAGTAGCAATCACTTCTGAACTTTAGTGACAAGTAACAGGAGTTGCGGAGACTGGTATAGGGATAACTAGCCCTGGTTAGTGTGTTTCTAAAAACCAGTACTGGAAGTACTCAGTAATGACATAAATCCCTGGTCACTATCTGCAAATTTAAAAGCAGAGCTTAAATTCACTAATTAGCTGTTCAGGTTTGCTTGTAACATCACTGGTACACAACAGTGGACAAAAACACCTCTCCACAGGCTCCAGCAACCACTCATGCCCACCACCCCAAACGTTTATTATGCAAAAGGCAAAAGACAACACATACATGCTTACTGCCAGCACATCTCTTCCTTTCCTATTCCCATACAGTCTCTTTTCTGCATGGGGCAGCAGTCTTGATATTTTACTTTAGGATAAATAAAAGAAGGTAATTCTGCCTACAAATAGCAGCATTTGGTTTTGCTACTGCCACACTTCAAGAAGGCAATGCTGTCACACGAGATAATTATAGTCTCCTGCTCCGAACAACCCACTAACAGAAGCTGGGGGACAAGCTTAAACACAGAAGGGAACCACAGTTTTAAAGGCTGAATGCATCTACATGCAGTCATTGGTTGTTCAATCTCAAATACACCAGCATACCTTTTGCACAGGCCCCCTTACCAGCTTTCAGAGGAGCTGACTACTCAGTGGACCTTGCAGGTTCAGCTGGCACTTGGAACACCAGGAAGGACAGGAGACCTTATCACTATGACTCATCATCACCCAAGGCTGAACTTCAGATCACAGTTCCTTGATCTTCAACACCCAGTGACACATGGACTTGGAAGCACACCTTTCACCTGGATCAGCCATAGTTTTACAACTGCCTTTCTGCTCAGCTACCCAGCAATACAGGGTGCACCCTGGCTATGGAAGATGACACCTGATCCAGTATAAAGCTTGCTAATAGCAACTTTAACAGTTTAAGTTCACGCTTGATCAGCGCTGTCTCGTATAACTGCAATGCCTGACCAATAAAAGAATAAAATTTGCTCAAGAGTGCTAGGGTGCTAGTGATCCCACAGCCTCTACCTCCAACGCAATCACTGAGGCGAGGAGAACATTGGTTTCTATTCAAGATGCATTCCAGATTTTATCTTCCAAAACAAGAGTTCTGGGAATAAGCACATAAGGATGGAGAAAAAAAAAAAGCACACACCTACCTTCCCTTGGTAACTGCTTATAAAAATGGGAATACAAGGCACCGCAAAAAAAATTGAGGAAAGCACAATGCTAGATATGGAACTCTCTACAATTACCTGAACTGCTATATGATGGTTGAGAAGTTTATCCAAGTAAGAGTCAGAAGTGAACTATTTATAGAATTTGCTTCTGCCATTTGAGTTAAGCAAGGACTTGGCTTGCAGTGGTCACCACCAGGAGGGCAGGGAAGCCAGGCTTTGACCTGCACAGACCTGCTACCACTATTCATTCTGGGCTATTTCTCCATCTGACATCCCAGCACTTTCCTCATCTTGTGTAACTGATCTCATTTAAACCACTGCTCCCAGGCTCACCTCCTACATTTGAAAAAAAAAAAAAAAGAAAAAGGAAAAAAATTACCTGCAATTTTGAAAGGCTGTCTCATAATAGGGATGATGAGTTTTCTCAGTGGGACTAAGAGAGAAAGCATGAGGGGAAAAATAATAAATAATGCCTTTTGGATGTATTACCATTCTACAGTCTACTTTTTCATCAAGCCAAAGTATTTACACAAAGAAAACATGTCACACTTGTCTTTTCTCTTCTGTGCCAATGGGCAGATGTCATGATGGAGGAGAGATGAACTAGATATCTGACTTCTGTCCAAGTCTAACAGGATTTTAGACACATATTGAGGTTTTTTTGAACTGCACTGCAGAGTGGTCCCAGCAAGTCAGCTGGCTGAATCTGTTCTGGAGTTAAAAATTAACCCAAGCCCAGACATCCCTCCAAGTCACTGACTCCAACTGCCAGTGTCCTACAATCTCCATGTTAGTGTTTTTGTTTTGAAGGGACATCACCTATGTGTTAGCTTGGAAGTTGTCACAGAAACTTGTAGCATCAATGCTCAGAGGAAAAACAAAAACTACAGGTTAAGAGCAAACCATAAGGAAAGAAGTCTACTGCAGCAACAGGTAACAAGGCACTGCAAAGCTCTCCAAACACCAGTACAAACTCAGAGGATGCTCCATAATCACTTAAAGCTAAATCCAAGTGCCTGATACTGTGAAAAGATACAACCTTGCCTCATTCAGTTGAGAGGCTCCTCACAGGTCTTTTGAATGGCCTAGCCTCAGCACCTGGAAGTCTGTGTAAAGCAGGACAGTGTACTGTATTTCCATGCCTGGTTTCTAAACCTGAAAGCAATTAGGTCCTTTTCTCCAATGGTGAAGCTGTGATTTGGAAACCTATACCAGCTAGCATCAGTTTGTGACTGGGACCACTGCAGGGCTCTTACTGGAGATTAAGGGGAAACTTGCTTACCACATGAAGCAGCTCCTGGCCACCACAAGCTCCAGTCCTGGGCACTAAGAGAAAACAAAATGGTGCCAACTGATGCTATGGCTGGCTGTAACCTGGAGCAGCTCCGCAGCTGCCTTGGTGCAGAGGTGGTTGCAAGACAGGTGTTCCTGGAGGTGGGACAGGAGGCAGCACAGCTGGCAGCAGGCTTGGCAGCAGCCAGCCCAAGACAGCATCCCCCGTTTAAATATTTTTTTTTAACTCTAAGGTCTGATTACACACCCAAATTCACTTCAGCTAAAACAGTAGCAGAGCAATCATCTCAACACAAGCTGTTTTTATTTAAATCCAAATGAAGTGTCTAAAATAGCAAGTCAGCTGTCCAAATATAGCATGGATACAGAGTTAGATGACAAAGGTTCAGAAATTCAAAGACCCAGAAGATCTGAAGCTAAGATATTTTTAATATCATTTCAGTATCAACATATTACCAGGGGCATCACATACTACTCTCGGGAAAATATGTTCCACATACAAAGTTCACTTCCCTTGAAACACTTCTGTTACATCGATCATATGGCATTGCACATAAGCCATCTAAAAAGGAGGAGGAGAGACGAAGCAGCAAGAGCACAGAATCCCATGGAAGCTCAGATTTAGTTCACACTGTGACATTTGAAGTGGCACACATTGCTCCACTTCAAAAACTGGAGGTTTTCAACCACACTGGATTTTATGGGGAAGGAATAGGGCAGAATAGCACAGAAGAAAAACTACTGAAAACTTAAGACTCCTGAGAACCAACATTCTACTACCCAGAAGAGTTGAAAAATGAGCTAGACAATAGAGAGGGTTTTAAAAGCAACCCTTGAGGGATGCAGCTGCAAAACTAGGAGAATAAATCTTCTGCACTGATTGGCGCAGAACTTCTGCCTGTGACAGCTCCTGGCTACTCCTACATGGCAAGCACATGTAGTCTGTGGCTGTTCCAGACACAAAGTTCAAAATCTGTTTGAGATGGGAGGTTATGGAGACTCCTGCATTAAAGAACTATATCCTTCTAGGACAAGGTCTAGGCTTCTGCCTGATCAAGTAGTAGATACCGGAGCAGTATGTGGCTTCCAACAACCTACTATAGAACAGTCAGTCATCGCTCTGCCACACAACTAGTGCTTTTCAATGCTTTTAGTTTTTTTAGCCATTTTGCTTTTTAAAATCATTCTACATTTTCATAATATCATATCATTTGCCATCTCAAAGCATTCAAAGAACTACAAAGGAGAAAATATCTAGAGTTACTTGAGAATTGCACCAGGAGATTAAAAAAAAATTGTTCAACATGGCCTGTATTGAACTAACATTCAAAAGCTTTCAGTGAATCAGGAACACACAGTTCCCCATTTGGACTGGTCAAAGTGAGAGAAGGACAGTGAGCAGGATCTTTGTTTCCTATATTCAGTGCAAAAGAGTCCAAAAGCTTGTTCATGAGGCTGTTCTGGGAGTGTAAAACACCATTTTGCAAAAGGTTAGGTTGATGCTTAACTTCAGCTGCAGGAAGAACAGAACAGGGGAACGCAAGGAAGTGCTAAAATGCTCTCCAAAACTGAAACAAATGCTTTAAAGGACTTCACAGAAGCCAAGATGAAATCAAGACAGCTTTGTATTGCATGCATCACTACCTGCAGGCAGTCAACTGATAATGTATTACAATTCTTTTGTTCATGCAACTAGCATATCTGACACTGCCAACCATCCAACATTCAGCACATTCACGACTAGCAGCACAAACTAGGATTCACCACTAAGCCTACCCCCAAGTAGTGCCTGTTACCAGGAAACTATTGTGGACTTAATTGTACAGTGCGGACATAACACTTCTTCAGAAAACAAGCAAAAGGCTTGACCTAAAGTAGGATTTCCTAATTTAGCTCATGAAGATCCCATTGCTGGTAGGGATGAACATAGTTTCCAGCCCCAGGCCATCACACACTGCTCACTAAACTTGCCTGTCACCAGCTGAACATCTGCAACAGCTTTAAGGCCCCTGTACTAAAGGGACATGAATTTTTATCAAATTACACACCAATTGTTTACTAGACTGCCAGAGACAGGCAGCACCTGTAGTCTTCTGAAGAGTCATTTAGGAAACACCTGGCAGTGACTGCATGGAAGGCAGCAGAGGAGAAAAGCCTTTGCAACACCCACAGGAGATCACGCAATCTGAAAAATGAGAATTAAATCATTGGCTCCACAACACTTTTCTTTCAACACTGCTAGCAGTGCAGGAAGGCTTGTTACACAGGTAGCTTCAAAATCCAGCTGTGTCATTAGTTGTTATAGTCTCCCAACAGAGCAAGCCTCCCCAGGGACCTGCAACTCTCATAAGACAAACTGACAGCTCTTTAATTTGTCTTTATGACATATTATGGAGACACAGAAACCTGAAGTTGTGCCACTCAACTGACTTCCTTCCAACTTCAAGCTGCAGCTTCCTGAGCCTCCCTTACCTACACATCTACCTGCAAGAGACTTGTAGCTACTTTTGTGCCTGCCTACATCTCTGATCACCATACCTGTTGGGTTTTTTTTTACCCTCACCATTATTTTTGGGTAGTAAAGTTCTTTGGTGGCAGAATACCCTTCCATCCTCTGTAAGTTCAAAACTTCCACAGCACAGTTCTGGTCCTTCACTCACAGCCATATGCTGCATCATCTTTCTACTCCCC
>JANZLQ010000002.1:30095928-30111036 GCA_026212715.1 Elanus axillaris | reverse complement strand
AACTCAAAACACAGCACTGTACCAGCTACTAGGAAGACACTTAACTCTATCCCAGCTGAAACCAGGACATCCTCCCACAGCCCTTTGCAGTACTATCATTTCCCTTGCCATTTTTAAATGTTTTGTTTTCAAATCTCAGCCAGAGAAGCATAACCTGGGAGTATAAAGCCATTAACTACTTCTGGCCTGGAGTCCAAGCAGCTGAAGGAGGCAGATTTTCCTAAGGCTTCAATCTAAGAAGGGCTGTCTGCCCTCACAGAGCTACTTCTCTCTTTACAACAAGAAATAATAACCTCACTGAAAATCCATACAGAAGGGTTTATGGAGCCTGTTGTATGACACCCTCAAGGGCCACTAAATATACTAAACACACTGTCAACTGATTTCAGCTCTTTATTTTTGTCAATGTTCAGACCTTTGAACAAGATAATGTTACTTTTCACAACTACCTAAAATTACAAAGAGCTCACAGTGGAACACTTACCTGTATTAGAAGTAAGTTTAACCCCAGGTTTTTAGGGAAACTTAAGCCAACATTTATATTTAAGCTGAAATGCAACAAGAAGGGTGTCCCCTTCTGTGTACCTGATAAGCAGTAACACAAACTTTGGCCAAGCCCCAGCAGAAATACAAGCCCCTTGCTCTCATCTCAGCAGTAAGTGATGATCAGTAGAGTTCATAATCTCAAAGTGATCATGAGAAAGGCAAGTAAAGTTTGCAATTGAATTCTACTTTTCTTCTACTACACACACCAATCACAGACCTCTCCACAAAGTTCAAGTAACACTTCAGGGTTGAATAGATCAAGAAAAACTGCAATTTTCCGCTTGCAGAAAACCTCAGCTTCAGAAGCCTAGTCCCACAGCAATATTGCAGAGACAGCATGTGATGGATAAATATTTCAATGGGGAAGTCACCATAGATTAGTCTTTCAGAGGACAATTATAAAAAGAGAATTGTGAAGATACTTGAACACTGCACCAAAAAGCATATTGCTAGATGTTACCAACAGTCTGGGCACTCAAACAACACTTCTTTTCATAATAATGGAACCCTCCTGCCTTGTGATGTGCACAAAAGTAGGGAACTGAAAAAGTGTAGTTTCTTGAAAAAAAAATCACTTATGGTGGGGGAGTAGCATGAGATAAAAACAATACATATCTATCAGTGTGACATTTTAACAACAGCAGCAGCTTTTGTGAATGGAGCACCGAGATGATTCAAGAAAATATTAGTTTCAAAACACTTCAAAGAGAATAGCTATCTCACCATTACAACATCTCTTGGCAGAGATACACAGCTTTCAATACATCCAACAAAGCAAGATAATGCCTCTCTCTGCTCAGACACACATTCAACACATCACTCAGATTTCACCCAAATGACATTTCAGTAGCACCTGACCCCAGTTAAAATAGCTATTTATAGCAAGGTGTGTGTCAAGAAGGGTAATTTCACCCATCACTTGAGGGCTGGGTGCAAATCACAGACCACATGTTGTCATTTATGATTAAAAGCTCTTCCTCTTCCTGGGCTCTAATAGAGATTTGCCACTTTGCTAAATCACAGCATAGCTGAACATGACAGGTGCCTGCTTTTCCTGAAAGTGCAAGATAAACTCAAAGGCAACATTTGAACAAGGCTAAGCTGGAAGTAGCAGTACTAGCTATGCACATAGCACGTACTAACCTTGCAATGTTCCTACCAGAGCCTCACTTCCTCATGGGAACATAACATTTTTTTTTTTTTTACTCTTCAGAACACAGATAATCCTGCTTCATTTCAAATACCCAAAAGCAATTTAGTGGAAAAAATGCCCTTTTAGCTCACATACCAGCATAATTCATTAGCAGAAAACCCTAAAAACCCAGCTCAACATCACTCCTCAGTTCAGATGCAACACTCCCAGTCTAGAAGGTCATACCTAACCAATTAAGCATTTTGAGAACATCCAGGGATTTTTTCTGATGAAACTGGAAAAATGAGAAGGTAAAGGGATGCCTTACCAGCTGGAGAGGCAAAGCATTGGACGGGTCTGCCACCATCCAGAGCAGGGTAGGGACCACTCTCTTAGGAACAACAAACATGCTATTGTTCTAACTTAACTCCCAGAGAAAAATGAAAATAGCAAAGATGAGGGATGTGAGGATAAATGGGTGGGGAGAAAGGGTCTTTGAGGTGTGGGGAGAAAACTCAACTTAATCAAAGGGCATAAACACTTAAGGGCCTCTGATGCAGCAAAATGGTATAAAAATGAAATAAAGAGCTATGAAAAAAGACCTGCTACCACAACAAACTTTTGTCTACAGTAGCAGTAACACACCTGATCCTCTTACAGCACAGCAGGAACCAGCTGAGCCAAGAGCCAAGCTAGCCAATACTTAAGAACTGCAATTTGGTGTCTTTTCTACCACACTCCATAGTACATACAGGTTGGACAATGCTTCTGTGACTGTCATTCTGTGCCTAATCCTTGATCTTTTGTTTTAAGCCTCATTCAAGCATTGCCAGCACTGTAGATCAGAGGCAGGCAATCTGAACTGAACTGCAGCTGAACTAAGTTAGCAGCACTAACCAGAACAGCATTTCATAAAGACTTCTCGGGCTACTTTCCAAAACAAGTATCACAGACTCTCCAGCTCCGGGGGTGTTCAGTTCACTGCCATCATCACATCAAGATGATTCTTCCAGCACCAAGGAGATGCCGATAGGAGCCGCACAGCAGACTCCTAAAATTGCTTGTGAATGCTTATGCAAAATGGCTTAGTACCATTAGCCCAAACAGTACTAAGCAGTTGTAAAGATTCACAGTGGTGGAAAGGAAGAGCTTTCTACCCTGAGTTTTTTGTCCCTTCCACACACTCATCCTTAGCAGCATAAGAGCACAACACTCATTTAGAAGAGCAGGAGACAGGAATCTGCTCTACAAACACCACCTTTAAAAGCTGATTTTTTCAGTCCCTCCATTTCTCATCACAGGCCTCCTGACACTAAACACTTACCAATGCCAGATTAGAAGAGATTAATTAAATTATCACAAGAGAAAGTTGAGGTTCACGTCAGTCACCACGGGCAGTGAAGTACACTCAATAGGAACTATAAGAGGTAGGGTGGGAGTTGAGACTGGTCTACCCAACTGACCATGGCCAAGAAGGTCAAATGCAGTTTGTTAAACCCAACATGCAGGGCTCACCACCAATTTCCAAATATCACCAAAACCACTAAAGGAAAAAAAAAAAAGCAGCTTTTGCAACAAGTGCTCACTTTACAGCAAGTATGCCAGCTATGGGAGTTCTCAGATAAGAGTATTTTGTCTACAAAACTGCCTTGCTTGCATGCTTGTACAGATGCTAATCAGAGAGACTGGTAATGTGAATAGAAAGCAACTGCTGGGGCAGAAACAAAAGAAGCCAAAGCATCACTGTGAGAGAGACAACTGTTAGGTGCAAATACACATTGGGTGTTTGTACCTGAATGCCAATTAGAAAGTGGAATACACAGAGTTAGCACAACACAGAGTCAGGCTACATTCACTACACTAACATAAGATATAACTCAATTATTTTAACCATTGTGCAAAAACAGATAGATTCTAAATGGTAACCAGTCTCTATGGATGGTAATCTGGTACTAAATTATGTCACTGAGAACAGAAAAAAAAATACAGACACCACAATTAAGAGGAAGCCAGGAACTTAGCCTGGATTTCCTCCAAAGCTCAAAGTGTCAACACTGGAAAAATCAGAAGGACTCCTCCAATTAAAAATGTTACACATGCATTACAGCGACTACATCAATTACCATATTTGTGATATTTATTTCCTATAAATTATTAATCTTCCTCTAAGATCCCCAACAAAACAAGAAATATGAGAGCAGATCACGTAATACTCCTGTGAAATACAAAAAATACTTGATATGGGAAATGTTAAGTTTTTATCTAACACTTGAGCTCAGATAAAAGCAGCCTCAGGAAAGAAACATTAATACCTTTCAACAAGGTACTTGAAGCTGATCAGGACATTCAGGGCCAATTCTGACCAAGAAAGCACCATGTGAGCTGGAGTAGGTGTGGACAAGGCCTGCAAGATGAGCAGGAAAAGAGCCTGTCTGGCAAGGAAGGTAGCAATATGCAGTTTGAGGGTGAAAAGAGAGAAAATTGTTGTGCTTCATCACATAATAGCACATTTATAAAGACAAGAAGCTATTTAGGAGCCAGGTTTGCCTTTTATAAGAGATGGGTATAAACTGCTTGCATGTTTATGCTAGAAATTACAAATTTTCTCATCAAGATTAGGACAGCTTCCTAATTCAAGAAATCAAAGTAAATGGTTAACTCTTTATGACAGACCTTCCCTGATGGACATACAAGCAGGCTGCTGCTGCAGTGATAGCAGGGAATGGCTCAGGATGCCCTCACTAGTACTAGCCTGGAGTGCTCACACAAGTCATCACAGGGAGTAAGTAGGGAGGGAGTTCCTGCCTGGCACACATTTTATTATAGTAAAGTCACCCTGTACTTAGCACTTTGCTTTATCATTACAGGGCAGGTTTTGTCTGTGAACCAAATGAGACATTCCTGTCATGTACCAGCACAATCCCCACCACCACACAAAACTAAACAGAAGAAGTTTCTAGCCCCAGAATCAAAAGGGCAAATAAGCCAATTCAGCTACGCAGGTCAGATGTTCTGAGTGAAAAGGAAGTTACTAAGCCAGTAGCACACTTTGAATCTGATTGTCTAATTTTTACACATAAAGTGAGATCTCAAAACATTGACAGCTGGCACATTAGGATGATAAAAATATTAATGTATTAAAAATCATTTTATTTAGAAACATGAAGTTTCTTTCTAATATAAGCAGCCAGGAATTCTGGCATTTCCCATGCAGTGTCACCTTCCCTGCTGTGTAATTCTGCAAGGGGATCTCTTTCTTGTATTTCAGGAATATACAAAGGTGCGTATCTAGGAAGCAACTTGCTTCATCCTGTGAAGTTTGCTCCAGTTCAGAAGGCTTCCATGGTAAGGATAATTCAGGTCTATGTTCATCAATCACAAGCTGCATTAAATATAACCCAAGGAGGAAACATTATATACTACTACACCTCCCTTAGGAAGAGCTTCCCAAGCTCTATGGAATACACCCAAAACATTGGCCAGCCCACCTTCTTACAGGAAGCAAATGAATCATCCACATCTGCAGACTTTGGAAAAAAAAACAAAAGCAGAAGTTTTCCAGGAAGGATGGAGATTCCTCGCTCTACCCCATTCCCATTTTCTGCTTTAAACTGAAGCCCACAGACAATTCACTAAGACAATATTGTACTTCAGCATGGAAAACCAGAGCAACTTTGACAACCTGTGCCACAAGGACAGAGAAAAGGCTTCTGACAGAAGTCACACGTGTCAAGGACAAAAATATGAAGAGGCAGTTCATTATGTACCATTTCCAGCCATTTACACAACTGTGTAATAACTCTAAATTTAGAAAATGTGGCTATTTTGTCTCAAGACTAATGCTGTTTCAAGGAACTTGGACTCAGACACTGAACAGAAGCATGAATATTTCTTGCAATAGTCATGAGAATTATTCACTTGGATTAGATACATAACCCACCTCCCAAGGAAAAAAAAACAAACCAGAAAACAACTTTCATCTTCAAAAGCAGACAGAAGGGCAAAGCCAAAGGACAAACAGGGCCTTGCTGGAAATCTGATCAACTCTGAACAAAAATATCAAGCAGTGCTCCATGCACACCCCAAATGCTGAAAAGCAAAGGTATGAGGGCAGAGGCCAGCAGCACCACCAGCCACCTGAGATGGGTAGCAGCTGGGAAGAGCAGCAGGGCCTCACACTGCAGGGGCTGAGACCTCCGACCCCTCTCCAGTGGGAGGCAAAGCCAAAGTGGCCATTTTAGTGTCATGTGGAAAAGCTGGATGAAGGAAAATACAAAGGCTCCTTGGTGATCAGAGTGCTACTCAAGCTCCAACTGCACTTCAGCATAGTTGTTGCCAACAATCCTCACAGGACTGAGATCTAGGACCAGTTACTTAACAATACATCTTGAGCCAAGAAGCCTGGAACACCCACTTGATTCTAGAAACACCACTATGAACTAAGTTAACAGCCTACATCTAGGCTGCTCTTCACTGACTACATTTCTAACCCAGCCTTGCAAAACCCACAGCTCAATTTATACCTAAACTATCTTCTAAAAATGCTAGGTTACTCAGTTTAGCTAATCATGTGAATAAAATCAAATCAAATTCCCCAATAGCAAGAGATACAGTATGTCATCTAGTTTCCATGCATCCCATTTTACACATATGCTAAATAACCAATGTATTATGGTTTGGGGTGAGAGTAATTTGCCCAGACAGAAGTCTCTAGCTATAACTGCACTCAGGAACATCAAAAGTTTTTCCACCAAGCAGACAACTCATGCTCTCCAGCCCTGGTCAGAAAGTGTCAAACAGCCAAGGCACTGAACACACACACACACACACCAGGAAAACACCACCAGGGCCTGGCAGCACTGATGCCAGCTGTCTTACCCAGAGTCACCTGAGGGGTAAGTTTTTGTCACCTTTCCAACATGCACAGCCAAGGAGGCACTGCCACATCATAGCCCAGAAAACGCTTTGAAGTAGAAAAGTTCTACTTACTAAGTATTCTTATCAGCAGAGAAGCAGCACCATTTCTTACAATCAAAATGATTAATACGCAAAATTCTTTATTCTCAAGTTATATCCTTTCAAAAGTAGGTAAAAAATAAATCAGTCATGATGGAACTCATTCCAGCTCTCCCAGTATTAGTGTATTTCACTAAGCAGAAGGTTCATCATCCCCTGACAAATGAAAACTGTACCCAGTCACTTCAACAGGAATGATGCACCAGGAACTCCCAGCTTTGAGCCAAGAAACACAGTTAAAAGCCTTAAGCTCCTCATCTTTTCAGCTGGTGATTAAATAGCCCTCTTCACTTGTCAGTCTCCAAACCCCTCCCTCACAAGCAGAAAAGCTAATAGCTTTAAAGGCAGTGGTAAGAACAAACCACTGAGGCTGCATTTGATGTGTGCTGAATACAGAACCACATGGTACCACTGTTGAAATTTTATTGTACAAAACACATGCTGCTTAATGGACCAAGGGCATAGCTACCCACTTTCTCTTCAACTCAAGAGACTGTAACCAGAGGCTGTAAAGCAATACCACTGCAAATGCAAGCTGAGCAGTGTTTCCTTGTTTCAAATTTACTCCTGTGAATTAAATTTTTTCCTGGCCTGGAAGCTACAGTAAGATACCAAGTGCCCCTGTCCTCTCCTGGCCTGCTTTGTTGCAAGTCCTTGGTCTCACCTCCTACCAACAGCCTTCACGCTGCCCATTTGTTTCACAACGTTACAGCACCAGCTGTTGAGGAAAGAAACAGAGGTCATGATTTTAAAGACAATGGCAAAAGCAGGGAAGAAAAATCAGCTTTGCAATCACAAAGAAGCCTACCTACCTAGAGAATCCAACATACATCTGTAGCAGGGAGATAGATGGTTGTTCAAAGCCCTTGGAAAAACTGGGCAAATTATTCAAGATGTAGCTTGATGTGTCCCACTTTCAAGATCTCGGCACACATGCACAAAAAGAATTTTTTATCTTCGCTTCTACCTCCTCCCTTTATAATACCCAAGCAACCTTCTACGCCATGCCAGAAGCTAACAAAGCAAGCACATCTGAAAACAAAACCCCCAAACTACTGTCTCATCAATATACTGCTCCAGACACCACTTCCACACATCTCTATTCATTTGTTAAAGTTTAAACCAGCAGGTTAGCATATACATGGTGCATGCTCAAAGCTCACAGCATACAGGCATCAGTGCTACTTAGCTTAAGTCTTCCCCAGAACCTGAACTGCACTGCAACCCTCCTGACATTCACAGAGCTTCTCTGGTGCAACATGCACCTGACTGACGGAGAAGGATGACCAAAGCATAAAGATGATGTCATTTCTTTAAAAACAACCCCTAAAAGTAAAGTCTAGTGTACGGAGGTACAGGATTTCTTATAGTCTTAAAATCCGACCACTCTCAACCCATGTTTCTGCCCTCGACCTACAAGTCATATTCTGTTAAGAGGGAGGAATTACATCTGCAGGTGCTTATTGGATCTCTCCAGTAAGTTGCTTTAAACCCTACACAATTAAGGGCAGAAGACAAATGTATCATCATCACCTGTACTTCTCATTACCTTTCCCACACAAGCACATATCCAACATACAGTTATCAAGTCCACATCTACCATCAGTATGTTTGTTTCCATCTACACTGCACTCTGAAGACTTCAGCCCAGTAAACATTCACAGTTTCCACTTGGGCCACTTCCATTGCCTGCTCCTAGCACTCCCCAAAGGCTGGGGCAGAAAGCCCAGCAGAGATGACTCCATACCTTTCTTTTTGCCAGTCAAATGCACAAGGTAGGCAAGAATAATCCTGAAAGGCACAGTAAGAGATGCTTTCTATTTAGAAACGCAGCTGAGCCCACAACACCCCTAACTGCACAAAGTTGGGCTGTGTGTGCTCTGGCTTACTACTGCAGGCATAGGATCCTCCATGCAATTCATTCAGCACAGTCTGAAAAGAGCAATATAACTAAAAGGACACCTGCTAACTTGAAACTCAGGCACATCTGAAAGCACTGCAGCTATTAGAGTTATCAGTAAACCCCACTACTTCTACTGCCAAAACCACATGTTTTTCATAGTATTTGATGTTTCTAATCACCTCTTAAAATCATTATCACTCTACCCCCCATATAGCCTCCTGCTCCCTCACCAGAAACACTTAACATTCAGAAAGAAAAAACCCTTACCCATATCTGTCAAAAGGTAAATCCCCCACCCAGTCCCAGGACCTTGCCATCAAGAGAAACTCACTTTTGCTGAAGTTTAACTTCACAAATTCAAGTTAGCAGTATATATTGGTTTCAGACAAACATGCACACATCTATTTAGCAGCCTAACAGCCAACAGCAAATGGAAAAAAGCCCAAACATTACCATGGAGTCTCTCTATGGATTTTTTTGTTCCGGAAGATGGAGTTAGCATTCTCCTACCTTGCCACAGGTCTAAAGATCTCAGGAGCAAGGCACAGCTACACTGGGTAGATAGAGCCTGAACTGAATTTCAGGTCAAGTGCTCTGGAGTGCTATATAAAAGAAGAAAGCAAATCCATCATCTCATATCTCAGTTCCAGGAAGCTCAGTACAGCCAACCTCAAAAGCAAGTGCAAAGATTTCATATTAAAGTATCAGCTCCATTTGGGCAAAACCCCAGCTCATGGTGGGAAGTAACAGTAGAGTGGTAAGAATGAGGCAGGTTTTTTCTAAGTAGCATTTAGGAAGGTGTCATCACCTTCTGAGCCTTTGAAATCCCCCAAGTAATTAAACAGTCAAACAAGAAGAGGCTTTTAGCTTTGCAAACACCAATTACTTCCCAGCACCAAAACAGATGATGAACATTAAAAATACTGTCTCTCCTCTTAAGAGCTGAGGACAGCTGCCACAAGCAAGCAAGACCTTGCCCCAAAAAGCATCTGTCAAAGCTTCTGCCCTTTAACTTCAATGAAGAACCTTCAGCCAAAAAAGGGACTTTAGAAAATTGCTTAAAGCTGTTTTTTTTGCAGAAATCTGCATTGGAGCAGCATCACATAAGCAAAGGAAGAACTTGTATGAGAAAGCTGCAGCAAAATTCATCACTTGCACAGGTACTTCAAAGCCTGTCACAGGCTTTGATTGATTCTTTCTAAAGCTTTTAGTGTACATTAGTTTGTTTACTAGTCCTAAAAGCATTACTAATTTAGTTGGGTTTTTTTAAGCTATACCAGCACATTGAAAGCAAGTGCACCTTGGAAGAGAGCACATCACAAGCTGCTTGCTTGGGGAGAGGTTTCGTCCATTTTAAAAATAACACTCCTGTCTAGATTTGGAATAGTTATAATTAATTGCTTAGCCCAGGTGTCTACTTGCAACTCCTGAATTATCAATTCACACTGCACACTGTACACAAAACAGATCTCTATACAGTAATACCGTACACTATTTAGTACTCCTGAGATTTCCATACTGCAAGTTGTGCAGGATTCCACTTTTGCGGTAAAATATTAATGATGATCCCCAAGTCTATACTGCAAGAGCCAAACAAATCGAAGTAAAATGGGGAATCAACTCAAAGGTACATAACCTTGCAATGGATACTCACAGGATGGAAAGGTCACCTAATAAAGTGGTTCTATTTTACACAGAACTACAAAAATTCCAGTAAGCCTTTTCTCTTCTCCTGTCTCTAACAGCTACAAACATCGATGGTTTCAAAGAACTCCCCTGGGAGACTAACTGAAATGTCAGATTCAAGAAGAGGGTTAGATACAGCTTCCTCATGCAATAAACCCCAGTGTTAATCGTTTATGGGCATGGAATTTGTGCATTGCAACAAAACTAGAGTTTTGTGACCAAATGTGACCAGCATTTCCTCATGCCTCCTGAAAAGGACCCTGCCCATGCAAAGCAGAGCTATCCTTCTTCACCTGCTGTGATGTACTCACACTGCATCACTGCACTTTCAGACAGTGAACACCTTGCCAGGTTTCAAGATGGAAGATTTTTAAGGCTTTTTTTTCATCCCTCAATTGCAAATAGGCTCCACAGGGTCACTAGCTAGGATTAACATCTGAAGGGTGCACACTAGTGGGCTGGGATCCCAGCAGTGAGGGCTGAGAGTGACTGCAAAGGGACAAGGAGGGAAAAGAGACCTTCAGTAAAAGGAAGTATTTCCTTCTCCTATAGTACAAGCACAAAAAAATTGCAACTTAAAAGTTTAGGTCACAGCAGTAACTACATGGCAGAATTCAGACATGAAAAAATACTCATTAAAATCTTGAAATGATGCAAGTGTAACATCTTCAGAAACTTCTCCTGCAACCTTATATTCATGACTTAATATCTGAGGTCAAGAAATTACAGCAGTGAAGGGTGGAAAGGAACAGAAGGGCTGTGTGGGATGAAGCAAAGTTGAATTAATATAGACACTTGTGGAGATAACATCAGATAATTTCCAGCAAACAAGCTCACCAGCCACTGGATTATGTCTGAGGAGCCCTGTTAGTTTGAACCCATTTCCAAAGCAAAGCTGAATACAGTAAGAGAGCTGCCCAAAACCAAGTTGTATTCTGGACCTTACAAAACAAAAAGCTGCTAAAAACTTTAAAAAAAATTGCACCTTCACTCTTAGGCAATGCTGGGGCCCTGTAGGGTTTCCTACACATAAATCAATCAGCACCATGTGCGTACCACAGCATCACACCAAGACACTAGCACAAGCATTCACTCCCCAGGCAGACACAGAGCAGGAGGCAGGGAACTCTGCAGCCTGGCCAGCTGAAGGCCTTTAGATAAGGTGCTGAAATACAACACCTGCACTTTCCATTTCCCCCAGCTGCAGAAAAGGCATATCTGCCTTGCACAGGCTTTGTGAAAATCAAAGGTGGCAGAGAGCTCTGAGGCTTTCAGGTGAGAGGCAGGAGGAAGAGTAGCAGCATTTTAAAGCACCCCATAGGCCTTACTAATATCCAATATGTTTGAGCATTTTTTTAAAGTTTCCAAAGGCAGCTAACATGTGCAGCAGGAAGGCTAACCTACAGCTGAGAAAACCAGAAATTAAAATTCAGCTGGGTCTCAAGTACTCCTGCTAATTTGTTAAAAAAAGCATCAAGTGCTCATACCAGTTCACAGTACTTTCACAACCTGAGTTGCAAATTACATCTAGCATTGAAACACTACCATGAAGACAAGAGATACAGCTTTAGCCAGTCAAGAGGCACTGCTCTTCAGGTTTGTTGGGTCAGGCAAGACATGGATGGCAAACATATTTGGAAAGGGAAGCTTTCTCCTTCCAGGATTGCTTAGGTTTTACAATATTCAGCAACAATGATTTCCCAGTGTTTTAAATGGGGGAAGTGGTCATGGAAGGCAGGAAAGGAGCACACGGAGCCTGAGGGTAAGAAATCCTGGCCCTTCTTCTATTCACATCATTGTCATGATACTGCTAATGACTATCAACATGTGAATCAAAGGCAGGAATGTGCTCAGATATACCACTTCTTATTGGAGCAGCTAGTGGGGCTTTGTACCTTCTGCTAGCTCTATTTCAAGAAAAAGTTTCTATTACTCATTAACATCAGTAATCACGTGCTTGGGTTTAAGTAGCAGTCTGCCTACCATTTCCAACAGGAAAGAGCAACAGCAAGCGTTGAACTTCTAGAAGCAAGAGTAGAAGTGATTAGCCTATCGATTCCCTAGCTGAAAAAAAAATTACTGAACTGCCCACAGTTTAAAGACAGGACGACTCTAGGATTAAAGTTGCATACAGAAAGCTGCTTTTGACCTTTGGCTTGGAAGCCAAAGGTGCTGTTTCACTACCCCCAAAATTTGCAACAACTTTGTTTCTCCCTCGGTTACAACATTTGGTCTATCCAATACATGGGCCAGGGTTCATAGATCTTAAAGTGCTGGGCAAACAGGAGATAGACAGGCACCCAGCTTCCTACATGAAAGCAGGATCTAGCATACAAAACAGGCACACAATGGCACAAGATGGGGCTAGTGAAAGCCCTGGCCCCAGAGCACCTTTACTCTCTGCCCGTTACAGAATTAAGAACTTGGAGAATTAAAAGGTACTAAAAGGAAATAAAAGGGCGCAACAAGCACCCTCTTGACTCCATGGTTAAGCTGCGACCAGGACTCTACCATTTTTAAGGATGTCAAACAAGAACCTCACAGCCAAAGATGCCAGAAAGTCAGAGTCACAGCCAAAAGACGTATCTGCAGATAACAGCAGGCAACAGCACCCAAAAGCCAACAAACTTTAGGCCCAGGACAACCAAGTGGTGCCTATGGCTTGTACTCCTCCCAGCGTGGACAGTGACAAGCACATCAGGCTTACCTGGCTGGTTCTCAAACATTGGTGTAACCCAAAAAGGGCTGGGTCAGCAGACAGCTAAAAAAAACTGATTATAACCACTAAATGATAAGTCCCTCAACATATTTCCAGTGGCATCAGATTTGTTTTTAGCAACCTGAGCTGCAGCGCAGATCGTACACAATGCCTCTCAATTTTGTTAGTGGGCAGCTTTTCAAATGGAAAAATCAATATAAGTACACCTAAATTCCTCAAGCACTTAGGAAACTTCACAGGGTCTATTACCCAAGTGGTAAAGACGCCTACACCAGAGGAGAAGGACCATGAAAAGGAAAGACAGGCAGACCTTTTATTTACATAACTGTCTTTGATTTCTGATCCTCCCCAGTTTAGCTTTTTGTAACATTGCAAAGGGTGCAGTTACCAAGCGACTAGAGTCAGAGCTAACACTTCTGGATTTGGGAACCCAGTAACAACTCCTAAGTCCATGTTTACTCACCCAAATGGAGGCAGCTTTATTTAGATGCTGAAAACCACACTCGGGACAAATTATTGCTGCAACAGCACATGAAGATTTTATTGGAAGGTTGCAGTGATTGAATTGGGCTTCTTTAAAGAAGGAAGGCTTTTTTGGTTTTTTTTTTTTAAGGTAGAAATACATCACATGGCAATATCTTTTCTGAATACCTGTTTTCATTTCCCTTATCTCCAGTCACGTGTCTAATGACACTACCACCTAAATTTAGCTCATTCTGTTAGCACTCGCAATCCTACTGATGATGCCTGTAGGACTGCAACACACCTTTCTTCCTCCCAGTCTCCCCTCTCTCCTTCAGTGTACGGGGCCATTTCTGAAACAGCAGACAGCATACCAGAAGCCTCCCACTTTCACCTGCCACCCCAGAAGAGCACTCAGACCCACTCCGCTGCAAGGACAGTGCAGGCTGCCTGTTTTGTTCAGTGCAACGCCCATTCCTCGCAGGCCCCTTTGTGCTATATTACAGTGCCCCCTCGCTCGCTTTTGTCTCCATACTGTCAGTCAGTCTGTGCGAAACCCTGCGTCAGGCAAACTTTGGGAAGTGGGAACATTCTAACCCAGACCTACAGCTTGCGGTTCTTCAAATATAATGAAGAGGTCACAGATTCACGTATGCCTCATCCATGGGGGGTAAACGCTCACGTAAACAAGGGCAGATCCAAACCACGGTTACTCGCTGCCGAAATCTTTATCTAGTCGAGGTTTCCCTGGTTCAGCTGTTGACTCCCCTAAAACAGGCAATGACGACACTGTCCAATAAAGGCAGAGATACCAGCCCACATCCCCAGCAAGCAAGAGGGGTCTGGAAGCTCTCTCAAATCACCTTCACAGGCAGGCCTCTCCTTAGGCCATTAAATCCCAGCAAAAGAGCCGCACTTTGCCACCAGCGGCATCCGCGCCGGGCTTCCAGAAGGAGTGTGATGAAGGAAGGGAAAAGCATTTCAACCTCCGGAGGACACTGTCCACCTTACCCCACACTCAGACTGCTGCAGGCCGCCACTGGCGGGCAAGGACGGGGGGGTAACAGGAGAAGCAGTAATCACCCCCTTCCCGGGTGCCTCCGGAGCAGCCAAACACTGCAGCCCGCGGGGGAGGGAGCCGGCCGGCAGCCCCGCAGGCCGCGCAGGCCCCTGCCCCGGGAGGCCTCCAAGGCGGAGCCCCGGGCCCTGCAGCCGGAGCCAGGCCCACCCCGGGGCGGGGGTGGACGACGACACACGGACGCAGAGGCCGAGCCCGGCTGCGGACGGCCCCCGCCCCGGCGGGAGCCCGAGGCCGCCCCGGTTACCTTGGTCTCCTTGACGTGCTGCTTGATGCCCTCCGGGTACCACTGCACCCGCACGTAGCCCCGCCGCAGCGGGCTGGCGCGGCCCTCCTCCGCCCCGCCGGCCCCGGGCCCTCCCGACTCGGAGCCTCCCGAGCTGGCGGCGCCGCCGCCGCCGGTCCCGCGTCCGCCCTCCTCCTCCTCCGAGTCCGAATCCTCGCCGTGGATGAGGCGCACCAGGCCGAACCGCACCGAGCCGCGGTAGCGGCCCGACACCAGGTCGTGGGAGAAGAGGAGCCGCTGCGAGCCGCCCGGCGGGGCCGGCAGGGGCAGGGCGGCGGGG
>JANZLQ010000002.1:30042133-30052151 GCA_026212715.1 Elanus axillaris | reverse complement strand
CCAAAACCCCCGCACTGGTGAAGGTGGCCATAGGATGGTTCATACAGCAAAGCCTGGAGCTCCTGGCTCTTATCTCAGTGCAGATAATCAGGAAGGGACACGTCCTTCAAGCCGGTGGGAGCCTGCAAGCTCCATCTCCCGAGGCTTCTCCCCCTGTACCACCCAGGACACAAGAGAGGACTTCTCCACACCGCCAGCTCCTGCAGGCTGGGTTTTAGTAGGTATTTGTTTAGCACAGTTATTGCGTATCCTCTTTTTTAATCTCCCTCGTGCAGATGTATTTTTGTCTCTCCCTCACAGTAACCTCCGGGCTCTCCCCTTGGCTGCCACCAGTTGCTGGTGAGATACGGACATACGGTGGAGATGTGCCACCTCTGACCCACAATTGCACCAGGCTCGTGGAACCATAATTGCCCTCAGCACGTGACGGGTGCTGGGCAGGGAGCGCTGGACCCCATGGCCAACAGCGTGGGGCAGACAGACTTTCCCGGGGCTGGAGCACAGGAGGGAGATGGGCTGGGAGCATACCCTGTGCCATGCCTTAGCTATCAAATTCCCCTCTCCCTTCACTCCCCAGCCTGTAAAACATCACCCGCGCCACCAAGGTGGTTTCTAAGAGCTGGATCTCCTCCGGCTCCCTTGGGCAAGGGTTGCCTCCTGGAAAGCAGCATCCCCAGGCTGTGACACTGAAAAACAAGAAGGGGTTTAGCCCCACCCTGGGCACAGGGAAACAGGAGGGTGCGAGCCCATCACCAAGGTGCCAGGGCCAAATTTCCAGTGTGCTGTGAGCCTCATCCTCCCACTCTGTCTCCTTTTCCACCAGCACTTGCAGAGCACTGGCATGGCTGCAGGGTCTGGGTCACGGCACAATCGTCACAGCCACCCCGAAGTGACAGGATCTGGGGGTAAATATTAGTATGAAGTGAAGGGCTGTGTACATACTTTCTCCCTGCAAGGTAATGCTGAAATTCCCGGCTCCTTTTCAACAAGCCGTTGGAAAAAACAGCCCCATGTCAGCGCCCTCCATCCACTGCTGGTTCTGGCTAGTCTCAGCCCAGCATACAAAGGTCTAAGAGCTTCAGGTCCCCACTACAACCTCCCTACTCCTGAGCCAGCCAGTCCTTTTGCTCGTGGTTTCTAAGCCAATGTTTCCCATCTGGAGCATAGCAGCGTGCGGGCTTTGCTGACCGTTCGCTTCCGCCTGGAAGTGTATACAGGATGTGGCAGAGACTCTGAGGATGGCTTATTAATTGCATTAACAGCACCAAGCGGTTTCCCCTCCCCCTGCAAAAAAGGCACAGGAGAAGACAGATTGAACCAGGCAGTTATTCTCCTCTCCACGTGTGTTGGCCTTTAGTTCCCTTCTCCGTGGCCATGGCTGGTCAGGCTTGCTTTGGATAAACTGTAGGGGAAGAAATAGGCTCCCCCTGCATGGCTACCCCAGTCCCTGTAGCTTGGAGACCCCAGACTAGCTCAAGTGCCTGCCCTCTCCAGAGTTACTCCACCACGTGCAGGGCTGGAGAACATCACCATTGTCCTCAGCCCAACAGCAGACAAGCCAGCATCAGGCTCCCTGGGCAGACTCCAAGGCACCAGCCTCTGCCCTCCTCCCTCTGAGACACCACTGAGAAACACCCCCCCGAGCCTCAGAAAGGGGTTCTAAACTGGGATTGCTCCCTTTAAAATTGCTTGTGGCCCAGTGCTTGTGGTTTCTACCACCCTGCTGGGATGATCCTTCTCTTCCCTGAAAGCCCATTCTGACCTGTGCTGATGTATGTGGCATCAGTAGAGAGGAGCACAATAAAAAGGATTTCTTAGATTCCTTTTCCAAGCCTTCCATCCCACGGAAATGGGGCTTATGGGACCATAACATGCATCTCTTTGTCCGTCTGTCCATCCATCCTCCACCAACAACTTTTGAAAGGTTGGCCAGTGTCAACCAAATTTGACAGAGGTCTCAAATATATCACAGGCCTGTTTTGCAAAAGAGGGAGCTGGAAAGACCCATGGAGAGAAACCACGATGTGAGCCAACCATGCTGGGACCCATCCCACTGCAATGTGATTCAGCTGCAGTGTGAGGCATAGGAGGAGCTGCGTGGGACAGAGCCATGGAAAAGTTGGCTTCTGCTGCTCAGGGAGCTGTTTGTTATTTTTAAAGGCTGGGAACTATCTCATAGTCCTTGATGGTCATGGTTGCTGCATCTTGTGGCCATCACCACTGCAGATTTCCTGTCCAGCTCTGTCCTGCCACCTCCTGTGGTGGAGAGCAGCCTTTGCCTCGGTGCCTGCCCAGATTCACATGCCATGAAGGCTGCGCATCAGGTTTAGGATGTCTGTAAGGGCAAGTCCCCAGCCGGTCCCATGCAGCTCATCCTCCATGCATGCATTTTGGGCCATCTGAGCTGGCGAAGGCAGGGGAACAGCTCCTGATTCAGGGAGAGCCCCCAGAGGTTTGCACAACATACCTGGAAGCCAAGCAAAGAGCCCGGAGGCGGAGCAGACCTTTCCCTTCTCACTTGAGGCCATTAGTAAGATGCCTCCAGCCACCTCTACCACCCTTGGTGCAGAAGGGCATTGAAGGGCATGTCTCCTCCCTTTGCTGCTGCTTTCCAGCTGCAAAGCTTCCTCGCCAGTGCCCCAGAGCAAGCAGGCAGCCACAAACGTACCTGGACATGGGGCAGCCCCCCACATCCCCCCAACATTCCCCCACTTCACAGCCACCCCAACAGAAAGAAACCAAGAAGAGCTGGAGGGGTTTGATTGGTTTATCCACTGAAGATACAAGTTTCAGTTTAATAACACCATTCTGTCCGGTTACAAACATACTAAAAACCTACAAAAAGAAAAACAAGTTACACCCATTGTACACGAAACGGCATGTATAAAACCAGCACGGAAGCGCCGAGAAACACATATGTGAACAGTATCTGCAGCAGTAACAGGAAAGACATGGAGTTACATCAGACCACGCTGGCTCATGTCTCTGGGTCACGGTGGGACTGCTTAAGACATACTAACAATTAGAGACAACTTCAGCTATGGAAAATAATTAGCATCGCACTCTGTTAAATAGGTGGGTAGTTTTATCCCTCCCTTTCCATAAGTTGGTCCAAGGTTAGCTCATGGGTTTCCCTTCCACCCATCCGTCTGGCATCGCTGGCGCTGGCCCCGAGCAGTCCTCACACTGACATCAGTGCCCCAGGGTGGCTTCCCTAAGGCAAGGGGCAGGGAAGGCTGAGCTCTGGTGCCAGAGTCCAGCCAGACGAAATCTGGTCCCCACTGAAGTCACTGGGCACCTCCCCAGAGAGCGGGGAGACACTGGGATCCCCCTTACTGGGGCAAACTGGCAGAGATACAAGAGGATTGCCCTGGGAGAGCGTGCGGCTTGGCTGCCTCAGGGATTTGTCTTGCCATGAGAGAAGAGGAGGGTGGTAGGACAAGGTCCTTAAGGGTCCCTTGTCTGAATGGCTCTGGTGGTGTTGGGGTGTCTCTCTAGCTGGCTGGGTGTATATGGAGCTATACCTGCCTGGAGTGTTGGCCATAGGGAGGAGGGGACAGGGCAGAGGGGATCTGTGTCCCATCCCAACCCAGTGCTTCTCATTCCCTCCAGTGCTGAGCTCCCTCTGACCAAACACAGCATTGAACTTGGTGTGGGTGTCCCCAGAGAGAGCCAGGACAAGGTGCTCGGTGGGGCGGGACACCCTGCCACAGGGACACCAAATCCTCCCGCTCACATGGCATTCATCTGCTGCTGGCAGGGGGCACAAAGACTCTCCCACCTGGGTCACAGGTCCAAGCCCAGCCCTGATGCTAATGCAGAGGTACTGGCTGAGCCAGGGGCCAGACCCTGCCCCGGTTACAGGGGCAGCAGCTCTCAGCTGAGCTTGGCTGGCTTGCATGGGGGCAGCCGCAACAGCACGGCCATCAGAGAGGAGCAGAGTGAACAGGAGTAGTCCAGCAGCATCCCTGGGGAAGGTGAATGGGGCTGGGGGACATGGGGGTCCCCCCAGGGAAGGGGAGAGACTGGCTGGTCCCCAGCATGTGCTGGCACCATGCCCTGAGCCCCCAGCTTCTTGTCCATGAATTTTGGAGGAACAGCGTCACAAGTCAGTCCCTACCTGCCACACTTAAGGAGAGCAAAGCTGAGCCCAAAGCACACATGGGCAGTGCCCTTGTCTCAGCCCAAGTGTGCTGGGAGGTGAAATGTTGACTCTCAGTGAGCAGGGCCTGAAGAGAAGGGGGGATAAGGGGGTCCCCAGCCGGCTGTGGTGTGTTTGGGGGGGAGCAACGGGGCTGGCAGTAACAGGGAGCAGCTGTGCAGGCGAGTGCATGCATGTGCATTGGAGAGCCACGCTCAGAGCCAGGACCCGGCCTCCCTTTCTGCTCTTCCACACATTTATCAGCCTTGTCACTGTGGAATGGTATTTTTTTTCTTTTTCTGTTCATTTTCATCTCTCCCCAGATGAGAATTTTCCCCAATTTAAGCAATGCCTGCTCTGCTGCGGGCGGCAAAGAGGGGGCGTTCACTTTATCTCTGTCTCTTCCCCTTGCGAGCTCTGCCCCAGCCACCCTCCTCGCTTCATTTTACTTCCTACAGAGCTGATAAAAATAAACATGGTTTTGTTTGCGTATATTTGACTGGCCTGCAATTTGGCTGATGGGGGAGCTCCTCGAGGGACAGCAGCTGCACGCATCTGGATTTCCTTTGGAAAAATGTGCCTGGAAAAAAACCCAAGCCCAGCACACACACGCGTGGGTGCACAAGGTCATGGGTCAGTTTTTTCTAGGGAGGCAAAAAAAAAGAAAAGAAGAATCCAAGCCCCCTTCAAGGGTGACGTGGGGGGACCTCACTGCTGCTCCTCCAAAGCCAAGGCACTCGGGTGCATCGGGCATGAACATGGGGGCTTTCCAGCCATCCCAAAATCACTTCCCCTCTAAGGGTGACCAAGGCCAATTTTGGTTGTGGGAGGGGAGAGGAAGAGTTTGCACTGAAAAATAAAAATTCCCACCTGGAGAATATTAACCTCAAAGGTTAATGTGTGAACTTTGTCTAAAGATAAAACATCCCTGGCCCAGCATCTGCAGAGCACAGGGAGTACATGAACTCATTGAAAATATGTGCCGCTGGCCCCGAGGTTTTGGCAGAAATTGGTGGAGTTCTACTCATAAGAGTTTCGTGATGCACCCAAAATAATACCTAACACTCTTGCTCCAAGTGATTGCTCTCCAGTCTTGCACTGGAGCAAAGTCAATGTCTAAACAGGTCTTCTTCCCTCTGCATGGGCCTAATCCTGACCCTGGCCAGCAGCTGCCATTTGAAGGATGCCTCTGCCAACTGTGCAAGGGATTAGCAGTTGCTTTGACATTCGGACATGAGCCAGAGGCATCAGCTGCTGGCACCTTCATGGGTGCAGGCTGGTGGGCTGAATTTCGAGGGTGCTGACTCCAGATAACAGCCCACCCCATCAGCAAAGCAGCGGTTATTTCCACCCAACCCTCTATACACGTCCCAAACGTGCTATTGCTCCTGGCTCCATTCCTCCTCTCCACCTGCTTTGCTGTGAGACATAGGGAGGACAGAACTGCAAGGCCAGAGGGAACAGCTATAGTGGCATTAGTGGAGTCCTGGGGCTATTCTGGGACTAACCCTGGTCCCAGGACTCCACAGGAAGGCAAGGAAGCACTGAAGAACACAGCCAAGAGGTTTAGAGCCCTCTCCAAAACCCTTTACCCAGAGCCAGGGCACCAGGGAACGGCACAAACTCCTGGCTGCATCTAACAAAGCCCAAAGGAACAGGAGAAGACATTTTCCCCCCAAGCACACAGCCCCTGCTGCTTTCAGCAGTGGTCCCAGGGCCACTGCCCAGCTGTGGGCTGGGCCAGCATCTTGCCAGGAGCGATGGAAGGGGCAGGGCTGGGGTCCGGGGGTTTGCCCATCTGTACAGGCTCCTACAGATACTGAGCAGAAACCTGCTGTTACAGCTGGCAGAGGAAAGGGGAAAACCCCAGCAAGAGCTTTTCTGGGAGCGGGTACCCAGTGCTGGCCACCCCCCAGGTGGTGCCAAGGCTGAGGGGCAGAGGAGCCCCTTGGCATGGCAGCAAACCACCAGAAACAGGGAGGGGGAAAAAGCCAAAACTATTCCTTGGGGATGTTTACAAGCAGAGATGAACTGGCTGCGGGTGAGCAAAGCAGGAGTTTCTGGCTGGCTGCTCCAGAGGAGGGAGGTCAGCCCCAGGGAGAGTGACTGCTGCCCCCTCCAGCAGTGTCCCCCCAGCTGGGGGGGGGATGTCCCCAAGGCGGCTGCAGGGATCCCAGCCAGGGACTGTGGGCTCACTGCCTGTCAAGCCGACATCCAGGAGAGGAGCTGGTCTCTCCTGGAAAGCTGCCAGCTCTCCAGGGCAGTAGTGGAGTGAGGCCAGAGGAAATCTCAGAAGGGAACACGCCTCCCACTTCAGTAGGTAACATTGCCCTTAATGCTAGAGCTCTAAAAATAACAGAAACATTTTGAGAAATACTGGGTGGCAAGGATGCCAAAGCTTCCTAGCACATCTGATGCTTCATTCCCAGTCCTTTGGAAATTGGTCCCATAAATCCTATAAATCCAAGCACATGTGTGCAGGAGGCAACAGGGCTGCTCTTCCTCCCCTTTTCATAACCAAAGGGGAAACTGAGGCAGAAACCAAGCAGACTCACCCACAGCTTCAGGAGGAGTCAGTGTTGGAGGCAGGATGAGTGCTGTAAGCCCTGCAGCCAACATCTCATTCTAGGGGGAGAGCCCTTTGCCCCAGGCAAGGCAGGAGTGCTGCTGGCCCCCAGGGAGGGATGCAGCTCCTGCGTGCATTGATTTCTACCAGGCACTTTATTTGAAGGAACCCAGTTTCACGAAGAGGGCAGGAATATGCTCTATGTAACAACTCATTTATTAATTTTAACAGAGCAGGGACCTTTCCTCACACCCAGGAATCCCTCCTGCTAGGTCCACTTCATCTTTCCCCCTCCTGATCCCAGCCTGAACCCCCCTTCTCACCAAGCGGGGCAGAGCTGCCCCAGACCTGCATCCCTGCACTGCCCTGCTACTGGCTGCCAGACACACCGTCCTACATGTGCCAGCTCCCAGGGCAATGGCACAACATGTGCCACCCAAGCTCATCTTCTTGCATGTCCTTGCTGCCCATGGGAACCCAAGGGAGGCAGGTGGGCTTACCAGCTCCCTGCATCTGGCACAGGGATCCCACCTACACACTGTGCTCTGAGCCACGAGGGGAGGCAGCCCAAAGGCATCCCCCTTCTTCCCCACTCTCTCGAGCTGAGGGAGCACGTTTCTCCCACCTCCTCGCTCCCTCCAGCCCCTGGAGAATTTGGAATAGCCAGTCAAGGAGAGGGACCGTGGATGATGGGAGAGGTGAGGGCTGCTGCCGTCCCATGGTGCAGTGTGATGGACAGCTGAGAGTGGCTCTGGCCACAGCCATCAGCCCTGCCACCCTGCCAGGGGAGTAGAGAAAGTGCAAAGCAAAGCATTTTTGGTGGCAGATGGAGGTCCCCATAAGCATTGTACCCCCAGAAGCAAGGAGCCAGGTTTACCTGTGGGTTTTGCATGGAAAACGAGGGTCGTACTGTTTGTCAGTGAAGGGGGCTGCACATCACTGCTGCGCAGCAGAGCTTATACAAGGGACTTTGAGATGGTGCAAGCAAGGTGCAGGGTTTGGGAGGTGGTGATGGGCATACCAGGACAGTAAGATGGAGCCAACAACCAACGCTCTTCCCTCATGCTCTCCATCCCCTTTCAGCGTCCCCTGCAACCGCTTCACCCCGACCCACCCACACCCTTCACGGTTCTATTTTTTTTTGGCTTATTTAGTTTGTTTTTAAACCCCATGGAGATCAAATTGTGACTTGGCAGCTAACAGAGCTGGCCCTACCAGGCTCCCCAGACTGAGCGAAGATCTTGAGAAGAGACCAGAGTGAAGTCCTGGGGTGAGCGAAGCCCTCCCTGCCCCTCGCCTGGCCCCACTGGCTGCTCACAGGGTGGCAGTGGGGTACTGCGCCCAGCCCACCTCCTTGTACGCCGCCATCACGTGGGTGTAGATGAGGGTCCTCATCTTAGTCCAGGCACCATGAGCCTCCGGGGTGAAGTCGTTGGCATACTCTTCAGCAATGACCTCCAGCATCACACCAGTGAGTTTCTGAAGGCAGGTGGACAGCAAAGGGTTAATAACTCCGCAGGGAGCAGCTAACAGCAAATTTAGCTTTTTCCTACAAAACCAATTTAATCCTGTTGCTCAGTTTTGGGAATGACAACCCTCTGTGGGACAGACAGATGTTTGGGAGGTCTGTCAACACCCCAGGGAACAGATAGGGCAGGTAACCAGCCTGCCCGGGCTGGGGGAGGCTGAGACCCAGGCGCCATGGAGTGCTGCTTGCACCTCCCTAATTTCGGCACCTCAAATTATTTAGTCCCTTCTATCATGATTGGTTTCTAAAAGAAGGGACATATGGCCACAACCACACTGGAGGGGCTGCAGGCAGGAAGCAGGCAGGCTTCCCTGGGAAGGGTCAGGTACGTGATGCTTCAGCATTGGCTGTGTTTGGGAACAGTGGTCTCTGTGGGACAGCATCGCAGTGGGACACTGCAGCCACTTGGGGAGCAACCCCTGCGACCAGCCAACCTGCTCTGTGTGTGGACAGGCAGCACCGGCTTACCACGGCTCCCGCTTTCCTGCTATCTTCCTAATTTCTAAAGCATCCCAGAGATTTTTTTTTTTTTAAACTTCTATCCTTTACCTTAAAGTAGATGGGCTCCACTTTGTGCTTGAGGGCATGGGCCTTGCCCACCAGGGCCAGAACAGAGGACACCTTTTCAGAGTCATTGAGGTTCTCCACCACAGTGTTAATGGCACCCATGACCCGCCGAGCATGCTTACGCAGTTGCAAGCTCCTCTCCATCTCCAATGGGTCCTCCATGTGCTTGAACTGGCTGAAGTACTGCTTGGCCGAGGGGAAGTTGACAAAAAACCTTTAAGAAAGAATAGACAAGAAATACCATCAGGAAGGTGAGAGAAGGCTGAGGGGTTAAAGCAAAGCTTGGAGGGGGGTGGGGGGGAGATGCTGGAAACCACCCCCTTGTATTTAATACAGCCAAGGCTGGTTTTCTCATTGAGCTCCCCAGGAGCTATGGCATTCAGCTGCCTAAAAATCTGCAGGTTAATGCTTCTCTCCCCAACCTTCCCTATCTGCTACAAGGGCACCACAGCTGGATATTCATCTACAAAGCAGAGGCAAGAGTGAGTTCCTGATACCCAGAGACTTCACCTAGGCATGCCAGATGCTCTGTGCGTGCCCACATACATCAAAATATCATGTCCTGTCTCAGAGAGCTGGTGAAGAGCATGAAAACATCTCTTCACATCAGCCAGCCTCTCCCTGTCCCTCTTCCCCAGTCCCACAGCTTTCTGGCCCCATGGGCTTTTTTCCTGCATTGCCACCCAAAATAGTCTTGCCCTGCCCAGGATGTCCCCACATTTCACAGATCAGCCCCACCAGAGTGTCCAGCAAGATCTCAGCCCTGAGCTCATATCACTACTCATCTGTGCCAGGAGCCGGTTCCCCCAGCACGAGGATGCCCCAAACACCCAGCCAGCCCCTCTGAGGAGCTGAGGACCCTCTTTTCTGTGGGATGAAGTCGACCCCAATGACATGTGGGTGAAGCAAGTGAAGGTATGGTTGCAGCTGATGTGCTAAGCTTCCTGGGGAGTTGGAGGGCTGGGGGGCTTGAAGGGCACAAGGTGACAGGGCGCAGGGCTGGCACTACTGACACCAACACCACCAATGTCAGCGTTGCAGCCGGTTACTCTGAACAACCAGCGCTGACACTCAAGTTGCATTAACCACCCCCTTTATGTGGCAGAGAACCACATCAGCATTTGCTGCTCCCTTTCACCCAGCTCCCTCTCTACAACGGGGGTTCTCCCTGCCTCCTCCTGCCCCCCCCCCTCCTCCACCCCCCGATGCTCTTTTT
>JANZLQ010000002.1:29987011-30034401 GCA_026212715.1 Elanus axillaris | reverse complement strand
CCCCCCCCCCCCCCCCCAGCTCGGCCACTGGAGCCATGGCACTGGGATGCAGGCAAGGTGCACTGTTCCAGCCAGGGCTGTTGGAAGGGATGGTAGCTCTCCCAAAATACACTGCCATCCCCAGGTCATGCACCGAAAGTCCAGACCTCACTTTAAGCTTCCCAGGGAAGCTCTGGCTGAGGGAGCAGGTGGTGGGTTTGGCCGGGATGTGCCAGGACACGTGCCATGGCCAAGCATGTAAAGGCTCTCAAGGAGCCGGGGTTCACCTTAGGAGCCAGCTCAGTCCTGCCCTTTTGGCACAGCAGGGGAAAACCCCTCACCACAGTGCCACAACTCTCCCTAGAAAAAAACAAAACACCCTGGACCAGAAACTTCTACTGGGAAAGTTTGATTCAGGACCAGAGCTCAGCCACATGGTCCACTCTGCCGCACCTCACTGCCTCTCATCCCCTGCCCTGCTCCGAGCCTGACTGCGCACAGAGACACCAAAAGCAATGAGCTGCTCTGGGTGAATCCCCCATGGCATTGCCATGAGTCCCTCAGTGCCAGCCACGGGTGCCCGGCCACCCTCCCTGTGCTCACGGGCAGGGGGACACCCAGCTGTGCTTGTGGACGGAGCCATGACCTGGGTGCTGGGCAAGGAGCTGGTCATGCATGGCTGCTGGCCAAGCCCTGTGCTAAAGCTCATGGGATGGGGAAAAGGGCAATTCTGCATCCCCCAGACCTCTGCCATGTGTGGGCTTCAAATGCAGCCCAGGTGGGTTTGGTGTCCCCAGCTGTGGGGCTGTTGCCCCTCCAGACCACCCTGGGCAGCTACATGGAGCGGGGGCTGTGGGGGAATGGGCTTAGCCATCAGCTGGCTTTGAGAGAAGGAGCTGTTTGAGAAGGAGGCGGCGAGGGGACTCAAATGTCATTTTGGATTCTCTGAGGAGGGGTCTTGCTAGGAAAATCCAGTTGCAGTGCTGGCAATGAACCTGGAGGGGAACCAGCTCTGCTCACCAGCACGTCGGGGGAGCTTCTGCTCTCTGCAGATCCCATGTGCTCCAGGCGTTAGCTCTCAGCCTCTTGGAAAACTTTTAGATGATTATTAATAAACAGCACATCCATCCAAGGGGTTCTCCAAGCACCCAGAGTCCCCTGCTGCAGGAGCAAAGCGGGAAGGACACAACCCTGTCTCTTTTCTCCTATCTGGGGTGCCTGGGGTTGGGTGCATGCAGGAGCCTGACCAGGGACATCCCTACCTTGCCAGTCCCCGGGATGGGTGGTGGGAGCTTTGTCTCTCTGGAGAGCATCTTTGCTGTTTGTTGACAGGTCAGTGTGGGCATCTTGCCTGCCCCTCTCCTCACCCTGCCTGTCCCCCTCTCCCCTCTTAAATAAGGGAAATGGCCTGCTGATGCTGCACCCCACTGGTACCCCAAACTCCCAGCATCCGCAGGACCCCGTGGGATTCCCACTCAGCGCTTTCCCAGGGGTCCCCAGACAAGGGCCGCCCCCCCAGACAACACAAGAAAACCCGCCTGCCTCTGTTCCCCACCTCAAGAGCATCTCCCCTGTTTTGGTTTCAGGCACAGACAAGGGGCTTGTGAGCTGCCCGTCTCTGCCACACAGCCCCAGGCCGTCGGGCAATGCTCCGCACCCCGCTCCCGGGCAGCTGGGTCCTTGACCCCCCGTGCCCCCTCTCCTGCCTGTGCCCCCCACACCCCCTGCTCCGCCGCCAACTTCAGCGCTCTCCTTCCCGCCGACGCTGCCGCCGGAGGGACAGATGGTGCCCTCGGAGACACACCTGCTTGGGTTTTATCTTGGCTCCCAACTTGCATTATTTCACCCGCCAGCCTGCTACGTACCAATGCCATCCGCACGCAGCTAACTGGGGGGGGGGGGGAGTGTTGTAAAAAACATTAAAAAACCCCCAACCCACCTAAGCTCGGTGCCACTCTCCTGCCGCCTCCGCCACCCCCCAGCTCTGTCCATGGGCTAAGGTGACCTTTGCGAGGGAAGCAGCTTCCCTCAAAGTCCCCGGCACGGCTCCCCCCGCTCCCCCCACCACCGCCACCCGGCTAAAAGGTGTGGAAATCAGAGGAGTGCTGTGAAACCCTCCCTGCTCTCAGCCAGCGAATACACCCAGCCAGCTCCCCACTCACTGTCATTCATTTCAGTTCAGTGATATATATTGTTCTGCCTCTTTCTCAGCTATAAAGAGATTTAGTTGGATTTGCTGCCTCCTTTTTTTGTTTGGTTTTTAAATACCTGATGAGTATGGAGACCCCAACGTCCTCGCAGTTTGCATATACTCTGCTCCATGTCTCTTGAATAACCTTTTTTTCTGCGTCTGAAATCTCTTCACTTCTTTCCCATCTCTCAATCTCCATTTCTCCCTGGACTTTCTCCATGAAAAACAGCCGGTACGATCCTCCGGGAAGCCAGGAGGAGATGAAGAGAGATGTGTGTGAGCGGGTATATCCTGCAAGAAGAGACAAGGTGTTTGCTCAGCAGCCGTGCGGGTGCTGGTGGCTCTGCCGACGTGTGGATGTATATGTGTGTGTGCGAGCGCAGCTGCCTGTCGGCGTGTTTATATATGTAATTTAAAAAAATATCCTGGAGGTATGATGCATGCGATTAGATTTCAGATCTCCTAGTGCTGTCCATGGCTGTAGTTAGATTCAGCTCGCCTCGGATGTGTGTGGCTGACTGATGGGGAACTGCCTAAAAGTAAAATATTCAAAGGCATTGCAAGACCAGCCTCTTTACCAACGTGTGAACGTGAGCTCACTTTCTCCCTCTCCCCTCCTCTCTCCCACTCCTCCCTCCTTCCCTTTTTTTTTTTTTTCTCTCCAAAAGGGAGGGATGAGGGAGACGATCTGGGCAACATCAGGACAGTGCTGGGGGGGAGGGGGGGGAGGGAAGGTAGGGCTGGAAGTTTTTATTTTCAGCACTTGTAAACAGCTCAGAGGAAATTCAGAATCCAAAGTGCCGAGTTAAAGTTATCCCAACTGCTGGGTGAGCTGAGCAATGCCTCGGCTCTCCCCCCTGCACTCCCCTATTTTGCAGGCAATTGTGTTTTGAAGGACTGACCCTCATTTCCTCTGATTCTTGGGCTGCACAGAGAGCCAGGGCGAGAGGGGAGTGTGAGGCACCCCCACCTGCAAGCATCTCTCTGCCACCCAGAAAAGATCACGGTCTGTGCCGCGGGGACTTTTTTAATGATGAGAATTTGCTCTCCCTTCTCGTGGCAGGACCCAATTGAAAGAGATCCAGAGTTAAGGCACTTGTGAAATGCATATATTATTGTTGTTCTGCGATTGCATCTCTCCTGGTAGCATCTTGGCAGGGATGAGGAGCACAGGAACACCTCCACGCCAGGCTTCCCACTGCCTTCGTGTGTGTGCTTTTGGGCTGTTTTTTACCCAAATGCTATTTCCAGCTCCCAGAAATCCAGCATATTAAACCCGCAGCACAGTCCATTTGCACAGAGAGAAAGAAAATACTACAGAGACTTGTAATAACAGACAATCCCCCAGAGGGGGATCAGAGACAAGAGAAGCAGCCTGGTGTGCACAGCCGCCTCCCGCACCCGCTGCACACCCTGGCAGGGCAGACAGACAGACGGACAGACAGGCTGAGGTTAGATACCTGGGATGGCAGGGGCTGGGGGGTGGCTGAGCCCCTTTGGGGGCTGGAGCTTTGTTACTGCAGATCTGGCGAGGCTTTTTGCTGTATTTCTCCTCCAAACCAGCCTCAGCCACCTCCCTGTTAACAGCAGCCAGAGTGGTGGTGTCAGCAAATTTGCTCTTGCAGATCTAATGAGAGCTGGTAGAGAAGATGCTGCCCACAGGTCCCCCACTGTGGTTCCTCCCCCCCCCCCCAAATTTGCGCTGGGATGGACCAGGAGCCCCACGTGTTCATGAACCCCGAGCCTCGGGGAGACAAAGGTTGGCTCACCTGGGAGCTGCTGAACCCACCAGTGCGCAAACACAGCAGCATGGTCAGTCCTACTGGGCATCATTCAGGTCCCCAATAACACCACCACTGGCTTCCAAATCATCAGATTTTCACCAGTCAGCTTAAAGTTTGGATTTGCCTTCTGTCCATTAGCCACTGGGATTAGCACCCATGAGCCTGAGCTCAGATATTAGCTACGATGTCCCCACATGGCCGCCATTCAGCAGAGAACCCCCCCTGGACCCAGGATGGCATGGCCAAGCTTATCACCCTCCTTTAAAAATGCAGGGAAGAGGCACTGTGCTTAGACCCAGCTTAAAACAAGAGCAAAACTGCAATGCAGCACTAACACTTTCAAAAAGGGAAAAACCTCAAATTCTGGCAAATACGAACACTCAGGCAATAATTTAGGTGAAGCATTGGTTAAGTTATTACTTGCTGTGTGTTTAAAGAAAAGGATTCTTCAAAGCTTTTGTACCTTGGGTCTTAGTCAATACCGGGCTCACAGCCTGGTACCTGCTTTTACATGGTGAGCGGGGCTGCAGTGGGGGATTCACCTCGCTCCCTGGCACCAAGAGTCGAAAGGTCTTGGCTTAAGAGTCTCCATTTAAAACATTAGAAAATATTAGAAAAGTAAGTGAGAAATCCCCCAGCCTTTTCAAGGTTTCTGCCTCCCTCTTTGGGGACATCACATCTGGCCCTGGCAGGACGCCAGCCAGCCCTGTTCCCACATGCCATCCCGCTCTGCAAAGACGAGATGGTGAGTAAAGCAGCGGCAATGCTCCGCTGCCTCAAAATCCCAAATGAACCCTAACAGCCCTGAACTTCTGCGTCTTGTCCCAGATGTGAGACATAAATCAGGGGCAGGAGCACAGGCACACGCCATCACGCGCCAGCCGCCCGTTTCCATGGTTTCCCACAACTATTGCTCTCGAGGGCTCAGGGTTAGGAGGCAACTTGTTCCAGAAGGAGAAAGATGCTGCCTTGACACCATTGCAGCAAAATCCCGGCTGGGCATTGCACTGGTAGGCAGGCAGGCAGCGTTGTCCTGCCAGCCTGTATGGCCCCATAGTGACTCAGGTGACACCCACCCCCCCACACCCTGGCCCCTTTGGTGCAAGGTGCTGTGCAGAGGGAGGTGGAAGCCCTGAGGGCTGGGATGGCATTTGCTTGCCCGTGGTTGCTGCCTGCTGTCCCAAAGGGGAGCTCAGCACAGTGCCCGCTGCCATGGCAGCGTGGCCCAGGGCCATGGGGCTCAGGGATGGGGACAGAGGACTTGGTCCCCACAGCCAGTGGGAAGGCTGAGATGGCATCAGCCTGGGTAATCCATATGGAAGAAATCAATCCATCTCTCAATCCCAATTCATTTCAACACCCTGATCCCTCTCCCCTCTCCAGTTGAGCATCACAGCTCTCCTGCTTTCCACCTCCTTCCCACGGACCTGTTCCCCATGACAGAGTGGCACTGCCTTGCCAGCCTTGCCAGCGGGGCCCCATCCCTGCTGAGCCCAAGCCTGCTCTTCCCGCAGCTTCTGCACGGCAGGGAGAGATCAACTGTCTGTTCCAGCCGTCCTCCATTTGCATGGCTGCAGGGGGTGAGAACGGCTTTCCAGGCCCTCTGAGCCTCTGCTTCTGGTGTGCCATGTTCCTGTGGGGTCTGTACCCGCCTGCCGACGGCTTCTCCCACTCCCCCCGTGCCCTCCCACATTGCCACTCCTCCTCCCCGTGTGCTGGGTGCAATGAGAAATGTACTTGGCTCCCGATCCTCGAGTGGGAGGTGAAGGCAAAAAAACCCAAGACTTCAGCTCCACAGCGTGTGGGATGTGGATGATGGCAGATCCCCACCCTTGACTCCTCCACTGTCTCCGGGGCGAAGGCGGAAACCCTAAACCCAGACCCTCAGAGCTGAGCCCACCTTCCCTTGTGTGTGGGGACAGCCTTGTTATTCAGCTCCTGGAGAAAAGCAGGTGACTTCTTGCGTCCCCTGCAAAGTCAGCTCCCTGGGACCTTCTGACAAACACCATTAGTTAGGGTGGCCCCGGGAAGAGACCCCATGAGCTCCCTCAGGGAGTGCCTTGGGAAGGAGCTGCTGGAGCTGCCCCAAGCCCATGGTGCTTGTGTGATACTGGGAGTCCAGCGAGGACCCCTTCTCCAGGCCCTCAAGACACTGACCTGGCCAGAACAGGAGCAGTCCTGGGATTTTAAGTGAAATGAGGCTGAAGGCACCAGTGTGGTAAAGCCCAATGCATCCAGAAGAGCAGCCCTGACTCTGCCCCTTTTCCCTCTGAACTGGACAGGGTGGGAGGTGGAGGATGCTGGTAGGGCTCGTTGTCTTTTTTGCTCCCACCAACATGGCTGAGGGCTATTGCAGAACACACGTGTGTGCCAGGTTGGATGTTCCTCCTTCGTCCTCCTCCTGGAGCTGCTCCGGGCTGCTGTGCTCTCTCACCCGAGATGTTGGACTTGTCACCTTGAACACTGCTGAAACAAAGCCCCTGGTTGCCAGCCTGGCTCACCCACATTGTCCCCAGCATGCAATGCCTCTTTCTCTCCCCCTTCCTAATCCAGCCCTGCTGCCAACTGCAAAGTCCTGGTCTGGAAAGAAATAACAAGACTTTAGGAAACAGCTTTGCAGTGCCTGCTACCCGGGGAGGGAAGGATTTAGCCTAAAGCCTGTATAAATGCTCTGTACTTATTGCAGGTTTCCTTCCCCTGGCTTCTCTGATCCCATGAGACCCGTGCACAATCCTGATGCTCCAGCTCTGCACTGGCAGCACCTGGGGCCTGCGAGCCGTCACTGCAGGAACAGGCTGGAGGACAACACACTGGTGGGGCTAAAAGGGGCTGCAGCCAACAGGACCCCCCAGATCCAGCTGGGCTTGCATCACTGCCTGCATGTCCATCACATGGGGGTGATGAGCCCATGCAGGATGTTGTGGGATCCCAGTTTAATCACGCAGCCATCATCCGCATCGCTGGCACACTCAGCTGCTAACTGACTCATAAAGACCAGTAGTATTGAGAGACTGGGATTCCCCGAGCTCCATGTCCTCAGCACTGCTGGGAAGAGCTGAGCGAGGGAGGTGACAGTGCGGGGAGCTGCTGTCTCCCTCCCCAGCCCTGGGCAGCCCCAGGGAAATGAAACGCAGGCTGCTTGTGCAGGGTAAAGCCGGGGGGCCGACACTCCTCCTCTGATTGAAACCAGACCTCAGGCGGTACTGCCGGAGCTGGTGGGGAATGCATTTAAACCAAACCAGCCCAGGCTCTCCTTCTTCCATTGAAATAGGTTTTGTCTGCTCTGGGGTCAAAGTCCAACAGATGCAACTTTGTGCAGAGACCGATGTCTGTGGTACCACCGAAGCAAACCCCCCAGCAGGACCCTGCCCCGAGCCCCCAGCTCCGAGAGATGACCCCCAACCCCTGAGGCCACCCCGACCTCCAGCTCGTCACCCCCACGTGTGGGAGAAGGATGGTGTAGGATGCCGGGGATGCTGGCTTCGGGACCAGCACAGCAGCAGCAGCTCTGGGGTGATGCCTGGGAAGGAAGCACGGGAAGAAGACGCCCAGGCAGGACCCTTGGCAGCAGCAGGTAGAGGGGAGGTGGGTGGGTGAGATGGGGACAGCACAGCCTCCCCATGACCTTCTCAAACCTTGTGTTGGCTTTCCAGTTCCTTCCCCCCAAAATCCCTACCAACCCACACAACCAAAAAATCCCAAGGATTATGAAATCCAAGGGAACAAAAGGAAGCCAAGAGGAGCCCTGGGAGCAGGGCTGGGTGCTACCTGGTGCTTGCAGGCAGGGCAGGGCAGGGCAGGGCGAGAAGCTGCCAAGGCAGTCCTGGAGAGCACTTCCCACCCAGACAAACCTGGTCTCAGCCTGGGAACTTTTGCAAAAAACCCCAGTCCCACCCTGGGATTTGAAGAAACTGAAACTTTGTGATGCAACTGGGAGGGATGAAGCAAGAGACTCAGGAAGCAGGTGATAGATCCAGCACTGTGGGGCTGCATGGGCAAGGCATCAGCTGGCTGCTAAACTTCCTCGGACCCTGAACAGCCTCCAGTGTCACCACCTTCCCCATTGCCCCTCCATGCCAAGCTCTCCCTGCCAGCAGGAACCGGCTGCCCCCCCGGGAGCACGGCCCTTGTCACAGCTGGGTCCTTCAGTGGTAAGCAAGGATGACAGGGTTATTGGGAAACAAGTCAGCACTTCCAAACAGATTCTCTTTGCTGCTCTTTTCCTTCCTGAAGCTGGTCTGACCATGGCAGGGGTTGCTCAGGAAAGCCAGCAAGCTAATATATTCATGTCATCTTGCATTTGGTGCCAGGACATGAAGTAAACACCGTCAGGGAGCTCGCTCCGGTTCAAAGACAAGCCCTGTTTCTTATTCCGATCACATTATCCATGCTCCCTGTACAGCTTCATTGATTCATATCTTAAAAAGCAAAGCCTTCAAAACCCATTAAGTCTGCCTTGCCGTTCCAGCCCTGCTCTCAAGGGCTAGGGCAAGAAGCATTAACTAATCTGCTCACATTACCTTGCCTTTGAACCGAGCATCTCTTGGTGCCAGTCAAGAGTGTTTGGTAGTGATATGCCAGTTTTGGCTGGCGAGGTCAGCCAATGCCAAGCAAGTGGAGGGACCGGCACTGAGGCATTGCCCCCTGCACCGGGCGCCTTTTTGCACCCGGGGGGCACCCAGGTTTCGTGCCTACAGAGGCACGGTGAAGCAGCCCAAGTTATGGTCCTGTTTGGTTATGGAGGACTGTATGGTTATAAACAAGGCCATGAAGGAGCAAGCTCCTGCGGCTGCTCTTTCTCAGGGCTTCAGACAGCACGTGGAGCGTGAGAGCGGGGACCTTGCTGCTGTCAGCCCAGCTGAGTCTCAGCGAGGGGAGAAGGGTTTGCAAGCAGCAATGTCCTCCCAGGGATTACGAAAGCCATGCTGCCTATTGCCAGGGAAAAGGAGGTTCTTCCAGCCTCTTGGGCTCCAGCTCAGCCAGCAGCCGCTGTTTATTTGGCTTCAATGACTTCACAGCGTACCGAAACATGGTCCTGGGGGCCCAGCGTGCTCCAGTCTGTCTGGCCGGGATGCCGGGCTCGGCCACCCCGTGCGCTCCCCGGTGCCTTGCGTAAGGCAGCTCCACACCCTCCAGCTTGACTTCCAGTTGGGAAGAAATTACTCATTCTCATTTTCATCTGTCTGCAGGAGATGCTTGGGATATTTCTTCCACCACTGTCCCAAAGGTTTCCCATCCCACTGGTGCCAGCAGCAAGGCCAGATCCATTCCCTCTGCCCCCAGCGAACCCCCAAGTTCAGGGATGGGGACTGCTTACTGGACGGGCTTACAGGGATTTGGTTTTACTGACATTTCAAGTGCTGCTAGTCACTGTTGTTTTTAGGGTCTAGAGCACTTTCAGAGGACATGTCCACCAAGAGGGGATTAACCACAACCGTCCCAGGCCCCTGCCATGGCTGGATTTGGGGGGCATCTCCAGCCCCGGCTGGATGGGGATGGAAAGCCAGGCTTCCTGGAAAGCTCAGCTTTGCTTTCTCTTTCAGACTCAACCAGTCATTGAACCTGGACTGATCTAGGTTGCTTGGATTTGGTTCTGGTTTCAAAATCCTTTTGCAGGGGGAAGCTGTTTTCCAGCTGAGTTATGGGAATGCTCAGCTTGGGGCTTTTCTCAGCTGTCCGGCTGCAGCCAGCATCTGTTCCATGTTAGCCCCTGTCCCGTGTCCTAGGGCCAAAATGGAGCCAGGGCATGGCATAAGACCAACCCACAGGGCTGTGTGCAGCCACCTCGGCACAGCCCTGAAGGAGACACATCCTGACTTTGGTGAGCAGCAGCATTAGACCCCCAAGGGTCTTCGTGGCTTGGTGTGGAGCAGGCAGTGCTGGGGGTATGGGCAGCACAGAGCATTCACCTGAGGTCCCTCATGGCAAAACCCCACCTGGGGGCAAAAACCCAAGTGGGGACAAAAACCTACAGAGGCACTGACCCACAGCTGCCTGGGAAGCCAGTGCACATGGCTCCCTGTCTTTTCCAGGTCAGGACCTTCATGCACCATTAAACCCTAGGTGTGTGCATTCCTGGGCATGCATGTGAATGTGCAAAGGACCCCCACAGAGCCTCTTGCCCTCTCTCTTACAGAGGTTTGTTTCCCAGTTGTTCTCTGTAACCTAAACCCACAAAGTCACTCGACTCCAGAAGACATGTTTTGCATTGCAAAGGGCTGAGCTGGGACAAGGTGTGTGAAGGCACTTCATTGCCCGTGGACTGGAACATCCAAGGAGCTTATAGGGAAGGCAAAGGCTTCCCTGGCAAGACAATGGAAATGGGCACAGAGGTCTGGGGGGAGACTGTGGGGCCAGAGCCATGCCATGGGGAGAGGTGTGCCTGCTGATGAGTGATGGGAGAGCGGGGAGGCGGAGGCAAACTCAGCCCGCATGAAGGGAGGATGCAGACAAGGTCTCGGGATCAGCTGGCTGAGATGAGCCCATGGGGAATTACAGGCAGGTCTGAGCCTGTCAGATTACGAAGATGGGAAAGGGGGAATGGTTTGAGGCAGGTCTGGTAGGAGGAGGGCTACAGGATCTGGACGGAAAGGGAGGAGTGGGGGGAAGGTGGGCAAAAAGGGGAGGGAGGCACATGGGAAAGGGGGGAGAAGAGGGGAGCACCCAGTCCGAGTGGTGATGGGGCTGTTGGGGGCAGGAAGACAGGCTGGGGTAGCCATGGGGTGGATGAGGTGGGAATGGGCTTGGTCAATCACACATCACCCCCACCAAGGTGCAGGGCTGGGGGCCAGCTGGGGCAGGAGCACCGCATGCCAAAACCAATTAAGTGCTCAAGGGGTCACGGACCAGCCACTTGGCTCCCTCCCATCCGAAGGTCAGAGGAGAGCGTCCTCATTTGTTGCCTCTTAATTATATCTGATCCTGCCCTAATTCCTCCTAAAACCAGCTCTGAGAACCTTCAGGTGACTGCTGGGGAGAGGTGCCTGCCAGCCTGAGTGCTGGACCAGCTGGGCAGGGGTGCCAGCCCCGGGCTGAGTGGTGCCTCCAGGAGGGACACAAGGGGCTGGCAGCGCTGCATGGTGATGGAGGAAGCGCCATGTGCACCACCGTCCTGCTGCTCGGCACACTGGTCATGATGCTGCGGCGTCGCTTCTTCAACAAAGTCGAACCGTACGTCCTCTCCCATCCCCTTCCCATCCCCCTGGGGCCCTGGGGCTGAGGACAGGGGGGGTGAGGGGTGGCCCCGGGGTGGAGGACCTTGCTACTCAGGCCAAGACCTATCCTTAGAGATATTTGGTTCCCTTCTTGTTTTGGTCCTTTGGGTGACACCAGGAGACATTCCCTTGTGGTGGGCAGAGGGAAGCCTGTGATGTGCAGTCACCTCCTCCCCATTGCACCAGTGCGAGCAAGGAGGAAATGCAGGACTGGTCTCCTCTTTTTCCAGTGCAAAGGGACAGGGATGAACTGGGATGCTTTTGCAGGCACAATAAAGGTGTTTCCCAAATGGAGCAGTCCGGGACCCCGCTATCCATCCATTCAGGCAAGCAGCCTGGCTGCCTGTTTGTCTTCATACCTTGGCTGGGGAAGAGACTGAGCAGTGCTCTGGGCCATGGGGACATCACCAGGCTGCCAACAACACACAGCAACACCCAGCTGGCAAACCTTCGTTTGGCATAAAATAGCCCTGGGGAGGTCCCGCTCCATCCCTGGAGAGCTGGGAGACAGGAGGAGCGTGAGGGTACGGAGGATGCTTGAGAGCATCAGCTAAATGTTGGCTCTCCGAAGAGCCAGCAGCCACCACCCTGCAGCCATGGCCCTGTTGTGGTGTGCTCTGTGCCCACACACACATCCTGGCTCTGAGGCAATGGCAGGGAGCAGATGGGAAGGGACTTGCTGCAGTCCCGCATCAAGGCACTGACAAAGCCGCGACCGGAGCGCAGGTTCACCTCCTGCTTGGTGCATCCCCGCTGCGCCATGGGCATGGTGCCAGCGGCTGCGGCTTCCACTACCTGCAGCTCCCTGTGTCTTTTGGGAGGGACTTTTGTTCCCATTCAGCACTCACTTGGCTTCAGCTTGGCGACAGTGGGGCCACGCTCACAGCGGGGCTGAGCATCACCCTCACTTGCTGTGCAGCCGCCTGCTCCAACGCCAGGCTTAGCTTGAGGACGTTTCCGCTGGAGACGCACAAATCTATTTACCAGTGGAGACTGGAGACATCTAAAGTGGGGAGGTCAAATTGGCACTTAATGAACCAATTAAGTCAGGGAGGGAGAAACAAGACTCAAAGGGAAGGAAGGCATCTCCTGGCCTGCATGCCCCTGGCCCTCCCTGTGCTACTTGCAGCACCAGCTAAATTAAGGACTCATTAAGTGCCTGAGCAAACATGGGCTCACTGCTGAGGTGGGATCTGTCTCTGGGCAGGGGCTATGGGGGTGGCTGGAGAGGCTGGCAGAGCTGGCAGCTTGCATGTCTGTCCCTTGGGAAGCTGCAGGGCGAGCGGGCAGTGCTGCCTGCACACAGGGCAGGTATGTGGCTGGGGGACAGGTCACCTGGAGCGATGGCACCGATGCTGGCAGCGTGCGGACAGCCCAGGGCCCCTGCCTTGGGGAGGCAGCTCCAGCCACAGCAGAAGCTCTGCCTGTGGGAGCAGGTATGAGCTGCCTTCAGGGTGGCTGGGGCAGGGGAGCGGGGACAGTTTTGCAGCTGCCTCAGCACCCTGTTAGGAGCAAGCAAAGCGTGCAAGTGTGGGAGAAGGTTTCTGGGCTGCAGGACTGGTTTGTGGCTCAGCCACCATGTCCTTGCTGTTAGGAGCAAGCAGTGGGAAAGCACAAAACCTTGCAGGAGGAGGTAGGATGGAGCTTGGAGCTGAAAAAGTTGGGGCTGGGAGGGACACTGGAGCTGCCCTGGCTATCTCCACTCATGGCAGGTTCACCAGCCCTTCCACCACAGCTAAACGGGGGCCCTACAGACTGGTCAGACCTTGCACCTGCCTGCCATCATCACCACCATCATCATCAATGCGTGGTCAGTAAGACAGCAACGCAGCATGGGGAGGGAGTGAGCCTGGCACCAGCACTGGCACTGGCAGCTTGAGGCTGGACTCAGCACGAGGGCCCCCCAGCATGGTGCAGGGCCCCGGGGAGCATGAGGGAGACTCACGGCAGGATGGCCGGGAGAAGCTTCCTCTGAGCCCTGCTACAGCTTTCGTATAGACACTTGGTCTGGATGCGAAGACACTAGTCGAGAAGCCATAGGCTGCTAGAATAGTTCTTTTGGTGATTAATTGCTCTCACCATTAAAGACCAGTGGCTATTAACAGTTTTTCTACTTGCTCTATTTTGGACATTCATATACTCACCTTGCTCTGCACTGGCATAAATCAGAGCAGTTCCAATGACAGCTTTATACCAGGAGAGAATTTGTCTCCAGCCTTTTGTATTTTGGAAAAGAGAAGTAGCAGAAGCAAGAGAAAAATGTGCTACTGGCCAGGGACTGGGGAGAAGTGGGACAGGTGACTAAGGCAGAACGGACCAAGGCTTCAGATGGGCATGGTGGAGGGCAGGTAGCATCCTCCAGACCACAAACTGACCCGAGGCACCAGAGCTCCAACACAGTTTCGATCCAACTGGATTTTGGTCAGTTAGAGGACCAGGCTCAGGCTGGGTAGGCACCAGGACCCCATACAGCAACAAAGACCAGGATTTTCCGTATGTGCACTGGTCTGGATGACTCCTGGATTAGTGACATCCCTGAAAACCACCACACAGTGAAGAAAAAGACAGGAGCCCACATGTTCCAAGGGATAAAGCTGCATCAGGGCAGGAATGTCTCTCCAGCTCTGACGTCCTCGTGTGCGATGCAGAGCGTGCGTCCTGGGCAAAGGACACAAATGAGCAGCACAGGCAAGATCAGATTATGTGAAATCCCCCGCTCACTTGACCTCCTTCACGTCCTGTCTTCTATTTATATGCCTTGGAGCTGCCAGGGACAATGTGCATTGTCCTTGCCCCATACTCACAGGGCTGGGGGTCTCAGCCGTGGGGCTGTGGGGTTAGGGTTGGCTCCTGGAGCTGGCTGCCACCATCGTGAAAGGAGACACTTGAAGGGTTTCCTCCTAATGGCCCGACTGTGGGGTCTGCTATCCCCCTCTTGCTGGAGGTAAAAAGCAAACTGAAACGTTACCCTGGATTAACCTTCCCATCAAGGGACAGGAAGGCCAAGGGGGACTCTTTGGGCTTTGGTGCTTGGGTTTCCTCAACAAGCAAGTGATTTATTCTTTGTTTTATGCAATATTTACGGATGTCTGCTCTGTTTGCCTTTCTCATGTTCTTCCCTTCTGGTCCCTTCCTGGCAGGAGCTGCTCACCGCCTGCTCCTGAGTGAGATGTGGTTTTGGGGAGGTAGAGATGCCGCTGGCCCAGAGCCCGGAGTTTGGTCTCAGGGCTGGTCTAGCACGTGGGGATGCAGGGCAGTGAGCACCCAAGAGAGTATGGGACCACCCAGAAGAGCCTGTTGGGAAGAGCCAGGTCTGTAAGGGGAGATGTCCTCTATGGAGAGCTCCTGGAGAGGGATGAAGATGGGGGCTTGGTGGGGCAGGGCTGGACTATGGCAAAGCAAAGGAGGTGCTTTGGGGAAGTGATACATGGATTTGCCGTTACTGCTGCTTTCTCAGCCCCCTCGCAACAGGCTGGACATGAATCCCCCAGGCCCCAGATGGGTTATTTTCCTAAGACTGGGAGCGAGGGCCATGGAGGGAGCATTTTGTGCCTGTGCCAATCTCTTCCCTCCATGAGGACACCCTCATCACACCCCACACACTGTGCTGCAAGGCGAGAACAGACCCTCTGCACCTCAGGCTGGGGAAAACAGATCCGGTAGCTTGGCATCATCTGGATTTAACCTTCCAGCTTAGTCCCCTCTGGGAAGCAGGACGTGACCTCCTCATTTCCACCGCCCAGGCACGGCTGGCAGCCGGCAGCAGCGACACACAGCTCTGCATCTCTGGGCTAGAGCAATCAGCGCGCAGCAGGCATGCACAGACAAGTGTCAGCTGAATTTCTGTACGACTTTAAATACATTAGCAAGGCCACAAGCACAGCTCCAAAGTGCTGCAAGCACAGCCAAGCCAATAAATAACCCCCAAACCCACCAGCAAGAAAATAGCCCCCCTCTTTCCAGGGGAGATAAGGCTTACCATCACTTTCCCCCTTGTATCTGTATAGCAACTGAGCAGATCCACTCTCTACCTTGCTGTGTTTGAATCCAGTACCAGAAGGGTCAATTCTGTGCCACTTCTGCGGAGTCATTATACTGTTGGTTATATAAATGTCTGGGCATGCACAAAAGGCAGTGCTGATACAGTGGCTCTGACACCAACTCTCTCCAACACCTGCTTTTCAGCTGGAGAGAAAGCCGAGCACAAGAACATCTTGAGAGCTGTCACACAGAAGGCTGCTGTCTTTCAAGCTGAATGGAGGTCTAAATAGCTCTCACTTCTCCTTTAGAATCTAATTCTAAATGCAATTAATACTGGCACATGCATAATGAGAGACTGACGAGCGAATACAGACTTCGGCAATAAAGAAGCCAGCCTCAAGTGCTATGTAAATATTACAAATCCTCACTAGAAGCTGACCCAGGGAAGACAGCTTTCTGATGATTAAACCCAAGTGACAATATGACTGGATTCCTACATCTGTCACAATACTACCTGCAGATACATAATGAGCCACGCTAAAAGAACTAGCTCTTGCTGCTTCTCAATGCAGATAAAATGTCTATTTGTAGAATGTAATTAATCTCTTCTTCAAAATCAGGAACCTTAGTGTCCTTGGTAACAACATGCCAGTGACTCAGAGAGTGTCTCCAGCTTTTTCTTCTGATTTTTGAGCAAGTTATTGAAAGTGACCCCAAATTCTAGCACTGAAAAGGAGCTGTGCTTCAGAAGTGGAAAAGCCAGCTGGGTATCTGGAGGTGGGGACGGGTTTTACCCACCTCTCTGGTCTCAGCAGGGTTCATTTGGCAGCTTAAGAAGGTTCCTGGACTTGTTTCAGCCATGTTCCCTAGGATGAGACAAGCTCTGTCCCAAGACCTGTTCCCCAACCCATCGAGCACAAATTCCCTTTTACCATCAAGTGTAACCAGGCAGAGAATAATACTGAAAGCAGAGCAAGGGCAAGAATCACAGGGCAAAGTTGCCCCCTCTTTGGTTTCCACAGGCAATAAGCGCTGTGCAATCACACTCTGTGTGTGTGTACATGCACACACACATGTGGCTGCTCCCCCAGATGGCTTTCGAGCCTGCTGGCTTATTTCAGCCAAGTTTCAAAGACATCCAGTCCCTACCAGGTAGCGAAGATGCAAAGCCATGAGCACTGGCAAGGCAGAGGGGTGCAGGAAAGTGTTGCTGGCAGAGCCCTGGATCCCTTTGAGGGCTGTGCTTGGGCATTGCCTGCTCCTCCGGCCACCCGCTCTGGGCTGGCTGAGACTCATGCTGAAAAGGCAAAGCTGGGCCACACAAAAGCACCCAGGGGCTGTTTCTGCTTTCTATGAATTTCAGTGGGAAGCAACCGTTGCTGGATGTTGCTCACTGACCCAGTTCCAAAGCCCAGGGGAAGGATGGGCCGTGATAAAGGGACAGCTGGTTGGAGAGAGTGGGTGATGGAGGACTTGCATGATTTATTTATTTCTTGGCAAATAAGAAAAAAAGAATGGTTGGATAAAATCAGCATATTCCAGGCTAAACTGTGCTGCAGGAATTCCCTGTGAGACTTGAGCTGAGGTGCTTGGTCCCCCTGCAAGGGACATTCACCCCTGCCTGCTGCACACTGCTTTGCAGAGCCTGGGGGGGCACATGGGGAAAAGGAGGTTTTTGTTGTTACCGAGGGCTCAGCTCCTTTGATGCAAAGCTTGCAGCAAGTAATTGCTTTCATTTAGAAAGGGCTGCAATCGGCACCACTCCCACAGCTCACCCCGTCTTCTCTGTCCCCAGGCATCCTGAGGGAGAGGAGGAGACCAGAGAAGAGGCTGTCTCTGACCCTCGCGCCACATAACATTCCTTTGCAGTAAAAGCCAGGTGGGATGTAGCAGTTATCTGGGATAGATGCAGTTTTGGGGAAACTGTAGAAATAAAGTGCTAGTTTGGGGTAAAAAGCCTGGTCTTTGCCTTTCTGCCCTGCTCACAGACCCCACATTTTAATGCTGGTTTTTAATGGTGGTTTCTTCCTGTTTCACCCAGGTCTCTTTTTGCCTGCTGGTGAGGCTATGAAGGCTCTAGAAAAGTGGCTTACTCTGGGGGAAGGAAATTAGAGCCAAACAGCCATTGGAAGGAAAAAGCTCTTTTTTCCATCACTTTCAATAGCAGCTCAGTTCCCAGGTGAGGGCACATTCAGCCCTTCCTCTGCAGCCTCCCACCCACTGCCTGGATGCCAGGAGTGTCTTGTAGGGGCAGAAAAGGCAGCAGAGCCGGTGGTGGTCCAGCTGGAGTGGGGATGGGGTGCACGTGACATGGGGATTTGGGACTGATATTGCTTTGTGTCCTGCACAGTGACTCCAGGGAGTGAGGGCAGGCTCCAGGCTGTCCATCTGCAGCTCCTAGCAAAAGGTAAGGCAACTCACACTGCTGTCTTGGCCCCAGGAGGAAACCTTTGGTGTCAAGGGTGAGGGGACGCTGGCCTAGGCTGGGGCACGTGTGTGGGGTTTGGAGAGGGAATTAAGGCCAGGGCTGTCTTTCCTAATTCCCACCCAGACTACAAGGCACTGCTGAATGCTTGTGAGCAGCTCAGGGACTCACCCTGCCCTGCCTTCCCTTCAGCAGATGCCCCAAGGCTCATAACCCCATCTGTCCCAGCTCTCAGCAAACAATTAACCATGACTCCTTCTCCTCCGGCAGCTCCCCTGCTTGCTGCAGCTGGCACCCAGCACATCCTGGCCTTGGCACATGCTGAAACCCCCAGCAAAACAACCCACGACATCAAGCCGCAAGCTGATGAACCCGTATCACCCTGGGTCGCCTCCTGCCGCTCAGGGAGGGTCAGGCACTGGGTTAAATGCTGGTGCAGAAAAGAAATTTGCCTGCCTTTAAGGCTGAGCCCTGGGGGGTAGCCGGCAACCCCATGGTGATGCCCTCTGCAAGCCATAACACAGCCTGTGGACATGGGGCAATCAGGCATCCTGCTCCTGGCAGTGGGGTTCGAACACCCTCTGCAGCTTTCCCTTCTATATAAAAACATTAATAAAAGATCAGTTTGCAGACACAGCTTGCTGTAGATGACAGCATTAGAAGCGCATCTGTTTCTACTAAGCACCAGTCTCGTGCTGGGTTTATTTGGTCCATTTGTGGCAGGGTAAAGTTGCTTTCAGCATTCAGAGATGTCTCGTGTCTGGGAGAAGGGGGGGGGGGGAGATATATTTTTGGCTCTATTTAGCCACAAAAATCTGGGTTTAGAATAAAGAAAAGTATTCCTGTTTTCTGTTTGCTGCCAAACTGAGGCAGACGATTTCTTGTACAAGCCTTCATTTGTTTGAGAACTCGGTGTCCTGTTGGAAAAATAAATGTTCTGATAGGAAAAGTCTATCAGCATGTATTGATCAGTCATTGGGACCGGTGGACTTGCAAACATCAGCTTCGACCTAACTGAAAAAGCAGTTCCCAAAGCTTTTGCTAATATATGTGAGGCAGAAGGAGACAGGTCTTTGCTTTTTTGGTGAGTGAAGCAGTGAAGTAGTCACACAGCAGAATCCTTTCTGCGGGCACAGTTGCGCCAGCCTCACCATGGCTGGAATGAATTTTCAGTGCCAAATACTCCCCCTTTGCACCCAGAACAGGCTGTTTGCTCCTTTCTGAAAGCCAACCACCACTGGCAGCCACAAGCAGGACACAGCAATGGGAGAAGGAGAGCAGCTGATAAGCGTCAGTGGGGAAGAAGCCTGGGATGTGGCTCCTGCCCAGGATGCTCCTGGCTGATGGCAGCACCTTCTCCCCATCCTGGGGGTGTAGAGTCACCTTCCCACCACCAAGGTAAGGCCAGGCATACGGACAAGAGCTCCCAGTGGCTTGGTTCTCCACAGTGGGAATTGCACAAATGCCTGTAGTTTTCCTAATAGATCCCCCCCCCCCCCAAAGCTTTTAAATTAAGCCTTTACAACCTCAACTCACTTTAAACAATTTTTTTTCTTCTTTTTTTTTAAAGGAAATATTATGATCGGGAAGAATAAAACTGCTGTTTTACCTGGAGCTGCCTTCATTTTATAGCAGATTAAAAGCAAAATGGAGAATCAATAATGCCAGGAAGGGGGAGTTAGGGGGTGAATACAATGTACATGCGCTGAAGGCAGCACAGAAGAGATTGGGGGCTGGAAAGACAAAAGCTTTTCAGGATTGAAGCCTCACAAGCAGAATCAGCTCCTCAGATGATATAAATCACCTGGACTCCCCTGACACGCTGGTATTGCTGTAGTATGGGTTTTGTGTATTGATTTAGGGAAAAGAAAGGTTCAGGGGCTTAGCTGCAGAGGAGGCATCAGGGCTGAGGCTGCTCAGCTCTGGATGGGCAGTGATGAGCAACAAGGAGGATCTGCAAGGTCAGAAATGGGATGGAGAGGAGCCCCAAGAAAGATGAGCATATGCTGGAGCTATGATAGCCCCAAAGACTAGGAGCAAAGCCTAGTGTAACCTGCTGAGGGTAGCTGACTGGAGCCCAAATTTACAGTCTTAGTCCAGGCACAGACATCCTGGACTTAGGGAAAATCCAGATTTCAGTCTGGAACTCACCAGCAGTAACTCTGACCTTTCTCCCCATCTGGATTAGCACACAAAAAATCCCAGAAAGGACAACGTGAGGCCAGCTGGAAATGGTGCCTGCAAATGTCATGGTGCTGCCGGGAACAGGGTCATTGCACTGCAAACCTGGGTGTGCAAACATCGCTTGCTAAATCGACTGCATGGGGGTGTTGTAGATTTGGGGGATAAAGGTTTCCTGAGCAATGGAAAGGCCAGCTCTCTGCCTAGGGACCTCCGAGAGGGTGGATTTAATGAGAAATGCTCTTTATTTACTCAATCAGCCACAGTCAGCCGCTGAGCTAAGAGTGGGCAAGTCTGACTGTAGCAAGCGGCTGCACAAGGCTTGCTGGCCATGATGAGGTGTTTGCTGTCTGCGTTGAGATTTTTGATGGTCCCAGAGGCCCTTGGTGGGTGGGAGTCGGAATTTGCTTAACCTTGTTTACTGTGTCCTCTCTGCTGGCCAAAACCACCCTCTGCTTTACAAGAAACAAAGAATTGGTAGTGACAGCCCTCATGGGCTGGGCATGGTGTCACCGGTGGTTCTCCGAGGGATGGGATGCTGATGGTCTCCTCATGGCCAGGAGGCCGAAGGACATGGTCCCATCATCGTGGTCCCACTGTCGTGGTCCTGCTCAGTAGATGCAGTTTGTTTGAGGAGGAAGGAAGGAAGGATTGTGACATCTATGCACTTCTTCTTTCCATCTCTGTCGCCACTAAAATACAATTTGGGAAAAACCAAAAGGGAAATGAAACAGTGAGTGGGCTACACTGAGCTGGGGGGTGGAGGTGGTGTGGGACCAGCAGTCCCACACAGCCTGGAGGAGGGGGGGAAGCTGTGGGGCCTTCTCGGGCCCAGCTCCCCAGGGTTTATCTGACTGTCTGTTTTCATCATTTTTCTGTGAGAAGGGAAAGGGACCACACAGCAGCAGAAAGTCCTGGAAATCTGTGAGGGAGACCATTCCCAGCACCCTTCCCTCCACCATTGCCCCTGTATACAATTGGCTATGGAGGATGTATGGCTCTGTATAGGCTGCAACTCTATGAGATAATGCCTTGCAATTAAATTCCTAATTACAGCCAGCAAGCACACTTTCCCAGCTCTGATCCTCCTGTCTTGGTTGCACACACAGTCGTGCTGATGGGCCAAGTGGACCGGGGCTGGGGTCACCCCATCTTGACCAGCCTGTCTGCTCCATCCCCTCCATATCAGACACTGCTGTCTCTCCTCTGCTTCTGAGGCATCCTAAAGGCTGCTTGTGCCCTATAACTTTTCTCAAAAAAAAAAGAATCAAACTCAACCAAAAAACTACAGTAGAAGCAGGGGGAGGAAATTGCTTCAAGTTTCTTAACTATCTCATGGAACAAAAATGCTTCTTAAGGCTGTTCAGGGAAAGAGAGGGTCAAATGTCCCTCATTAACGCTGATTTACTGAGAGGGCTGGGAAGTGGAAGAGGGAAACAGTCCAGCTGCCTGTCTCAGTGCACAAGGAGCCTGGTGTGTGATCCAGTCTGGGAGGTGAGGGCCGGTCCCCCCACCATAAGATTGGGGTGATGGGTTTACCAGCAGAAGGTGTAGCAGGGTGCTCGCTGCTGTGCACCCATGCTGGGCTGCCTGCACCCCAGAGCAGACCTGACCAGCACTAACATGGCAGAGAGGCAGAGCAGAGCTCTCTCAGCTCTTTGTAGCAGTCTGGAAATTCAGCAGCTTTCTGAAGAAAAGAGCAGAAGTTGAGTCCTTTGCAGGAAGGCTGGTGCTGGCAGTTTCCTTGCACCAACCTCAGCCTGTGCTGCCCTTCACTGGGCAGCCTGCAGCTGGAGCCTGGCAGAGAGGAAATGGAGAAGGCTGGCCCAGATTTGAGGGTGTAAATCAGCAGGGTTCCTCTCCAGAGAGAGCTCAATTACACTGATTTACACTTGCTGTGGATTTGGTCCATTCAACCCAATTAAAACTCCAGAGGAAGTGCAGAGAGGCAGGATGTAATTACCCATGCTGGAATCCCAGTTCAGAACAGGAGGCAGAGCTCTCCGGATCAAATTAATCCCTGGTGTAACTCTGCTGAAGTTACACCAGGGCTATAATTGGCCTGAAACATTTTAACTATCTCATTTAATGTTATTCATGCTCTGCTGGAGATGAGAATGTTTATCCTAAATGAGGGACTCTAATGCTTCGTAGCAATAATAGAGTGTGAGGCTTATGCGGTTTCTCATTTACAAGGATGCTGGGGAGGCCAGATCGTCACAGAAGATGCGGCAGATCTGGCCTCCCCAAATTTTTAACCATTTCCATGGCTCCTGTGGTGGCTGGTTGTCCCATTGTCCTTCCTCCAGTGTGCCCACCCTCCCCATGCCCAGACTGCTTTTCCATCTCTTGGAGATGTTGGGGACTTGTACCCCAGACCCAGCCAGGGACAGAAGTAGGGGGAGATGTGAAGTGGCAGAAGAAGGAGAGGAAAGCACTGAGAGAGGCCTTTCAAGATTAAAGCTCTTATAAATCATTAGAAGTGAGATTTCCCAGCAACAGCCTCGCCTCCCCAGTGATGCTAGAAGAGGAGATGTCCATCGATGAGAGCTGGCTCCATGGCCTTTCTCTGAGTCACTCCGGGGAAGCAGCCACCCCAGGGTCCTGCTAAAGGAGCAGGGTCAGTGCTGCAGGTAGCTCAGCAAGCACATGGAGTGCCATGGTCCCTGCTGCTGGCCCGACATCCCCACAGACCGTGTTTCCAGCTGCCAGCCCTGGGTTATCCACCAGGCTCAGAGGATGATCCCATGGTCATTTGAGCTGCCACCCCAGAGGAGGCCTGAGCATGCTCCCCACAGCGGGAAGCAGCAAGGCACTGTCACCCTCTGTGGGGAATGTGTCTCAGGAGCTACATTCCATCCTGTTCCCTTCCTGTGGCAATGCCAACGGCCAGACCAAGCATGCATCCTGCCGCTTGCAAAGCAAAGCCTGCAGGTTACATTTCTCTCTGCCACAGCTGGTAGCACCCTGCTATTGCAATTTGGGATGCAATTTGGCCCTGAACCTCCACTGAGTGCCCTGCATTCTCCCTGAGCCAGCCCTGGCAGGTACTGCTCACTGCAGGCTCTGCATCGGCATTACCAGGCTTTTGGAGGATTGTGATTATCGGTCATGAAATTGTACTTCCACTCCCTAGGCTGTTTTTAAGACAGACCCCTGGTCTTTCCCTCTGCTCCCTTGCCAGTGGAAACCACAGGAAAGACAGGTCTGTTTGTTCCAAAGCAATTTTTAATGCCCTGTAGCTTAGTAGAGGCTCGAGCATTACAATTCATTCTGGCTCCTCTCTGTTCCTCAGGGGATATTAGATCCTTCTCTTGATACTTCCTCGCTCTTTGTAGATGTTACCCTAGTTTTAATTTCCAGAGCTTCCAGACTGTTTTTAACAATGCTGAGCTTTCAAGTTGCTTTCTTCAAACTTTCTCCAGCCATGCTTTCCCAGAGCCTAAATAGCTTTGATTATTCCCAGATGTTTTTAGTTTGTTAACCCCAGAGTAGTATTGTGTAATGGCTTGGAAAGAAGACTGGTAGCAGGCATCCTGCATTCTCTTTCCTGGTTTGCCAACTTACTTCCCAAGCAGAACATCTATGGGATTTATCCTACAGAAGCAATGCCAGCAGGAAGCCCCAGGTTATCTTGCTATGGAGAACAGGACTAGAGGTGGCTGAAATCCTCTTGCTGATAAAGGTAACTCTCTGAAAGCATGGGTCATTTTCTCCTTATCCTCTCTGCTGAGATTTCTAAGCAGGATGTCATTCTGGGGCAGCAAGCCCAGAGGGAAGCCTTTGAGCAGGCATCACCCAGGCTGCCAGGCAGCACCTAATGGAAAAGACCTTGTTCACCTCCAGGCTATGCTGGATTCAAGCTGTGGCCATCCCTACCCATCAGCCACCCGGCCAACAGCACAACAGCAGCTCTGCTCTGCTTGGGCCAAGTTTTCCTTGGCCTGGGAGGATGCATGCGTATATCGTGACAGGCCAAAGTGTGGGGAGTCAGGAGGTTTACACAACTGGCTGAGCTCCTAACAAACCTCTGCGGCCCTTCTGACTCCGGCAATCCTGCCGCTTTCATGCTTAAGCCATTGCATGGGTAAACACACATTAAAAATATCCCCATTCCCACTAGCAGAGAGCCAGGGTGTAGCCGGCCTGGCAGGAGATGCGGTTCCTCTCAACCATCCATAAATCTTCCCAAGATCACCCCAAATACCCCATATTTCTTGGTGCCTCCGCCCACCCTGCTGGATCCTTCTTCTTCCATTTGTCGGCTCAACGCTCAGCTCCGCAAAGCCTAAGGTTACTGGGATGGATGTGAATTCATCACATAGCATCTCCCTCCCATATGTGGAGGACCACGCCTGGGCAGGGCAAGGAACAACAATGAAGAAGGAGGAAAACAAGATGGGAAAAGAAAAAAAAGCATCATGAGATAATATTTTTTTAGCAGAGGGCTAAGCTAAGGGAAAACCAACCTGCCCCAGCATGTCCTCATGACTGCAGTGTGGTACTCAGCCTTGCCATCTTGTACCAGCTACAGCTGGGAAAGCAGGTGAGAGGCAATCCAGCAGCATTAAGCCCTTGTACAGCCAAACTGACCTGCTGTACAAAGACTCTACCCCAAAGAAAACATCCATGCCTCTGCCTGGGAAACAGAGCATCCCCAGCACCCAGCCCCAGCACAGCAGGGTGCAGTGTAGGGCTGAGCAGATGTGCCTCAGGCCAGCTCTGTCTGAGCTGGTCAGACCAGCACTGCACCCAGAGGTGTTCAGGAGAGCAGGGAGGAGGTTGACAGAGCAGGACCCAAAAGCCAAGCTGTGAGTGAAGAGTGTCAGTGCTTGGAAAGTGCAACCAATTTGCTTTTAGTACAGTTCATGCCTCTCCAGCAGTGCCTAGAATAACAAATTCCTTCCACTCTCCAAGCCTGAAAGCTGGAAGAAGCTGCTGAGAAACTTAATTGATTAGCTGGATGCGTGCACAGAAAAAAATTGCCCAGCATCAAGGAAGTCACTGTCTTGAGAGTTAATGCAGACACTGGTGAGAGATTAGAGAAACCAGCTGCAGTTTTTTATCACACAACCCCTTCTTTTAATCTGGGAACAAGGCAAGGTCTGTTTTGATGGGGTGACCCATTTTGCAGTGGCATCGAGGGGCTGGAGCGTTAGGGCTGTGTCCACACTGCACGTACCACCCACCCAGGGCTTGCTGTGCAGGTGTGGCCTGATCCTCAGTCCCAGCACCTTCAGACAGTGAAGGACAAGGAGGCAGGCTTTGGGCTGCCTGCACCTCACCCCCCACTCTCCAGCCCCAGAGGTCCTACCAGCCCTGGCAGCCCCTGAGCAGCAGGAAGAGATGCCCCGAGAGCAACATTAGCATCCAGGGTGCAGTGGATGAGCTGTGCATGCTGGAGGAGCCAAGTTTCCAGATGCCTCACAACACCCACCCCAAAAAAGAGGTGCCCAGCTTCCCTAGCCCCTGCAAGGCCGTATCCCCCCTCCCAGCCCCTGCCTAGGCTTTCTGCTTTGCTCTCAGCATCTCTAGTTCTGCCCAGCCTGCCACAGGGTCACTGCCTGTGACTCTGTCACCTCACAGGATTGCTTTCCCTGTTTGGCAAAAGAAAACAAGAAGCCAAAGGCCTGCAGGGGCTATGAACTTGCCTGTCATGTTCTCTGACAGTATCAAAACCTTTTACTGCTTGTGTTTTTCCCAAACTGTCACTGCTCATCACACCCCTTGTTTAAACCTCTGATCCTGAAAGCTTCCCTGAGCCCTCTGCAAAACAAATGGAGAGAGCGTGGTCTGTTCTCTGAGGTGATCAGACACCACCTCAAAAACAACAAAGCTGACAGTGCCAGAGCTCCAGAGAGCAGGTACAGGCAGAGCCAAGCCTGCATGCCTGCACTGTGTGGCTGCCAGAGGTGGGAGGCAGGCAGTCTGCTAACCCCCAGCTTCCTCCTCTCCCTCAAACTGCTCAGCTCCTGCTTTTTGGCTCAGGGGAGAATGAAAGGGAAAGGAAAGGGCTCAGCCCTCCTGTTTGCTCTCTGCTGTGCAAAACTGCTCTCCTGGCCTCCATTTCCCCTATTGCTGCTATTTGACCTGAGTAGCCCAGAGGAATTTTAGTCACGGTGCATTCCTAGCAAAGCATCGGTTTTCTAGAGCAAAATGGGAACAGCTGCCAAGAAACAAATCCTCTGATGCCTGCCACTTCTCATGGATGGAACAAAACTTCTTGAAACCCCAGGGGGAAAAAACACCAGAGCTCAGCTGCAGCAAAACCCATCCCACTCCAGCCCATCCCCTCCAGGGATTTTTGCAGCATGAGGGGGCTCAGACAAGAGACTAATGAACATCACGATAGCATCCATACAGTACCACTTTGAAAGCTCTGAGTGAAAGAGGAGCTAAAGAGAGATTTCTTCTTTAGCTGAAGGCAGAGTGCTGTGGGAAAGACTGTACTCTGGCAGAGTACAGTACCCCAAGCCCCAGCATCCAAGTCCAGCTGTGCCCAGTGCCCTCCTACCTGTCCAGGCCTGTTGTGCCTATTGTAAGCAGACAGGGTAGAGGCAGGTATGGCCGATATGGGACACGCTGAGTTCACACATGCCTTGCTGTGAAAGAGCTTTTGAGGCTTGTCAGGGCTAAGCGAGGTTTGTCTCCAAGAGCTGTGACAAAACCTGGTGCTAACAGAGTCAGACTAGTGAGGAGGGATGCACACAGGGGTTGCATGGGCTGAGCTGGCACTATTTCAGGTGGAGGTGTCTATGTCCATGGGATTGCTGCATGCTTGAATAGCAGAGCTGGCAGATGTACATAACCCCTTTCCCCATGAAGGTTAATATCTCTCCCAGGTATTAACCAAATGTGGGGCAGAGCCTGCAATATTCTCTCTGCCATGCTCATCAGTTTCTTCTCAGATTGCTGTGGGTCAGCAGAGTTTTCAATGGAGGTTAAAGACTGACATACAGGGTCTCTGGTTACTGGGAGGAGTGAGGAGCAAAGCAGCTCAGGTAGCTAATGCAGTCAGGTAGAGCTCCAGCACTGCTTCGGGAGCAGCAACATTACTTGGGAGCAGGGACGTGGTCAGAGATAGCCAGAAGGGAGTTGAGGAAAGACTTTCTGGAGGCCTGGGACCAGCTGAGACACACAAGCAGCCTCAGAGCACATTGTCTCTTGGCACTTCCAGCTGAAGGGACAATGCTTGCTCTGTGTTTGCTCACATCTTGAATGTGATAGATAGAATAAAGTCAGAAATTTTGGTAACTCTTGGAGGGTTTATACCAGCTGACACCTGTTTTTTGCTGGTAACCAGGTTCCACCCTCAGTCACGATGCAGAAGGCAGCCTTCAGACAACATCAAGGCCATATGCTTTTTCTTGTTCACCCTGTTTGACACCAAAGATTTATCTTAAAAGTACCCATTGCAGTTAGTGCTCAGCAGTCTCAGTCTGATAGCAATGGCCTGATGGAGGTTCAGCTTTACCTTCTCAGTGCATCATTTTAGCAGAATATGCTGGAACAGGCTCAGTCAGTAGTGGTACCAGCCAATAACTCGCACCATCTCAGTGATTCACTCAAGTAAGGGCACTGTTTCTCCAACCACAAGGATTATTAGGCATGAAACACGTACAGTTCACAGCTAGGACAGATGTAGCACTGATCTGCTAAAGCCTGAGGCAGTGACACCAGGTTAACCCCAGTTAAGATGCATTTAGGTTTTCTGTGAAGGTAACATGAAGTTCACTTTGCAATATGCATCACAACCTTGGTCACTGAGAGTCCTGGGAGATTGCCGTGAATGCTGTGGAGTGACTAGAGCTACTGGCTGCAGGCAAGTCATGACAGCACCTTAGCTTGTAAGTTGAAGATGGCAGAAAAGTCTGATCCTTGAAAAAACAAGAGTTCATTTATGATCCACGCTTTCAGTCCAGGCTTACATAGCAAGCCAGTCTCAGCAAGCCTAGACTGCAGCTTCTCCTTCCCTTTCTTGGCTAGACCAGGCCATTCTGTTATAACAACACAAGCTAAGTCCACTGTTGTAAACACCATCTGCTGAAGAGGAGGAAGGTTTCACACTGTGTCAGTCTCTTTTATCTCAGTGTAGGTTCTGCACAGTAGCTGGCTGAAGTTAGAAAAGCAAAGGAGACCCCAGCAACAGCTTTTCTTGGTGCTGTCTGTGGGCAGTTACTGATTTGACTAGAACAGGAACTTGGAGAGGCAGGACAGCACACGAACAGGCCAGTCCCTCACATCACTCTTCAAGGCTTTGGTTGAAAGTAGTTATCAGCATTTTTTCCCCACCAAACTGCATGAAGCCCCAGGCAACAGAAGCAGCCCTGCTCAAGAGCTAAGCCAGCCCAGCTGAGCTCAGTCCTACTTTTGATCAGGTCACTCCAGCAACAGAAGCAGTAACGGCCAGGCTGGGACTAGCTGTATGAGGAACCACCATATACATGTTTCCTCATGTATCTGCACAGAGGTACAGCCACACACAAGTCAGCAGCAGCAAGGTCAGCTTCTTAAGCCACCCAACAGGTAGGTAATTGAGCTTCTCTGAAAACAGCATCTTCAGATCACAGCTCAGTACCATTGTCAGACTGAACAGCTGAAGCATGAACATAATTCTAGAGACTGTAGAGCAAATACAGCAGATTAGAGGACATTTCTATAACAGTACAGGCTGCACACACCAGCCAAAGCAACTCACAGCAGAGACATCTCACAGCAGAAAGCTACCCAGCTATGGATGCTGAGGTGATATATACCCCACAGCCTGGCCTGGGGCCGAGCAGGATTGGGCCAGAAGGAGACTGGGGCAAACACAAGACTGGGCAGGAGCAGAGCAGGCGGGACTAGGCAGAAACTAGCCCTGACTGGGGGCTGGAGACCAGCTGAAACCTCAGGCAGGTTGCTGGGGAGTACAGTCCTCCTCTGCTCCCCAGGGACCTTGTTCTCATAGGTCCTCCTCACAGATGCACCCTCATTTTCCCAGCCCAAAATCTCCCCCACGCTGAGAAGGATGCCCCCCTTCCCCTGAGATCCCACACAGACGATGGTCCTGCGCCAGGGCAGATGCTCCAGGGCTTGGGATCTGGGACCCAGAGCAGCCACTCATCTCCAGCAACCTGCAATACCCAGGGCTTCAGATCAAGTCCCGCTCAGCCTGGAGCCAAACCAGGATATAGGTCCAGCTCTTCAACAGCAAAAAGCTGAATTAGTTCAAGTCATGTTGCCAGCTGTGTATTTAAACAGGAATTACATAGGGTTTCTGTTGTGGTAATGCACCAGGTGCCAGTAGTTCTACCAAGGCAGATGAGGAGGAGCAGTGGGTCAGGAACTGAAAGCCCCCATCTCCTGAGAGAGGTGCTCAGAGGAAAGAGGTGCTCCTGATTCCTGCCCTGCTCACATGCAGGCAAGGTACCCTAGCAGTCAGCCAGCCCGCAGCACCTTGCTCCTTTGAGCTCCCTGCTGAGCTTTGACAACCATGAGCCTTAGGTGTGGGAAAGAAAAACATCATTGGGAGCACTCACAGCCGCTGACTCCTACCATAGATGCCCTGGCCTTGAACTGGGATCCTACAGCACAAGGTGCTGGCCAAACACAAACATCAAAGGTGGCACCCGTGCCAAACTGCAGCCTCTTGGAGGAAGATGTTAGGGAAGCGATTATGAATTTGGAGCCTCCCAAAGCGTGTTAGCAGCTGGATCCTCTGGATGACTAAACCCTGCCAAAAATTAAGATCTGTTTCTGTGAAGCTGAAACAGCCAACTTGTTTGTCTTTCCTTCTTCCCCTCCCAACTATGTTGTTGTTCTAAACATTTACAGAGACCTTTATACTGTTTGAATAATGACTGGGGGGAGGGGGGAGGGATTGTTTTCACTTTTTTGCCAGCTGCACCAAGTCAGCAGCACTTCACACACACAACTTCTGGTAAATCAGGTGCTACCCACACTGTCCTGGTTACCCCTGCCTCAGTTTGCCTGCCCCACAGCTGGCCTGGCAGAAGGAAGCCCCACAACGCCCTCCAAGCCTCAGTCACCCCCCTCCAGCTGCCAGGGAAGGGGGTTACCCTGAGACCAGTGAGCTGCAGCAGCTCCCTCTCCTCCACAGGCTCTGCTCGGTGTCTGTGCGGGAGGAGTGCTGGCAAACACAGCCCCTGGTTCGCTAGATAAAGGGGTGTCCATCCAGCTCCCCCCAGCAGCACTCCCCAAGCCACAGAGCTCACACACCCGTGCTGGTGCACACATATGTGCCAGGAAGCCATAGCATGGGCCTTTCTCCCCCAGCACGGCAAGGAGAGGTGGAGGACAATGCCGCTGCGGCCGAGTTCTCCCATCCCCGAGCACAAGTGCTACGGGAGATCAGCCATCTCCTGCAGTGCGTGTTCTCCCGCCCACCTCCTTCAGCAGCAAGGCTGCTCGAGATGACAGCTGAGAAAGGAGAGCACTTGAAATGTGCAGAGGGAGAGATGGCTGAAGACAGACAGACCTTTATGCAACAGCAGAAGCATTAGGTCAACAGCAAAGCAGCAGTACATGTGTTGGTAGTTAAATCAGAAAGAAAGGCATGTGGGCCTCTCCCTCGTGGGCATATCTCCAAGAATTTGGGGGTTGTTTGGGGCTGAGTTTTATTTGCAACCTGGCAGAAGCTGGGGGGAAAGGGAGTGAAGAAGGCTATTGAGGAGAGCTGGAGGCTTTTTGCAGGATGTTTGGACTAAGCAAAAGGACAGAGAATTGAGGATGAGACATGCTGTGGAAGCAGGATGTGGGATAGAGAAACTGTTTATACAGTCAACCGTGGGCTAATCCATGGAAGGCTTTGGAGACCGTAAAAGCCATCTGCGAGTGGATAGATCACATTCTGTAGGAAACTAGTGGTTTAAAACAATGCTACCCTCACTCTTTGATCTGTTCTGAAGAGATCAGACTTGGGAACCTGAAGAGAAGGGAAGGATAAGTAGATCCATCAGTTATGCCTGTACAGGCAGGGTGGGTAGGAAGGACTATTCATGGTCTCTTCCTGTACAAGGACTTGGAGCCATCAAACAAAAGTAACAGGAGCCAGACGCAGAACAAACAAAAGGAAGCTGGTCCCCTCACGGCACAGGCTGACCTGTGCAAGTCCTCCCCACAGGAGGGAACGGCTGTTACAGGTTCACAGGGGGACTGGGCAAGTTCATGGAAAAGAAAGTTACTGAAATCTCCACTCCAGAAAAAAAACATTAGTGGAGGCACTGAACTGACATCTGGCTCTCAAAGTTCGCACCCCTCAAATGGCTGGTGTCTGGGAAGGTAGTGGGAGATGTACCATATGTAACGTCCTGCTCTTGCGCTTTCCTAGGCATCCATTTTGGACATCTCTTGGAAAAATTACATTAGTCTGGGTGGTCCTTGGTCTGAGGCCCTGCAGCACAGCTCCTTCAAGGAGATGTCACCTGGAGGCCGCCCTCAACAGATTTTCTTACAGACAACAGAAGGAATAACTGCAGGTCTTTAACCAATTGCCCTCTGTAATCTTGTGAGGCCTCAGTTTACCGCTTTGGACATGGTCAAATTAGGCATTTGGCCTGCTTTCCCCACATAAGGTCAAGAAAAATGGCCTAACAGGTCCTGAAATAATGTCACCTTTCATCATTTAAACATGTTCTTTCTTACTAAGCAATGAAAGTAGCAGACATGCTATTCTGAAAAGTACCTCAAAACAATTATCTCCTTCCTCTGGTATAAACAATGGGAAGCAAGAGGTGAGCCAGAGGTACCATATTTGCAATTCTCCATTTTCAGTCTTCAGTAGGAAGAAATATTGGTGATTTGTATTATGCTGACACAACCACTTGACCTCAGCGCAGCTTATGCTAATTACTTGCAAGAATATGCTTGTTTGCTCCATGTGTGCCTAGCATATTCCTTTTATCTAAGCTTGATAGATGAAATATTGCTTATATGACAGTGCAGATTGGGTTGACTGAATCAATGGCTGGTTGGCCAAGTAATCCCATCAAACAGAAATACTGTTTGTGATGCAAGAGAGCCTGGGAAGTTACTCATTAATATTGCCTAGATATTATATTTTTACATCAACTCACTTCCTTTCTGCTTACCATGTCTTTAATCTCTCAGGCTGACACAGAAAACAGAGAGGATCCGTCTCTGCCCAAAGCAAGGTCAACTCCCCATTCCTGGTAACTGCTTATCTAGCTTGGCTTTAAAGACATTCTGTAATGGAAATCTTACTCCTGGTTTCACTAGCTTTACAGTGTTAAGTTTTTCCTACTATCTTTGAGTGCATTTGTGTAGCTGTACACATATTCCATCTCTGGGAATACTCTGAGGATATACATTTTAATTAAACATATTAATGCATGAAGAAGATGGATTCCTACTGCTATTGTTCAACAAGTGCATATGTCTGGCCCCAGGATTTATCTATGCCTGCACTGCAATCAGAACAATTTGTTGAGTGCTCTCTGTTCTGATCAGCTCCTCCAAGGAACGAAGCTGTGAATGCAATCTGGCTAGCTCTGACAAGATGGTCACTTTGCCTAGCTGGGACATCAGAGCTGAAGTGATCAAGTCAGTTGATCAGCTTGTCTCCGTTCCCCTGACATGATCTCCTCAAGCTCCATTCCCTGCTGCACTTGAAGATGGTATCTTAAGACTGGTTTTGTTGCACTGTGCCCAGAACTCGGTTGAGGAAAGGGCAAGAAGCAGGAGGAACAGCTGAGTGGCTGAAATTACCACTTCTTCTGCTGTTCAGCACCATTGGGAGGAGAAACGGGAACCTTTTCTGTTCTCCACCTGCAGGAATTCATATCATAGCCCTGCCTGCAGATACCACCATGCTCCCAAAAAAGCCATTCCTTCATTGCACAGATATTCTGTAAAGATAAAGCTCTTGTTATTCAGTATACAAGGTTCAGATTTTAGATAGGCTCCAGTTACAGCAAAGCATTTCTGAGCCTGCTAAAGTTTTACATTAGCACACAGGACATACTGAGGAGGAATGGGTTTAAGCGTGTATTTAACATTAAAGGGAGGCTTAAGAGCTTTGCTGCTGGGAGATGGAAAGGGTGTTTTGTTTGCAGCATGCCTTGTCCTGTGTGGGAAGATGTTGCTTGTCTGCTACTGAGCTCCGAAGAGCCTTTCTAGTATTTCTTGGGACTGATATGAAGCAGCAGACACTAGGATCTGGGACCTCATGGCAGGCTTTTTTTAACACTACAGATCTTTTCTCTCAGAAGTCTGGCACCTGAAATACCAGCAAGCACTCTCCAGCCATACCCCAAGGGACTGTTCTTTGTGCACTGCTGTGCACACAGCATATGTAACAGAGACAAGCATCAATCTAGCTACCCCCTGCACCTCAGCGTCTCCTCGTGCTTTGTACGCTCAAGCCACGCAGGGGGCTCGTGCCTGTCAGACGCAATTAGCAATAGGGGACTAGCTTTTTAATGTGTTCAGATACCCTGGTTGCTTCCCCCAGCCATATGTCAAAGACGATAACCACAGCAGGACATCTCTGAACAGACACTTCGTTTCTCCAGGCTTCTCCGTTCTCTCCAGGGTGGAACCCTGTCTGCAGGGTAGGACCAGGACAGGCAGAGGGGGCAACCAGGAGGAAATCACACTGCTGTCAGTAAGCATGGCGAGTTTCTCCCTGGAGGGACTTACAGGCAGCCAAGATGGGAAATGGGTGGAAAATTGAGAGGAGACCTTATCCTTCAATTTAAGCATGGGATCAAAGCCCAGCTGAAGTTGGAGAGGTTCTGTCAATGATTTCTGTTTGTCTTTCCATCTTTCCCTTCTCTGTCACATATTCTGCCCATGCTTCTGTTATCTGCAGGGATAACCAATACCCTACAGCAGAGCTCAGACTTCTTTGTAGAGCAAAATGCTGTGGCTTTGCAGGACAGATACTGAAGTGCCTTGAGAAAGCAGAAAGATGGGAGCTTAACATAGCATACGATTTGCTGGAGGACACAATCCCCTCCAGATCCTTTGCTGGGAAGTTGAGAGCAGGCCCAAAACGTTCACATGTAGAAGATCTCCATGCCCTTTTAATAGTTTTCCTTACTTGCTCAACCTTTCAAAGACTGCAGCAAGAAAACACCATAACTGATGGAAACTAGCCACAGGATATCTATCAAAATTATGTCCAAATTGCCTTTGGGAGCAGCATTGCAACTGCCTGAGGAAGGAGAATCTGTTCAACCAGAACCGTCCAGACCAGACTGTAGCTTCCTTTGCATCCCTAGGAAGGTTCACACTCTTCAGAAGAGCCACCCTGTTCTGCTGACCTCCGGGAGGCTTTGCCTTGTACTGCAACTCCCGGGTGCAGTTTGCGCGCCGAAGATGTGTGTGACATGGACGCCCTCTAAAGGGAATTGCTGAGAAAGCTTAAGTCCCACACGGGTGAAGTTACAGAGATCTAGGAGAGCGTGGCCATGGGCAAGGCGATCACCATCTCTCTTCATGTAGAGTCTTTGTTCTGCCTCTAAAATATGCTTGGAAACATTATCTATGCACTACAACCATGAATAATTACAGCCAATCTACTGCACACTTAGCTCATGCTGTTCTCCTAAGCTTTAATTGTTGAGTCAGTTCATCACTTGGTACCTGGCAGAGCTTACCCATTTATAGGCACAAGCAGACAGTTACTCTATAGTCTGAGCAGCTTCAACCCAAAAATCACGATGGTGGCAAATCCCTCAGCACATCCAAATCTGTCTTCTCTCCTTCCAGGACCTGAATTCTGCACAAGGGAGGAGTTTAGTTGTTTTATTTAAAAAAAAACTTATATCCCTTGGGGACTTAAAGGGCTAATTCTGGTTGTGGGGTTTTATGTATTTGCTTATTTGGAAAGCTAAAAGTAGTCAGGCAGGCTGCCAGCCACATCTTCACAGAGCAAAGGCCACTGCAGTGAGGACTGCGTTAATTACTGCCATTCTGTGTCATCATCCGCTTTCCCACCTGGCCAATACTTGTGCAACAGGCTCCTGCGGGGCAGGAAGGTGCTGAAGCTCTCTCATGTCCTTATGCCAGAGCGTGGGACTTGCTGCAGGCTGCTTCCTCCAGGCTCCTGCCCAACCTGCCAGGGCAGCCTGCTAGCTTTTTGTACCTCGCAGAGGGCACAGAGGGCTGGGGAAGACCTCATAGTCAGCCACTTATGTTGGAAGCTGCTTATTTTTAACAGCACCCTGGCATCTCTTTACAGCCTTCCTGCAGCACTGAAAAAAAAAAAAAAGGGCACTTCTTGCAGTCTGTTGACTTTTTAAGAGAGATTTTTAGGAAACAACATGGTCCATTCCGAAGAGCAAAGGACTCAAAAGTCGGGTGAGATGTATGCTCTGAAAAAAAACCAAAAAACATCAGGTTCTAAAACAGGAACAAGGCCAGGAGGATCCAGGCACTAAAGATAAACATGAAGTCATGTGGCCTTTCCATGGGAACTTGACTGCCTTGCCTGGAGAAGGGCCTCCTGGAGCACAGGGCCAGCTGGTGCGGACAGCAGCATGAAGCCATCTCCTTGCCATCCAAGGGAATCCAGGAGCAGAGAGACACTGAGCTCCTGTTACTGTTCATAAGCTAAACAGGACCCTATGGATTTTGTGGCAGGTTTTAACAGCAAAGAACAATCATAGTACATACTGTACATACATCGCATATTCAAAGCGCGGCACATACGTTTACTAACTGATCTCTGAATAATCCCCAATCTCCAGCTAATTAGTCTTTTTGAAGTGTGCCCCTTCCTACATGAGCTAATGCTTGTTCAGCCGTTTGAAGCATTTAGCGTGCTAAGCACAATCATGCGCGTCTCCCTAGTAAACCAGGCAGATGAAGAATGAATAAATGCAATTAATGAGCGGCATGATGGTGCGAAAGCTCTGTGTAGGGAGCCCAGGCCCAGCTCTGGGCCTGTATCGCTGAGCCTGAACCCGTTGACCGCCGTGGCTTCCCTGCATCGGCTGCGGAGCCCTCGAGTGAGGCGACAGCCGCAGAAACAGCCTCTGGAAGAGTCCAGCCTCACTCTAGGGAGAAATTAACATCTCCACCCAGCAGAGTCAGGAGGGAGTGAGGGAACCAGCCTGTCAGAGAAGCCCTGTTCCCCTCAGACACCCACTGTCACACCCCAGGCCCACTCCCACGCCCCTGCGGGGTCCAGCCCCGAGGGCACGGTGCCCAGGCCGCACGGCGGGAGGCGGCGGGAGGCGGCGGGGCAGGCCCGAGCCGGGCCGGCCATGGAAGCCGCGGCGGGACGGGACTACACTTCCCATGATACCCCGCGCCCCTCGCGAGGCTTGGCGGCCGCGCGCGCGCAGGCTGGCCCCTCCCTTCTCCGCCGTCGCTCCGGCTCGACGTGGTGGCTAGGCTGCGGGTGGTGAGTAGGGCGGATGGTTATCGTCAGCCATCCGTGGGCACGGCGGCACTGAGGGACGCGGGGATAGCGGTAGGGAGAGCGGGGCTCTCTTGCGCGCCGCCACGGCTGTCTGTAGGGGCGCGGCGAGGTCTGGATGTCTGCCTGTGGGGACGTAATGGTGCCCACCCCCCACCCGCCATGGAGGGAGGCAAGGCCGGGCTGCAGCTGGGCTCCGCGGCTCCTGCTCGCCGCCTAGACGGGGCTCCGGCCTTCTCCGTGCGGGGAATGCTCCCGGCCCCACGGCCTGGCCCGGGCGATGCTCGGGTCGCCGATTTTGACTGCGTTTGTACCGATTCCTCCCCAGCAGCGCCTGTGGTAGGGTATTTAACACAGCAGCTGGTGTAGCTCAGCCTGAGCGTTGCCCTCAGTGGAGTATTGGGGCTTGTCTTTGAGCACCCTGCAAGCAGTGAGGTTTAACGGGCTGAGCCCACGTTACTCATCGCTCTTGACCGAGTACGCACACAGAAAGAGGTCAGCGAAACGAGTTGTACACTGCAGGTGTCATTGCTGCCCGGGCAAGTAGCACGCTCACCATAAAGTCAAGAACATGCTTTGAGTTTTTGGGCTGGCCCTGCATGGCCCAGGTTTGGCTGCTCTGGAAGCTGAGCTAGTGATGATAAAGTTATCCCTGTCTGAAATTAATCTTTCCTCTGTGGAAGCATGACTCTGAGGCTCAGCATTAAAGAAACAAAGGGAAAAGAATGGTCTGTTACATGAATTAACTCTCTATCACCTTCCTCTCTTTCAGAGCATGGCATGGTGTCAAGCAAGGGTAAAACCACTCACCTACCCAGAAAGCTGATTCCTTCACTGGACTGACAGTAAACCTGCACCAGCTGCACAATGGTGAGAAACATCAGCTTGTCATAGTCTATTTTTTTCCTCCTGCTGGGCTATGGAAGTGAGACTCATTCTGCTGCATCAAATTATAGCCTCCTGGGGGCTACTGGAAGGTGATATAAAAGCCCAATGGCTTGATTAATTTAATTAAGCCAATCAAGGCTGTAGCTTTGTTGCAGCTGCCACCTGAGTGTGCAGCCCTTTGCTGCTATGGAGCACAAGTTGAAAGGCAGCACAGAGTGAATGGGAATTTTACTGTTGTTGGTGCCCCGCAGAGCACCTGCTTGTCAGTGTGGTCAAAGATGAGCAAGAGTAGAAGGGATTAGAAGTAAGAGGGATTGGATGACAGCCCATTATGGAGACACTTGACACAGCTCATCTCATAACTGTATTTGTCACAGAAATAGACCTAGTGAAAGAATAATTGTTCTGTTTGCCTTCCTGGAGGTGCACTGGGACAGTTTCAAACTTGGATCGGGTTGCTGGGGAGGTGCAGATCACATACACCAAAGGGTATGCTAGAAAGGACACACCCTGAAGAACCCTTCCGCAGAAGGGAGGTGTCTGTCTTAGGTCTGCTTGAATGCGTTTCTCAAGTTAAACCCATAAACAATTTGCATCCTGGATGAATGGATTATTCTTGTGTGCAAAGAGGGAGTTGGATTAAGATGTCTTTATGATGATGATGAGGAGGATGTATGCAAGTTTCTTGTCTCTGAGCAAGACAACTCACTGGCAAGCATGCTCCTTTGTCTCCAAGGGATAGGTTTCTGCTGTGCTAAGTTTCTGTCAAAAATTACCTGCCTCTGAACAGAAAAATTCCTGTCTTTAATTCTTGCTCTGTGACCCAGTGCTGTTTTGTTTCAGAAGAGGTGGAGAAGAAGTGAGCAGAGGACAGACTTTTTACAGAGTACTGTTGCTAACAGTGTTCAATGCAACTTGTGTTTAGGAGGAAATTGTCCTGCAGAATTCTGGGGTTGTACTGTTGCCCAAAGACAGCTTTGGCAAGAGGACAGCTGCTAAGCTGTGCTTCAGGCTGGTAAGAATGCTTCTGTATTGCGTGATGCTTGTTTTTAATTTACTAATTATATGTCAGATCTGTAGGCAGCATAACTTGTCTGCTGAGCAGAATATCTAGTCTTTGAACGCTTAGCAGGAAAAATACTAAACATCATGAAGAGCCCTGGTCATCAGCATGTTGGCATCTGGGTGTCTCTGCTGTATGTAATTTTGTAGAACTTGAGGAGTTTATATAGCCAAGAGCAGGAGACAAACTGAGCCTATGATGTGCTGTTATCCCTGTCTGACAACCCAGCTGTGAGGGAGAAACAACTGTCGACTGAGGCTTATGTATTTCCCCATAGGGGGTCTCCTACCCCTTGCAAAGACTCAGATGACACGAGTGGTACCAGTAGGGCAAAAGCAGCGTCTCTCCCCTTTCCTCCTGCCCTTGCAGTGTGCCACTGCAGCACAAGCACTGTCCCATACACACAGGCTGTTCAGCAGCTAGCTCTCCGTAGCCCACAACCCGCATGGCTCAGTACAGGGACTATAAGCACTGCCTGCTGTTGTCATACCACAGTTTAGATCTGCAAAGAGCTTTTAGATTGCTTATCCAAACAGGGAGGCCCAGCAGCAGGTAGAAGGGCAGATAAGAAATGCATTTTTATCTCATGTATTGGGTTTGTGTGGCAGGGTTTTGGTAGTGGGAGGGCTACAGGAGTGGCTGCTGTGAGAAGCTGCTGGAAGCTCCCCTGTGTCCTATAGAGCCAATGCCAGCAGGCTCCAAGGCAGACCCACCGCTGGCCCAGGCTGAGACCATCAGTGGTGGTGGTAGCACCTGTGCAATTACATATTTAAGAAGGGGGAAAAGTTGCTGCACAACAGCAACTGCAGCCAGAGAGATGAGTGAGAATATGTGAGAGAAACAACCCTGCAGACCCCGAGGTCAGTGAAGAAGGTGGGGGAGGAGGTGCCTTAGGCGCCAGAGCGGAGATTCCCCTGCAGCCCTTGAGGAAGACCATGGTGAGGCAGGCTGTCCCCCTGCAGCCCATGGAGGTCAATGGCAGAGCAGGTACCTACCTGCAGCCTATGGAGGACCCCACGCCAGAGCAAGGAGGTTGCTCAAAGGAGCCTGTGAATCCATGGGAAGCCCACGCTGGAGAACGCTCCTGGCAGGACCTGTGACCCCATGGAGAGAGGAGCCCAGGCTGGAGCAGGTATTCTGGCAGGACTTGTAACCCTGTGGGGGACCCACACTGGAGCAGTCTGTTCCTGAAGGACTGCAGCCCATGGAGGGACCCATGCTGGAGCAGTTTGTGAACTGCAGCCCGTGAGAAGGACTGGTGTTGGAGAAGTTCATGGAGGACTGTGGAGGGACCCCACACTGGAGCAGGGGAAGAGTGTGAGGAGTCCTCCTGAGGAGGAAGGCGCAGTAGAGACAATGTGTCATGAAGTGACTGCAACCCCCATTCCCCGTCCCCCTGTGCTCCTGGAGGGGAAGGAGGTAGAGAAAATTGGGAGTGGAGTTAAGCCTGGGAAGAAGGGAGGAGTAGGCAGAAGGTGTTTTTTAAGATTTTAGGTTTTATTTCTCATTACCATTCTCTGATCTGATTGGTAATAAATTAAACTAATTTCTCCAAGTCGAGTCTGTTTTGCCCATGATGGTAGTTGGCAAGTGATCTCTCCCTGTCCTTTTCTCGACCCATGAGCCTTTCATTATATTTTCTCTCCCCTGTCCAGCTGAGGAGGGGAGTGACAGAGCAGCTTTGGTGGGCACCTGGCATCCAGCAAGGGTCAATGCACCACTTCTCACCTGATACATATGTAGTCATTGAATACACATGCTGTAACAGCATTTTCTCTCTAGGTGGCTGACAGCTGCATTCTGCTAAGTAATTTTATTTAGCAGAATTTGTATTTGTTTGCAGAAGACTGCTGAACCGGCAAACTTGACAACAGCAGACTTAAGAAGTCAAGGTTGGTATATAAAAGGGGATGGGAATGGTACTACAAACCATCAGTCACACTGGTTGCTCTGTCAATACAGCTGTTCTCCAAGTAGGACCAGTCACCAGAAAGAGCACACGGGCCTTTTGGCTTCCAAGGAGTAAGGGCAAAAATGTGATGAGGCAGCCTGGTGATAAATAGGAAAAGTAAAAGCTACTCACTGCTTTTAGAGAGGGGCAGGAATTGCTTTGGAATTTTTGGGAAAGCAGTTACAGCATTGCTTTGTGGTGTCTCCCAACTGTAGAAGCAACGGAAGAAAGATTGTTCTGGAGCGAGTCTCACAAATGATACTGTCATTTGAAACAGTGTAAAATGACCACCTGTGCATAACTGCAGGCTTCTCCTCACTACTTAGTGTTTGCTGCAACCACATCATGGGTAAGTTCCCAGCAAAGCCAAAGAGGATTTGGGCACTAGTGCCATTGGCTTGGGAGAGCAAGTTTTTGTCTCTTGAGAACTGTACTCTCAATTAAACAGTGCAAATCGGAAACTCAGCTGACAGTTGCATTGCTCTAACACTGTCTTTTTTCCACTAGGACCTGATCTACAGCTGGCTGGAGGAAAAAGTGGTTCCCTGCTGTCTTCTTGTTCCAGAATAAAATAAGTTCTGGAAAATCTTAAGAGTTGAAGTTGGGTTTTGTTTGGGGTTTTTGTAAAGCTTATCTACTTGAACAGAAATGGTTTTGAGTGGGGTTTGGGGCTAAAATGCTTTCTGAAATTCAACCAGTTGTAAGCTTACCCTTCATAGCAAAACCTGCTCCCTCCTGATACGTGAAGACTTCAGTGTCTGCAGATGCTGAAAGCTGAAGAAAAGCAATTCATGGTAACAGTGACAAAACTGCTTATGGCTAAGCTAGTACTGGTGACAGAAATAGTTCTTGTGGTCTGCTTGGAAGCTCAAAGAAATGGGAAAAGTGAGAGGCAGTAGTACAGCCCTCAGGTTCCTTGTCTGGTAAGCCTTTAAAATGGAGTGTGTTTAACTCTAGGGTTAGGCTACACCTTTGGCTAGAAAACCTCCCTTTGTGAAATAGAAAAGGAGGGTGTGTGTATTGGTTCCTGATGTGCACAAACAGCTCTGCCCGTGAGCTGGATGGGATTCTACCAGGATCTTGCACTGTGACAGCACTGTTTTTTAAAACCTGTTCTTTTTTTTTGCCTTGTGTATCAAGGTGCTGCTGATTGCCATGTTCAAAGTCCCCTCATGGGCTGTGCTGAGGCTTGGCCAGGGCTAGTTTGAGGAGGTTTTGGTGCTGTCTTAGGTGATATGAAGATCGGGCTCATTCTTGTCATGAAAGAGGTTTTGCTGAATGCTTGCGAATAAAATAACAGGCCTGACAGGCTGCCTTGGTACCATTGTAAGGTGGCTCTGATGTGAACAAAGGTTAATTTGAGACCTGGGAACACAAGATGGGCTCCAAGCTAGAGATTACATCTGAAACAGGCTTAGAAACTAACCTTTGTATTGCTTATTTGAACTGGCTGAAAGCAGCCTGCTGTAAGCTTGAGGGGGTTTTGAGGTTCCCTGGCCCATGACCAGGATATCTCTTGCCATCTCTGCAGTAAATCATTGCTCCCCAGCTGACATACAGCACATAGCATCCCAAGTAGGAAAAGGCTGTGCTCAGAGCTGCTCCCAGAGATCCAGCACAGCAGCCTGCCTGAGGCACCAGCCCTCCCTGCCAGCCCACTCTGATTTAACCCCACTCCCATCCCCATCGCTGCCTCCAGGGCTGCTACCCAGTCAAAGGCTTGCTCTACTACATGCTCCTTTGCTGCTGGAGGTGTGTGTGTGGGGGGGTCTTGCTCCCACCCAGTTCATCAAAACAACAGAAACAGGCATAAAAGAATTTCAATATTTTATGTAATTACACAAAGTGGGAAAGTGTCTCAGATTACACTACTCCCTCCCCTGTACCATATCGGCCCTCCATCCCCCCCATCAGCTGGAGCAGCCTCCCCAGTATGTCTTAGTGCTGGCCTTACATGGCATGGCTTACATGGCATGGCTGAAGGGTTCAAAACCTTCATCTCCCCTTTTCTGGGGAGGAAAAAAAATTAAGTGACAATCACTTAGACTCACCCAACAAGCTAGTGGGTTTCTTAACCCACTTGGCATGGGGCTGCCTTCTCAAAGCACTTGGAGGGCATCACGTGGTACCTGCGCAAGAAAACCCAACAAACCCACTACCACACCCACATGGGCTGTGGGGCAGCTCTCACCTCCAGGATGCTCAAAGGCCAGCTGCATTTTTGATGTCCCAGCTGAGCTGATGGCTTTTAACACCCTTGTTTGAAAACACCATGACCTAGAGAAGGGGAAAAAATTACAGTGCACAGTGTGCATCTGTCACAGGGAAGGGCAGCCAAGCTGCTGTCTTTCCTGCCGAGCCCAGAGGCAAACATCCTTCTGGAAAGTGGCACATGTCAACCCAGAGCTGGCTGGAATTCAGGGTCTCAGCGGTCTGGGAGGGAGGTGTTCTCCAAACACACCACCTTCCTGTTAGCTGGATGATCTAGTCTCCAGTCCAAGGATTCATCATGTCTGTTGTGGTCCTACCATGGTGACAAGCATTTGAGCTGGAGTGTGATGGCAAGGTGAAGGGCATTTTCCACATGTACACATCTCCAGCATCCTCTTCGAGCATCACCCTGCCCCTCCTCTGCTTCAGAGGGGCCACTGCTGCCCCACAGCTGCATTTGTGGGGCTGGGAGATCACAGCCACAGGCTGTGCTGCTTCTTGGTGCCCCAAAGGCCACATTCAATCACACACTGAGCCATGAAACATCGCTGGAGATCCCTGAGGAAATGCAACATTTCTCTGCCAGCTTCAGCTTGCCCCTTACCATAACACTACCGCTGGCTGCAGTGTGGCGGGTCTGCTCCTTGGGCTGGCTGGCCAGCTGGGGTGAGCCCTTGGGAGGGAGAAGGTGGCCTTTGGGAAAGAGGAGAAGAGCCACAGGAGTCCTCAGACTTGCCCCTGTGGGCGGCTGCCCAGCCTCACCGCTGGTAGAGGGTCATGATCCCTGCATGGTGCAGGCTCCTCCACAGTGCTGACTCCAGCATCATGTCATGGTTGGCATAAAACACCAGCGGTTTCTTCTCCAGCTCATAGTAGTGGTCTGAGAACTGCTCGTAGTTGGCGGTGATGAACCCATAGGCACTGACCTGAAGGGAGGACGGTGGAACAGACAAAGGACAGGGTCAGGGCTCCACCTCGGGTGCTCCATGCACCACCACCACCCCCCAGGGACAGCCACCAGGACATGCAGGTCCCCACCAGGAGCCTTACAGCAGCTATTCACAAGTCCCCAGCAGCCAAAGGGGGGATGCCCTTGTCCCCAGGGGGAAGGTGGCCCTGTGGCCTCTTACCTGGTCACAGGTGTGGAGTGCAGTGAGGAGCATGAGGGCACCGGTGCTGGGCATGTAGAGCGAGCCGTACTGCGTGTTCAGGAGCTCAGACCGCAGGAACCTGCCAGTGGACACGGCAGGTTGGCGGGGGGGGGATCACGGCTGGCACAGCACTGTGGCCCCTAGCACCAGACCCAGCAGCACCGATTCAGCCCCCACTGCACAGTTGGTGACACCGGTGCCTGGTAAGGCAGAAGCACTGAGTGAAACACAAGGGCCTGTGGATTCTCTGATGGCTCCTACTAAGGTTCAGCTCATTTGTTGCAGGTTGCTAAAAAGCACCTCTCCACTGTTTGAAATCACACCAACCCAGGCGCCTGCTTTCATGAAAGGTAGGAAAAGATAATCCTTTTGGGCCCTACCTCTGCTCCTGTTAGACTAGGTCAAAATTTAATTTATTTTGGGAAATGGGGGGGACAAGGTGAGCACAGTGAGGTGTAGGAGGGGATGTGAGCTGTGCCACAGCAAATAGGAATGGCAGGGGAGAGATGCCTCTGCCTCATCTGCAGAGAGCAGGGCAGAGGTGGTTCCAGTGCCTGGGGAGGACTGGGACTATTTTTTGATGCTGGACAGCAGCCACAGTCCTCATCACCCTCACCTTGCTGTCAGGTACTGCAAGAAATCTGGATGCAGCAGCTTGAACTTCTCTGCAGATGCCTCTGGTCCAAAATACTTCTGTGGCCTACAGCGGGGCAAGGAGAAGGGCAGAAGTCATGTCACAGGAGTCCTGGATCTACTTTGGGTTTATCCCACCAGGGACAGACAAGGAGTGAGGGCAAGGAAGTCATGCCCCCTCCAGTGCATCACTGAAGGTGCTGGGAGGATCTTGGGGAGCTACTCACTCATCCCCCTTGTCCGAGCCCTCGGGCACTGGGCTCCCCTGGATGGCTGACTTCAGCATGACATAGTCCCGGACATCCGAGGGGATGAAAATGTACCTCAGGTCCTGCAGTGGGGACACAGGCGTGGCACTTGGGGGGGCTTTCGGGCACTGCCCATGCCAGCGGGGTGGGGACTGATGGCTCCTGAGATGTGGAGAAGGTTGGGGGGGGCAGGCAAGCCCAGCCTCAAGGGGCAATTGGGGGTCGTCTCCCCAACAAGCCCTTGGGGTCTCACCTTGGCCTGGGGTATCTGGGTGAAGCCGTACTCCTCATAGGCAATGAGGGAGTTCTTCATGGTGTTCACCGTGAAGCCGTAGAAGGAGATCTTGGTCCCGACATCCTCCTCAAAGCCTTTGATCACAGCACCATTGAGCCTGTGGAAAAAGTGCAGGACGCGTGTCCTGGACTGGCCTCTCCCCAACACCCACAGCCCCATCCCGCCTAGAACCCATCCACACCTGAAGACCAGGTCATGTGCATCGATCGCCTTGCCCTGCTGTGAGCCATTGAGGATGCCGCCGTTTCCCACCACAGCACAGCGGACACAGTCCCCAGGGAAAGCGTCCCTGTCAAAGAGGTGCCTGTTGGCGGAGGTGTTGAGAAGCCGGAGGGTGCTGCCCACCACTGGAATGGAGCAGGATGGGGCCAGTCAGCGGGGAAAAGGTGTGCATCAGCCTGAGTGAGCACCTGTGCACTTAAGTGTGCAACAGCATGCACAGACAAGCTTGTGCAAGAGCACATCCAGGAGCAGCACACAAGGAAGCTCATGCTATCCTCGTGCAGGAGAGGGGTCTACAGGTGGGATGGGGGGGACACCAGCTAGTCCCACCTCTCACAGGTTCTGTGTCACCCCCTCACAGCCCCCACCTTCCTAAGCCCGCTCCAAACAGCGGCCACCTGAGGCCGTGCCAGGCATGGGGATGCATCGGGACATCTCCAGCTCCAGCCCTGTGGCTGCTGCTGCTTGTGCTGGCCATGTCCCCTCCTGACAATGTCTCCTTGCAAATGCCACTGAGTCACTGCCCCCCGCTGCCCCCAGCACTTCCCAGCCCAGGGATTGAAGCTGGTGGCTGCCAGGGAGAGCAGAGAGTGGGTCTGGGGTAGGAAGGGAAACAATCTCCATCCACAACAATGGAGAGGGTTGTCTGAGCTCCTCCAACCCCAGTTAATAATCATGCACACACTGGAGCTTTTATTCAGGGAAAATGTCACAAGATGCAGCAAATGGCATTTACAGTGCCATCCCCTCCGCCCTGGGAGGCAGAGTGGGAAGAGATCAAGGTCCCTGGCTCCTCTGCCTGCTCCATGTCTTCAGTCCCTTCTGCTGGGCTCCCCAGCTGCTTGAGCTGCCCTGCACCTTCCCATCACCCCCTTTGCCCCATCTGCTGCCACCCCCATCCCTGTTGGGTCCATACCTGCATGGGACAAGCCTAGCCAGCCGTAGGGGACGTGTCGTGCCTTCAGCCTGTCCCAGGTCTCCGGGGTGAAGTGCTGGTTCCACATCAGCACGGGAGTGTCGAAGTGGAAGATCTCCCCAAACTTGGGGTCTGCCTTTGCTCTGGCCATCACCGAATGGAGGCACGTGCCGGGCTGGAAGGAGGAGGACCTTGGTTCAGTCTCCAGCCTGGGTCTACCTTCCTCCGATATCTCCACCCCTCAGCAGACACTGAGGAGAGGACAAACCCAGGGACAGAAATGCTCCTTGTCCATCACATGTTCTGCTGGGTCACCCAGGCAAAGGCACTGCCTCATGCCTCAGTTTCCTGCTGCAAAACACCCCTTGGTACTCAGCTCACAGGGGCTGGGAGGACCAGGACTTAGAGTCACCTGGGAGCGTTAGCCCCGTTTAAGATTCAGCACCTTCTAGTGTGGGCACCCTGCTAAAGGCCTTTGCTGTATGAGAACAGCCCCAATACCCAGGATCGGTCCCTCCCAGAGCCTGGCTCCATCCTCAAGCCTCCAGCCTGGGCTGGTGGCCCAGGTGTCATGGGGTTGGAGGGAACAAGTGATGTTGGCTCCAACCTCCACATCGGGAAATCGCTTGGGGAGGTGCTGCCACCACAGCAAAGAGGCCTGGGGAGACCCATGTGCATATATATAGAGGAGGTTTCTCCTCCACACACATGCACAAAACCCCTTCCAGACAGTGGTGCTCCTCTTCAGCTTCCCTACACAGACCTTCAACCAACAAAACCCAGCAAGGAGAGCCACCGGGGATACTAACCATACTGTGCTAACTATTACCTGCTTTCTGCTGGACTTGGGCTCCTCCAGCTCAGCAGAAGGCTTGAAGGACTTCCCACTGGAAAGGAGAAAACATATAGCAGAGTTAAAAGTCCATCACTTGGGCAATGGGGAACCCCACAGTGGGCAGGGGGCTCCCAGCTCATGCACATCTTCCTCCCTTACCTCTCTAAGCTGCCTTCAAGGGCCCATCTGTGGCTGCCGGCTCGGCGCAATGTCCCCGATGGAGCCACGACCAACGGCTCTGGCCGCAGCAGGCTGGGAGAAGGCAGTGGGGGCTCAGCCGGGGAGGTGACACTGAGCCACTGCACCCCGACACCCCCCCACCTGTGAGAGCCATGGGGCAGTACCACATCACCTCCACTTGGCTCCTCTCCACCACTGCCTGCACCCACCCCCGGTCTGCACAAGTTTCTGCAAGTGGAGAGCCATGGATTTGCAAAATATGGGATTTATGCAGAAAGCAGCTGCCATCTCCTGGTGGGTCCCACCTCCAAAAACTGCACCCAACCCAACCTGCAGCCTTGGGGGGACCCTGCTGAAACCTCCCCAGCTCTTCCCACCACCCCACCCCTCCTGAGCCCGAGGGCGATGAGGCTGGGACAAACTGGGCAGGCCAGCAGGACACATAGAATTGCTACACTGGAGAATCAATCGGCAACTGGGATCTGGAGTCTCTTGGGGTGTGCAGGACCCCCCTCTGCCAGGGGGACAGCTGGGGCATGCCCTGATCCTTCATTTAGCGCTGGGGGACAGAGGCAGAAGGCTTCCCACCCTGAGCACCTTGGGGTGCCCTGAGCCCTTCAGGGCCAGGCAGAGCAGACCCAGCCTCCTGGGG
>JANZLQ010000002.1:29946116-29987005 GCA_026212715.1 Elanus axillaris | reverse complement strand
GGGGGGGCTGTGGGCCAGGGGCGGGCAGGGTCGCAGCCTGGCAAGCAGGAGGTGGGAGCCCACCCGAGGGGAACAGGCTCCCATTCATCCACACACAGAAGGGCCCTTCAGAGTGCCCCTGCGCCGCCTTCAGCCCAACCGGCAGGTGCTCAGGCCAGAAGGGGTGTATTGTGGAGGAGACAAGGGCACCCTTGTTACGGGATCTCTGCTTGGGATCCCGGGGACAGGTAGAGGCAGGTGGGGAGCGGAGCTCTGCCTCCCCCCCGGCGCGACGCTGCCCGGCACAGCAGGCATTAGGTTTCCATCCCTGTCATGGCCCCTGTTGACAACAGTAGCACCCACAGCCCTGCCCGGGAGTAGATCCAGACCTGTTTGCCACGCAAATCCTGCTCTGTGCCACCTTGGGGGTACAGCATGATGTGGAGGGACAGCCCAGTCCCTTGCCTGGGTGCTGGCACTGGGGGCTGGAGCATCTCCCCAGGCATGGACGGGGAGTCATGCCCAAGCAGGCTTTAGTCCCAGCTCCTTCCTTGCACTGTCCCAGCACCGCCAGCTCCGGGCAGGGGATGCCGAGTGCAAAGGCATCCCCCCTGTGCAGTGGGCTCAGCACCGCTAAAGCAGCAGGGCAGCTTTTTAAATCAAGCCAGAGTGTCTTGCCCCAGTGTCCATAAAAAGGCAGCTCCCCAGCAAGAGCTGCTGACCTGCAGAGCCCCCCCCCATTCAAAACACACACACTCCAGCCCAGGGGGCAAGGTCCCTGGCTTAGTTCTGCCCCATGGCCACATCCTGCCCTCCAAACACATGCAAAGAGTGTCCTGCTGCATACAGTACAGGAGGGCTGACACCGGGGCTGGCCCAGAGCCAGGAGAGGGGTCAGGCTGGTACTGCTCCCACCTCCCTTTTCAGCCACCAGTTCATCCCTGAGGCTCATCCCGGGAGCACCTGAGCTAATGGAGAGGAGTGAGGGTAAATCCCCAGGAAAGTCCATCAAGGTGGGACTGAGCCATCTGAGAGAGATGCCAAAGCTGCAGCTTTCTGCAGGGCCTTTCTGGTGTTATCACTGTGAGCATCTAAATAAACCCAGCCTGACCAAACTTGCCTGCTCCCTCAGCTTGCGGACAGGAGCAGAGCTGCCCTGGCAGGGTCTGTGCACAGCAAGGTGCCAGCTGGGAAAGGCCATCCAAAGGCTGCATGAGACTTTGTGGTTACACTGGAGGCTGCTCTTTCAGCTCATCTCTGCCAGGGACAGGCAGTACACCCTGGTCAGAGCAGAGCTTAACCATGCAAGAGTCTCGCAGCAGCTACAAGGAAAGCCCTGCGCACTGGAACAGCTTAGCTGCAACGAACCGCCCTGGTTTCCCCACTGAGGTCACCCTCAGTGAGCCACCCCAGCCCTGATTCCTTCCTCCATCTCACGACGCAGAAGACCCCCAGCTCATGTGCCTCACCAGCAGGAGCTTATCAACATTACCAGAACCTGAACAATGGTCTGAAGAAACCTCCAAACCCAGAACCAGCTCCTGCAAAGCACCGAGCTCCCCAGAGCAGCACACCCCCCCTGCACCCAAAGCCCCACTGTTTGGCCACCCACCATTTTTCGGGCCGCAGAGGCACAACCCACCACCAAAGCCCTCACACACCATGCCCAGGCTTGTGCTGTCCAGGAGCTGCACACAAACAGCCTCTCCTGCCCCGCTGCCTCTCAGCCCTTTCTCATCAGGCTCGTGAGCCCCAGCTGGACACCTCTGCCCACGCAGCTCCCTCCCAGCCCTCCAAGATCTCCCACTCTTGTTTCTTGGCACAGACCCTTCCATTCCCATTCCCTGGCTCATCCCAGTGCCTGCAGGACAAAGCAAAGTCCCAGACACTGGCAGCGGGAGGGTGCTGTGCTACTTTCTGAACTGGCAGGGATGCTGCGGGAGCACCCGGGGCACTGCAGGGGCTGAGAGCCATCTGTGCTCAGGCTGGCTGGAGGGAGGTGGACGCAGGCAGCCCGGCAGGTTGGCTCCTGCTGATATTCAATGGGAGCTGGTTCCCACCTCCACCCATGGCCACACATGGTGCGTGGCACTTGCTCATCACTTCTTCCAGGACTTGTGCTGACCTGATAAACTCAGTCCCCATGTCAGCACCTCCCTGCACTTGCATCCCAGCTGTGGGTGCTGGAGCCAGCTCCCCAGCAGTGCGGCAGCCATCCTGGCTGTGGCTGCTGCCCAAACCCTGCCAGGGAGAGCGTGGGGTGGCTGGGACCCCCTCCACAAAACACAGCTCAGCACTGCGTCAGGGAGCCAAACACTTTGACGTCACCCACCAGGATGTGGTGAAGCACCTCGTGATGCTTGGTTGACTCAGAAGATGACAACCCTCCCTGGGACTGGCAGATGCACAATGGGGCTCTGGGGAAGGAGTGGCCCATGGCTGCTCAGGTACCAGCTGCGGCAGCAGACCCAGCCAAGCCTGGGTGCGCTCTCTCACCGCATGGCATTCACAAATATGACGTCTCTGGTCTGTGGCCACCCTGCATTTCCAGAAGATAACACCATGTGTGAGTGTTGTGAGCACGCACTCTGGTCTTATCTTCAGCAAACACTCCCAGGGCCATTTCAGGAAGCTGAAGCAGCAACGCGAACCCGCTCTTGGAAGGCATTTGTTCCATCCCACCGCAAAGGGCCGAGCTCCAGAAAAGCATCTTTCCCCGGCACACGGCCAGAGCAGCACAGCAAGGCTGGGCAGAGCTCCGTGCTCGTCCTGTCTGCCCTAATAACAAAGCCACAAGCAGTGCCAGCACCTCACTGGTGGGGTTCTGGAGAGATGGCTGGGCAGGGAGTGGGATGAGGCTGTGGCCAGCTGAACCTGGGGGGCTACAGGGATTTCGGCTCCCTGCAGCCCCGCTGACCAAAGGGTGGCCAGCTCTGCAGGGACAAGGGCATTTCACCCATCTCTGTAGGGCCCCCACTGCTGCCACCAGCTTCGCGCTGAACTGGACGGGTACTGGGCATTGCCATGGGTAACTGGCCCTCGGGTGATTTGGTGCTGGCAGCAGCCAGCATCAACTGGGGGGTCAGCTTCCTCCCAAGCCCCTTTGTCCCTCCATAAGTCTGCATAGAGACAGTGTTCACACAAACATCCCTGCCAAAATTTGGCCACCTGCATCTACGCCTGAGCACCCCCGACCCTCCCTTTCTGCCCTGATGGCAGGCAGAGCAGAAAGCGTGCACTCTGTGATGGCATGTGAGCCGTGAAAAACACCAGCCGACTCAGCCCCGCATCTGTCGGCAGGGCAGCACCAATTCCTCCATGTGCGCAGTTCAGGCTGGACAAACAGTGATCATGGGACAGCGTGTTTGTAAACACAGGGAATCAGAGCAAGCAGGACTTGCTCTGGTTTGGAGTGCAGGTCAGCTCCCTGTTACCTCGCCGTGGGCTCCTCTCTGGGGCTGGACGGGCTGACCCTCGGTCCCATTGGTTGTGGGGCAGAAGGCTGGGCTGGCTCTGCGGCAGGGGGACCTGGGGCTGGGGCAGGTCCAGGCAGGGTTAGGCAGTGACTGAGTTACCTGCAGCCTGCCATGTGGTGGGGGGAACCCACTCCCAGCTCCCATCCCCTGGGTCTCCTCTGCACCCTGTTCCTGGGATGGGCCACACACCCTGTGCCAGGGCAAGACTAGTTTCCATTCCCAAGCTCCAGCGTGGTCCTTGGGCACATCCTGCTGCCCTCACGGGCCTCAGTTTCCCCTCTCATGGACATTAAGCTCTTTGTGGGGAGCTGCTCCACACCCCAGCTGCAACCTGTCCCGAGCACCATGCAGTACAGGCTAACACTGTTGCTGCTCGCAGTGCTGCTCACCCAGCGCAGCCAAGGGTGGAAACAGCCAACCTCTGCCCGGGCTGCTGGGGCTACTTCTCCTCTGCAAGACCAGCAGAAGAGGGGATCCCTGCCCTGGGCAGGACAGGAGGGGGCAAGGAGAGCCCCCAGCTCCCATCTGGAGAAGAGAGAGCATCTGGACCCCAGGGCAGCCCAGCCAGCTGCATTCCCAGCAACTCCCAGCACAAATCTGGCTGCACTCAGATCACCCAGTGCAGGACTGGCTCTGGTCCCCACAGCATCCTCCATTCCCAGGCAGCACCCAGGCAGCTGGGGTCTATCACACCGATGGCACCCAAGAGCACCCAGCATGGAGGCGAGGGACACCCATAGCACTCTTGTGGCACATCACCTGATGCTCACAGGAGAGGAGAGTGGCTGGTCCTGCAGGCCAAGTGCTGCGCAGGCTCCCTCACACACTGCCCACTCAGCCGTGCTCCCCAGGGCTCCCCAGGGGTCCCTGGGGGACCCCAGCACCCTCACCCGCCTGGCACCAGAGAGACTCAGGAAGGGGCTTGGGGACATTGGAGGATGCGGGGAAGGCAGACATGACCACAGAGGGGGAGATGCAAATTGCTGGAGTTTGGGAAATGCTGCAGCCCCTAGGAGTTTGCAAGCGGTGGTGTGGCAGCCCCGGGGATCTGAGCAGGCTGCAGGCAGCCATGCCTTGCCCCAGCATTGGGGGGGATCAGTGCAGCTCCATGGGGGCCAAACTTTCCCCCAGGACAATCAGCCCCCTCTGGATCCTAAATCAACTCAGCAGTGACACATGGGGCTTGCAGAGGGGCTGGCTGGCTGCCGAACAGGGTTTGATCCTGCTGGGTGCTGAGCACCCCCAGCCATCCCTGGACCCAGCAATGGTTTCTCTGCACTCTGATGGGCTGAACCTGTGTGGGGACCCCTGCAGCCCCCCCCAACCCCAAGGTCCTGCACTGGGCACCCCTGGGCTCGGCTGGTGGCCATACGCAGGATCCAGTGCCCACGACACCTTGGGGGCAGGGGCAGAGCCTGCTGCAAGCACATTTCCCAAACCAGCCAACAACCGGGGTTACAGCCAAGATAACCTGCACTAAGGGGCCCACACCGGCACCCCAATTCTCCCTCCCCACCCCAGCTCGTGGTACCTCATGCTGGATTTGTACATCCCTGCCTCCCAGCCCGCTCCGTGTCCCCCCTTACCTGGCTATGATCCTCTGGCTGGGGGGTGACTCCACCGTAGCGTAGTAGTGACCATAGAGGAGCAGGGAGGATGTTAAACCTGCCAGGAGCAAAAGGCAGAGCCGTTTCCAGTGCGGGGACCCCATCCCAGACACTTCAACCGCTGGAGTAGCGCAGGCAAGCGGGAGCGTAGGGAGCCTGTGCTGCCTGCACCAGGCACACTGCCGTCCCGCCGCTGCCTGCAATGGGCCCTGCAAACTTCCCGACCCCTCTCGTCTCTTGGCCCGGTGGGTGCGGACACCGCTCCGTCCTGCCCTGGGTGTTCTGCTGCACCTTGGAGCAGACTGGGATATTCCTCCGGAGCGGTGGGAGGGAGGGTGTGAGCCGGAGGGAGGAGGCAGCAGGCTGACTGGTTCAGACTTGTTGAGAAAAAAAGCACTTTTGAGCTGCTTTTTCTCTGAACTGGGGATTAAACATTTACTCAGACCAGCAGGGAAATGTGGGGGTTTTTGCCTCCTTTTCATGCCACCCACCTACAACTCACAAAGCAGGAAGGTTCCCCCTTTCTGTAACTTTCTTGTTTGGCTAAAACGTGCTTTTACCACCAGCTGCTTCACAACCGGCAGCACACACAGCCCACACCAACACCCGGTGACCCCACAGTGCAGCCTCCACCAAGCGTGGCCGGAGGTGCCTGCTGTTTATTAAAAGTTTATCAGAAACTCCAGGCTCCAAAGTAAAGCTGGACTCTGGTCCTGGGGTGCCTTATAGTAGCACTGCAGCACATACAGGCACCCAGCCGCTCACAGGCAAACCTGCTGCTGCAGGAGCAAATCTGATGTAAAAGGGGAGAAAGGGGGGGGATGCAGTGGTGGGGTGCTGCCTCCGTGTCCCTGGAGGCTTTTTGGCTGAACAGATCGCACCCCCACAACGTGGGTTTTGTAGCAAACAAAACCATTCAGGTCTTTTGTGCCAAGTTCGACGACTAGTTTGGGCTGGGGGGAAGGAAAAACTGGGTTTGGGGGGAAATCTGAATGAAGCATTTTGACATTTTCAGAAGTGAAGCACTTAAGTTCCTTTTTTGAAAGAGTATTTTGACATTACTTTAGTTAAATTCATTGAAACAAAGAAAACAGCCCTGCTAACTGTAGGATATGCATACCAAAATGTTTGTTACAGTGGGGGAAGGGACTCAGCAAAGAAAACAAGTGTTTTCAGTTGATCTGCAGTGACTTTGGAGGCAGATGGGGTTGTGCACTGGATTTTTAGGAAGCCACCAGACTCAGGGAGCAGCAGCATGGTAAGCTCTGCCCAATCCAAACCCTCAGCCCTGTGCCCACAGCTCCCCAAGCACCCACAACGTGTTGGCCCAGGGTGTCACCCACCTCCACCCCCTCCCCAAATACCTGCTGTCAATACTCAGACCTGGAAACCCTGGGCCAAACCCCATCCCCACTCCTGAGTCCCACCCATGTACCGCCAGGCCAGCATATTCATGGCTGTGTTTTCCCCAACACTTCTTATCCCCCCATATCCAACCACCTCCCACTTCCATTCCTGCCTGCCCAGACACATCTCTAATGACGCTGCTCGTTCAAAGGAAGATAAATGCAAAAATCATTGCATATGAATTTGCTTCAGTCTCCATTCATGTGCATTACTGCAAGTCCCTCAGTTGCCAGTCCCGGTCCTCTGGGAATTTTGGCTGTGTGCAGATGGCATTGTGCCAGCATCCACAAAGTACCCAGGTTGCATCGGTGGCAATGTCCTGATGTAAACATGGGAGCAGGTCTGCAACCCAAGGCTTGCAGTGGTGCCAGCGCTGGCCTTGTCCCAAACTGGGAGAGTGGACATCAGACCCGGATCACCACGACAGGATGGTGGCCAAGCAGGTTTTAAAGAAAACTTACAGGGAACAAGCCCTGCTGTCGTGCAGGGGCTGGGGAGCTGTAGCAAGCAGGTGTGGCTGGGCATGGGGCATCTCGGGGAAGGAGAGAGCAGGCAAGAAGCAGGAGGGATAGGACAGACCATCACCACTTGGACATGCGGGGATGAACTGAGGTCTAAAGCTCAGCTGGAGCTAAAACTACAAAAGGAAGGGCAAGAAGAAGGAGTTAACACATACCCTAGTAGCAAAGGGCAGCTCAGAGAAATGTGGGTGCAGTGATGGAAGAATTTGATGCTTTTTGCCTCTATCAGTAAAGCCTGCTCCCAGCCCCTGGCAGTACTAGGACATCTAGAAGATTCAGGGCCAGCAGAGGTAGGACAAAAATCTGTGGTCCTGCTCAAAGGTCCCCCAGCCTGGAGCCTGTCCCCACCTGGTGTGACTTGGGGATTGCCCTTGTTCACTCTGACCTGGCGGATTTGCTCCCTGTGACCCAGTGCTTCAGCTCAGGTGCTCTCAGCTCTGGCCCTTCGTTAATCATGGCTAATTATTACCAACTGTTCTACTAAGTCACAAGGGACATAGCAAGGCTTGGCCCTGGAGGTGGATGGCCGATGGTCTGGAGCCAGTGGCCTGGGGAAAGTCAGGAATTTGCCATCCGGAGACATTTATGGCTTAATTATGCAAAAGCTCTGACTGGCAGCTTCAGTGCATTTGCCCAGAAGGAGGGAGGAGCCTGTTTCTTCACACCACTCACATCTCTGTTTCCATGATATATGGTTTTCTACTGTTGGGTTTTTTTCAAAGGGTGAAAATGAGATGCAGAGTTCTTCATCTACTCTACTTGTTTTGTGCTACAATGCATTTTGGCCCTTGCCCCAAAATTAAGTGGTGCTTAATTTAGAAGTTAAGTAAGTGTGAAAATCTTTTAGGGTGATAGTTGCCAAATAAAGATTAGGAAAAGAACACAAAAGAAATTACAATGAAAACCAGCAAGTATCATTTTTAGCCTGGGCTTTTCATTCCAGTGATTACTTCTTGGAAACAAAACCCAAGCCATCCACATGGCTAGAGAAAGCAAGAAGAAAATAAGCACATTTTGCACCAGCTGGCTGTTGGCTACAGGTTGGTGGAGGAAAGTCTTGTGCTCTTTGCCATGATGAACTGTCCAGCTGGGAGAAAGAGATCTCCAAAAATCTCCTGGAGGATTTATATATCCCAACTGGTTCAGCACAGGTCAGAGGTACATTTAAGAAAGTGCCAAAAATCTGCTCATAGGAAATTTCCCTGAAATGCAAAGTCTGGGTCTAGGAACGCGTTGCTGTCAGCCCCACTGGAGAATGTGGGGCCATATGGCTGCCTGCAAAGGCAAGGCCATTGCATAATGAAAAATTTGTCAGCAGATGTCTCGGGAGGTTGACGCACAGCCCCTTCCTGATGGGGTGGGGAGAGCAGCAAGAGTGCGCCTCGGCCAAACCTCCTCTCGACAGGTTCCCTGCAGAAACAGGGTCAGGTGAAGCGCCTGCCCGCATTAATGCTGCCTGGGCAGTGCTGTGGATACTCCCTGACAGCCTTTGCTTGGTGTTTAGGTGTTACTGCAACCAAAGTCAGGAGGTGAGCAGGGAGGTGCCCACACAGAGGATACTTGGGCGCGGGGACCCCATCACCCACATGACGGCAGCTCTCAGCTATGGGACTGGAGATGCTCAGGGCTGTGCTCAGCACCATCCCATGGCAACCGCAGCTCTGAACGCTGGGCTCTGCCTTTCTGCCTTGCACACAACCCCACACTGTGGGTAGGGAAAGGGGCTCAGGGATGCAGCTGTGCAGTGAGACTGAGCTGATGTGCCAATCTGGCAAGATGTGCCACATCCTTTAATCCCCTTCTGCTCCTCAGCAAAAAGCAGGAAGGTTGTGGGGACAAGCCATGGGCTGAGGTGGCAGGTCGGGGACCTCACATGCAGTGGCAGTACATGGCTTACATTGGCTTGCTCCCCTCGGGGGCTCAGCCTAGCTCTTACGGCAGAGATATCTGCATCTGGAAGAGCTGTTGGGCAGCCCTGGACCATTGACCACAGCTGAGATAAGCTGAAGACACAGTCCGAAGGCCTCTCTGCCAGGCATGAGGCAACCTGTGAGGCTCTGGGTTATGTCCTGGAGGAGTGCAGAGCTAGGAAACACCTTTGAGAGATTAAGGTGACAATGCAATCCACAGTCTTCCCCTCTCTTGCCAGCTCTGCACCAGGCAAAGCAGATGTACACTGATCCTGCCTGTTCTTAGCAGGATAAAAAGTCACTGAGGTCTGCTGAAACACAGGAGCCTCAAAGCCACATGTCCCAGGGATCAGGCCAGGCTCTGTCCCCGAAGCACACACCTAGGGAGAGGGGACACTGTTTCTGAGTGTGGGTGGGTGCCAGCCCTTTGTCCGTCTGCATGATCCCACCTGATACTGCACAGCTGCTGTGGGAGGGATGGAGGGAGCCCTGGGATGTCCTCAGGACTCAGCCAAGTGTCTTTTCAGAATTTGCCATCCCGAGGGCTGGGTCAGGCCAAGCTGGGAAAACCCCAAAGCACCCAGGGTCGTGCTGCTCAGCCTGGCAGAGGAGCCTGGACTACCACAGTGCCTTGGCATGGGAAGTAGGGGCTGCTGCAGCTCCAGGAGCTGTTTGCCTGCAGGGCCCTGCCCCAGCACCTGGAGATGAGGTCTCACTGCAGGGTAGGTGCTTTTGATCACCTGGTGCTTTTTGCACAACAAAGCCATGGAGCTGCTCCTTTATCTTGTTCTGGTTCCCCTATTATCAATAGTTTTTCTGGTCTGACTGGATTTCCATGCTGCCACATCCCCAACAAAAGGAGAAGGTCCACACAGTAAGGGTGAGGAGGGTGAGCCCCCCCCACCCCTGCACAATGAGGGCCTGCCCCAAACCTCTCTCTACTTGGAGAGCATAAATAGCATTTGGTGAGTCACTAGCACAGAGGTTTTTGTGCTGACCTGGAGCCAGCACACATCTCTGCTATACTCCCATGGCTGACCTCCATGGCTGCTTGAGAGCAATGTATCTGGAGGGAGAACCTGCTCCATGCTGGGAAGCCAGGCACTGGTGTCCAGCTCTGGCTGCTCTGTGCCTTGGTTTCTTGCCTGGGAACAAGAGAGACAGGACTGACCATCTGGATGCGCCATCATGGCACAAAACTGCCTTGGAGCCATGTGTGCCACATGCAGTGGCTCTCTCTGGCACCTGGTTTGGTTTGGTCTTGGCTGGCAGCACTATCAGGCACCCCAAGCCCAAGGATACCCTTTTCAGGCTCTGGAGAACAGGGCTGGGCTGACCAGGAGCGGGTCAAAGATGGGTCCTGCACTGCCTGAATGTCCCTGAGGTGCATCCTTGTCCCCCAGCCCAGCAAGTCCCTGTCCACTTCTTCCTCCTGCTTCAGCCCCATCCTCAGTGGAGAAGATACTTGCCTGTGAACATGCAGCAGGACATGGTCCCTGCTTCTGCTAGACTAGGGTGAGCAGTCACACTGCAAAAAGGGAAGATGCTGAAACCAAATAAAAGCCCAGCCAGGAAGGCGACACAGCTTGTTCCTGGGTGACAAAGGGATTTGTTTCCTGCAACCTGGCAGGGAATATCTGGAGGCCGTTAACTCATGGGGAACCCCAGAAGGGGTCGGGCACAGCTGTAATAATGGCTCATGGTACTCACCTAACAGCTTCCCAAAAAAGCAGGGCTGACACAACAGCAGCTTCTGGACACGCTGAAGCACAGTTGTGTACTTCTTCCCCAAATCAGACATCTCTGGTTAAATCCAGGAGAACCTGCAGCTCCTGCCTGGCACTGGGTATCGTGTCTGCATGTGAATAGCTTTTGCTGCGTCTGAAGCATCTCTCAGGATGTCAGACCCAATTCCGCTGTCAGTTCCTCCACCTGTGCTGCTTTCAGCACCATGCCACGTTGCACAAGCCGAGGCTGCACCTTTGCACATACTTTGTGGCTGCAAGAGTGGCACTCACAGGTACGAAACCTCTTCTATGCATGTCCTTACATACCTCAAGGAGCTCCTGGGCCATAAATCCTACAGGCAGGTGGGTGTTATAAAGCAAAGGACATGGGGGCACAAAAGTCTGATGCAGTGTGGGCAGCTGCAGGGCTGTGCACAGTACTCAAACATGGCCTGTGCCAAACCTGGATGTGCCAGACATGGCACAATGCTGACAGGTCCCTGAAAAGGAGCTGCCACCTGGTGGCACTGGGACAATCCTGCTGGCATGCCAGCGGCAAGGACCTGGATGGGGACATTTGGGGTGGCCCTGCACCATGGTACTGTCTCTGGCCGCACTGAGGAGGCTGGGGCTACTCCAGCACAGCCTGGCATTGCTGCTTTCGCCCTGGGACACACACACAGCTGGGGGACTCATCCAAGCCCTGAATCCTGGCTCTTGCCAAGGGTCCTCCAGCTGTAGCTGCCCTCCACAGGTTTTGCTACACTAGTTTGGGCCAGGCTAGAAGTTGGCTGGGAAATGCCACCTCCAAACCCCCTCGACTTCCCGCGGCCGCTCCATACCCAATGGCACAAGGTCAGGTGGCTCTGGTGAGATGCAGCTAGACTTCTGTTCCGGGGGATGTGTCCCTGAGTGCACCACACCTCAGCCAGCCCACAGTGGGACAGGATGCCTTGGCGCAGAGGGGACAGGAGCAAAGTGAGGAGGTGAAGAGGACCGCCAGGACAGAGGTGCTTTTCTGGGGCCAAAGAGGATGTGGTTTTGAGCTTGCTGGGAAACTCCAGACCACAACAAAGGCCCTTCTCCAGCTAAGATTATCCCTGATAATATCAAACTATGCCAGCTGTGTTGAGAGGAAAGCCTGGAGGGAACAGGCTCTGCTGGTGGGGAAAGCCTCCTGGGAAGTTTCCTTCCCTTGACTCTGGGAAGCCTCAGCAGCACAGAGAAGCTGGCGCTTGGGGAAAGCACTGGCTGGGGGCTGCCAGCCCATCCCCAAAGCCTCTTTGCCCACCATGATCCTCTTGTTTGGCAGGACTCAGCCCCAACATGCTTCCCAGTGGACAGAGAAACAAAAGAGGAGGAGGGGGAAGGGAAGGGAAGGGTCTAAGAGAAACTTCTTCCAACTTCTTGGGAAGAGAAAAGCCCTATTCAGGCAGGAAGAATACCCGTGCAGAACTGGTCACTAAGCAACCCACAGCAATTTGGTATGGCCCAATGCACAGGCAAGGAACAAAGCTGCCTCACTGCCCACCAAGAGCCCAGCAGGGTCCAGAGCTCCTGGGTGCAAGCGTTTGTCCTCAGTTGGTTCTGGAGGGTGACTAGTCTCTGTCAGGCTCCCTCTTCACAGGGAGGCCATTTGCTGCTCAGGAAGTATTTCTGATCTGCTCCAAAGCCCATGGCTCTCCATAGGTCTGTTGTTCACATGGGGCTACATACATCATTCCCAACAGAGGCACAGTGCATTTCAGCTAACTCCCTGCTCCTACAGACACTACAGGGCTTGTATGGGCAGAGCAGCCAAACACAGGCTACACCCTCTCCCAGACAAGCTGAATTCTTCATTTAGATTACCAGTGTGGGGGGGTTGTCCTTTGCAAACAAGCTTAGTGAGACATGAGAAACTGCTTGGCCTCTTCGCAGCTCAAGGAAAAAAGGGACAAAGGAAATCAGGCCTGACAAACCCTGCTGACAATCCATGCTGAAATGCCTCCCTCAGAGTCCAGAGGGTCCCTGGAGATGCTGCTGCCCCCAACAGAAATGCTGCACAAAAGGAAAACTGCTTGCAGCCACAGCAGGTCCACTGGGACCACTCAGTGTGCAGCTGGGCCCCAATCCAGAGCCTGATGAGCCTGGGGAGATGCACTAGACCTGCCTGGATGCTGGAAGTGGCTTTTTGCCTGCATGGTGTCGTGGGGGAAACATCCAGGCCTTCATGCATTTGTCTCCAGCTTCTGATATACTTGGAGAGCAGTTGCTGGGACACGGACAAACTTGCCAGCTGTTTACCTGCTTCCTCAGGGGAGGTGTTTTGGCCAGCTCTGATCCCCACTCTGCAATAGCAATGTGAACAAGTGGCAGATGCTCAGGTATGTGCATGCAAACTGCAGAGCCCCTGCAGGTGGATGTATTCTCATTAACACTCAGTCCTGCCCTTTCCTGGCTATCTCAGCCTTTAAGCAATGGCTTTGGACACACTAAATAACCACAACCCACAAGGCTGCAATGAAAAATCAGCTTGGACAAAGTAGTGCCATTTATTTTGGTAGTAAAACCCCTTTCAGAAGACCAATACACTGCAGGCTTGCTGGCTGCAACTGGGCTCCTCTCACCACAGTGGAGGACAGGCACTCCAGAAAGCAGCAAGGATGGATAGCATCCATCCCTGGACTTGGAGAGCTCCTACCTCCCCTGGCAAGAAGACAAACACAGCACTCCTGGCACAGCTGGAAGCCAAGCATCAAAGCCCAGCTAAGCAAGGACATGGCACACCCGGACCGTGACACAACATTCACATGTCCTGCAGCCAAGGGACTCCCAGAGCAAGATGCACCAAGTACGGCATGCCTGCTGCACCATGGAGAGCATTTACCTGCCTTTGAGCTGATGGTGGTGCTCCTTCAGAGGTGTCATGACAAGGCTACAATAGGAAGCAGAAGAGAGACTCATCCTCTCTCAAATTAGTCACCTGCAAGTGTCCAATCCATCCTTTTTATCTGCAGAGAGCAGAGTAAGAGCAGCACCTCCAGGAATTAAGTCAACCTGAGACAGCATCTGTGTGTGCACCTCCATCCACTGGCTGCCAAGGGGGCTTGCTTAGACAATACACCCAACTCCAAGATGGGCACCACTAATGGAGAAAATCCACTCAGAACAGAAGTAGTCCCAGCCTGAGGAGCATCTCCTTGCAAAGACAGAAAACCCCTATGAAGATGCAGGACACTGGACCATATGCTACCCAGATCCATCCTGGATTCTTCTCTCCCAATACCAGGGCCTACAACCATCAGCAACAGTCTTGCAGCACAGCCAGATGGGACTTTGTTGATGCGCTGCATTTTCGTGCTGTTCTTTTCCTGGTCTGTAGCATCTGCACATTTGTAGAAACGTTGTGAGAGAACAGAGGTGCTGAAGGAGGGAAATAGCTTTGTGGGAAAGAAATGTGCCTGGAAGCCCAGAGCTAACCTTGGTTCTGATGGTCCTCTTCCATTCCCAGTGAGGTGTTGTTGAGATTTCCCAGGCCATGACCCTCATCACATTATCAGGATCTCTGGTAAAGCTTAATGATATTCTCGTTGTGAAGTTTTTTCCACACGTGCTTCTCCAGGTTGAAGTTGTGGTTAGTGTAGAAAATCAGAAGTTTCCAGTTCTTGTCATAGTAGTGATCTGAGTACTTCTCATGTCCCTCCATGATGTAGCCATAGGCACTCACCTGGGAAAGATGGAGGGCTCACTGGGGAGAGGTACCAAGGACGGAGGGAGCTAGGTGAAATACAAGACACAGTTCCCAAATGAGGAGGGAGCACAGGACAGGGATGCCAGTCAGGGCTCCTCCAGGTGACACTGCATGAGGTTCCAGAAAGACCAGACTGTGAACACTGGCTCCAGAGAGCCTGCTGTCCTCTTACTGCCTCCCTGGGAGGCAGGATCGCTCTCAGGCCACAGCAGGCTTCACAACCTCTATGTGAACGATTTTGGGGCTGTTTCTCTTGTCTTCAATCTGCTCCTCCACAGCTGACAAGAACCCATATACCCTCAAGGCAGATGGTAGGCAGAGTTGGAGCCACCCCTGCTCTTCCCTGTTAGCCTATCCCCCCTTCCAGACAGTGCTGTGTGCAAGAATCATCGTGTCCTTACCCAGTCACAGAGATGGAGGGCAGTTAGCAGCAGGAAGGCCCCCGTTGTGGGTCTGTACAGCCGCCAGTAGGGCTCTTCCAGACTTTTAGATTTTAAAAACCTGCAGCAGGAGAGAAGAAAGCACAGAGCAGTTGCTGGGTGTGGTGGTTCAAGCTAGGCACACCACTTTGTCCCCCTCTGGCCTATGTGGCATCTTCCCTCCTTGCAGCAGTTTGTGGCCATACAAGGCATTACAAGCCAAGTACGCCCACATGCGTGGGTACAGGTGTGTGCTCAGTAAAGCACAAGGCTAGCCCAGAATGCTTCATCACCTGCACTGCAACCTAAGCCCAGCTCTGCCCCAGCTTTATGAAAGTGGTAGGTCCTGAGGCAGCGGGGATAAAGAAGGGGTGGATTAAAGGATCTAGTATGTTAAAGCCCACTCTTAAATCTGCCCTTTGCCTTGCAGTGCAGAAGTGGCTTTGAAGCTCCCTGGTACATCCTACTCTCCATCCACATTCAGGAGTGAAACAAGACACAGGAAATGTGCAGAGGAGGGTCACAAAACCCACTAGGAGCTGCAGTGTTTTACACCAGCAATTGTTAGGAAGGTAGGAGTCCACACCAGGAAAAAATAGCATTCAAGCGCTCCTGGCCTTGGAAAAGACCCAAGTTAGAGGGGAGATGACAGAATGAGCAGGGAGGTGCAAGCCATCTGGTACTGCACTTGCCTTCTCTGAGAGAAGGCGTAACTCAACTCTCAAGGAGACCGAAGGGTAAACGCAGCCAAAGCGGGGCACAACAGGAGCTCTTCTTCCTACATCTCTTGGTCACGTGTGACACACGATTGGCAAATCTTACAGTGACAGTGTCCAGCAGGCTTGTGAAAAAGATTAGAGAGGCAAAGAATTGCAGCCAGGCCAGGCAAACGGGATACTGAAGAAGTGCCTATTACTGTCTTTGAGGGCACAAACAACCTCCCGAGTCAAGAGGGGATCTCAGGAGAGAAGGGCTGTTACAGAGCCTTCCTCCAAGGTGCTAAGCAGTGGGGAACATGAAAGGTTGGTCCTGAACTAGATGAACTCTTCTGGCACTTTAGCAACACTCTTCCCACAACTAAAGTTGCCATTTGCCCAGGACCTGTTCTAGATGCAGAAAGCCAAACTGTACAATGGCTGCTGCTTCTCCTGCTCACAGATGCTGGACATCTACCCACCACTAACATCCTATTGCAGCACCACAGAGAATTTTAACTGACTGCACACTGATGAAGCTTATCCCCAATCTGCTGGTGTGGCTAAACTGCAGTTACAAGGGAGTGAGCTGGGAGGAGAGAGCCCAGAGATAGGCAGAGATGCCGCTGGCCAGAAAAAATAAGCCCATTAGAGTGCATAACCCCAAACTCACCTGTTTTTCATGTATCTGAGGAAATCAGGGTGAACCACTAGGTATTTGTCCATTGTGAAATCTTCATCAAATCTCTCCCGGGGCCTCTGCCTAAGGACAGGAATGGGGAGACTCAGGACAAACTCCTATATTTCATCACAGCTGGAAAGGATCAGCCCTGATACACTTGGTGATAAGAGAAGAATCACAAACATTGTTAAGTTATTCTGCAACATCGCCCAGACTATGACAAAGCGTCCATAACCTGTGTGCATTGCAGAGATCAGGGAGGAGAGGCAACAACAGGAGACTAGAATATCAAAAGCATGTGTGTGTATAGACAAGAATTGGTGAAACCAGGCCTTCATCCATGAGTAGGCCATCATGTACGACAACAGACCAGACACAATATGTGTTCATCCCAGAAGACCACAAAGCTTTCTCCAACCTCTGGCCACACATTATTGAAATCAGCTATTTCTGCAAAGAAGGTGTATTAGTTACAGCAGTGCTCAGAGCTGTTGAGGAAATAAGATATTTCTCCAGACAAATCTGCTAGGGGAGGGAGGCTTTAACCCTGGCCTGCACCTCAGCAGGGCTGAGCACTGTGGAGAGAAAAAGGGCACAACAGAGAGCTCCACAGTGAAGGGTGTAGAGGTGGGGCCAGTTTGTTTTACCTGTAGTGGTTCAAGAATCCTTTCCTGATGTTCTTGTTCAGCAGAAGAGCCTTCAGTCACTCATAGTCTCTAGCTCCCTCCAGGAAGTGAATGTATCTGACATGCTAAGAAAACAAGTGAGCATTAATGGAACAGCACAAGAGAGATACATCCTCTAAAAATAAAAAGCAAGCAGGCATCTAATATCCCTGAGTTTCTCGGACACACATCTTTGGTCTGCAGCTTTTAACTATCCCACAGAAGCAGAATGGTGATAGTATCTGATGTGCAGCTACTTCTACATGCCAAAAGACTGGAGTAGGACTGACACAGCTTGCCACTACAAATACTCACTCCACCCCAAGCCAGTGCAGGTTTCCTCACCAAGGGTAATGCTGAAGTGTTAGCTTAGCCCCATTGCTCCTCATGCATGGTAAGATCAGAATGGAAGGCCACAGACTAAGAGCATCCCATAAAGCTGTGCATGCACACAGCAAGGAGCTGACTTACTTTTCCCTGTGGGATATTGCTGAACCCTCTGTGTCCCAAGATCTAGAAAGAGGACACCAGGGAGCAGGCTGTGAATCCATAAAAGGAGGTTTTTGTTCCCACGTCTTTTTTGTAACCTTTAATTACAGCCCCACTCACCCTGGCCAAGGAAATCAAACAGAGGAACAGAGTTAGCAGGTGATCGGTGGAACCCTCGCATCCATGTTTATAACAGAAAAAGACAGTGTTATTCTGGAGGAAGGATTAGGCCTATTTTGAGCTACACCTCTTGATCTGCAGGAGAGCCCCTGCTTTGGAAATGGCTCTTCATGGCTCATCTGTGAACACAGGCTCTTCCTGTGTGTTTAGGAACTTTCCAATTCCTTTTTGTTTTTTCATCTCCTCCTGCCATCAGTCATTTTGGTACTTGGCAGTTAGTGCAATATGAGAAGAGGTGAAGTTATCCAGCCATAATTATCTGCTAGCCAGCATAAGCTAGCTGTGTATCTTCTAAGAAGGAAGCCTGCCTTACGAAAAGACATAGTCATGGGAGTCAATCTCCTGGCCCATCCCAGAGTTATTCAATATTTCTCCATTCCCCACGACAGCACAGCTGATGCATGTTGGCATGCTGCTGTTGCTGCTGGCCAGGAGCAGCTGCTGGTGGGAATTTGGGGGCAGCAGGGACATGACCTCCTCCACCACTGTGAAGCAAACATGGTGGAGAGTTAGCATCAAGAGTCTTTGGGAGGGACACAGTGAAAGCACCACAGTTTCCATCATGAGATCCATCTAGCCTGATGCCTTTGACAGGGAGATGCTGTAAACCTCCAGCTACTTGGCATAAGGTTCCTGTTGGGAGTTTGATGGTCCCATCCTGACATGTCCTGAGGGACTCACATGAATAATTCAGCTCCATGAAGCCATATGGAGGTGGAAAATGCTCAAGGCAGTCCCACTCACTGTCACTGGAGTATCTCTTGTCTGTGAAGAGCATGATGTTAGGCAGGAAAAGATCTCGCAGCCAGTCAGACTTGGCAGCTTTGGCCGTCACTGATTCAGAGCAGGTCTTGAAAAACAAAAAGAAAACAATAAGGACTGATTAGCAGGGAGCTGATAAACCTGACAGTGCCAGTGCTTGTCTGCCTGTGTGTGAGAGTATCAGAAAGAAGCATAGAAACTCCAGTGGTACATCATCCATTCCCTTCAGTGTCCCCAACACTGTGAACATGAGGCATAATTTCAGCACTAGATCAATTAACTAGCTGGTGGAAAGTCACCTACAAGGAAGCCAGAGTGACTCCAGGTCTCTGAGACTTTCCTCTTCAGAACAACAGGCCTGTGATGCTCACATGTTTTACTGGCTTTGGCCCTCATTAACTGATGCTATCTGTAATAGGTCTAACCTAGACATACCAAATAAGGCTAGCAGTCCCTTTTGGCAAGGCACCTCAAGGTCCTGGCCTCAGAGTGCACATGAGCAAACACAGTGAGGAAGATGTGAGATCAAATCACCATTATCACTCCCTTTAAAAGTAAGAAAAAGCATGCAAACAACTTGTTCAACATCATAAATGAATCACACAGAAGCATGCACCTGAGAAGGAAATCTAAGCCAGCTTATCCTCTCTAGCAAGAGGGGTACCATTGCAGCTGGCAAGAGTTAGGCCATGTGTGCAGATGGAGAGCAAACTCCATTGAGCTGGATTTTACGCTGAGTCAAGCGGATGTCTACTTTCTTAGACATCTTCCCCAAATACCTACTGCAACACCTACTGAAAATCAAAACAGGAGACTAAGTGGACTGCATGCCCAGCTCAAATCCCCAGCAATGACCAGACTGCATTGCCAAAGCCTTGCTGTGTGCTCCACAATTGAGCTGGGCTCTCTCCTATGGGTGAGGATGACAATCCAGTCACAGCCTGAGAGGATAGCCTTCATTCTGCCTGTCACAACAGGAGTGCAATGAGAAGAACATTGTGGAGGGTTTCATGTTGGTGTCATTTCACTTGCAGCATGTTTCATGTCCAGAGACAGTACTGCTCAAGCCATACTTTGTACTGTCCAAGGCTTCGTACTTCTTCTGCCTCCACAGCTAGACTGGATCAAAACCAGAGGAACTAGGGAAAAGTCTGATCATGTAGGATATGAAGGAGGTGGGAGTGCTTCTAGTCACTCCCCCTCTCTGCAGAATTACAAATCAGGGTTGGGAGTGAGACTCAACATGTGATGTTTGGATGCACATCTTCACTAAAGACTTTCCTGTGTGCATTTTCTCCTCTTTTCCATACTGAGGAAGAGTTTTCCCCACTGACTCAGCTGTTCTGCACACCCAGATCCTCTGCAGCATCAGTTACAGTGGAGGATGTTCCCAGCTTCCTGCTGTGACTGCTGTCTTGCATTTCTCTGCCAGCTCCTGCTCTGCACTTCTGAGATGGCTGCATATGCTCTGCAGCTCATCAGATGAGAAGACAGGAGCATGTGGCAGTCAACAAGCAGGATCCTGGTGACCTAACCCCACTGTGTCTACAGGCAGTAACACTAGGCAGGAGGGGTGAGGTACTGTCTCATGTGGCATACACACTCTTAGCCATGTAATTTGCCCAATCCCATTTGTATTCAGGGTGTCTGGAGACCATGCGAAGCCCAGGAAGAAGGATGCACATCCTGCACCACAGACTGCATCATCTGCCAGGCCCTTCTGCTGTGACTCAGTAAGGCTGGTCCAGTGCATGAGCTGAAGCGTTTAACAGCCAAGTTCCACATTTAATAGTCACAGATCTTTGGATAACAGAGGTATCTTTGGGGCCAGCTGCTCCTCTCAAGTGGCTCAATGCCACACTGAAAAGCATATCCCATCAGCAAAAGAATGGCTCACACTGCCAAAAGGGGCAATGGGGAACAAAATCAAAATACCACAAGGGAGAGAAAACTCAAAAATAAAATATCAAAACAATAAAACTCATCCTAGGATTTTTTATCGGCCCAGTTCATCTACCTGTGCTCTCTGTACATCTCCCAAGGCATCCTGGGCACCCTGGGGTTGGGGAATGGGATTAAATTTTTCAAGAGTAGCCCCTGCTCCACCAGGAGAAGTCTGAGCAGAACAACATGGTGCCTGCAGCTCTGAGAGTCCCTGGGAGCAACACCTACATTTCCCTAATGCCATCAAAATGTCACATGGCAATGATGGAAGATTGCAGCACTGAGATTCTAAATAGGCAAATGGCTCATCTAAGACCAATGAGCCAGAGCAGGCACTCCTGCCCTCTGCTCACATGCCTACACCCTCGCTCCTCCCTGAGCACATGAGCAGTGTGTAAAGGCCACTTACACCCATGCATAAAGATGTTCCTAACTCTAGAGAGGGTTACCCACCTGTTCAAGCCTTCCAGCAACAGGGATGCTAGCAAAAACTGCTCTGGGTAAGCTTTACAAAGAGTTACCAGCATAAGATGGGGGACAGAGACAGTATTGTACACCATAACATGCCCCATCTGCTTGCTGAGAACTTTGCTATAGTTTACAACTTTCCTAAAGGCCCTGTTCCTGGACCCAAGTAATGATGAGATGCTCAAATTTCATTTTAAGTTAGTTCCAAACCCTCATAGCTACAAAGGAAAGGCTAAAAATATGGTCAGAACAAGAGTTCAGTGCAAAACAGAAAAGAAAAAGGCTTTCAGTTCCATGGCTGTTAAGACAACCTGATGGGGGGCACCAGGCTTACTGTTTTGGAAGATCACATCAGTAATATGACCTACACAGGCAGAGGTGATCACGAGAACTAATGAAAAGAACAACTCTCCCAACAAAAAGGATCTGTAAGAAAACTTTGAAGCTGTAGCTGTATAAGTGCTACTGCCTTGACAGGTACAACTGTATCACTTGAGATTCTCATCTTCACCTCTACCAAAACATTCTACGTGTGCTGACCAGGCCTACAGTTATTCCTATTTAACAAAGAGGAACAAAGCCAGACTTGTTGAATGACAGATCTGTTATGAATTATTTGCTCTGCTGTGACGATGGTTCAATGCATAGCAAGAAAATCCTAGATAGCAACCCAACACGGTGGGACCTTCTGAGTCATGGAGCTCTGAATGGGTAAAGAATCTGCTTTACTTACTATGGGCGTCTACATACAGAGTGGAAAAGGTGAATTGGCAACACCTGAGAAAGACTCTCCTGCTGTTGATAATAAACCACAAGGACAGTAAAAAAAAGTTACTTTTTAACCATCGTTTCTCCAGTGGGGCACACATACACAGTTGAATTTTTGCCAATATTGACAGAAAATTGTAAAATGGGAATGGTCTCCACCCTACTGTCCCCAAAGCAGGCAGGTACATGCTTATCAGTCCTCATCTAATCCTTTTTCTTTGACCTTATTTTGACTTTAATACAAGCAACTAACAAAGCCTCCATTCCTATGCACTGAGACCCTCCTCACCATCACTGCCAGTGTCATTCTTCATGGCCTAGCACCGCACAAGTCTCACTTGCTGCCCCAGTGCTGCCAAAGCTTTTGACTTGCTTTGGTACAGGTGTGCTTGAGCGAACAGGCACACAGAGGCATTCCTTTTCCTGTTCTCTCACCGAGACACTGCTTGTTTTCTTTAGCTGGGCTGCATAAAACAAAGATCAAGGCAATCTGGGGATTGTAAACCTGAGTCTTCATAGGAATGCAGATGTTCAGTTTCCCAAGAGACTGGGTGAGAAATGGGACGCTCTGTATGAATACTGCCATTTAGTGCGAGACACATAATGCCTGCCTGTAGGCATCACAAGATGAGGTGTGACTCAACTTACTTTAGGGTGCCATGTCACAGGGAACATATACACTGCATTGTGTGCCTAAGTCCCCTATGCAATATATCAAGGCACCTAAGAGTGGGACCACCTTGTAGCACATCTAGAAGGAGAGATATTTTCCCCAGCTTCTGATGCACCTGAGCTCCAGAAAGGGCTGCTTGGGCTGACTTTCAAAGGAACCCATGGAAACATGTGCAATTGTAGTGAAGTTCCCATACTGGAGCATGGTGGAGGACTGGCCAGGCTAACTGAGTCATACATATAGGTCTCCCTCTCTGGGTCCCAGCAGCATCTGCATATACAAGTGAGTTGACCTACCAGCTTGGAGATCATCCTTGACTGTGAAGGGCACATACACCCAGGGGACAGCAGACAAGGAGGTCAACAGGGAGGCATAATTCTTGGCGAACACACACAACCATCACACCTACCAATGGTAGAGATGAGTTGTCCAGCAGGTACTTATCCTCGAAATCCCACTGTGGCTCAGACTTGAAGTCAGCAGTCCTCAGCTGCTTCTTTTCTGTCACCGCAGCAGCCTGAGGAAGAGGTCTTACAGTTTTCACTGATTCAGGAGGCTCTTTTGGCTTTGTTTCGTCTTTAGATAATGTTGTTTTCATGAGCTCCCTTCACCCCAAAGGATGGATGGTTTCACTGTTGCCTTCTCCTTGGCTCCCTCCACCCTGGGAAGTGTTTTCACTATTGTCTTTTCCTTGGCTTCTTCCAACCCTGGGTCTGGCCTCACTGTTGTTTTCTCCTTGTTTCCCTGCACCCTAAGGGGTGTTTTCACGGTTGTCTTCTTGATTCCCTCTAATGCAGGGGGTGGTTTCACAGTCATGTTCTCCTTGGCTTCCTCCAGCCTGGCAACTGGTTTCATCGTTTTCTTCTGCTCCTCCTTTCCTTCCCATCTTGGTGTTTTCTCAATCATATCTTGTTTGAGCCTTGTGATGTTTCTCCCCAAAGTCACCTTTAAAAAGCTCCTCGAGTTCCCATTATCAGAATAGTTTAAACCATATTGCTCTTGGGTGTCCACTTGTAGCATATCTGGGGAACGTTGGAAAATGCTGAATTGCCTGAATGCAATCAAAGGAAAAGCAGAACCATCAAACACACTTTCCACTTAACACTGAACACCTCCAGCCCATTTCTAGTGCTCTTGACTCTGAGCCCCTCTCTGTACTGCATATGACCACCACACTCAGAGGACTTGCCTAGGCAACTGCCACTTGAGTTTCTGCAGGATGCTGTATGAATTCAATTTCATCTTCAACTTTGCCACCAAAGTGTTATTCAACTTCCTACACCATCCTGGCCTGAATACCGCTTATCTCCCTACTAAGCAAATTCCAGAGGCTACAAACTCCTCTTGAGCACTTGGCTCATGAAACATCCACACTGGCAGTAACTGCAAACCAGCACAGAAGAGCTTTGCTCTGCACTGGACAGACCCCTGGCAATGTCCCCAGAGCACTGCAGGACTTGTTTGGAGATCCTGAGTTCAGGTCGGGGCATGCACCATGAAGGCAGCCATCTGGCTCTCTTTGCCAGTAGAGCCAAGTGCTTCAGGAATAGACCCTGAAGATCTTCCAGAATTCAGTAAGGGAAGTCTAATATGAAGTGAAACTCACTCCTTTACCATACATCACTCCTTGAGCATGTGGGGCCACAAGGCACTTTTTCCTCTCCTCCTCACCCTTAGCCAACTAATGCAATGGCATCTCACAGCACTCGCCAGGGACACGTCTTAAGACAGGCACTTTGAAGCTATTAAAATACACTCTGAAGCTTAAAAATGTAAAATCTCTGCATTTTCAGCAATCATCTCTAATACTGCAGCTGCTCTGTTGCCCGATTCAGAGGCATAGGCAGGTACAAGGACATCATAGGAGAATACAGCTGCCAACAGACTGGGATGAAACCCAGCAAAAAACATCAAGGCCGAAGGGGTGGAGTTTTGTCACAAACATTCTTTCTTATCTGCACATGGCTGGAGGCTGGAACAGGAAAAAGGAAGGTGAAAAATCTCTGCAGCTGAGCTTTTATGTAGAGCAAAGCTTTTCAGAATAAACCAGCATAGTTGTGGCAGTCTGATCTCACACTCATGTTCACGCTTTGCATGATGCATTTGTTTCAGAGAGTGTGGATTGCTTCTGAGGTGATAAATGGGGGGAAAAAAGCAACTCTGCAGATAGGAGGCTGTAGATAACAGTTCAATTGCTGCTGAAGCTTCAGAGTGGTATGGCATTCATTAAAGTGGTTAGGAAATTATCAACTAAGAGGCTTTTAAAAATTATTTTGTGTCAGATTAATACTTGAACCTTTCCAATGATATTTCTGAGAAAAAGAGGTTGTGGTAAATAGCCTGTCTGCTCTTCTTCTATGTCCCCTCATAATCACTAGCCAGTTTCAACCAAATAGGCAGCAGTTGCTTTCTATCATAGTGCTTCATGTATAAACTTGTAACTGTTTACTGCCTAGTAAGAGGAAAGATTTTATATATATGCTCTAAGTAAAGAGAAATTTATAAAGGTAGCTCAGGCAGATCCTAAATCCCTGGATGATTTTCTGTGGTACTTTTAAGATGATGTTTAAAATTTTTAAATTAAAGGGCAGAGAACAAATGAAACAGGACAGTATGACAAACCACCCCCCACCCCCGACTTTCTGTATGTGCTGTCTTGCAGGGCACAGATTTCATCCCAGCTTTATTACACTTTATTTTCAAATACTGTGCCAAATATACAGAGACCAAAACGTAAAACTGAGAGCCCTTCACATCCAAAACCTTGCTCCCTGCAGTCAGACCCACATGGCCAGGCACTCATGCCTACACAGGACCCTGCTCTCCTGACCAGCATTTTAAACCCAGACAAGCGGTCAAAGCAGCTCATCAAATTTCAGCCTCTAGCATCCAGCTGGCAAACAACTGCAGAAGCTCAATGACATTTACTGTCATTTTCCTCTCCATTTACAAAGCCCTAGGACAAATAGAGGATAAAGCCATGTAAATGCTGCTTTGTGTATTTTATGTTACATATAAAGGTATGGAAATAGAACTGACACACAGATAACCATATACAGCTCATGCCTAGTTGTGTTTTACTTAAGTTGCAAAAAATATGGACAGTTCCATTATCTGAAACTACGACAGAATGAAATGGCTTCAAGCAGCTGGCCATGGAGTTCTTGCCCCAGCTCTGCCACTGATGGGCTCTGTGATCAAGGACAACTCACTTCACTTCTCTACACCTCCTCCTTCTCTCCTTCCCCCTGCCTCCCTTGTGCACATTCCGACCTCTTCAAATTGATAGCTGTCCTCCAGGTGTGGTCTCAAGTCACTGGAGCTGAGCTGAACTTATGCCACCTCCAGAAGAGATGTAGGTGTTCCCAGACTCAACCCTCCTGCCTGCCCCCACAGTATCAGCCCTGAGAGGTCCAGCTGAAAACCAGCCCCACAAAGACAGACCAGACATGCTCACCAGGAGAGCTGGGACCATATGAGGGCTGGTGGGGAGGCTGGGAGTGATGCTTCCTATACACAGTACAGGGCACCAACATGTAAGCAAGCTGTACTTGTAGTAGGAAAGGTATCTGCTGTGCTTATGTAAGGAACAGTGCTTCCTGCCAACAATGCTGGAGACATGTTACTGCAGTCTACACTGCAATTCTCCACACTCATTCTTGTAGGATTTACTTGGCCATTGATATAAATAAAAAATAATATATATATTGATCATGTCAGCACGACATTGGTCTCCCAGTATGCAGCATATTTCTATTTGGAATCAGATATTGAACTTGCTATAAATTCAAAGGTATCCCACCAAATTTAATGTTCAGAAATGCAATCTGGAAGAGGGCTGAATGAGGTCTTTCTGGGAGCCACCAGGAAAAGCAAATACTATGTAATGCCAAAGTATGAAATCAGGTAGCATTAGTAGAGCAAAAACAGCTTTCTTAAACAGCTACACAAGGAAACACTGCAAATTAGTGAACCAGCAGAAGCAAGTTTTTGACTATGGATCTTCCAAAGCCATGCTCTGATTCTACACAACATGGTCTGCTAAAGCAAAGTGGTAATCTCAGTCAGATCAAAAGTGCAAGTTTCAGGGTAAAAAGACACAGAGACAGAGAAAGAAAGTGAGCACAAGGACTCTATCCAGACAGTGCATATCGCAAGGAAGCAGGTCTTACCTGAAAATCCTTGTCTTTGACAAGCCAAACAAGGAGCTGAAATTAGCAATGAAGATGCAGAAGTGTGTTAAAACAATGAGCCAAATGAGGGCTCTGGGAATTTTAGGAAGCCTTCTCCTGAAAAATCACATGGCGAGATGCCTGGAAGCGACAGAAGTTCTGCTGCTGCTGCCCAGAGGTGCTCACTAGGCAGTGCTTTCCAAAGGTGTGTTGACTGAGTGGGCTGGTCTTCTCTCTGGATTTCACTACAAGAACATGCACACCCTTTCTCCCTACATTCCCAGACACTCCACACACAGATCCAATTTCTCAGACAAGAGAACAGCTTTGCACTGTTCCCGTCTATCATCCTAAGCTTATTGCAACACAGAGCGGAGAAAGAAATACCTTTTACTGCAAACAATTGAAGTTCCCTATATTTTCCTTAATGAGGTTAGACCAGTGTAAGAAGGAAACCCTTTACCTCTAAATCTGGTGGAAGCATTACTGGGAACATTTGTGTGAATTATGGAAGTAGCCATAGTTACAGTCAAAGAAATTAGCTTTCAGACCACCACCTGCCCAAGGCTCAGGCAAGATTGTAGCCATAACCATAAACAGATCTTTATTTTCTTCTTCCTGTAGTAATTGCTTGTAGCTCCAATCCAGAAGCAATCCCTGCCCCCAAAAGCTGATGGCTAGATACACATCCATTTCACCTTGTGATTGCTTTGAATAATCAAAGTAAGACTCCTTGCAAATCCACCATAGGACAGTTTGTGTTTAAAGGAAGATTAGTGCTTGAGTAAAGCATTAGAAGACAGGGCTTAGAGTCAGCCAGTCCACTCCCTTTTTAATAAAGCTGACCTGCCTTTAGGGCAACTGGAAAAACTTCAATCCAGCATTTCACTTGTCTGAAAGGTGCCAACTCCATCACAATCTAACCACACTATGGCTGACAAACTTGTTACACAGGCCTGCCTGGAGCTCAGGTTCCCAAGCCAAATCACGAGTGTGCCACTTCAGCTCTGAGCTGCTTGTACAGATAGCAGCCACACATTCTTCATCTGCTCTTCTTTTTGAGCTCTCCGTCAAGCTGCCTCCAGTACCAATTCTAGGACTGGTCTTACTTTTGGCTTTTGAACCATCCCATCACTTCACAGGGATCACTGAGTGGCCAGGAAATTGATAGCTATGTCAGTTCACCACTAAATCAGAACATGGATGGACTGAGTCTGCGGCTAGCTGTAGAATTTAAAAGAACTAGATCAACCTGGGGACCCCCACAGTACAGCCCCTTGAAATTCAGTTGGTTTCAAGGGAGTATCTAATATATCTGAATTTTTATTCCACATAACACCAAAATAAATTTCAGGTTTCTCACATCTGTGAATCATGACATCATGGACAGAGAGACAACTGCCTTCTACACTACTGCCCTTAGTGGGACCCTGGTCATTTGGGGTTTGTACAGTACAATCAGGCTTTGCTCATCAACAGTGCCAGTTAAAACAAAGATTTGCTAATGCCATGTGCACATGAAATGCTCCAAGGGTAATGAGTCCCTGTCACAACCCCAGGAGTTTGCACTACACTTGATTTGAGCCATGAGCATACTCAGACCTGGGATATATTGCTTCTCATTGATAGGTAACACCTGACAATATCTCCCCATCCCAAGTTCCACAATACATATCCCATCCTCTCCTCTTCATGAAAATCAACAGTCTGCCTGGAGATCAATCTTTGGTAGTCCAGAATACATCTGCCCACCAGCAGAAAGAAAGCTTAGCAGAAATGAACACCACAGCCAGAGAAATGCTTACCTGTACCAGAGATGTAGTTTTACATGCTACAGCAAAGGGCTATTTTCACTTATGGGGAGCTGTTAAATATTAACCCTGACAGTTCAAGGGGAGATGGCTTCTTACAACATAGGCTGCTTTTGCACAGGTTCTATCAAAAATTAAGCTTAGATATAAAAAAGCTTTTGTTGACAATATCACAAGTCTCAGAAGCTAGCACCCACACTGTTACTGAGTACAGAGAGAACTGAAGATGTTTGCTTTAAGTTACAGGAAAGCCAGTCAACAGGTTTCCCACCTACCTTGTAACCCTCCACCCATCACAGCAAAAAGCTGCAAGGATTCCCTGTACAAGGCTCAGCAGTAGCTGCATTTCTTTGTTGTCCATACTCCCTGACAAGTTACTCCCTCTGGATTTAAGTGCAAGACATTGGTTATGAGAGGACCTAGGAGAGAAAAATGAAACAATAACACAGGTTTGAAAAGCCTTTGAAGAAACACAAGGGAGGTTGTTAGTCCAGGGTACCACCCACCCTCCACCTACAGCAAAACATTTTCAAAGGAGATCTGTTGAACAATTACAGGCACTGAGAAAGAGATCAGCCAAGGTATTGCCATGTTCCTGGGCAGCCCTCATCAGCCTCAGACAATTCTAGAAAGGTGGGCTACAGGTCTGGGTATGCAGCAGGCAAATAGCAACTCTGTGCCCACAAGATCTCCAGCAGGACACTTACAGGAACAAGTATCAGTCCTGAAGCACTGATATGCAGCATACATAGCAACAGCTTCATTTTAGCCTTCCTCTTTCAAGCCCTATGTACCTTCAGGCATACTGCGTGGAAGAAGCTGCTTGTGTGCAGTTACAACACTTTTTTTGTTGATAGGGTCCCAAAGGGAAATTCTGTAGGCAGCAAACATTTTCCTTCAACTCCTCCATGTAACATCACTGTGAAACCAAGAGCCACAAGGGATAGCAGGATTCTTACAACCAGAGAAAGACAGTTTGCTTTGCTTTTAAGGAACTGGGCTGGAAATTGTGGAGAGCATGTCTGTAGTACTCTATGTTCAGGAAAGACTGTGCTTGGGGGAATATCCAAACCTCTGGCAAGCACATTAGCCAAAACCAGGCTTGCTATGCAAAACACACAGCTTTTCACCTTTTTGGTCTAAGAAAAGAAAACCTAAAAAAACCCCAAAACTATCAGAGTACTGGCTTTCACTTCCCTGGAGTGTTATTTCATCATCCTCTGCCCCCACTGCTGAAATCAGTCTGTTAGAGCTCAGGCAGCCAGGCTAGTGAGCTCAAACATGAGGTCAGATTGGGAAATGGGGATGTAAGGTAACTCCTGAGGGATGGCCTGGTGAAAACTGGAGCCAACGGCAGAGCTGTTCTCTTATAAAGCTCTAGAAGAAGTATGATTCCTGGGATACACAGGGCTCCCAGCCCACAGACAGGAAGACAGTAAGTGAAGACTGCACCTAACACAGGGGTTGGCAACCTCTCAAAAGCCATAGGCCAGATGCCAGCCTCCTGTTCCAAATGAGAGGTTTTGCATGTTTCTCTGGCAGTCCTACTGGCAATCCCAAGAGATGCTGCTCCTCTCATGTTGTAGAGACTCCGAGTCACTGCCGTTCAGTGTTCAGTGTGTCCAGCTACTAACATCAATGCCCACACCAGAAGGTCTTCTATTCTTTAGTGCCATGAAAACAGGCCCTTTTCTTTTTTAAGCAAACTCCACCTGCGATGATCAAGTGAAGATGGTTATCTGTTAGCTCTTTTCCATCTCCCAACAGTCAATTCCACATCTACTCAACTACATCCTTAGTTACATCCTGGAGGACAAGTGAAAGGCAGATTTGCCTTTCTGTTGTTTTTTTTTTTATATAAACAAACTTTATCTCCATTAGATCTTAAGCTCCTGTACGTTGTGCGTGTCAGCTAGAGTCTGAACTATGCCAACAATTTACCTGCATGCACCTGCTCCAGGGGGCTATGTATCAAATCTTGTTTACTTGCCTGTGCCCTGTGTGCTTTCCATTTTCCCATGGCTCTGGGCTAGGGAATGGGGAGGCCTTCACAAGCTGTGCTTTAAGAACAGAGCTGTTCTACAAATTGATCAAGCTTCACTGTAGGACAAACTTGTCTTTCAGTGATGTCCACAACATACCAAAAACCTGTACATGACTAGAAGCCTGTGGAGTAAGGAGCTGCTAAAGATGCTGGGGGGGTGTGGACCTGTTCACAGTATTATTTGATGATGTAAGAACTGAGTTATAACCGAGAGAGAAAAAGAATGACATTGCCTGTAGCATGTGACTGCTCAGTGGTCATGCCTGTGGGTTAGCAAAGGCTTGGCTTGGAAATGTTAGGGTCTTGTTTTCCCCTCCCAGTTCAGTAGTAATCTCCAGAAGCACATGCTTTTAGGCTGAGAATCCAGGAGGGGAAAGAAATTACAAGAGCAAACTCTGCACAGCTATTTGTCTTGCTTTCACTAAACAAAACTGATAGCCCAAAGACTCCCAAGCTTTCCTGAATTCCACACTCGCTGGCCATTTTCCAGCAAGTCCGTTCCCTTCTGCACCAAACCTTCTCTCAAAAACACAGCCTGAGAGACAACTGCATTTATTGAGGAAAAGTCTCCACCTCTTCTACTGCTGCATTTGCAAGAATGTCCACGGTTTTGTCACAGAACAAAGCCTCAGAGAACTGTGCCAGGAGGTGGGGAACAGCTTAGTGAGCCAACTGGTCTGTGTTCTCCATGCGCTGAAATGCCCCAGGAGAGAAAGGGACAGTGGCTTTCATGGCAGAAAGCTAGGAAGCACCTCCTCAGTGTCCACACAGCAGAGTTGCAGAGAATGCAAAACTTGTTGGTTTTTATTAGTGCTGTTTTGCCTGCTTGGTATCCAGCCCTACCCAGCTAATGCCCCAGTAAAGAAACTGCTTTGCATCTACGTTGTGACAGCAGATGATATGTGTCCAAGATGGAATATTTCCCCCTCTCCCACACATTAATGGGACCACAGGCAGGCTCCTCCAGCCAGCTCCCATGCACCATGGAAAGCCCTTGCCTGGAGCAATCACTGGGAGATGGGGTCTAAGTCCTCCAAATCTGGCTGTATTACAGCTTCTGATCACTGGAACTTGTTTTAGTTCTTTCTGTAAGCACAATGACTACTCAGCTGTTGAGCACGTTCCCTATGCCCACAGCTATAGGTGTTAACATCTCTGTATTGAGTGAAGCAGACTAAGTCTTCCACCACACTTTTCTGTTTCTTGATTTCTTCACAGTTCACCCCATCCCGCTTAAGCTGTAACACTGAAATGGCTCTGGTCCTAGCATTCCTTTCTCAGACACACAAAGCTGAGAAGGCTGATGAGCCAGTTCATTTGAAAGAATTAAAAAAAAAACCTCTGAAAAAAACACTCCCAGCAACAATGGGGTCAGCTGGAGTTACACAGGCTAGAAAGAACCTGGGATCCTTTAACCAAATGCGTCCCTCAACAGGCTTTTGTCTGTGCCATCTCAGCAGGAAGCCTAGCATATCACCCAAGATATATCACAGACAGAGAGACAAACTGACACCAGTCCAGGGCTTATATGGGTTGTAGCTTTTTTTCCCCTTTAAGATCTAATTGATGGAAAGGAAGAAAATATTCTGTTCCTTGACTAGGAATCTCTCAGAGAGCGGTTCCCCCAAGGAGCAGGGCAATACTGCAGACAGGTGAGGAGGTAATTTATTAAACTTATGGCTAGCTGCCCTCCCATCAGAAAAGCAGCCTCTCCAGCTCCTGTCCCTGACAGCTGCCAGGAGCAGGAGCATTCCAGGACTCTCCACTGTTCCAGAGAGAGAAACACAAGAATGACAAAGCCCAAATCCCTCTCTGTACCCCTGGCAAAAAAATGCAGGCATATTATCTCAGCACTTCACATCTGGCTGCAAAAATTAGGCCTTGCACAGATACAAATTACAGAATCACATCTGTGTGGAGGTCTACTAATTTTGAGCCAGAAGTAAAATATTTCTTGCTAAAGGTCTTTCCCATACTCTTCCCACTGACTTAACATCAGAAACCATCCCTCTTGACATCTGGCAGGACAAATGTGCCATTTGGTATCCTTTGGGGTGAAAAGTGCTACAGGAATGCAAGATGTAAGCCTGCTTCTTGAGTGGTATAAATCATTGTGTCCCTGATTTACACTTTGAAAAGTGTGGCCTCGCAGTGCCTTCCTCTCTGTTCCTGACTGACAGATGCATCAGCAAAGTGCAGTCATGTTTTTAGCTGCAAGAGTAGCACAGCCACATGGTCCTGTGAGAAGCAAGATGGATTTACTGCTGGAAATCACGTGCTTCTCTTCCCTTCACTCTGTCTACTGTCTTCCATTTAACAGTTCTCCTGCTTTATTTAGATACCTAGAGGGTCCTGTGATACTTATCTCCATCTTCCTTGTATTAACTTGACAGAGGCTTTTGCCTGCCATGGAGAGAAGGTAATTAATTCTTTGCTACTCCAGTTACAGACCACCTATCAACCTCATACTGGGAAAGCCCCAGGCAAAGTAATTTCTGGGCAGGAAAGCAGCACACTGTGCTATTGTAGTGGAAATGTGAGATTCTTGTGCTCAGGAAGGGCAGCCATTCTCTCCTGGTTCCCTGGGAGCTGCTTAGCATCTGTTCAATGGGGGTTTGTCTCACAGGCCTTAGAACTCCAGGAAGGACAGTCCTGTTGCACAGTCTCAGCGGGGGCCAAGAGGATCAGCCAGTCTGTTTCTAATAATGCTGCGCAATGACATTATTCATCTCTTCTCCATGAGATGCACTTCCTAAAGATGGCTGTCACTCCAAGTGAAAAGTGTGGCATGGAAAAGTCAGGCAGGACATACACTGAGTGTGTTTGTTCCTACCTCTGCAGCTTGCATCTCAAGCCGTGTGTCCCCTTTTTTAATTATCGAATGAGAATGAACAGGCCTACAACAGGAACAGTCTAAACTGTATTGTTAATGGGATTATGTCAAACTCAGGTGGTGTCCAGCCCTTGTGCTAATCTCCGCTAGCCTGCCCTTACAGCTCTCTCTTCTGTAGTGGGCATTTTGCACTCACTGAGATGCTACCCATTCATCTAGAATGAGTTACGCTGCAGACACACTGCAACAAAAGCTGGAAGAGCCATCTTGAATGGTCATCTCATACAGCTCCAAGCTTCAGTGATATCTAAACCAAACCTGTGAGAAGATGTTGATTTGGGCTTGTCAATCTTTCCACGCTTGAGGTTTCTCTCCCTAAGCAATCTACACCACTGCGTCATGCTCCACTGACAGTCATCTAGGGCACCTCCTTTGCTCCACCTTGCCTTTCAGCTTGGTCAATGTTTCAGTTCATATTTACCCTTGATATTGCAACCATAAGTAAACACAAGCCCAGTTTACTAAAATAATTAATAACTTAAGAGTAAATGCACAAAACAATCAAGAGCAAGAGGACACTGAGAGCACTGTAGAATAATAAGAAACATGGAAAATTACTCTTCTGGTTGTTTAACTATATGTGCTATTTTGTGAAACCATATGGTAAAAAGCTCTGAGATCCAAGAGCAAGTTACAAGCCCTTGGGTTTATAAACTTCATGTAATTTACCCTAAAGTACTTGCAAATTACCTTACTGTGTTTCATTTGATTGATATTAAAGGCAGTCATTGCTGAGAGGAGTATGATGAGCCATGCTACAACACCACACACTTTTCCAGACAGAAGGCCTCTGAAACAAACAGAAAGGAGACAGAGCAGTAAAATACAGTTAATCACGTGAAAATTTAACCAGGATGATGCCAACAGTCCTGCTTTTGCCCAGAGCTACATGGATATCTTTTTGCTTTCAGCTTTATCTAGATACTAGTGGCTCCACCACAATGTCCTCAGAATCCTGGTTGCTGAAGCCACAATGCTCTGGCAACTCACAAGTCCAAGGTGGGCTATTTCTTTTGTGACTGCCAAAGTATTTCACTGTTGTTAAGGAGGTCCATCTATTAGAACATTTAGATATGTCAAGGGCCCCATAAATACATTAAAATAACTACACTGTCTCATGGATGGAAGTTCAGGTCCTTCCTAAAATAAAGCTAATTCTCAAATCAAATTGTAACTCACTCGTAACTCACATCTAGAAAACACACATTGTCTCTTTCTCTTTCAAGATAAATAGGTGGCATTTTGCTTGTGGAATTTCACATGGTTTGCTATCTAATCTATCCATGGGAAAAAAAATTCCAATCTTGTCATGTGGTTAGTCTTTGGGTTCTCTGTTATCCTGTAAAACAATTTATTGTCTAGGGGTTGCAGCTCAATTGCAAGACAGTTTTTCTAGAAGGCCAGTTCCTTCAGTTGTTTACTGTTCGCTGTAGAACACTGTATTCAGTCAGCCTCTACTTCTCTTAATATCAGCACTTGACAGGGTCTGGCCTTACAACTTCAAGAAACCAGAATACTCAGTTCCATTTATGCATAAATAAATAGTCCATGCTTCACTAAAAAGGCCATTCACTGTACATACCACAGGCGCATATTTATCTGCTACAAACTTTGAAGTGCACCACTGGTCTGGAAAGCCAACAAAAATGGTATCTTAAGGCTGCCCAATTTTGTGCCAGGGACTCTATGTTAGATATGCTCAGTCACAGATAACTGTTCTACCTGCCTGCTCCTCTAACTGCACCCGAAATGCCAAAATCAAGACAGCCCCGGTGGTCACCAAAATTACCACGGTTTTCCTGCACGCCAACTCAAGTCACACTCATGCTTGTAAACCCTTGGTCACCAGTTTTAACAGTCTGGTTTGACTCAGAGCAGAGTCCAGGTGATCAAATTTTGTTTCAACACTGCAACTGGCAAGTGGAATTTATGCATGGAGAAGAGATGAGCAGAACTGGCAAACAACAGACCATCCTTACACTATCACTTCCTACGTGCACCAAAACACAACTTTTAACAACGTACCTGTCAAAACTGTTAGCTAAGTGACCCAAGGAGCACACTCTCAGTACCCCAGCCACCATTCTCCAAAACTAGCTGTACAGATGGCTATTTTCTGATATTTTGTGCTTATGAAGGAAAAAGAATCGAGAACATGAGACAGGCAGCTAATGCAGTGTCCTGTCCTCCAGTAGGTTTGTTTAGCAAGAGAAAGAAGGTTTGTATGAGGGGATCTCGGATTACTGCTCTGTTAGCTCACCAAGTGCTGATGACCTCCTAGGTTGAGGGAACAGAACTCTGCCACTACCATCACCACATGCTCCCCCAACTTAGGCCAATGTGATGGATCAGTCTTGGGCTCCCAGATCCTAACCACAATTGTCTGCATATGTGTGCCCCCACAGACATTGTAAGTCACTTTTTCTCAGCTGAGTCAGTTGCTATGACCACAAAGGGCAGGATAAAGCCCACCATATTTTGATGCAATTAGCAAAAGGGTGTCTGCCTCATCTCTTGTTGCAGAAAGGTGAGCAGGAAGATCAACATCATAGTCACGAACTCGTCAGTATAACATTTACAAACCCTCATGCGCGATGCAGGTAATTTCTGGGTACAGAATATCCATGCACAAACAAGGATAACCCACCCTTTACTAAGAAAGCATTTTCCACAAAGACCATAGGAGGAGCTGGCAAAAAGGATGGTGCAAGACAGAGAGAGCAGGTGAGGCTCCCACAGCTCCATGGGATCCCACCTAGACAGACAGCATCACTCAGCTGCAAAGACAGACCTTTGTCATGAAAGAGCCTGGGAACAGGGGGGCTTCCCAAGACAGCACTTCTGCTGGAAACCAGTATAAAGGTATGGGATGCAGCTCTATCATCTTCTCTGCTTGTGCACGCAAAGTTTTGCAGTGATAAAGATGCCACTCCCCACCAGTACCAGCAGTGGAGCAGCTCCATGAGCAGCCTAACATGGGTTAAGGGGCTCCTTGTAAACCTGCAGCATCTCTGCTGAGATGACTGTTGAGCTGCAGGTGAGATGGCAAATTGCAAGAGAAGAGGGACCATCCCAAATTTTGTCCACACAAGTTCTCAGCCCTCAGAACAGGAAACCACTTGCTAGCACCACAGTTAGCAGGATCTTCACAGCCACGACTGCACTGTGTCCCAGGCAGAACATTTCAGTGGTGAAAGCTTCCCAGGAGGCATTTCCTCAAGATAACACACAGGTCCAAGAGCCACCGGTGCCGGGTTTTCTTTTTATGACTTTGCATCACACAGGAATTCCCCACTGCTGCAATAAGTTATATTCCCAGTTACATTAACATCAGATTTTCTCCCCTAGTTCTGCTCTCTGATGTGGATGTTCACCTGTGAGAACTGATATAGGGGATAAAGGAAAGCTTGGGACCACAGCCCCTTGCAGATCTCAGGGCAGCACAAAGGACTGCTGGATGTTCCAGTTGCCTGAATGGCATGTTAAATCAAACAGCCAAACAGAAAATTTCCCACCTCAACTGTGCTGACAGCAGTTTTTAAAAAAACAAAGGAGGTGTGTAGGACAGTGTGCAATTTTCTTGTGACATTTAGGGAACCATCTCATCAACCCACTCACAGCACTGCCAATTTAACAGTGCAATTGTAAGGTTGTTGAAACTGTCATTGTCTACACACAAAACAAGAGTAAGGAACTGAGGCTCAACACTCTTGTGTGTTCATGGGCAGCTTGAAAATAGCTGGAAGATAAAATTCCCCCCTAAAAACAAGTTTTCAGAATGCCTCTGCTCCTTTCTTAAGGTTGCTGGGTTCACACATGGTGGTACTCCCCATCTTCACGAAGGTCATGCAGCTCTATCCTGCCACAAGGACAGCAATGACACACAGTAATCCTTTATTGCAGGACAAAGAAACATAGCCCACAGAGAAAGAATTGGCAATACCCAACCTACAATTTTCATGCAGCGCTGCCTGAAATAGAGTCTTTTTGCTCATGACGAAAGTCAAACTTTACCACTACAAAGCTGATTTAAGTGTGTGGGTGTGAAAATTTCAGCATAAGCTGTATGGAGAAAAGCTGGGGTTTCTATTTTCTCCATCAGGTTTCCACTGGTCTTTGTATTGCTAATACGCAGATAACACCCTGTGTGTAACTCATCCAATAGCTTCACATCACAGTGGAAAAACAAACAAAACAACAATCATGGAAGAGGAGCAGACAACATCTACCCAGGCCAATCAAAACTGAAGTGCATAAACACACACAGGTGAGATCTTCTAACAAAAAGCCAAAACAAACAGAAAGTTCAGAGATCCAACAGGTGTGAGTCTCTCTCCCAGACATTCTGGCCACACATAGACCACATCTCAGAAGTATCCAGAAACTGTAACTCCTCCATTTTGCAAGACATAGCTCTGGCTTTTAGATAAAACCTCAGATGCTGGGACAAGGCTAGGCAGTCAGTCATTCCACCTCCCTGCAAATCTGTTTCCCTAGGCAGTCCTGGTTTATTCATCCAGTCACATTTTCAGTAAGTCCCTCTTCCCTCCAAAGGTCACAGTCATCTTCATTAGCTACTGAGCTACAATATTTTCCTCCAAAAGGAAACAGCTGGATTTTTAAATGGTCCTTGCTGACATGAAAGGACACACTCCACACAGAATGGCAATTAAAGGGAATTCAGGGTGACAGGAAGGATTAGAAAGATCCTGTGCTTCAGTGGGGAACCACCACGCTGAAGCCAATCAGCTTACAATAAGATGAGAAATTAAGGCATGAATCTGATGCTTTACTCATCTGAAGTCAGGACTTGCTTCACATGTGAACCACTGGCATCCTCAAAATAAGATACTATCTCTTCTGACCTCTGCTTTCCCCCCACATTTGCCAGTCTCTAGAGCCTGGTTAGTGAACATCCATGCATGCATCCCACCAGATCAGCTCTTGATTAGCTTAGACCATGACTACTGCAGGAACACAGGTACCGACAAAAGCCTTGCCAGTGACACAGAACACAATGCTCTGCACTGAACTGCTGCCATCACACAGGGGTTTTCTACCTGTACTCCACAGACTAGCAATGGTCGTTAGAAACACCTACTGCTGGCAGACTGCAGTCTTCTATGCAAAGTTCTCCTCTGCTACCAGAATTCAGGGTATCCGGAAACTAAAAGAAGCTGACAGCCAGTCCTCTGATGCTGGAAGGTACTAAAAATTCAAAGGATCACCTTTCATAGAGTTACTGAACCAATGCGGCCATCTTCACTTACTACAAACTAAACACTTTCACCACTTCCTTTCCCACCCTCTCATTTCCTAAAACCAGCATCTTGAGTTAATTTTACTTCCATCAATTATCAGTAGCAGAATTCCAACAACTGAGTCATAGGCAGAGCTTGCAAAACAATTTCTCACACCGCACGGGCTACTGTTCTTTGTTTCCTTTCCAACAAAAGGCTGTAACAGTATTGACAAGGAACAAAAATTACAGAGGCAATGATCCACAAAGTCCTCTCCTTCATAAGGATTGCAGTTACATCTTTAAGAGAGAGTTATAAAACAATACAGAAAAAAGTTACAAGGACATTAGTCGCAAATACCTATTTCAGATCTTATCTGATGTTATGCTAGCTGATGGTATGGCAGGCAAACAAAATTCAAACTCAAGTCTTGGCCTCTGGAAAGGCAGTTTCTTCAGAAGAATGTGTCTTCCCCCACAACGAAGTATAACCAGACTCTGAAAACAACCTTTCCTCCAGCGACTCCTAGCTAGCTTACTGCACTTGACTGAGCCAATACTCATCCCACAGGTGAAACAAAGCTTAACTCCTGCGGGCTGGGGGATTGAGGGAAGTTTTAAATGAGATTTTTATAAAAATTCTGGTCCTGATCAAGAGGAATTGCTCAGAAAACAGGAGTTTTCCCACCTATAGTAATTAGCTAAGTTTAGCCAGCTATGCTGGATAACAGGTGGATCACAACATGCAGGATTTGTGACAGATTTGCAAAGGAGAAAAGGACTGTGCAAATCCTTAATTCTCTCCGAAGCAAAACAGTACTTGAAGTCTTCAGAGCTATGCAGGGACCCCTCTGCTGTTTGTATAAAACAACAGCACCATCCAGCGGATAAACAGTACTTGCTTTTCCTCTCCTATCACCTGATGTTTACCTACATTTATCTACAAAATATGCACTATATAAACTTTCTTCCAATTGTGAGCATTTTAGGGCCACGTTTACATTAGCCTTGGATAAGAAGAGATGAGCTATTTCAGGAGAGAGGTAAAAGATAGCTTCAGGAAGAACCACACTTTCTACTACCAGGCAGCTCTGCCAGCAGCAAATTACACAGCACCATCTCTCTCCAAGCGTTACCTTTCCTTGCACCAGGGCTGGAATCTCTTAACCACTGTAGAGGAGAAAAAATTGACCCCAATGGAGGTAAGGACTCGTCATACCTCACCCTTGGATTTTACCACTGGGAACAACTTCACAGCCAGATGTGCTGCAGTGAGTCCACATGTGACCACATGGATAAGGCACGCAACCTCCTCTGCCATATTTGGCCCAGTTCACACTGCCAATTTTGGAGATGTGTTGAGACTGCTTATGATTCCCCAGGACTAGGTCAGTTGGGTGTTTCATCTCTTTCTATAGCAGCATCCCTAACAATTTGGCTTAATGCTTGAAAACAGTCCCAGTCTCCACAGTAGGTTTGCTACTATCCTTTCACGGAAAAAAGAAATCAATTATCCCCTTTCTCTGAGACAAATGAAATGAAACAAACTATGTAATACCTCCTCTTTGTTAGTTTATTGTTTTCAATGCAAGTTAACAAATCCAAGCAGAGCACAGCATTCCCAGCAGTTGATCATACCGTGACTCACTCACTACACATACTTATCTCAGTGACTGCATTCCTGACCTACTTTGGGAATTAAGAAAGCATTTCAGACAAGAGATTTTCCTCTTTAGAGAAAGGAGTGTCCCACAGCTATTCCAGAGTTGTTGGCTGGGATACAGAGATCGGATGTGTTTGATGCACAATAAATCTATTCAAATTAAAAAAAAGAGTCACAAGGACTTCTGTGTTTTTCTCTGTTCCCATCCTAGCAGAAAGCCAGATTCAAATACATCCCCATCTCCTGAGCTTATCTTTAGGAATTTTTACCATGTAGTGCTGCTTCCATAGCTCAGTCTGAACACATACTCACAGAGCAGCATCTCTGCTGCTTCACTTGACGTTTAGAGAGGACTCAGAAGATCACATTCCTGGAACATGTCAAAATCCCAATAAAAACTCACCTTTGTGAGAAAAGCTCTAGTCATATTATGGAGAAAGGAGAATAAACTAAAATACCATTCCTTTGCCACAAACAGAAGGTAGCAGATACCAGAGTATGTTTTCCACCACCTCTGAGGTTATGTTGGTCAGACATCTTCTGGAGAAATGCAGGTAAAAAAGACTACAATATCAAGGGTTTTATAGAGATAGGTCTCTTTGGCTCTTTTCATACAGTCCTCATGTTATATCAAAATGTGATTCACCAACACAAGTGTGTATGGTAATAAAGGTGAAGCTGCCTTAAAACAGGAGATGCTTATGCCACATGTTCACTGCTTGATTACTACACAAATTCCCTACAGCCACCAGTTACTGCAAGTTTTAGAACTAGTTATTTCACTCCCCAGAGGAAATTACATTCTCTAAAATGAATTGTTATCTACAACATGTTTTTTGAACTTTGTCACACCATTCTTATGGGAATAAACCCCGTCTATTATAAATTCAGAGACTGTGGACTTAATTCCCTGTCAAATGCAGGTAGCCCGGATACAGTGATTAAGAGGCATGGGGGACTGG
>JANZLQ010000002.1:29929886-29946098 GCA_026212715.1 Elanus axillaris | reverse complement strand
GGGGGGCGGGGGTTTTGGTGTTATGGTAACTCCAAAGCTGGTCTGGAAACCCCTACTTGTTCTCCTCTGGTGGATATTAATGAGGACTTTTGCCTTTGGATCATTCTGAGAAATGCCCCTGGGGAATTTATTCAAAATATTTGACATAGTTTGCAAAAACCCTGTTAACTCCCCTGAGCAGCACAGAAGGAACATAAGATGGAAAATAACCTTGCAGGTGCAAAAAGCAGGGGGTTTATGGTGGGTATGGGGCCACACTCTTTCCCATCTATAACCATTCCCACTTCCTTCAAAGAAAAGGACAGTGGAAACCCACCTCTTTGCTATCAGATACACTTGACAAGTTCACGGGGACAATTCCTCACACTGTTGGAACAGCCACCTACTTCGCCTACACTGCTACCACACTGGGCCAAGCCAGCCCTGCACCAGCCCTACAGCACAAAGCAGATGCTATTGCATCACAGAGTGTAAGGTTTACCAATCCCAGAGGCAACCTATTCAAAAGCTCATTTAAGTGATCTGTAAAGAAAGTCTCCAAACCTGAGCTCCTTACTGAAGCTACCTAAAGAACCAGAGGAAAGGAATTCTGCTTTTTCTTTCCCCTGCCTTCACCTCTCTCACTGTTAGAGCTCCTTAACTAAATCACTCCAGATTTTTTTTAAACCTGGATCTGCTTGGTGCCTAAAGACTGCCTGAGCTTGAATGAGAAGTTAGAAACACATCCAAGAACACTGAAGATGCAGAACAAAATGCTGTCATTCTCTGATCTACCCAAGATTAGATCATGACAACACGACCTATTCCTTATCTGCAGGATCAAAAGCCCTAACACTAGATTACACTAAAGCATGCTTAGTGGGATGTCAGGAACACACAGAAAGAAGAGCATCAGGAAAAATGTGCTGAGGAAGTATCTTGTCAAAGACCTAGGATGAACTGTTTTTGCCAAGGATACAAGTGAGGGCACCTGCACACACTTTACAGTGCTTTGGGCACTTTTAGAGGGACAGATTCATTTCACAAGGTGCCAGCCCAGGCAGACCTCAAGACCATCACCAAGCATAGATTTACTAAAGAACAGCTTAAACCACGGTCACTTGGACTTATCTCACTGCACTCCGACTCCAAAGCTACTGAAAGGAACGTCCTGACAACTTCAATGGGCTTTGGGGTCAGGTTAAACATCCGGTGAAAATTACCAGTGCACACGTGGGTTAACTTGGATGCCTTACAAAGCCGGAGGTTTGTGCTGCTTGACGGCTGGCGAAGGGGTCTAACCCCCCTGCCTCCCCCACACGGCAACACACACCTCACAGGCACCGAAAGGGCCCTCTCTGAGTGGCCAGGAGCGCTGCCGCACACCTGCTGGACGGACATTCCCAAGAGGCTCACGAGAGCCTCCCCACCGCTCAGACAAGCCTCAGCCTCTCGGCCGAGCCCACGCCGGCCGCGTTCCACCTGCAGCAGCCCTCAGACCCACCTCCCGCCGCCGCCATCTCACTGCGTGGGGCTGGCAACGGCCCCGCCTCGGGCCAGTGGCGGCGTGACGTCAGTTGTAGCGCGTGACGCTCCGCCGTGCGCATGCGCACTGCACGACGACGTCCGTTTCGACGTCCTCCCGGTCTGCCCCTCCCCGCCGCCGTGGCGGGTTACTGGGGCCGGCTAGGGACAACCCAGTCCCGTTCCGCGTTGCCGTACGGGTTCCAAATAGGGACACGTGTGTCCAAAGTCGAGCGGCCCGGGGTGGTCCGGGGCTGGTTGCCATAGCAGCGGCCCCCGTCGCCGGGCCCTGCCCAGCTGGGCCGCGGCCCTCGCAGCCCCGGGGACCCGCCGCGGCCGACCGCCTCTCCTGGTGTCCCGGTCCCCTTCACGAAGCGTCGGCGACAGCCGTGGGCAGGAGCTGCTCCCGGCCGCGGGAGCAGTCTCGGGGCGGGGCCGGAGATCCCCGACACAGGCTCACAGGAGACAAGGCCTCCATGTTGCAAAGGGCTGTGAGAGGCCCCTCAGCGCCAGCACTGATTCGGGGTCCTCCCGCCCCTGTTTGCAGCCCCAGAGCTTGTCAAAGGGGAGAAAGGTTTCCCCAATGGCTCCACAGTGTAACCCCCCTGCCCCGCTACCTGTGGTGTGTTCATGTGGCCACTTTTGTATCTTACAGCCCTGCATGATGCTGAGGAAAAGCAGCCAGTGTAACTTAAATGACAATACCCAGGAGGGGAGATCCTGCCATAACAACCAGTGAAATTTCCTGTACAAATATTGATAAGCCCAGAGGGAAAAGTAAATTCAAAGCTGGCCAAGCCAAGTCGGGATGTACCCCATTGCTGCAGGTTCCAGTGGCCTCAAAGGCAGCCTCCGAATGCCACCTCCCTGCTGCCGTCCACAGACGCACACAGACGTGTCCAGTGGGCTCCTCTTTATTACAGCTTTGCAACTGTAGGCAGTGAAAATGTACCATTTAAACCTCATGGGGTTTACTGTCTAGATACCCTTTGTTTCATGTCTTGGGCAGAGGCCTTTTTACTTCGCTTCATTTCTTTCTTAAATTTGGGCCTAGTAAATGACACTGTCCTGTCCTCAACAGCATCGTAACATTTAAGTGACACTTCTTGGAGGTGGTATGGGCAGGACAGGTTTCATGCTAGCTGCTCTGCTTTATTCAGCATTATCATCGCTGGCATAATGTGAAGCTGAGTTTGAGGAATTTGTGGTTTTTTTTTTTTTCCAGAAATGTTCCTATTCAGAGAAGGCCCAAATGTAAAAGAAGAAATATAAAAATATTTTGGAAATAAACTGTAAAGTCTACAAGACAAAGACTAAAAATCAACTAAACCTTAACTCTCCTTTCCTTGCTTTCACAAAGAGCTTTGGAAAAGATCCTACTTTCAGTTTTGAACTAGGGAGAAGTCCCATATACATTTTCTACATTTCTTCCTTTATACAGCTTGACAAAGGAAAAAGTGGCCTAGGGACACGGCAGGCTAGCACAATGCTTCACATCATGAGACTGCTTTTCCCACTTAATTCCTTCATGTTGAATAAGAAGAGGTAATTTTCAGACATTAAATTTAGATTAGGTCATGACCGGTAGTAAAACCAGCTTGATCTCATAATAAATATGCCTTCACCTAAGTGAAAACAATTAGAAGATTAAATGATTCTTAAAAGTCAAATAGTACAGAGTTATACAATAAACTGTAGTGGGATACAGTGACCAGATAATGAGATATTTGGTTTCCCAAACAAAAGAATTACACAAAATAAAGCAAACCTAATCTTTTAAGAGATCATTCCCTAAAACTGGGTCAGAAAATGTTGCCTCCTTCTGTCAGCAGTTATTAAAACTGAGAAATCCTTCCTGATAATAAAGTATTTAACAGGATTTCATAGGAGAGTTAAGTACACCAGAAGACTTTCAGTTAAAATTAGGAATGCTCATTGATTTACTTGATCCAAACCACTAAGGGTTGGTCAAGACTGTTCAAAATACTTCATAAATTCACAGCAGTTTCCTAAGTATGTAGTTTCTCACATAATTTTTTATATTAGAACAGGATCTGAGTTGGACACAATCATCCTTGTAAAAAAGCAAGGCACCTTTCTGTACTACTTTTACCAGTGTCAAGAGGTGAAAAGATGTTTGTGTTTCCAGGTTGGAGTTAGGTGCTGTTTTCTCAGGCGTGAAGATGAGCTCAATGAGGTCAACCAGAACCAACTTGGATTTGTTTCAAAATGCCAGCATGGAGGATGAAGCGTTCTTTCCAAGGAGATGAGAATGGCAACTCACCTCTAATTGGAGCACTAATGACTTGCCTTTAGCTATTCATTTTCTAACCGTAGAAGCCTTTCTGCCAAGAGAGGTTGTGCAGTCTCCATCTTTGGAGGTTTTCAAAACCCAACAGGATAAAGCCCTGAGTAACCTGACGTGGTTGCATAGCTGATGCTGCTATGAGCAGGAGGTTGGACTACAGACCTCCTTAGCTCCCTTCCAACCTGAGTTATTCTATGATTCTATTATTTTCATCCATTTTACATCTATCATCTTTGGCTTCCTTCAGATATCAAACTGATAAAGACTAGGTTTGAAAGTTTGTTTTTATAAAGCATGGCCAGAAAAAAGTTGTGAGTTTAACTGCTTTGTATGACTGAGACATGTGACCTAGACAGAAAGAGGTAAAAATCTCTGAGATGAAAATATCATGATAGCTCTTCAAGGAAAAACAATAAAAAGGGCGAGAAATTATAAGTCTTTTGAAATATGTATCACAGGTCTATATGCATTTGCAAAACAAGCTGGAACTGCAAAATAACTACCAAAACAGGTTTATAGTACTACAGCCTCTAGTGTCCTGCATAATAAGAGCCAAGATGACTTTTGGGCATAGTCTGCACTGGCTGCAAGGTTATATATCATACAGTCTAAGCTGCTCCTTCATGTCTCCTTCAGACATCTCTCCAAATGTGTCACTTTTTTCCTTCATGAGCCTGAAGATGGCAGCCAGTTGCTCTCTCTGAACCCTGTCAAGAAAAAAGGAGAAGTAGGAATAACCAGACCCCAGAAGGCACTTTCAGCAAGAACACTATAGTCAAATGAAACACAAAGCCAAAAGCAGGTCATTTTACAAGCCTTACTGGCTGCAGGAAGCCTGCCCTTGGGAGATAAGAAAGAGATAGCCTCTGGTTCTCCTTCCTCCACCTTACCATCTACACAATCATGCCGCACATCTCTCTGCAGTTCTGTAAATACAGAGTTAAAACAGACTGCTTTAACACTACCTTTGGAGTTCCTTAGGGCTTATCTATAGTCAATATTTCAGGATAACTCAACATGTGGAATTTCATAAGACCAACATGTCCCAATTTAGCAGACTCCATATGAAATTGGATTAAGAGTCATCAGCACAGTGTCCTTTCATTCTGTAACAAGAGTAGGTAGATACAGAGTAATTCAGGAATAGCTATTAAATTTTAAATGCATACCCTACCTGAAAACTAGCGACCAGACTACCTTGCAGTGTGGACATGACTTTAACCAGCCACTGGAAGATAAGTTCACAGACAGAATTTTGCTTTGATTTGAGAGTTCGTCTGCCAGTGTCAAATGGTGAGATGGACTCATGTAGCCAGTCCAGCAATGAGATGATCCTTGTGTGAGCAGGGCCTGACCAGTGGACCATCTAGCTCAGATTTCCGTCCCTAGAAAGTCCTGTAGTAGATGATTAACCCCCTTCTCCCCATAACAGAAGATACCCTGATTTTTCCCTAACCTGAAGCAGTTAACCATTGTTGTATGTCCTGCAGCACAAAGATTTGTATCTGTCACAGGGCTTTATTTGAGGAAACTTTATAGGAGGGCTTATACTGGTCATACATCTACTGATCATCACTCAGGGATACAGAAGGGTGGGCAGCACAGGAGTGTCACTTGTTTGCAAGCAGCTCATAAACTGACGCAACAGTCTACAAAATCCTCTTTTAGGGCAGAATGAATGTGCACCTTGACTCCAGTCAGGGCTGGCTGTGGACTGGTACCTTCTCATTGCTGGACTCTACCTGATTGGGATCAGACTGCAGTATTGCCTAGCACACCTCATGACTCTCCTATGTAAGATTAAAAGAACTAATGAGGTTGTGGTGCTTTATGGCTGTAACAAGGGAGAAGCAGTTTCTATTACTTTAAGGCTCATTTTGCCCCTACACGACTGTGGGATTGAAATTCAGTGATAACTTAGCAGCTGAGAGCACAGATCTACTGCAGTCCCAGCTCCTCCTGCTTGTTTAGCTTCTTTAGACCTCCCATGGGCTAGAAAGACAGACTCTGGCTTTTACTTCCACATGGTCACCCTGTCAAGAGTCCTTTGTCCCCATCACAGTCAGTTTTCCACATAGGACTTTAATACACTGTAATTAATCCATTTAAATGCAGGCCATTAATTAACCTGGAGTAGTCTTCCTGCAAGTCCTGTGCGGACAAGCTATTAGTTGTTCCACTAACAGGAGGGATAGAAATACCTATTGAAAGGTAAAGTGAGGACACAATCTTTGCTTGAAAGAAGAGAGGACACCATCAACACATCAGAAGCAACCACACCACAAACAAGGTCAATGGAATGAGACAGTCAGGAATGAGCAGAGGAACCTTCGCGTGCTGAGCTTCTGCCGAGTAGGGCTCTGCATTTTCCCCTCTCCTGGACTAAGCCCCAGCAGAAGCAGGAACAGCAGACTGTCCTCCCAGCACCATTGCAGCAGGCAGAGCAGGAAAAAAGCAGATCCTGGCAAAAGAAAGCTCATTTGCCAATTCTTTTCTATTGCAATTAAAATACAATTGTCCTAAGGCCAAACACATTCTGATAATGATGTGGGATCTTTTGGTTACGAAACCTCTGGCTGTAGGCTGTCAAGCGCCTGGATTTGTCTGTCTCTTCTGTAATTTTTTTTGCTCACATGAATAGCATCCAACTGCCCTTTCCAGACAAGAGGAAGGGAAGCATGGTCATTAGCGATCAATATATTATTTTAGATCACCGCTGGGCACCAGAGGGCACGTTTCCAGTCTGGCATGGAGAAATTCAATACACAGCTTTGGCTCACGTGTCTGAAATGCATGCCAGCTGGGAGTGCTCCACACAGGTCTGCATCCCTCGCTCGTTATTTCACAGACATTAACACTGCTGAAACCTCCCCAAAGGCCCATTTCCTTGTCTCTAAACCTCCAAAATCAAGATCACAGAAAATATTCACTCAATTTTTTTAAGCGCAACATCAATGCATTTTGGCTCTCTCCTTAACTTTAAATATAATGACTGTGCATTTGAAAAACAGAAAAAAGAGCTGTTATTTTTCTGTGCTAGATAATCTACAACAAAGGGAGAGCAAAACAAAGATAAAGAGAGAAAAGAGCCTGGGAAGGAAGAGTAAGGCATCAAAAACATGAAACTGATTTAAAAAAGGAGCTTCTCCTTGAAAGGTGACCTTGCAAATCAACTTAGTAGTGCTCCTGCTTGGTTGGGGTTTTTTTAAATAATTTTGAATCAAACCTACCCCATTCACAAGTACAATCATTCTCTCTTCCCATAAGTGCTGTCCTCAAAACTACTTGGATTTAGGATGTCAGACAGGATTTTACTTATTCCTGACAGAATAGATGAATTAAGGATTTTCAAAGCAGTCTAATTCTTCTTGATAGGCAATTGAATTTGCATACTTAACTCCCTTAGGCTCTTTTTAGACATTTCAGTCCAAGATTTCTACAATTGACGGAGGTTTGGGGCAGTGAGCCATAGGTATGTTAAACGTGATCTCTGCCTTAAGAACTGCTAGGCACTCACGTTCACAGCAGCTGAAATCCTGGCCAGAGCTCTGCCTTGGGAATGTTGCTAATTGCTCTGCAGCCAAACAAGACCAGGATCCTGCTGCAACACTGCATTGCTCCAGCAGAAATAAGGGAAAATCCCTGACTTTCACCACTGGTCTGACTCTATTGTTAAAGAAGCCAGTGGACTTATTTATGGGGTAAAAGGCATAGGAGGGCAGAATGTACCTCTAACCTAAAATCCAGATTTTCAACACAGATCTCTTGAGAAAGAAGTTACAAGCTGCTGGAGGCAGGGAGAACAAGCACAAACCAAATAAACTATTCAAAGGTTTATTGGACCAAACAAAGGCAATTTTTACAGATCCAAGCCACTAGAATTACAGTCCTTTGTATAAGAGCCACCATCAGATACAAAACAAACAAACAAAACAAACAAAAGTAAAAAATACCCAGACAGCCATTTGAGTTGAAGAAATAGTTTGACTCGCTGCCACTAGCAAAAATCTGGACTCAACTATAGACTTTGCTTGATGTACATATTGCCATGTAACTTAAACACAATGTATATAAGGCATTCTTTGCATAGTTGGGTGCTCGGGACACAGAGTCAGCCAGCCAGCACCAAGGGGACACAGCAGCTGTACCAGCGGGATGCTGAAGCAGAGGATCCAGAGGTGCCTAAATTCATATGCAAACCACTGAACACACTTGCAGTTGTCGGCTGGGAAGGGGCAGCCCAGCCTCTTCTAAAGCTGAAGCCTCCTGCTGTTCTTTAAATGAGCCCTTTTATTATGAGTTTGCCAACCCCAGGCGCTGCAAAGGACAACTGTGTACAAGGTTTCAAGTATTGTCTGCATAGGAATTAAAAAGAAAAAGAAAAAAAAAAAGCAGCCTGTTGGGTTTCCGATATGTTTGCAGCGTTAGCCAAGAGGCAGTTGTCCGGCAGTGAAAGAGAAACTTTGAAGGATGCATCCCCACCCAGCCTGATATTTCTACAACATTGCTAGAGAACTGGGACCCTCTTCTCACTCCCGCAAATCAGCTGGGTTTGATTTGAAACCTGCTATGTCTGAAGCAGGTATATGTCCCCAGCTGAATTCACCATCTATATGTGACAGAGCTGAGGAGCAATGCTGAGCTCTGGCTCCAGTGGACAAGCCACAGAGCTAGCAAGAGAAGAGGACACTGAAACAGCATGCAGGCAGAGGAATGGGGAGAGCATCTCTTCCAGGACTCCCATTATCTCATCCTGAGCCAGAGGGAACCCCTGATGCCATAGCTACCTCCTTGGGTCTCTCCTCTTGGGAACTGGAGTAGGGAAAAGTGAGAATCCAGATATTAACAGCAGCCAAAGTGTGGTCTCCTAAACCTCCACCACAAGCAGAACAGCTAAACTATCAATCTTCATCACTTCTAGAGTCTTCTGTCTACCTACAGAATCAAGCTCTCTGCTAAAACAACTACAGAAGCAAGATTTGAGTCAGTCCAGCTACCATCTGCCATCCCTCACTTGGACCCCACTTTGTCCCTCCACCCCTCAGAATAAAGCAGTGTTACACAACACTTGCAGTCATAGGCAGTTCCCACCCCACAGCAATAAAAAGGAGTTTGGCCCCAGGAAGCAACAACTTCATAGTTTGGTATAAGGTCCAGGCTGATCTAGGAGGAGAGCTATGGTTTGCTCACCCCAATAAAGGAACAACACATTTAATGTCAGGCCTAATATGGTAACAAACACAACTAATAGACTCACTGCGTATTTAGTGTCCTATTTGGGTTCTGTTTGGGGGAGAGGGAGGAAGGTTCACCCCAGTCCCTCAAACAGAACTCAAGTCACTGCTTGGGCCCAGCCCCAGTCCATGGAGCCATGCAACAGGATCTCCTCAAACTTGACACCACAGGAGTTTTTGAAGAACTCAACTTCAGACCAAGAGGGGATCCCAAGTTTTGAGGGTTTATGGATTTCTCTTATGGGTGTGTTTGGTTGTTTTTGGTATTTCTCTCAAGCCTTTAAAGATGCCAAGGGATGCCTTTAGGAGGAGGCTAGGGACAACTTCATATAGTCTTCAGTTCTGCAAAGAGAAACAGGGAGAGAAGAGAAATCATTTCAGTCATTTCACCCCTCAGGTTGGTTCATTATCATTCACATAAACGAGCAGGGGGAAAACTCAGTATATGTGTGGGGGGAAGGCAAAGCAACTTCCCACCTCAGGCCAGAACAAGCTGATGTTGGCACACCTCATGCCTCTAAGGAGGAGGCACTTTGCTCTATCAACTGCAGCAGGATAGTCGAAACCCAATCAGAAGTGTAAATCCTTTTGTCTGGCACCAATCTAAGTTACAACCTTTCTGACCTACTGATAAGAGCTGAAGCCCAACTAATTGGAAGCCTTCATTAGCTCCAGGGGTTACCACCTCACTGTCCTGTGCAGAGCCTCCCTGGGCTGCTGGTACCCTTGTCCAGCCCAGATTTCTCTTCTCACCTGCAGCCAGATGATCCAGGAATGAGTACCAGTTTCACAGGACAGTGTGTCTGAACAGGTCAACCTTTCTCAGTCCTACAGACATGTCCATTAAAGGGAAGAAAGCAAAAATCCCAAGACTCTCTACAGGTCACAAGGCTTCCTTTTGATAGGAAGCTCTCCCAATGTCCCAGGGAAGGAGTGAGATTATTAGATGTTTTGTGAGTGGGAACATCCAGGCACTCCCTGAAGTCTTGCAGCATGTTGTTAGCAGAGCCAGGGCTAAAAAAAAAAAAAAAGGCGTTCCTTTTTTCTCAAGCCTGAACCTTTCAGATACTCTGCCCTTACTGCCCCAGCATTTCTCAAGGCCCAACCATCCACAGTGGAATACACCTGACAGTAGGCTGGGCAGCTAGCTGTCCATGGACTCAGAGACCTGCACTGAGGTAAAGGGAAGCTACAACACACATTACCTGGGTACTTACAAACACACGGAGATGCACCCCACCCTAATTCCTCCTGGATTCAAGAAGGTTCACTGTCTGTAATGCCTGAACCCTATTTGAAAGTCCCCTACTCCTGCCAGCCACAGCATGAAGGCAAGTTACAGCCTCATTTCTTCCTCACTCTTCTGCAAAAGGTTGCCTTCTCCAGCAGCCTCGTAAGTGCAGCCAGCGACCCGGATCCCAGATGGGAGATGCAGGGTGAAGCATCACGTGGGACTGAGGTTACTCAAGCAACACTGCAGAGGCTCAGTGGCTGGCCCATTAGGACAAAGAAAGGAAATTCTCCGGAGTGGATAATCGCTCTGCAGGATTCGCAGCACTGAGGATCGGATCATCCTGCTCAAGTCACGCAAGCATAATCAGATTTCATGCGTGAGGGCATAAGCTCGTTGCCACGGGGGCCCAGAAGGAGAGGTCCCCTCCAGCACACTGCAGTTGGAGTGGAGAGGGTGGAGGAGGCTCAGTTGCAGCCTGCAGCCCCTCACAGGGATACTCACCTCCTGGACAGGGCTGACAGCTGGGGTGAGATGATCTTAAACCAAGCATGAACTTAATGGAGGATGTCCGTTAGAGCCATAAATTCCCCATCTGCACAACAGGGATACCCCTTTCTGCTCCTGGAGCAAGCTGTGAGGGGGATTAGACTAAAGAGCATGAGACAGTCCATCACTGGGGACATCAGGGCCATATAAACCCCCAGGCTGAGAAGCTCTGGCACTGCTGCCATGGAGCCTTGAAAGACTTAATTAACTTGGTATGGAGGCTGAGAGCTTTGAACCACTGCTTATCCTTGGCTTTTCCCTCCTTTCCATTCACCTTGGACAATGAAATCAACCTGATCAGCATGCTTTCCCCCAGCAGCACATCAATCAAACCAGGTTAGGGTCTTCTCTTGCTGGAAGCCCATATCCTTTCCTCAGATACATATTATCCAAATATCTCTGCTCTGGCCCAAGCTGAGGGCCAAGTCAGTGAATCATACAATTTGTCAACTGGATGTGCTTCTCTGCAAGGAACAGCTAGAGAACAAGTTGCTCAGACAAGAGTAGGTCCTGGATTATGAGGGAGGCTCAGGTACTGAAGGTCTCAAAAGACCATGCTTCTCCTGAAGCATGGAAACTGGGTGTCCTTATGGTGACCTCAGAAGCATTCCCCTCACTCCAGCTCAGCCATGGCATTGGCACAAGGCGTCTTGCCTTTGAGGCCAGACAGCATCCCAGCATTGACAGACGGGGTGGGCTGGTGGCATTCCCATGTGCGTTTATCCCTTGTGTGTAAAATCCACAGCAGGTCAGGAAATCCTGTAGCCCATTCATAGACTATAGCTTTCCAAAGGAGTTCAGACCCACTCTAAGAAGATCTTAGGGCATCTTGCTGTAATCACCTCTGGTAACTCCTTGTACCCTTTTTGGGAACAGTTTCACTCAGAAAGCTGATTTTCAGAAGCATGGAGCATTCCCAGCTCCTTCCCCTGGCAGAGGGGTAAGGTGCTCAGCTTGTCGGGACCATCAGTACTCTGGTCTGAAATCCTGGCAACAAGGCCAGATAGCAGTCTGGCTCAAGACAGGCTAGGATTGACCCTTGAGGATCAAGAGCAGTGAAAAAAAAGCCCTGGGCAGATCTGGCAATGGGTGGTCAAGCTCTCCCTGGGCAGTTCTCACTGCTGGGGATGGTCCCATCACCACTGCTTCCCATCTCTTTACCATGGGGACAGCTAACATGTAATTTCTGCTAGTGACCATAACCCAGTCTTGTCCAGGATCGGGGTATTGCAGGAAAAATATGAGGAATGGCATATTAAATCCAAGCTTTCCCAGTGGTCCTAAAAGTGTGGGCCAGTTGCTTCAGCCAATAGGGAAAGCACAGAAAGAGAGGACTTAAATGCAGAACAGGGAGAGACAGTCAGTACTTAGAAAAGAGAAGAGCAGGATAGCGAGAGGTACCAAAGGGAGCTTTTGTCAGCACAAATCTGAAATTCCTCCAGCGGGACAGAAAAGTTGAAAGGTTCATTTAACCATGGGAAATACCTACTGCTCCTCGGAAACACCAGGAAAGAAGTTGAGACTGCTGGAGCCTGCATGGACCAGGGAGCACAAGTCCCATTGCCTTTAGAATAGGGGCCAGTGAGAAGTCAGCAGGGTTGGGGACTGCATCACCTCCTAAGCAGACCTTGCCCACCTCTGTTTCAAGGCAGAAGCCTCCCACGTTTCCCAGCCACAGCAGCAACAGCCGAAAAGGCCAGAACACAGCCAGGAAGGTGGCTCAAGCTCTTGGCCAGCTCAGCCAAGAGGCCACGATTGGCTCCTTCACCCCTGTGCCCATCCCCTTGCAACACTCCTGACACCACTGGCCAACACCGCAGCAGTAGGGAAAGCCATGGACGGGCCAGCCTGCGCTTTCCTCCATCACTCAGTGTTTGTGCTCCACCTCACTGTCTACCAGTTTGCACCCAGCCTGGTGTGAGATGCCCTGTTTCCCCAGAGCCTTTGGTGTCCCCCAGCTGCAAGGGAGCCACAGGAGAGGCAGACCCAGGCTCCCAGAGAGTTAGCAGATAGAGAACAGCAAGCTGCCCATGCCGCACAGGATTAAGCGGAAGCAGATGAAGACAAGTCGTGAGCGTTGGGTGAGGGAGATGCAGAGCAGCAGCCACAAGCTAGGACAATTCAGGACCTGAGCCAAGAGAAAAAACCCAGGAGCTCAAGCAGAGTTTCTATCTGATCTGAAATCTCATGTCAGGGCAGAGTCAGAGACTCTCACCCTGCAAAGGCTATGGGGGAACTTGCAAAAGTTTCCTCTCTGGTACAGAAGAGGAGGAGACAGGGAAGGGGCTATTGAAGCCCCTGACGAAGCCTCCTAGTTGCTTTGTTTTTAAAGCTGCTGAGGACTCATGACTCAGTTGCTCTATAAATAGAACCAGAGCTCAAGTCCACTGACATCTCATAGGTTGGAGGACATTTTCCCTTGGGATATGGTGGAGGCAGGGAACAGCACTGGGCCACCAGGAGACTCCATCCTCATACAAGTGGAGTCTGGCATATATGAAGGGAGCATCAGAACAGGGGGAGCTCAGCAGGGACCCCCAAACACAGTACCCCTTTCCTACTAGAGGCAGATGGGAAGGGAATGTGCCTCATGCGCTGGGTGTTTTGCAGCTGGAAACAGCCTTGTCCATGGTCAGTGCCATCCCTGTGGCTGGCAGCTGCAGTGAAGCAGTTGCCAGCCTGACCTGAAGAATCCCATGGCCCTAGGCTTCACAGTCCCTTGCTGCTACTCCTCCTCCCTCAGCCCAGGACGACTATCGTGCTGCAGAAGATGAAAAGCAAACAAATAATAAAACCCCAAAGAAAGCCCAAACTTACCAGCTTCCCTCATACAAAAGAAGCACCATGCTGGACAGGACAGGACAGCAAAGCCACTGGGTTGGGGGTGAAGATTAGCAAAAGAGAAGGGAGGAGAAAGAGGCCCAGATCCCATGCTAGAGGGGGGAGCAAGCAAGCAAGACAGGGCTATGTGATGGCAATGCAGGGGGTGGACAGGGACAGATGCTGATGGAGAGCTCTCCCGAAATGCAACCTCCCCCAGCCCAGTCCCACCCACTTATTTTTGGAGGGCCAGTAGTGGAGATGTTCAAAATAGGTCAAGGTCTGTCAACACAGTCGTTAAACCCCTGCAGCTGCGTCCTGCCCTTGTGTGCTCCAGAGCTGTCACCACAAGCATTGTCTCATTCAAAACCAAACTTTAGCACAGTTCTCCCTCAAGCCACAGCTGCATCCCCACATTAGTCTGGGATGTCTGGCAGAGGAGGGAAAGGTCTCTCCTCTCTGCCATTCCCTAGAGCCAGGGTCTGTCCAGGGCACCCTGTCTTGCTGAAACTCCAGGGTTGGGTCCAAGCCCAGTTTTATTCAGTGCCTCATAACCAAGAGGTACTCTGAACCCAGCTGGGGAGGATACAGGTTTCCATTGCTAAATTACCACCAATAAAAGGACTGAGCGTGAGATTTACAGCCATCCAATTCCCCTTGTATGAATACCAACTTGCAGTTGAGCCCTAGGCTTAAATCTAGCCTGGATTCAAGCAGTTACTCCACAACCCATCCATGGCTGGCTAGGAGATGTAAGGAGAGGATTGAAAGGCAGGAGGAAAATTTGCTCCTACAATGGGTCCCCTGGCTGCAGGAACTGAGCCCATTAGCCAAGGAAACTTGGCAGCCATCCCTACCTTCTCCTCAGTCTTACAGAGACTAGACTGCGGTCTGGGGGATCACCTGCTCCATCCATGAGTGCACCGGCAAACAGCAGACTGTTTCTGAGCAGTTTGCTGCCATTCACTCAGACCCTGCTCAAGGGGTCTGCAAGGGTCCCCTAGCTACAGCCCCATGGGGCAGCTTCTAGCTCTCCACCCTCACCTCTTCCTAAATCCCAGAAAAAAAGAGGGAGAAGAGAGAGGAGAAACCTTTCCACGGACCATCAGATGGGATCTGCTCTCCTTTCTCCAGCCAACACACCCAGCAAAGAGTGGCAAGGACAGAGCACAGACAGCTCAAACCCTTGGCATCACCAAGGCCAACCAAGACTTGGCTGGGACCTGCTCTGCCTCATGGAAAGAGAGAACTGAAAGCAGAGACCCAAGGGAGTAATTTCTCCTGATTGTTTTCTCTTTTACTATGTCTGGAGCCTTGTTGCAGCTGTCAGTACTCAACAGAGTCCTGATCATACTCCTCTCGAACTGCAAAAAAACCCAAAAACCCCTAACCTCTTTCAACCTCAATGGAGGTTTGAAGAGCAGCTGGCAGAGACCACTTCAACCCATCCATGCGAGCCAGGCCCTGAAGGCACACTGGGGAACCCTTCCTTTTCCTCCCTCATCTGCACAAGGTGCCCAGCCCAGACAGCAACACCTAATAGTCAGCCCTTGTGGGCTGTGTCTAATGCCTACACAACTCAGCCCTGTCTGAACCAGGGCAAGCTGCACCACTACAAGTCGTATTTCTCAGCCTTAACTAATGCTTTGCAATGTGGCAGCTACAGTTGGCAATAGATGGCCAAAAGCCTCAAGTGCAGAAGAGGAGCTGGGAAATAAGCTGTGCTGGCTTGACTAAGGGCTGCATCCTTCCCCTGCACTCTTCCCCTTTCTGCCAAGACTGTTTTTCTCCCCCAGGGCAGCAAACTCTATGTGCTTCTGTTCTAGAAGTACTGGTGATCCACCAGGTGTGATCAAGCACAACCACCACCCGAGGAGATGTATTTGCCAGGTAGATTTACTGTCCTCCTTCCTTACTGAGCAGTCCCTCTATTTTTTTAAGACTGTAGTAACCAGAAGCAGGAAGTTGCATCACTCAGTAAAGGTCACACTCCTTCCCCTTTTAGTCCAGATTTAGCACCAGTTTGAAGCCACAAGACTCAAGTGAATACTAGGAAAGACAACCACAACTTCTGGGGTGATGCAGGTTAGAGCAGAAGTGGGATTTTGGTTAAATAACCCAATCTACCGCATGCCTGTCCTCTCCTATCTGAAGTCCTATAGCTCTACCTGGAAAAGGCAAATAATTCTTTCAATGGCACCTCCAAAATTAGGCATCCCTAAATTAAGACTCATGGACTAGTGATCAACACAAGTAGCCTCAAGGGGGTCTGGGAGACCCACTTGCATTTTTGGGAGGTTGCTTACAAGCTGCTTCACACAGGAACCTGTTGGTCCATGGGAAAACTGGAGGAGTGACAGGGCTAAAAGCAAAGACTAAACTTGTCTCAGCTTTGGCAACACAGCTTAGGACTAACTACCCATTCACTAAGCAGCCCTAATTTTCCAAACCAGTAAACAGAAGTGGTTGTGGGATGTCCAACTTCAGGCATCCAAGATGGAAGAGGTGAGCATCCAAATGTGAAAGCACCCATTCCCCCTGAGCACTTGTGGAAAGCAAGATGGAGG
>JANZLQ010000002.1:29913236-29929858 GCA_026212715.1 Elanus axillaris | reverse complement strand
TATGAGGAGGGAAGGGGGAGGGAGGTGGGGAGGGAGGTGGGACAGGCAGTCAACTGCAGCTCAGAAACAAACACTCCCCCAGAAAATGAGACCCAAAAGCAAAAAAAACCCCCACATTAGCAGATGTTACCAGTGGTACCACTACTTCTAAGAAACAGTATGTCCTTACCAAAAAGATTTGCAAGAATGTTTGTGGCCGAGGACCTAAGGTACTTGCTACAGAGATGTAAGATCAGAGGTCAGCTCAATCCTGCAACATAAAGGTGGCAAACCTGGGTCACAGCATATCAGCAGCATGGTCGGGGTGCATGGAGTCAGGGAATGGGATGGGACTGCCAAGGGAGAAGGATGCAGGACTGGGCTGAGCCGCTGCACTCAGCTCACCCAGGAGCTTACCTGGCAGCAGCCCTGCCCCCTTACACCACCTGAGAGGCCTGAAATGAAAAGCTGCTGATGCTGCAGTAAAGATTTGGGGGGGGTGGGGATAAGCCAGCAACAAAGCAAGACAAAAAAAAATTCACAAAGCTGCCTTAAAGAAATGAACAACACAAATACAGAAGAGATGAAAATAAAGGAGCAGTAGGAAAAACACATCTGTCAATGGCCCTCAGTGTGGAAAGCTGCTGAGAGCCTCCAAGGGACCCAACGTCCAGGCACTGTCCATCAGTTCTTGGTGCACTGTCCTGCCCTGGGACAGCTCCAGACAGCTGTGAGCAGTGATGCCTGGGAGGTCCCACGTGCCCAGGGAAGTCCATCATCCCCTGGAGCCTGTTCTACACTCCGAGTACAAAACCCCTATCCCACTGCTGTCCATAGGCAATGTCCCCTCAGTGTCTCCAGGTGACAGCAGGAGCATTTTTTTGCCACAGAGGAGTCAGCTCAAGGCCCTGTAGGACTCCTGGCCCTGAAAACCTGAGCAGCAATTGCTGAGCTGGTTTGGATGGAGCTGCTGGTGCAAAGGGTTTGAATTTGCCTGCTGCAGGTAGATTTTTGCATTGGTGCTTAGCAGGATCCTGAAAAGCAATTGCCATTGAGCCCCACAGGTTTCTCTCACAATCACTCAGTTCATTCCACCACCACCCTCCCCAAGTGAAAAATACAGTGTCACTAACAGACCTGCTTAGCATTTCACAAGTTGGGGGCTTCAGGCACAATAAAGATATAACAAAAGGAAGAAAGCAAACATTTATCCTGATGCCACCAATGCAGAATCAACTCCATGCCAGAGGAAACTGGATCTCGTTTCTGTTGCTGACTCCAGAGCACATAGCCCTTGCAGATCTTTGCTCCTGACAGTGCTATAAGGCAGATGAAGCCCAAAACTGAATGACTGGGATCCCAGAAGCCAGGGGAGAAGGGGAAGACATCTCTTGCTGGGAGGGTCAGCTTTGGCATGGAAAGAATGGCTGCAGGCTCAACTAGTGAAGGCAGCCTGCCAGAGCCCAGTGCACCACCTGAGCTTTTTTGAGGACCAGAGCGAGTGTGTGTCAGTGCCAGCCCTTGGGCAGGTCTCTGGATTTATACTGCCTACCACAACGCCCTGCTCCTGCCACAGAGACAAACCTCAGCCATCCCAGCTGCTGGCAATGCACAGACATTGCCCAAGGCCCTTGAGGCAAGGCTTGCCAGCAGGAGCATGCCTGACCCAGGGACAGGGTATGGTCCCTCCATCCTTGCCTTCCCTGCTGCACTCAAGTTTTCACTTGGTCCATGTCAGGCCTTTACACCATGCCAGTTGTGGTGGTACTTATACCATGGCATCACAGGTGACAAATTCCTCCAAATCTTTCTAGGAGGTGCACACCACTGGGTGGAGAATTAGGTCCCACAGCCCTTGGGACAGCAATGGAGAGAACAACATCTCCCAGGCTTGGTGAGCCACCACTGGGAAAGCAGTTCCCTGCAGCTCACCCAAGAGGGAAGGGATATGAGCTGCACACATCTGCTAGGGAGCAGCCTGCCACAAAGTCTGCTTGTAGGGCAAAGCCCTTGGCTGTGGGATTTGACACCTCTGGTGTAGCGTTGGCTCTGCATGCCTGTGGGCTGAAGGACTCCATCTGCATGTAGGCAGAGACTTCATACTGACAGCACAGACTGGCTTTGGATAGGGCTTTGCAGCTCAAGGTGCAAGGTTGGGGTTGATTTCCCTTGTATAAGCTGGGAAATCTTGAGCTAGAAAGCTTGGTTTTGGTAACAGGACAGACTCTTCCTTTCTTCATGCAGGGCTCAAGATGAAAATTTAGCAAAAAGTGTGAGATGGATAATTGTCCAACTCTGTCAGGCCCACTACATGGCAAATCCCCACCACAAACAGCTGAGGAGCCAGCCCTGGGTATGGACATTTCCAGTCTCAGCTCCATCACAGTGAACTCTAAAGCTCCACACTCGCTTTGCTCCAGTATTTCTGAGCTATGCCCATGTCCTCAGTTTGGAGACCATCCACAGGGTAAAGGGAGGGGAAGTAGCAAGAGATCAGGTCCTCAACAGATGTAAATCAACATATTGCTAATGGGATCAGGGGAACTACACCAGCTTACACCAGCTGAAAATTTGGTCTAAGCATCCAGAGAAGGAGCTTGAACAGCTCCTAAGATATATAGGGCCACAGTGTCTCCATCTCCTAAATCAGCATGACTTTATTTGTTCTCATGTCTTCCTGGGTGGGAGAGGTCTGGACCATGGTGCAATGACATGTTGAGCCCAAGGCTACTAAGGTAGTATGGGGAGAGAGGTCTGAACACACCCAGCTTTCTTCAAGAGATGCCAACCGGATGGCCTTGGGCAAGAAGAAAAAGGAAACTCCAGTTACCTTTGTTCTTCCTCGAGTTCTTCTTTGGTCATCATTGACTTGTACTGGTTTCCCCTCAGCTTTCCAGGACTGTATTTAAAAGAGAATGTCTCATCTGCAGCTGGAGAGACAAAGAAGAGCAAGAGATCACATGAGCCAGAGACCTCCTGAGAGCAATGATCAACAGTAGTGAGCTTGTTCCTTGAGATGCTCATTGACCCCTGCTCCTGCACGCGCACCCCAAACACTATGGCCACCCCAAACACTTTTCCTCAGCCAGCTCCAGTCTCCAGAAAGCCTGGGAAGTGTTGGGGAAGCTGTGTGTATTGCAGTGGGGAGCCAAGGTGCTGCTGGCCAGATGACAGCAAGAGTCCCAGCTGCAGCTAGCACTGCTTGGAAGCAGATACAAGTAAATCCTACAGTATAGGGACCATATGCTATTGCTCTCCCTGGATTCAAAGCCTTGCAGGCCCTTCTTGGCTTATCAAGACATGCTAATCCTGCCCTGATTAGCTCACAGCATTTTCTGCTTCTCCTCTCTAGACTTGCATTCCTCCTCTCTCCCTCTCCTAGTCCAGGGGTCCTTTCCCATGCTTGGGGCTCATGGATGATGCCATGAGCAGAGCTGTCGCAGGCCACACAGCCCAGCAGCTCTCCTGCAGCCCTTGACAAAGCTTGTGAAAAAAGGGAGTTGCCACACTGCAAATCCCAGGGCTGCAAACAGAGCTGAGCCAAGGCAGCCCCAGGAGCACCAACATAGCTAGTCCAAATCCTCCTGTCACCAGCCAAGAGACCTGAAGAGGAAACTGAGGTCTCCTTCTCCAGGCCTGGGTGCTCTTCTACGCGGCTCACCAGCCTCAGCCCTGTGCTAATTAGAGCACCAAAGCTCATGGACTCTGAGCCAAAGCCGATCCTTTTCCAATCGGATTTTGTTTTTAAAAGCAAATAGTGCTTGAACCTCTCCCCTGCTTTATCTTCCTACAGATGGGAGAAAACAACAGGAGTGGAGGTCAATCCAAAGGGCAGCCCAGGAAGAGCGGATGCTTTGGGTAGTTGCCTTTGTTGGTTATCTGTGGGCTGTTTATCTGCAAGCCTTTATCTCCCAAGGACTGCAGGACTCGGCTGCTTCATGTTGAGCCATCTAGCATTGCTGTTTCCACATCCACCCAGAAACATCTTCTGCTTCCACCAACCCTGGTGATACTTCTAAGGGGTCCAAAAAAGGAAGGTATTATTGCATTATCTGCATGGTCCAGAAAAACTGGACATTATCCACAAGCCAAATATCCAGGATGGCACCTGCCAGCACCAGCAAGACCACAAAAGTGGTGAAACTCCCCTGACTTCTGCGGTAGGAGAGAAAGCCCCAACTTATACATAACCCATGGACCCATCCCCTGTCCCCAGCCACCTAGGAAACCCCTTCCAATCCTCACTGCTGCTGTTGCAGGCACTACATTGATGAAAGTCTCTCCTCCTTCACCTGCCCAAATGAAGAACAACCCACAGCCCCTATCCTCCTTTCCTCACACTCAGAAGGATTCAGCATCAGCAGCTTCTCTTTATTTTCTGGTCATACTGCCTTTAAGGATTTTCTCCCCATGTCCAAGGTCAGCTGTTTGATTTAGTGATTTCTCCAACCCTAAGCTCATGCATGCCCTCAGCTGCTGCCAGAGCTCTCGCAGACCTTGGGGACCCCCATGCAAAAGGCAAGTCAGAGCCTCATTTTTTACGTGGGGAAACCTGAGATCTCAAAAACAAGCTGTGCAAGTCTGCGTAGGCAGGTATGGGACTGAGTGAGCCAACCACTGCAAGGTTGCTGCCGCTAGCATACAGAGTGTGCCCAGAGCAATGGTAGCAGGGTGGGAATTTAATAGAAACCTCCCTGCAGATATCCACATTTCCTCCCTTCTCTATATCTCCATGTCTCTGATCTTGGGGAGCTTCCCTGGGAAGCCCTGGTAGATTACTGCTCAGTTAACAATCTAGAGTATTTCCCTAATCCCAAAATACTACTGGGACTCCCTGGGGGTACGATAAGGCAAAACCCTTTCCCTAGCATCTTCACAAGTGTCCAAACACAAGCACTTGGATGCTCTGGTCCTGCAGCCCCAAACCTTCAGCTTGGCCATATGCCACCTCCCTTGGTGGGAAAACCCTCTGAACGGGCAGAAAAACAAGTCTGGCCAGCTGGAAACAAGCATTCATGCTGTGGCTTATCAGCCTTTTGGGTGGCCATAAAAGCACATGGAAAGAAAATTCAGCTGGCTGCTGCTTTGGGAGATATTAAGAGAAAGAAAAAAAAAAAAAAAAGAGGGTGTAACATCCTGTTTCTTACTCTGATGCAGAGCAGGAGCTGTTTCTTTACCTTTGTATAGCTTGCCTGATTTCAAGGACAATTAAGATCATTTCCCTCATGTGGTTTTCTGCCAAGTAAGTTGAGATTTGGGATTTTGCCTCTCCAGAAAAGGGCAGTTTAATTGCCACCCTGCCAGAAAAGAATGAAGGAAGAGCGAGGCGAGGAAGCTACCCATCTCCCTGCCCATACGTTGTGGTTAAAAAGGAGCCAGCATGTGGCTTTGGAAACCACTGGCTCTTTTCTGAGCTCAGGAACTTTGCAGACTGAAAACAAACTTCAGGAAACACAGAAAAGGGGAGGCTGGGTTTTCATGTGGACAGCAAAACCACTACAGAAATATGAGGTGACCTACTTACTCAGAGCCTCCGTGAGTTCATATTAAAGAAAACATTTGTCTTTCATCTCTCTGCCTTTGTGTTGTTGGCACCATGACCCTCAGCTGGCAGGGCGAAAGCATCCCCAAGAGCACACCTCTCCCCTGAACATACTCTGGTGTGCTCCACATGTGGTCCCTACCAGCTCCCTGCAAGCCTTCCTGTCCAAAGCAAGAAGGCTGCTTTTGTGGTTTTGGCCACCGGGGCAGCATCCCAGGCTGGTGACAAACTGCCTGCACCATCCCCACGTGCCCAAGGGGAATCCGCTCGCGGGCTTGCCAGGCGGCAGCTCAGCAGCTTGAGTCAGGCCAGGACCAAGCAGGTCCAAGGACGTGCAGGACAGTGAAGGAAGGATCAAGGTTGCTCCCCAGCAAAGTCAGGGCACTGCTATTATTCCCAGCTGCACAATGCTTGCCCCCTCCTTATCAGGCTGAGCCATCGCTTTACCCAGTTGTGTTATAAAACACTTCAGAAATGGCGTAAATAATTCAGGAGAGGAGTCAGTGACTGTCTGCAGGAGATGCTTAGGGAGGATGCTGGGCTAGCCATGACACATGGCCAGGGACTGTCTTCTTCTGATCCCAAGCCACAGCCACTTTGGGATAATGCACAGCGGTGCTGGAGCAGCCCTGAAACAGAGCTGAACTGAAGGAGGCAGACCCTGGCAGTGCAGTGTTACTGAACATCCATTTGGCAGGATACATCCATCATTCTTCAAACCAGGTCTCCCACAGTCCTGCATGGTAACAACCCCAATCACCTGTGCTGCGAGGAAGCCTAACGGGATGGAATAAGTGTCTTTTGGGAACCCCACCTCCAAAGGCGCTTTCCCCACCTTGTGGGCACAGCACCAGGATTAAAATTTGATTCTCTGTGGCATTAGGCGTAATCCTCCCAAGCAGGGGATTGCCACACAGTTCCTTAAAAAGTGCAAGTGGAAAGCAGGGCAGGGAAGGGGGGGACACCCCAAGCTCTCCTGCTGCTCCCGGCCACCCCAGGCAGGGGCTCCTGGGGACATGCCAGCATCTCCAGTGCTGCTCAGATGAGCAGAGTCCCCTCCAGACACACACTTTTGCTTGGCACCATCTGTTTCATTTTCTTATGAGTGCAGCAGTTGTCACCCCAATTAGTCAATTAATAATTTTCCAATCAACTAATTGGCTAATCAGTTAAACACAGCTCTGACTAAAGTCCCTGGAGATTGTCCTGGATGCGAGCAAGAAGCTTTTGGGGCAGCTTCACCACAAAGCTACCCCATGGCAAACAGCCCAAGGGCATCAGGGGAAGCGAACAGGGGCTGCTGCTGAGGTAGGAATTTCCTCTACATTTCCTGGAGGAAGGAAACCATCCCCAAGCACTTGGGGCTTCAGCTCCTCAGATCTATCCATACCCACCCTGCAGGGTGCTGGCTTGCTTGGCACTCACCATCCTCATCCTCTGGCTCTCTCACCACCAGCTTCTCGTTTTCTGAGTCCGGATCTTCCTCCTGGAGGAGTTATAAACAGAGCAGCCATGAGGAGAAGGTGCTATGCTAAATAACCTGTGCTCCAGTTGGGGCACCAGAGCCTACAGGGCAGGGATGAAGAGACCAGAGCTCCTGTGGTGAGGGCTGAGTACCCCTTTCCTGCCTATTCATGGAATAGGCCAAAAGGATGCTCGCTAACGAGCGAGGTTCGTTAGCCTGCTTTCCTCTCACTAGTCAGTGGGAGGGATTTGGCCTTGCTTACTGCACTCCCACCCAAAGCCTGTAAACTGCAAATGCCTCCCCACAATCGAGAAGACATTAAAGTTTTTGCGAAGAACCTGCTGTCTTGGTGTCCCCAGGCACAGCCTTGTGCCTGAGCACCCTCCCAGGCCGGCACCCCCCCACGCTCCTCACCCTGCCCAGGAATGTGCAAGGACTGAGCCACGAGCCATGGGAACTTCTCCAGTATGCCTCCAGGCCAGGCTTGGACAGACTGTCCCAGCACTAGGAAAAGCTGGGTCCTCAGCAAAAGCCACCTTGCAGCCACAGGCCAAACGGCTGCTCCAAAGTACAGAAGCACTCGCTAACTGGGACCAGTGGTCAAAGCCAGCACTGGGAGGTTCATGCTGGGACCCTGCCAGGAGCCCCCCCAGCCAGCAACCCCCAGAGACAGCTCTGGCTCCTGCCCGTAGACCCCCGGCTCCTCCTTGCTCCTCCAAGACTTGCCTGCCCACATGCACTGTGGTGTCACAGCTTACCTCTGGAGCACAGACAGGGGCAGCAACAGCACTTTTTTTTTGTTGTTTTTTTTAAAAACGCAAAGCAATTTTGAAAGTTTTGGGGGTTGCCTCCTACAAGCTACAACAAACTTCATCAAGCCCAGATTCCTTTCCCTTCCAAAAAAAGTCATGCAAACTGCAAGCAAGGAGGAATATGAGCACCCCAGCTCTGGAGATAAGACAGGGACACAAGATAATGCCCTTGTGTACATGCCTTCCTCCTGCAAAGCACAGCACCCAGCACCCCAGCTGCAAACCCCTGCGAGCCAAGCCCAGAGTTCAACAGCACCCTGGAGCACTTGTCTTGCATCCTCCTCAGCCCTGTGCATCCCATTCAAAGTAATGGGGCTGGCATGCAAAAGGGCAAAGCACATGGGAGAGAGGGAAAGGAGCATGAAGGGAGCCTGGTGAGCCACCATGCTATCAAGGGGGACACAGGAAAAGTTGGGGTGAAGGAGACCTGAGGGAAATGAAGACAATCTGAGAAGGACCCTGTGCAGAGCCAAGCACTGGCTTTGCGGTGCATGGCTTTAGATAAACTGCTGGAGCACTGCATGAAGCCCCAACCCAGAACTAGGTTAGTTTGTCATTGGTGAGGAATGCACATTATTATTCACAGCCATTTGGCTTCTTCTTGCCACCCTGCTCTCCAGCTCCCCAGAAGGACATGCTGCAGAGACCCCCGCCCCCTGCAGCCACCACTATTTTGGGCCACGCTTCCAAACATGGGCACTTCCTGCTGGACACCCAGGCTTCCCCTGGGGATGGCTAGGAGCAGGGAAGCACCCAAAGCAGTCGCCTTGGGGAGGGACTCAGCCACAAGCCTGGGGCAGCTGCTCCCCATCACATCCATCTCTCCCTGTGAGCCAGAATGCCCCCAGGAAGACCCAACTCTTCGGGAACTGGTACAAGAAGGGATATTTTAGCCTGTTTCCTGCCCAGGCATTAAGAACTGAGCATTTAACAGTGGAAGAAAGTAGGAAATTTGGGTGCCAAACCTCCAAGGAAGGAAAATATCTCTGCTCCAACCCAGAAGAAGAAATATTTGATGGGAGCAGAGAGGGAGCAGCCAGGGATGCCAGGCAGGCAGGCAACAGCAACGTGCCGTGGCCGTGCCAGGACCGCCCCCCCCAACTCATGGCAGCCAGTAGCTTGCTGCAGCGCAACATTTTTCTGCTTGGATGGCTTAGAGGCAGATGCCAGCACCTTCCTTCCCCCCATGCTGCAGCCCCAGCCTCAACATCCCCATCCATCTGCCTCACTGGGGCTGCTCACTCCCTCGCACCTGGAGCCATCGCTGCCCCACCGCCAGAGCCCCCCAGGCTGCCTTAGTGTGACCCCACTCCCTGACGCCCACCCCTAGGAGCCAGGCATTGCTCCCTGAACATCTGAGAAGCACATCTGCTCCTGGAGCACCGTTTCTCTCTACTTTAAATGGGCCAAGCCATTAAAAGCCCACTCAACCCCCCTGGGGGAGCACAGCAGGCAAGCTTTGTCCCCCCATCCTCATGGCCACCGCTACCCTGGGACAGGTCCCATCCATGCAGGAACACCAGCACACTGTTCGCTGTGCCACCCTCCCCAGGCCAGCTCTCCATCCCACACACCTCTGCCTTGCTGGAAAGCGCTGCATGGCCACATCCATCCTCTGCTTGTCCCGTGTGCCCAAGGCTGGACCCAGGTGAGGCACCCAAAAGTGGTATCTGGAAAGAGGCCAAAACTTTGAGCACAAAGGTCCCCGAGCCTTCCCCATGCTCAACCAATCAGCCCCGGCAGCATCAGCACACGCAGAGGAATCTCCAAATGCGGCCAGCAGCCTGCCTTGCCCTGGTGCCCGAGCCCATGCTGCCTTTGATCCCTGTGCCAAGCCATGGCATGGCTGGTGGAGCAAGGAAAACCAGAGACCTTCAGTGCCCAGCCCTGGAACCAGGGTTTGGAGGTCCTGAACTGCCCTCTGCAGCATTCCCAGCCCACGGGACTGGGACCCTTGCAAACAGCCATCAGTGAGAGAGAACAGCTTGGCCAGCATCTGGCTCGGCTGCCCAGCTGTCCTGGCAAGGCTGGAGGCAGCTGCCTGGGATGCTGATGCAGCAGATTAGGGCTAGCAGGAGGGGAGAGGAGAGGAATGGCACAATATGCTCAGTTTGTTAACGCTTGCAGGGCCTGCTCTGACAGCTGCCTTCTCCATTGCAGGGTAATACCCCCTTGAAACCCTCCCATCCCCCCACCGTAATCCCAGAGCTGGGGCTTCCCTGCCCTCTCAGCCCCAGGTCAGCTCTGAACGCAGAATGGCCTCAACCCCCATGCAAAGCCTTCCTTCCCCTGCCCTCTTCCAGCCCAAACACTTCTCAGCTGAACCTCTCTCCCTTGTGCCAGGAGGGCAGCTGCAGAGGAAGATATACGTGGGCAGGGAGCAGGGACATTGCGTCTGTTGGCCTTGCAGCAAAATACCAGTGCTGGGCTGGGAGCAGGCTCTGGACTGGGTTGAAAAACTGTCACTAGGGACAAAACCCCCGCCCTGAGCCTGGCTGGTGCCCACAGCCCCTGCCAGTTGGGGCAGATGGGAGAGTGTTCCCTGCCTGGAGCATCCCAACACCTCCAGGGAGTCTGCCCCAAATTTCAGGGCTCCTCAGCCCTGCCATGGCTGGTGGGAGCCCTGCTGTGCTGGCTTCCTTGCAGCCATGGGGCAAGAGCAGCAGAGCTGGTAGTTGCCGTGCACCTGCCATGGGATGCTCTGCGAGAGGAGGGCAACGTCCTGCAGCCAAAAAATGGAGGGGGAAGGTGGTAGGGCAATGCTGGGAGACTTGACAATCAAAGTGGACACTACAGCAACCCAGGCACTGCTGTTTAAGAAGCACAGCCCAGGGGCAATGCAGGGAGACTGTTTCAAGTGGTAGGGAGCGAGGGAAGTGTGGACCAGGGCCAGATGGCAGCAGGAGCTGCTGGAGAAGCAGGGACTCGAGTGCTCCAGCCACCAACCTGTGAGCCAGCATCTCTCCACAGTTGCACACTGACCAAGAAACTTCCCCACAGAACAAAAAAGTGACAAGAAGCACTGCAGGGAGACACACACATCGTTATCTGGGAGCATCTGGAGAAGACTTGACACGGGCTGCCCAGGCCAGCTGCTGCAGCAAACAAAAGATCACATTGCTGCCAGCATCAGTAAGGGGACAAGTTCGGCAGCAGCTACCTGGCCCCAAGGCCATGCAGGGCTGGGAACATGCCCTGCACTCCCTGCCTGCTCCCACTTGTGGGCAGGGTGGACCCAGCCCACTCTACAGCACATCTATGTCCTCTTACATCTGAATCATACCTCTGCACAGCTTGCCAGGGGCTCTGAAAAACCCAGTGCCTGCCACCGCAGGGTTAAAATCCAGAAAGTCATTTACTTTAAATACCAACATAGCAATACATCTGTCTTGGCTTTTGGCAGCTCTTGGCTTTAGAGCTGAAGCATTTGTTGGATCATCGGAAATGTGCTTTTGCCCTTCAGCTTCCATAGCCAACAAGCGAGGTGCCTGCGCGTGAAGCTGACTCTGGCAGCAGAGGCTTTGGACCAAAACAGCAGCGAGGACAAGACCTCCAGGGACATTTTGGACATGGGCAGCACTGACCACAGACAGCCCCAAGTCTCCCACGGGAAGATGGCTCAGGCACAGGAGCTTGGCATTGTGTCCCCAAAATCCCCCCTTGTGGCTCTGCCACCACATGAGCCCTCTCCCAGTCCTACAGGAGACAGAGGCCAGGCTCCCCATCACAACATCATCTGGTTTTCAGCTCATTTCTGGCCATTTCCTCCCCACTTCCTCCATCCCCAGTGCAAACCCCTCTGAGCAATGGGTTTCCCTTCTCAGAAGGGACATGGGGCCGGCATGGGGCTGGTGTGTCCCTCTCCCTGTCCTCAGTCATAGGGACAACCACAGTGTCTACAGGCAGGATGAGGACAAATGAGTGTCCCACTCCAGCTTCAGAAAAAGGGAAGACTGCAGGCTGCAAAGCAGGGGGAGAACATTGTCTTGGATTAAAGTCCCGGCCCCTGCATGTTGCCATTTATGGCTGCACTTTCTGCTCCAAGCCTGATGCAAGATGTTGCAAGAGGGAAAGAAAGCAGACAGAAGACAGACAGCCAGAAAGAGAAAAGCCAGGAGGAAAGAGGGAAGGAAGAAGCCTTTAAAAAAAAGAATAAATAATGATTTTGGGCAGAGTTTAGCAAAGCAAAGCAGCTGCTATGTCGGCAAGTCCCTTTCACCCTACTGCGGTGGCTCTCCATTCTCCCACCAGCCAGAGAAGCAGCTGATACAGAATAAGTTTTCCTGCCCTGGCAGTGGTCCTGCCAGCCCCGGCGTGCCCAGCGGGTACATGCCGCACGCGACCTGCTTTGCGATCTGACCCCCTGCCAAAGCATGGGGAGTATCTGCTCCCACCAGTCCTCCCCATTACTGCTGTGGGCAAGGACCAGCCACAGGGTAGCTAGAGCCCTACTGAGGCTCCAGGGCCATCCAGCCTTCAGTGAGGGGTCAGGCAGCACCAGATCTGATGAGAAAAACTCTGGTGCATCCCACAGCAGCCTGAGGAGTCTCAGCTCAGCAGAGCCCATCTCTGAAGGCACCATCACACCCCAGTGCAGCACTCCCAGCATTACACCCAGTCTGCTCATCCACTGCTCTCCCCTTTTTGCTCTGGCCTCTAGCAAGCAAACACCACAGGCAGCAACACTGGGACATCTCTTGCTGGCACAGACAAGCCAGACAGCATCCATGGGTAGGGAGCAGGGGCAGGCAAAGCCTGCCCTCACCTCAAAGGCTTACACGGCACCCACTCACATGGGTGGGCACTTCAGAAGGCAGAGTCCTTGTGTCCTCTGCTCCAGCAGCCCACCGGCTCTGGGCAGCCTCCCAGAGCTGTACCCAGCCCAGAAGGGACTGGGAAGCAGCCTGATCTCCCAGACCCACTGTAAGGGACACAATGTAAAGCCCCAACGCAACTGTGCCCCACACCGTGTCCCAGCACCAGCCCTGTGCTCCGACCCCACGGCTGGGATGCAGCGGAGGGCACGACACATGCACAGGCTCCCTGGGGGTGGAGGGTGACACACATCCTGCCCTGCTTCCCAATTTGCAGCCACTGTAAGAGATGATGCATTGGTTATTGGCACATTGACTGCACTGGGTGAGAGCTGGGGCACATCCAAGCAGTTACAGGTCCAGCCGGAGAGCCCTGCATCCTGCTGGCAGGGGCCCGTGCTGCTGCCAAGGCTGTGATGAGGGGTAGCACATCATGGCATCCCTCCCCACCATGCTGTGGGACAGCATTGCTCCTGCCCCAGCCCTATGGCAGCACAGAGGCAGCTTGCACAGCTGCCAATTAAAGTCAGAGTAATTAGATACCCTCTCCCCTCCAGCATGGGGAAGGCAGTAGGAGGTATTAGAGGGGGAGATGCTGACTTCTCTAAATTTAAAGAGGGTCCCTGCTGAGAGCTGGGTGGTTTGTGCTTCTGGTGTGTCCTGAGGTGCCGGGAGCACCCAGGAAGGCACAGATGAGGGGGGAGGGCACAGAGGAAAGGCACCAGGAGCTTTGCAGAAGAGGCAGGTGACATTCCCTTTGTGCCTTTGCTATCCAGGTGACCATACCACACGCTGCCCTGGTCACCAGGGTTTGCGTGGCTCCCTGGCCAGGGCAAGATGGGCACCTCTGAGTACAAGTCCCCCCTTGCCAGATCACCTCCAGAACTGTCCCTTCTCTCCCCACTGTCACCCACTTGACCCTGCTTTCTTTGAAGCCACCAGCTGCAGTTAACCCTTGGCAAACCAGCCAGGCTGCCATGCCCAGCAGAGCCTGGCACTGCCCACTCGCCCTCTGGCCAGGATGGCATCCCAGCAGTGGCTTTGGACCGCCACTGAAAACCCCCATCTGCCGTTTCCAGGACAGAAATACTCATTACAGAATTGAAGTTTTCTGACCATTTCTTGCAAGAACCAGACTCGGCAGCTCTAGTGACACTGTGGTTCCCACCCAACAGCTTTTCATTAGGGGATCGCTTTGACAGCACTGCCTCATCTGTTAACAAGCTGGGGATGAGAACAGACAGCGACATAGTAATTAACTTTTTTTCAGTGATGGGAGCCAGCAGAGACAAGGAGAATCACTACCAGCAGTTAATGGAAACGAAAACTCCTAGACTCCTTTCCCTGCTCTGCCACTGCATCATTCTATAGCTGTGGGCACAATGCTGCAATGGTCCGTTCCTCCCAGAGAGGGGCAGGGAAGCCCCGACCCACATTGATTTTACCAGCTGGTTTCACATTGCAGGCTGCCCTTGTGGTAGGTGGGAGCAGGAGGGAAGCTGAGCTATGCAGCTGCTCCAGCAGATACTGGTTTGCAGAGGCAGGGAGAAGGGAATGAAAGAAGCAGTGGGGTGCAGAGCTCCAGCCAGCCATTAAACACACCCAGACTGCTCTCCCCAAGCAGGTTCATCCATCAGCATTTTGGTCAAGTGGTTAATGGCTGCAGTGAATCTGAACCAGCCTGGCACAGTATGTGATTAGCAAACAGGAGGGAGAGGAGGAAAGGCAAGAAAGCTCTCCGAGTGCACAGCACAGCCCTCTGCTTGCTGATGTACCGAGAAGCCCTGAGCCTGCAGCAGCTCCGACACCACCGGGAGCCCTCAGCCGAGCGGACAGTGTCTGGGAGCCGTGCCTGCTGAGTCACATCAGGGGACCGCAGCCCTCAGCTGAGCCAAGATGAGTTTGATAGGGCACATTTCTACTAGGAGCTGCCTGCAAAGCACTCGCTGCTCTGCCCAAGGTCAGTCCCATCCCTGCCTGTAACATCTGCTGGGCTTTGGCCTAAGCACTGCTGGAGGAAGAAGCAACTTTGAGGATATTTGCAGGGAGCAAAACCAGGGAAGCCAGGGGAGACTCAGCAGAGCTGTGGATGGTCTCCCCCACTCTGCCCACAGGATCAGCTCCCACATCAGCAGCCCAGGCACTGCTCCCTGCTCACATGTGTGCAGTGCCTGCTGGAAACGCGCGTACTCCCTCTGCTGTGCCACCCAGCACCCTGGGACCACCAGCCCCGGCCAGGCAGCCTGCGTCGAGCAGTGCTGGCAGCCGCAAGATCACGCGCGGGCCAACGCTCCCACTTATTCAGCAGCAAGAAGCATCCCTCCCTCTTCCCACTGCTCTCCACCACCACCCAGATTGCAGCCACCACCCGGTCCCTGTCCTTCCCAAAGAGACACTGCTTAGGTCCAGGGCAAGTTGTCCTGCCTTGCTCCTACAGTGCGGTAACCGTTTCCCAGGAGGAAAAACTGGCAAGGACCCTACTCAGCTCAGGTGTCCCCTTTGCTCTGCTGTAAGAGGGGCTGAGGGCAGCACAGCAGAGACCCCGGTCCCACCAGGCCCAGCCAGGCTCCTGGAGGACACAAGACTCCTTGTACCTTGGGTAAGGGCTCACTTCCAGACATGCAAAACCTGTTACTGCCCCTGAGCCCAAGTGAGGATAAAAGAGCTGAGCCCATCTCTGAAGGCAACAAGCATTGCAGCAGTGCCTGTTCAAAGAAATTGGGACTGAAGAGCAACCAGAAGAGAAGAGAAACATTCCCAAGAAGACTTAAGCTAGTGAAACAGCAGAGGAACCTGTGAGCTCTGGCAGCACTCGATATGGCCATCTGTCCTGATGGGGTGCTGCACTTCATCAGAGAGTGCTGGTTATGCCCCAGGCCCCACAACAGTTCTGGCCAGGTGGCCAACTTTGCTGCCAAGCTAGCCCAGCCAGTACCCAGCTGGCTAACAGCAACCCAGCAGCTCCCCAGCTTGACAGAGATCCTGGTACTCAAAGGCACCAATAAATCACACAGCAGAGGGATAGATGTGGCTTCCAGGATGAGGGAGGGGGCTGCTTGAGAGCCATACCCACAGCCAAGGGGTGTAGAGGGAGAGCTCTGAGCCTCAGAAACAACAAGGGAAGGCGAAAGGAGCACAGGGAGACAGACCCACGTCCCAGCACTGAGAGTAGCTCAGGCCTCACCCTGGGCATTGCAGAGCATCACAGTACAGAAGGGAGCATGCAACTCCCTGGGACTTGCCCAAGGCCGTCCAGTGAGTCAGTGATGATGCTTTCCAAGGCAAGGGCTGTCTATGCAGTGCCCAGCAGCCTGGATACAGTCGCTGAGGATTACAAATGCTGCTAATAATAGCCAGCAGGCGCCTGGGCCCCAGGCCTGCACTCCCCAGCCGAACCACACTGCCTGAGCATGGACGACGCATCGCTTCTGGATTTCTGAGCCACCCCATTACTCACTTCCCCCTATTGGGACAAGGGGCCACCCCAGGAGACAGGCACCAATGCAGGGAGTTCAGGCACCTCAGGTGGTCTCCGAGTCCCATTTGAGCCGGGCAAGAGCAGAGCAAGCTTCTTCCACGGACATTGGGTCACCCTTTTATTTTTAAACAAGATCCAGTGCCAGAGGAGGATTTACTGGGTGTTTATAGGCATCGCTGCCTGCCCCCCCCCCCCAGTTCAGCCAGGGGTCAGACCTTGGGGCCAGTGTCCTGCTGGGGGTGGGAGGGAGGGGGAAAGCAGTCCCTTCCCCTGGGGCTGGTGAGGACAGCGGGACAGGGACAGCATAAGGGAACCCAGTGCTGGCTAGGGGACAGTTTGCTGCAACCCCACAGAAAGAGGATGCAGATTGGAAGAATGAACACCCCCAACCCCCGGTCACCTGGATGAGCTCTTGGGAGAAGGAGAAGACTCCCAGGGGCTAGATCTGCAGACAGGAGAGGCTCACACCAACATACGCCTCTCTTCCCTTAAATCTTCACTATCTTGATGATTTTTAAGAGTATACCTTTGG
>JANZLQ010000002.1:29893140-29908751 GCA_026212715.1 Elanus axillaris | reverse complement strand
GGGGGGCGGGCACAGGCACAGGGCTGGGTAACAGCTGAAGAGCTTTACCAACAAAGGATGATTCAGGAGAGCTACGGTGACAACTGCGCCGGGAAGCATCCCCCGCCAGGGGAAATGCTGTGCTGCTAATCTATGCCTGCAGCAGGGATTTAGCTTGGTTGGATCCCTGAAGCCCAGGCCACCACGGTCAGCACTGCTCCCCTTCTCCCTGCTGTAACATGCCGGGAAAGCCTTCTGTGAGCACAAACAAGACCCGATGTACCATGCTGCACGTTTTTACTCTCTCCTGCAGCTTGTGAACTGTGCAGGCAGTAGCTGTTCTGAGGTCCTCTGCTTGCACAGATGCATCCCTCCCACCCAAAGCAAGAAAGTCTGCTGAAGCAAGCAGTTTCAATACCACTCTCCACCACAGCTGCAACCGAAGCATGGGTCTACAAGATCCTGTGAAGTGAGGTGAGCAGATGCTGGTTTCTAAGCAGGGAAAGCAGTGGCTGCTGGTTTGCACAAACCATAGCAACTTCAGACAGTGCCTGTTCTGGATGATTCTGTGTTCCCAGGCCCTCCAAGAACCCATTTCCCCTCACAAAAAGCTTGGGGACAGACTGGGCTTATAACTGGTCCAGACTGAGATTATTTCTGCAAGCCCCAGTCACGCTCCCAGTCACCAATACCACCTTTTCCTTGCCAAGGACTGCAACAAGCTCTCTGCATTGATGCCAAAAATTAGAAGCTATCCCAGGAAACGTCACTATACTTGCCCTGTTGTCCAGCTGACACAGGTTTGGAGGTCACTAAGCTATCTGGCTGGCTGTTCATTTGCTTTTTCACACCCGGCTGTGTGCCAGCTCTGATGGTGCAGTGATGCTCAGAGACCTGGTTCAATTAACAAGTGGCAGAAAACTAAACACCATGAGAAAAGTTCAGCTCACCAAGAGGTGCGAGCCAGCACAAGGGTGGGGATGGCTGTACCTGCTCCCACTGAAAGGAATGATCCTACCGAAGAGCTCTCTTGTGAGTCCTTGTTTCTACACTTTCTCTCTAAGCTCCCATTACTAACACCTCTCTGCTAGTTAGGCCTCTGGTCTCACCCAGTACCACTCTCCTTCCATCATGTTAAAACTCATCTTCCAGTCTAATCCCTGAGCAAGAGCAGGCTCTGAGTTGTTGATGGTCTTCAAAGTTGTGAACCAGCTGTGCAACTGGCCTTACCCTTGAAGGCAAGCTGATAGCCCTAACAGTGAACCAAAAGCTCATGGATACTGGCAGCCAGTCCAGTCCTGACTGCAGCAGCGCAGCTGAGAAAAGACACAGCCTTGGGTCTAAACAAGGCAGCGCTGCATCAGAAAAGCAATTCTGAATTTCTCCTCCAGCCCTGGTACACCTTCCCTGCCAGCACAGCTGGGACACGGCTGGACCAGCTGCTGCTCCTCCAGCTGCCCTGATCCTTCTCCTCCTCCCATCAGGCTGCACAGACACTTGCTGCAGTGGCAGCCCCACAGTTTCAGGTCCTTCTGTTCAACGAGAGGACACACAACAGTTACAGACATCACATACAGGTGGGAGCCACCAGATCTCAAACCAGAAGGGACACAGAAAGATAATTTCCTTTTCAACACATTTCCAATCAGCTTTACCTGCCTCAATTTACACTCCTCCAGAAACAGAGAAGGTGCAGTCTCACAGGAGTCTTTACATGTCTTGGAAAAAAAGATGAGATGCTGCAAGCATATTAGTTCAATCCCAAAACAGTCTTAAAACACATAGCTACTTAGTGCCATGCCTAACACTCAAGTAGGAGTGCAGCCCTGTTCTCCTTGTGACTTGCTTTCCAACTGCCACAAAAGAAATAGCAGTAATTACTTGCTTTTGCATCAAACCGGAGGAAAGGAACAAGAACATCAGCAAGAGTGCAGCAGACAATGCAACCTTCTCATTCCCAACCTTGTCCTGTTGGCTCCCCAGTAGCAATCAAAAAATCAGGGTGCCATCCTCCTTGTTGAAATGAGGTATTAGGTTGCAACTGTCACAAAAAAGAAGATAGGTAAACCAGAGGAAAGTTATAAGTTAATCAAGTCCAGATTGCAAGGCCACACTGGCACTGAAGGAGGTACCAGCAGTAGCTGCAAATTAGGAAGAACAATGGGATTATCCTGAAGCTGGGAGCACACAAAATTGCCTCTCTTGGGAATGAAAAGCAGAAGAGATATGTTGTAAAAGCATTTCTACAATGGCTCTACATAGCTTTCAGCCACCACAATTCATACCATTTTCTGGAATTGGGTCTTGTTAAATGCCAAGCACCGATGTGCCCAGAGTGTCCACACAGAGCAGGGGCTCATTTGCTAATTGTGACTGCCTGGCTGCATTGAGCTAGTCAGTATCTAGCAGAGGATGTGAACAGAGCACAGGGAGAAATCTGAAGAGCACTTGGAAAGGAGAAAAAAAATATTGGTTTTATAGGTTACAGTAATCAAGGAAAGTGTTTATACCAGTGTTAGGAAAAGGAAGGACACAGCTTTATGCAGAAATCAATAAACTTGCTGTCTCCACAAAACCATTTACTCTTCAAGGTGTTTCACTCTATAATACATTAATATAAATATTTCAAAAGCCTCCAGGCTGCTGTCCCACACTCTGCTTCAGCTTATTTACCTACAGTTACTGGTTTCAACAAAGCTCTCTAACAAAATATACAAGTTTTTCTGCTTTCCCAGTCCTTGTTCCACTACAGAGCCAAATTCATTAAGAGGCAGCTTCAGACACACAGGAGTGCCCTCTGAGGCGGTTCTCTCCCTGAACCCCCAGGTATGGGGAGGGGGAAGGTTGGTTGGCTCTCTGCGTGGAGTCCAGCCCTTCCACAGTGACTCTCTGCACTGTGCGTCTTGTCTAGAAGCTAAGCTGAAAGCGGCATGTGATACCTGGAAGTTGAAACTCCTTCTCACCAGCATGAGGTAGCAAGAGAGATGCAACACAAGGCTTCTTGTAATACAGCCCAGGGAGCACAGGGAAAGGGCAAAAGCACACATTGCAGCCTACTGACACAAACCTTCTCCCAAAGGCACGACAGCCCTAGCTTCTAAAACACCTCCCACCATACAGATGTACTAATCACATGCAAGAAAGAGCTAGAAGAATTCCCCAAAGCACACCCATAGCTATTACCTGAACACCATTTAGCTACTGTGGTACTTTTGGAAACAGAGGTGTACACATGTAGGTTTTTTTCAGATCAGGATATGAAAAAAAGTGACTAGCCCACAGGATAATGCAAAATAATTGATTTTATTTAAAATAAAAAGCAAAACCACAATCATCCAAACAAGACAATTAAGAGTATCCCAGCTCTGCTGGATGGGGTGATAAAAGCAGCTAATGGCATTGGCAGGGCTTGGAGCTGACAGTGTGACTGTCAAATGAATCAGTAAGCTCTTTCCTTCCCCCCTTTGCAAGGGGGTTGCCAAAAACCTCCCATTACAATCAGCCCACACAGGCATTTCAGATTTGATTCAGTCAACGGTCTTGCTTCCTGCCCCATGATGGCTGGAGATTCAGGGAGGAAAAGGGTCTAGGTTAGTTATGAAAGAGGTTGCTGTCTTTGTTCTAAGCATTTGGAGAGGCTTAATGTAACTGAGACGACAAACTGGAGCCAGCGTAACCAAGCTGGGAAGGGGAGGAAGGTATGCCAGTGCTTCCTCAGCATCACCTGCTCCCACAGCACTTGTGCAGGGAACAGGTGCCAAGATTGGCACGCCTGTTGTTCATGTCTACTGTTCTGACGGGGTATTTATTTGTTTACTCCTGAACTGTCATAGCAGACAAGCCTGTATCGGTTACCAGACTCAAAAGCACAGCCAGAGCTCACAAATCTCTCTACCTTTCACCAGAGCAGGGAGCACAATGACACCAATAAGCACAGTACAATCGGGAAGCCCACAGTCCAAACCCAGCACGTGGCTTTCTAAGCCTGTCCCTGGGGAACAAGGCAGACCACAAAGCACCACCAGGGGGCTGAGGCAGAGCAGCGCTGTGACTCTGGGGCTCAGGAAAACAGGTCTGGGTGCTGGACCACAGCAGCCTGCTACATCCAGGGGCTCTACAGTACACAAAAGCAGTGGGATCAGAACAAGAGGCATGGATGCCCCAAGAAGCACAAGCCTGGAGAAGTGAAAGCACAAAACCCACTCTCCCCAGTCAGCCTCGCACAAGCATGGAGCTAGGCACAAGAGGAGCACAGTTTTTAACTTTATTCCTCATTCACCCGGCCTGGAACGAGGGCCTGGGAAGTACCAGCTCCCCCGCTTCCTGTAAAGCCAGTGAAGCTGACTCCCTGATGAGAGATAATTTAATCTAGTCCTATTTTTAAAAAAATCCCGATCTAGCAGGACCTCCTGTTTAGAGCAGGCCATGAAATGCCAACAGTGTCAACTCTGGTGAAAACAAAAAACCTTGTTCTGTTACAATTTATGCACTTTATGTACCACACAGCAATTCTGGAAGAGCCACCACAGAACAGCACATGGCCAAGAATGCTAAACAACATCCCCAATGTTTTCTGCTACAAAAAGCTAACACCAGGTTAGGAAGTCTCAGGTTGCTTAGGATGTCTGGAACACTTTTTGTGGGAGGACAACTTCAAAGCATCTTACACAGTAATTACATTTCAGCCTCACAACACCCCTGTGAGGTAGGTATTTTCCTCATCTACTAAAAGACAGAAGCTCACCAATTCAGGTGAGACAAGGGCCTGTAAGCGGAAGAACCAGAGATCCCAGGAGTCCCGATTCCCAGGTAGCCTAAACAGATACACCTTTGTTTCATATCAGAAAGTGCCTTGTGGAGAAGTCAGTATAGTGTTGCTGGTATCACGATGCCTGCAGTCCATTTCAAACACACTGCTTTTCTGCAAGGGATGTCAAATGAACGCAGGCTTCAATCTGAAGTCATTTTGTTTCACACCATGGAAGAGTTCATAGGCACAGAAGAATGCTCCGCACTCTGGATCTTCCCACTGTGCTTCTGGTAGTAGTGGTGTAGCTTTCCCAGCAGAGCAATCAGGCTTTCATGGGCATGTAAGACTTTAAGACTAAGAAACTGAACCACACATGCCAAATGCAACTGCAGGCTACAGCATAAGCCATCTTACTGACATACTAACTATCCAGCCACCAAGGAGGACAGTCAACAGTTCTCTAAGGGCTCCCCTCACCGTGACAGGGCTGAGACTTCTGAGCCTTCGCCTCTCCAGGCCCCCACATTCTTCACAAAGGCAGCAACTGCAGCCTGCTCTGAGAAGACATACAGATTGTGCAGGCTCCCTGGCTGTTCAAACTGGGTAGCAAAGAAGGCAACCGCGGCCAGAAATGCCAGGTGTTTGAGAAGTTTTTTTTAAATGAAGTAATGTTGTGGAAGAATCTGCAGCAGTCTACAGAGCAAGTATGCTCACTTATGTCTGGCTATCACAGAAAATTCAAGAGTCTGGACAGCTAAAGAGCATACCAAAAAACCTTCCCTCTCTCCATTTTTCCACCACCACACTGCTCCTGCACAAAGCGACTGCCACAGAAGACTCAGAAACAGAGATCCTGACAAACATATTTAGGATTCCCTTGTACAACAGGATATGGCCCAGTCTCCAATAAGGGAGACTGTTTAAATAGGAAGAGACAAGGTTAAAAAAAGATCAGAAAACCCAGACAAGCAGTGTTCTAGGTTCCATCAAACCCAACATGTATAAGAAAGTCACAGTTAAGGCTGCCAATCTACTTTTTAATTCTGCTACCAGTGCCTGGGCATTATTGCATGTTTACTATACACACACACCACTTCTGCTTTCAAGCTTCCTCTCCCAAAGAAGAATAGCTGAAGTGAGATCTAATACCCACCACCTAGGTCTCCAGAGAGCACCCAAGGAAGCACCCCAACCCAGCTAGCTTCTGGCTGTGCTGTTCAGATAGAGAAGAAGGGTCATTTCCATGCAGCACACCTTCAGCCAGCCAGACGGATCTTTGCTGACACTACCAGCACAAGCCCCTGCTAAAAAATCCAGCAGCTCCAACAGATCCCTTGGGGATGAGAGCTTTACCCGGCATAATTACAAACGCATCTACACAGACTTAAGCAACACATTGCATTTTTAAAAAGCATAAAACAACAGTATGTCCCCTTCTCAGTCCTTTAAAATTGGCACCGGAAGTTCCAGAAATGTCTGAACCCATAACCTCAAAGAAAAGCCACTGAGGTATGTGAACTGCACTGGCCTGAACGAGCCCATGGCCCTGTAACTGCTTGGTATTTAAAGCCCAGCAACTGTTGTTATCATACAAGAGTCAGACTTGTCAGTTGTTGCCTAGTGCTAAAGACAATGCCCGCACCTAAAGGATTGTAATTACTGGCAAATGCTGACTTTTTGCCCACAGTTTTTGCTGTGCAAGAAACTCCAGGATTGTCCTGCTCCATTGAGCTTCCTATCGCAAGGTGCTAGTGCATCTTTGTTACCAGTCATCATAACAGACACACAGCAAAAGGAAATGGACTGTTGCTGGTTAAGGTGTTGCACCTTAGATGTATGCATGTAGATTAAGACCATGAAAGATGCTTCAGGTTGGTGGTCACCTTTGCTGAAGTTGCTTCAGTGTTTGGAGCATTCACGCCAACTTCCCTTCCTGAAATTCTGGTGCGAGATCTGCCAGACGTTCAGACAGGCCAAAAGGGCTGGTGTTCCTTTCCTCAAGTGTACAGGACAACATGTAAACATATGACAGTGTCAAAGCAAGGCAGGTTTTTACATTTACCTGCTGGTTTTAAAAAGAGTTCTTTAAAAACTGACTGTCATCTTCCTTGCCAGTTACATGAACCATTAAATACTTGGCATCTCCTTACCCAAAGCTGGGTTATTAGTGCACTCACTTGGGGCGCAGAGGGGACAAAGCATTGCACAATAATGTCGAGTCGGGGCATTCCCCTAGAAGTTATTAAGGAGCCAACCTTCAACAGCACATAATGAAGACGGATGTCTGGATCAAGGAAGAGTGACAAAAACTTAAGGACTGTGAGAAATAGAAGCAGAAAGGGGTAGAACAGAGCTGGCTGGCTGCTAACGGAGCTTCGATCGGCAGCTGCCTCTAGGCGGGTGTTGTTATCTTTCAGGGGTAGCTGCGGCCTCCACAAGATTCCCTAATCCTGTCAAAAAAAGTACAACTGCCTGTCAACAACTATAGCATTCCCCTCATATCAGGACACAAGATCACAGCATGCATGTTAATTGTCTGTTTATTCTTCCTACAGAACTGTACAAGCTAGGTAAGATTTTACGTTTGGAACCATTTCTATCAACTAATCCATCACACAGCTGGAACAGAAAGCCCACCCATCCTCAGAGTGAAACAATCAACATACAGGAGGAGGAACAGTAAAACCTGGAAAACAGATGTTCTAGGCAACATGCTAATTTTTAATATTTAAAGTATTAATTTCAAAATTTGAAGTGCAAACAACTTAAAAATGCATGGGATTTTCAGATGAACAGATCTGCACACATACTCTGCACTTTTACAGCTTTTTTTTTTTTTTAAAAACAGAATCTGCATTAAAGGTTGTTATCTCCTGCTGCTCATTCCCTGCCTGAAGTCACATTGGCTGCTGAAATGGGATTTGACACTGTTGTAACAAACAAATTGTTAAAACCTCCAGGGCAAAATAAGCAGTCAGTACAGTTCTCTCCAACTGTTTAATGACACTCTGTACTTGTAATTCAATTGTATTCAGTTATGAGCAACTCCTGAAAACAAGAGAGCAATATTATCACAGCAAGATAAATGGCAACACGAACAGGAGCAAACAGGTCTTTAGGCAGTACCCTAGACTGGGAAGTCTGGCATGAAACTGGCCTTCCTCCGGTAAATCACCATCACACACCTTCTTTAGCAGGCCATGCAAGTAAGTCACCACAGCACTTGCATCCATGCCAAACCTGGAGCATCCAACAGCTTAGTAACTAGACAGCACCCTAATGCAGGCAGGCAGCTAATACAGCAACATAGGTTAATCAGCTGCAAGGAGTTTGCTTAAGAATTTTGGCAAGCCTCTGCCATAGGCTTCATTTTAAATGCTTCACTTAGCAAAGAATTTCTAAGTTCCTCCTTGCAGTATACTCCCAGATTCCCAGTGTTTTACTGTTTTTAACCTGGCAAGTCCAGAGAACTTCATTCCTCAGCAACTTTACCCTATGTAATACCTAGCCTTGGTTCTGCAATATTAATGTTTCCTCCCTCCAGACTGACTAGAAACTTGCCCTTTTTTTTTTAAAAAAAGGTAAACATAGACATTTGGGATTAATTTTGCCTTTAACAGATAAAACAGTGGGCCAAATTGAAGTAATGCAGACAACAATAAAAGAAATTGTACAACTACCTGAAGGTTTTCCGTTTGGACAACAAGGCATTGAAACCCGAGTCTTGCCTGATCATTCCTTGTCTTTAACTGTATTATTCATTTGTGCTCTCTGAAGAGCACAGTTAAAATCCCACCTCTCCCATTAAACAAAAACAAAATACTTTCTCTGTTAAAAGTGACAGCTAGGAAAAGTAATAAAACTGTTTATTAAATAAAACCCCTCATTTTTTTAAAAAAAAAAATCAAGAATCTTAGTTTTCAGTTTGGAATAATTAAAATAATTTATGGAGGGAAGATATCACCACTGGCTAACTGCTTTATGTTCTGTATGGAATCCCTTGCTCTCCATCCCTCCATCCTGATGAATCACCCTATCTGAAGTCTGCCAGCTCTGCCTTGTATTGTCTTTTGCTCGTTTAAAAACAACAGTTGCCATCGGGTCACCTGGAGGAGCTGCGCTCTTTGCTCACACAGTCGTCCTGGGAAGTTGTATCACCGTTACCCATCATGCTGCAAGTTCTCCTCTTTTTCCTGCGGTGCATCATCCCCTCTGTCTCAGAGCCAGAGTCACACTGAAGTACAAGAGATTAAACCATAATTCAGAGAAACCTAGTAAACTGTTTATGCTATGGAATTCACCGTAAGAGCTACCTGAGCAACCCTGAAAAATCAATATTCAAAGAATGTACTATTTTAGATTAGACACATGAAATAAATTTTAAATTAAGTGTTTAAAAATCAGGAACAGGTATGTTCTTAAATTACATCATTGAGTAAGCTGGCTTGGGGCAAGACAATGGATGTGTTCCTTTTGGCTCCTAGAAGGACCCAATTTTCTGAGAGCAAACTCAGTGCCTTCTGATGGACTTAAGTGCCTAGAAAAGTCACCTGTCATAACCGATAGTCTCTGTTTTGGATCTTGTTCCTCCACCCCATTTTTAAAACATCCATTTTGCAGCCATTTCACACAAGCACAGCTTAACTAAATGAGTGACAGATTTATATATAATATAAACACAGATCAAACAAACCAAATGAATTTAGCAATACAAAGGGAGGCTTCAGCAAAGAGAACCTGCTAATGCCACAGGCTCCTCCACCACATAGATTTGTTTAATTGCTTTATATTAATTTCTTCCATAAGACATGAATATTAGGATGAGGACACATGATCAGGTATGGAAAAAACAATATAATTGCAGGATATGGATCACCTTCTGTAGTAAAAGCATTACCTCTGAATCAGAGTCCGAGGAGCTGGAACTTGAGGAACTGGAAGAATCGCTAGAACTGTCAGAAGCAATACCAGTAGATTCCTGCAGGTCAACTGAATCAGCCAAAGCTGCCAAGTCAGGATGTTCCTGCTTTAGGATCCTAAATACAGTTGAAATTTCAGGGTTAGCCTTTGAACAGTCACACTGCATGTAAACGAATGGGGTATTTTTGGTCTTTTGTTTTAAATACAGAATACAAGAGACAGCTACTAAATATCTTACCTGTACCATTTCCGTGACAATTTGGGTCTCCCTCTTACTGTCTTGTGCCACACCACAGGGAAGTTGGTACAGCTGGCAAAGTTTTGAGTGATGGCAATAGTTGTGTCAAGATTGAGAACCACATGCCACCAGCCACCTGTAAATATGCCATCAATGACTATTTCTGGCTATGTAGCAGAAACCAAGTCCAAGAACAGCCGTGAACACTTTTCTCATAGCACAGGTGGAAATCGGACCTTATCTCCCAAACCCAGGTGAGTTTGCCACCACGTCAACTTTCCTCAATCTTATTTCAGCATATTCTCCAATGCTTTACAGATTGTTACAGAAGGCTGCTCGACACTGACCAAATTATCCAGCTCATGAACAGTACTGAAGATCTGACTTGACAGAATCACACTGGCTACTGATGGTTTATTTAATAGGAAGAGCCATTGTAACCCAGACTGCAGAGAGACCCTTTCTGTTAAGCTGGAGAGTACTTTCCATGCTGATTTAGTAAGGTTCTTATGACTACAGACTAACATTTCATTTAAAAATAGACACAAAATTGTTTCCCCACACAGGATAAAAATAGAGTGGTGTTCTTACAACCCACTTATAACCTCATAAAAAGACTAAGGAAACAGTTTAATGGAACCCGACAGCTACAAAATCTAAACAGAAGGTACACTGAGGAGTCACTAGTAAGTGCCAAGACAATCACAAGGCACTCTTCAAACACGAAGTCAGCTGTATGTTAAAGGCAAGCAATGTGGAGAGAAGCTATCAGCCATGCTGCACAAAACCGACGCAAGATCACAAGATTCAGAGGTTAGAATTTGGCATTGAACTCATCCGCTTTATCCACTAGCCACATCACCTCCCAGTTATAACAGGCACACAGTGTGCAGCCACTCACAGAATGGCATCTTTATCAGATCTTTCTAACTTTTGATTTCAAATGCAAGATGAAGCATAACCACTGATAGGTGGGTGGAAAGTGTCAGTGCCTAAGTACTTCTTTTCCCACAGCTAAGAAAAACTCATGGGCAGTCAGACTACCCAAGCTACAAAATTCAGTCATGTACAGTGTATATAAACTCTAACATCTTTGTTTGAGAGTTACTAGTACTCAAACACCTCTATTATTTTATGTTTTGACAGTTTCCTATTACTGCAATTTAGTTCAGGATCACATTCCTGTGATGCTGCAACCCAGGTCTCATTTGTTTTGTCATATGTACCACATGCCACCCTATGCTACAGGCCATATATGTTTCAGGACACTCAGAAAAATAACTGAATGGTCTGAAAATGTGCCTTGCAACATATATCCCTTTCAAAACAGCTCCAAATAGGTTCTTTTGTAAGAGATGGGCCATATAAGAAAGCAGAAATATTCATCTCTACTACACACAAATGTTAAAAATACGCTTTTCTCTCCCAGATTTCCTTACTGGAGAGATTCACACATACCTGGAACAAAGACTGTCTCTCCTGGTTTCTGTAAGATTTCCAGGGGTTTGAATTCAGGGGGCCAGGTGGGAAGCTGTGTCCTAGGATATATGACATTGAACCAAGTGATAGCCTCATCCTGCTGGTTCCCTCCTTCTTCTCGCGTCACTTTGATCAGCTCTCTTGGAGTGCTGGTAGGGAACAGGCACCAACGCTTATGACCCTGGACTAAGGCATTCCATGCACTAGTTCCCAAGGGATCAATGTGAATTCCTGTTCCAGAACGAGGTGGGCCCATCACAAACCACCTGCATGGGGGATGAAATCCTTTAGTCATAGAGCAAGCAAGTAGCTACCTTCTCTTTTCTTCATATTAGACAGAAAATTACAGCTGTTAATTTCACATACAGTTAGAAATCAAGGTGGTTACACTTCCTTCACTTACCTTCTTGAGGTTGTTAGGCTCAAGCTACAGCAAAAAGATACAACATGGGTTTAACCTAAAAACCATCATGAATTGGGACAGGAATGACTGTGGGACAAGAAAGCGAAGATACCTTTTATATTTCATAGCTGTATTTTGTTTTAAACAGTTCTTCAATAAAATATATAGTGATTTCAAGGTTTACGAATGTGATTAAGTCACAACAACCTGCATTAGGATTCTTACTATGCAGGGGGATTCTTCTAATCCGATGTTTTTCTAAAATTTGCTACTCATAAACGGATCCAGAACTGCAGAACAATGAGGAACAAACAAAAGGCAACATAAGTGAAGAACAGAGCAAAGTTACACAACCCTGTCCTCCCTCTATGCCTTCTGTTCATTTACAACAGGCTGTTCATTTTAACATTTAACTAGATGAAGCTTATTCTCCAGTGACCATTCAGGATTTGGTGTGTATATTCTCATTCCCCATTTGCAAGGTTTATTTCTCCCAGTGGAGAACTTTATCCACTATACATGTTTAATAGCAGCAGTACCTTCAATTGCTCACCTCCCCTGTAACAGAACAGCAAGATCTACCATACCAGATACAGCAGTGTAAGTGAGGTGACTTAATATCAGCTGTCAAGAGGAAAAAAATGGCAATAATTGTTTAACGGGCAACAGAAACTAAAGCACCAATAAGATCCCTCCATTGTGTGGCCGACAGGTAGGCGATACCCAGCAAGAGGAGTTCAAAGGTTCAGAAAAATACTGAAAGTGAGCAAACTCTCCCCTTTTCCATGCAGGTGTAAATTAAGCTGATTCTGAAGTACCATTTGCTAACACCAACTGTAGGACTGTAAGTTTGGTTATCAAGCTGCGCTCTTCCTACTCCACAAAGGAGCCATAAAAACATAAATAAGCAGGTATGTGTCACTTCTATTGTCAATTCAGTCTTTAGATTCATATTAGCCTTGGAAAGCTGATTACACCACAAGTAGAACAGTCAAAGCTTTTACTAACAAGTCAGAAGAAGTTAAATACAAAGATCTGACTGGTACGCAGACAGACGCACTGTTCGATGCTGACTATAACCTGAATCTACACACAGAAGATTTTAAACCCCTTATTTAGCAACGCTATCATTTACCAGCATCTTCCTCCAGGCGTTTAATTTACAATGAACATAACCCAGTTTGCCACAAGATGTCAAATTTACCGTTAAGAACTTCACAACCTGTAACTTCAATTTAAAAGCAAAAAACTCAGACCTCACCCCTTCCACAAACTAAAATAGCTCCTTCAGTAAATGGCTTCCAAAAATTACTGCCTTTATTTTAAAGAGGAACAACTCCAGTGGAGATGCTCTAAACAGCACAAGTTCTTACTTTAAGATCTATACACTATCACACCCCTCTCAATCCAGAGTTTCATCTGGATGGTTCATAGCCTCGTCATGTGATTAGAAAGCAACACTTCCTGTTGGATTTTCAGTTATGCTCTTAAACTACTGGACTCTTCATCTGTTTCTGTACCTAGATGAAAGTCCTAACTCCAGGAGGCATCAGTATACTCCTTGCATCACTTGCCTCTCAAAAAACAGTAAAAGCCTCAAACCAACCCACATTTCCCAGAACAGAGCACAAGAATTGTGAATACCAAGATCACAAGCAAGGAGCTCAGCACGTGCCTGTAGGTAGGGAGGGTGTGGGGGAAAGATAGCAATAAGTGAGTCACAACCAGATCATCTAGTTTACCTGTAACTTGGATAAACGATTCCTAGTTCTGTAACTGTATTCAGTTTCTACTAGAGACTATACCTGATGTGCTCTTCCATTTAATCACAGCATTGCATGTTCTTTAGAAGTGAGTTGTAAAAAGGGTCTGTTACAACACTGTAAAAACACCTACTTTAATGATCTTAAACAGAATGAGTTTCATGCTTCACTCCTGCAAAAGCACAACTGGACTACTGACACGTGAGAGATTACAGAGAAGACAGGAGAACCACTATTCATTACTTGTTCTATTTAATTTAAAAAAACCCAAACAATTAAAACACCCACATCACAGCCTCATGTTACTTGAAGGGCAAGGCATTCTCTGACAATTATAATGTTGCTATAGAGACTTTAATTACTTGGGAGGGCTCAGCTTATGCTCATACTGCTATGAAGCATTATAATAATGTAGACAGAAATCACCCTTGTATCTAACAGCCCAAATGCAAGGTTGTTGCATTTGATTTCAAGAATGAAGTGTCATTTCACTCCTTTTCCAATCAGATGCAAAAAAAAAAAAAAAAAGAGTTGAAAAGACTACAGAGATGCAAAATACCGTTCTCTCTCACAATCATCTGAAGGGGAGCCAAGAACTAGTCTCCACACTTCAAACTAATCTAGCTTAAGATCTTTACCTTAAAAGGACTAACTCATAATTAAACAAAATGTTTACATACTGTAAATAAATGTACTCACACTGTACATAAGCCACTGATGCAAAACCCAGGAGCTAGTCCTGAGGTACTTAAAATTTGAAAGCCAGAAGGCACACATAGCAAGAAATTAATCTCCATAACTTTCAGTAACTATGTAATTTTTTTTAAATCTAAAAAGTGACATAAGCTGACTTAAAAAAAAAAAAAAGAAGAAAAAAATAAAATAAAAAACCCACAGACTTATGGCAACACTGGGGCAGAACCAGCAATTGCAATACACAAATTTGCCCTTCCCTCCCTCTGGGTTACGGATGTATGCTCATTTCAAAAGAGCAGACGTAAAGGTATCACTTGGTTTTATATAAGATAACCATACCTATTTAAGAATAGCTAATGAGATGGAAAATACCAACTTTTATCTTACTGTCACTGTACTATACCTGTAAGGTGGCCTTCGTTTCTCCCCTGCGTACTGAAACAAATCATCAGTGAAGAATTTGGGTACTTTGTAGTCTTCCAGGAGTTTCCTGCGCTTGGGATGCTCTCCATAACTGCTGTCAAAGATGTAGAGCGGGCTGTCATCACGTGTGGTTTCCATATACTCTATGTAGTACTTCATCTTCATCTTCACAGAATAACCGTCATTGTCCTCCCCACATTTGAACTTCTGGTTCCTATACTTGCGTTTCAGTCGTTCCAGAGTCCACTTCTCTTGGGCAGACCAGCCCACTTGGGCATTCAGCAAGACTACAGGCTTGTAAGGTTTTTCATATCGCTCAACAAATTCCTCCACTGTTAACTGGAGTGCATCTGCTCTCTCCACATTATCCTGCAAAACCAAGAGAGGAATACAGAACAAATGAAAAGATATTAAGACAGACTATCATCCTGGAGCTGCGCTTTCTAAGTCAGTGTGGAGGAGATTCACGCTCCTACTTTGCACCTACACCACGAGGGTATCAAGCTGCCTACGTGTTTTAAACTCACCGAGGCTGCAGTCCCATTTCCCGTGCCCCGCTCCTTGTGCCCATCAGTAACACCAGCAGGCTGAAGCCCTTTGGCACTCCTCCCCACCGCGGTAGCTCCCGAGGCGGACGGGCCACCCTTGCCCTTTTGGCTGACACGTCCCGGCTGCATTTCCCCCTACCCCCCCGCCGCCCCCGGGGAAGGCGCCTGGGAATTACGTGGGCGCTGCCGGCACTGAGGGTGCCCATCCCACCCCGGCGGGGCCCTGACCTCCCCGCACCTCTCGCCACGTGGAGGGAGGGAAAAAACGCGGGTGCCGGTAGGCCTCCCCCTCCCCGCCCCGACTCTCTCCCTCAGGGTCCCGGCCCCAGCATCCCCAGGGAGCCCTGCCGGCTCTGAGGCAACCCTGACCTCAAGGAAAGGCCCTTTCCCCGTTCCCATCAGACCTGCCCCC
>JANZLQ010000002.1:29890165-29893040 GCA_026212715.1 Elanus axillaris | reverse complement strand
TGGACGCAGCATTGGAGGATCCTGCCAGTCCACACAGCAGAAATGCCCCATTGTCATTCCCAGCATCAAGTCCCATCTGCCCACCCCATTTCCCTCAGGGGCCTCCCTATTCCTCTCGTAGCCCCATCGTCCCCCCCCGTTCCCCTCAGGCGCGGCGGGGTCGGCGCGGCCGGGGCGCACCTTGCAGGCGGCGGGGCTGAGGGGGAAGGTCTCGCAGTAGTTGTGGCGGGTCCAATCCAGAGAGTCCTTCAGCTCGGGCCGGGCGCTGCGCTTCGCCTCACGGATCCGCTTCTTGCTCTTATGATTCATGGCGGCGGTCTTGGAGGCAGCGCTGGGGACCGTCACCATCCGCCACCGCTGTCCCCGGCGTGCTTCGGGCCCGGCTCAGCCCGGCCCGGTCCCGGTCCTAGTCCCGGTCCTAGTCCCGGTCCTAGTCCCGGTCCCAGTCCCGGCTCGCCCCGGCCGCCGCACCTTCGAGAAATTTCACCCTCCCCTTGCCGCCGCTGTCGCCGCGGCCCCGCCCCTACCGCCCTCCCATTGGCTCGCTGAGCAGCCGTCTTCCGCCACGCCTCGCCCACCCTCCGGCGCTGATTGGCCGAGGCGGGGAAACGGCGAGGCTGGGCCGCCATGTTTGGAGGGAGGGTGTTGCGGGCGAGAGGAAGGGAGTGCGGGCGCCGGTCGCCCTTGCCTGCGCTGCCCCGCGCCCGCTCGCCGACGGGATCGCCCCGGGAACTCCCGGACACCGCTTCCCCCCTTCCCCCGGCAGGCCCGCGGTCCGCGCCCGCCGCTCCCCTGACAGCGGTGAGCCGGCCGCGTGTCAGCCGATTTGTGCGGGACTGCGCGGTGCCGCTCACGGCGCGGGGGAAGCCCTCCAGCCCCGCCGGACTACGGGAGCGGGCGGGAGCGACCCGGTGTAACTGCGACACTCGGGGGAGGCCGTTCGGAGCGCCGGAACAGACCCCACTGAGCAGCCGGCCGGCCGCCATCAGTGGCGGCGGCGACGCTCCGCCTGACGCCGCGCCCGGAGAAGGCGCCGATTGGTCGCCGCCGCCTGGTAGCAGACGTGGCCGTCCGCCATTGGGCGGCGGCGCGGCCATGGGGGAGCCGAGGCGGCGGTGGGGTGGCGTGCGGCGGTACCGCTTCGCCGAGGGGCCGGCGGCGCTGACGCTGCGCATCCCCGAGGTACCTCCAGGGGGTAAGGGGGGCGCGGAGCGGTAACACCGGGAGCCCGCCCGCTCCAGCGCCGCACCCGGTGCGTTTCAGGTGCTGGACTCGCAGTACGGGATGTACGCGTGGCCCTCCGCCGTGGTGCTGGCCCAGTACCTCTGGATCCACCGCCGAAGCCTGCCCGGCAAGCGAGTGCTGGAGGTACCGACGGGACCCTCTCGCCCCCCCCGCCCCCTGGCCTCGACCCTGTCAGGGAGCTGCAGGGGCCCCCTCTGCCCTTCCCTCCCGGTGAAGAGGCTCTGGTTTCAGGTGGGTGCCGGTGTGAGCCTCCCTGGCGTGTTGGCTGCCAAGTGCGGTGCTGAAGTGACCCTGTCCGACAGCGAGGAGCTGCCCCGCTGCCTGCACATCTGCCGGAGAAGCTGCCTGCTGAACCACCTGCCCCACATACCTGTTCTAGGGCTCACCTGGGGACGGGTATCACCAGAGCTGCTCTCGCTTGCTCCTGTAGACATTATTTTAGGATCAGATGTCTTTTTTGACCCAAAAGGTACGTTAAAGCACTTGGGTATCTTTGATTTGTAACAAACTGCTAGGAGTTCATGTCCAGGTAGTACTGGGATCAGTCAAGAGATCAGGTGACAGCCTTTATGGTGATACCATGCTATCAAACTTGTTATTCTTGGGGTGATTCTAGCATTAAGCTATTGTATAAATACCAGAGAGTAGATGAAGAGAAAATGGAGTCATTAACCAACCACAGGCTGTGCTTCTCCAGTCTCTCATTCAGATGCATAATTGCATAACTGATTTTTAATTACCATTTCACATAACCAGACATATTTAACTGTACCTAGAATCCAGAGATTAACTAAGACTCCTTCACCTCCCCAAACTATACAGACTTTGAAGATATTTTAGCTACAATTTACTTCTTGCTGGAAAAGAATCCACATGCTCAATTCTGGACTACTTATCAAGTCCGAAGGTAAACTCTTTTGTATATTTAAGACTCAAATCTTAATTCCTGTCTTAGTTCTTAAAGAGTGCTAACTTCTCAGAGGCACTACTGCACTGATTCTAGTGAAGCTTCTCACAGATTGTGTATCGGGCCGGAATTGGCCAGGTAAATCCTAGAGGTAGCAGACCAAAGCAGCCAAACCAGAAAATAATTCAAGAACCACCAATTTACTGTGGACTAGAAAACCATTAGAAATGCAGTTTTGTGAACTGTTGTATTAAGTTCTGCTGACAGTCTCCTACAATTACTGCAGAAGTTAAAACGTGGGTTACGTTTTCACACACTGGCATTTTCTCCCCTCAGTGCCGACTGGTCTATTGAAGCTTTGCTCTACAAATGGAAACTGAAGAACATCCACATTCCCTTACATTCATTCAGTGCAGACAAAGAGCACTTGGCCAGCTCTTCTCTACCAGGAAGACATACAATTGAAATGATGATCATCTCACTAGCACAATCAGATGGTACTTAAGTTTATTCCACTTGTTCGTTCCAATACAAGATGATACTTAACTGTTCACTGTAGCACGGATCTGCAGAAAACAGTCCTGTTTACAGCAAACCCCATGCATATTTTTCAGGAAGCGGATCGATCCCCTTAGCAGTAATCCTTTAACATGCATTGTAAAAATAAAGCTGTTCAATTGTTCAGCTATGGCTTTTGAGAAATTTGTGCTCCTCCTCAAAGAC
>JANZLQ010000002.1:29867665-29887665 GCA_026212715.1 Elanus axillaris | reverse complement strand
CCACAGAAACTGGTCCCTGGAGGATCAGCCAAATCAGTTAAAATCTGCAATACTGGCCAATATTCTTTTAGCAAACAGGAGACCGCAGCTTTAAAGGGGAAAATGCAGATGTTGGATAAATACAGTAAGAAATAGTCATTTTCATCATAGGTTGCGTCTCATACAATATTTTATTAAAACCAAGCCATTAATCTCTCAATAAAACATTCTCTCTGTAAAAAAATTTCTCCGTAGAAAGCCCTTTGGTATTAATTTCCCTAAACCAACAACCAAAAAGCACTGCTCAAGAAAAAAAAAAACAACTAACAATGTGCCCCGTTAGGATCCACTTGGTTCAGGCTATTAATACTCTAAAGAACTACCCAACACCCCACCTAAGTGCTATAATAAAGTAACATGCAACATGTGCTGATCCCGAGGTACATTACCATGTTCCTAGGAAGATACAGCTCCTTCTTCTTCCGGAGACTTGGGCGGGCTCTTAGACCTGGATCTAGAATTGGATTCCCTCTTTGAGGCAGGGGGAGGGCTTCTAGATCTGGACCGGGATCTTGACCTGGACCGGGATCTGGAGACAGACGAGGACTTTGACTTGGATCTCCTGGCAGACCTGGACTTCGAGGTGGAGCGAGACCGAGAACGTGTGCGAGACCGGGATTTGGATCGACTGTAGCGGGACCGACTACGGGATCTAGAGCGGCTCCTGCTTCTAGATCGGCTGCGGCGTCGTCTTCTAGGGCTAAAACACGGCAGGAGGAGGAAAAAAAGCACGTTACAAGTTGAACACGGGCGGCGCAACAACTTCAGCGACTACTTCGGGACAGGGAGAGTGGAACGGGACCCACGTGGGCAAGCAAACGAGTGTTAAGAAGGCGCCATTGTTCAGCGAGTGGCCGGGGGCTAAGTGTACTACAGGGCGAAACCCTTCCGCTCCGAGGGAACTCCACGTGCCTTTGCTATCAATGCCCCCTCTCCCCTACTCTCTCCTACAACCCCGCCACGAAACTCGCTCGGAAAAGGAAACAAAACCCAGCGGCCCCCACCGTACGGGCGCATGGCTAAGCCCGGTCCGCCCGCCTTATTACCGAAACTGATGCCCCATACCCCCGCCCCTCCAGGGCCTCACCTGCGGCTGCGGCGGCCGTAGCCGCTGCTCCCGTAGCGGCGCGGCGGCGGGCCACGGCGGCTGTGGTGCGAGTCAGGGGGGCGGCCGTAGCGGGCCATCTGCACGCGGAGCTCACGGCCATCCAGCACGGCCCCGTCCATGGCGTCCATCGCGTCCTCGGCATCGCGTTTGTCGTGGAAACGGACGAAGGCGAAGCCGCGGCTCTCCTTGGTGTAGCGGTCCCGGGGGATGTAGACGTCACCCACGCGGCCGTACTTCTCAAAGACCCTCCGGAGCGTGTCCGGGGACGTTCGGTAGGTCAGGTTGTCCACCTTGAGGGACGTCATGCCCTCCACGTCCGGCGGAGGGCGCCCGTAGCTCATGGCGGGCAATAGCCCCCGAGGGGCGGCGGCGGCTGAGGAGAAGAAACCCGAGGGAAGGGGGGCGAGTCAGGAGACGGCGCGGCCCTGAGGGGGAAGCGCCTCACACCGGAGGGGGGGCGCCGGAGCGGCGGCCCAGCAGAGCCCAGAAAGGAGGAGAGCTGCAGGGCATAGGAGAACGCCGCAGGGTCCTCAGCGGAGAGGGAGGCGCAGGCACCCACCTCTTGGGTCCGGGGGGGAGGCGACCGAAGGCCAGAGAGGAGACGAAGCGCCAGCGACGGCCGCCCCTACCCGCTGCTGCGAGGAAATGAGCGGGGCGCCGCCCGCGCGCGCCTACTTAACGCCACAAAATGGCCGACGGCGACCCGGAAGGCAAAGAGCCGCCCGGCGCGCGCTGCCCCGCCTGCCCCCCCGCCTGGTGGTGGCCTCCCCCAGGGCAGCTTTGTCGTTATTTTTTTCTCCTCACCGGCTGTGGATCCCGGAGGATCCCTTGGAAGGCACGCGGAAAACCGGCCTCTAAATTAATAACTCGCCTGCCGTGGAAAGTGACCGTTAAGGCGGCTCCGCCGTGACCCGGAAGGACTCGGCGTAGGCGGGGAAATTTTGAACAATGTGTGCCGAAAACGGTAAAAAAACGGAAATAAGGCGAGGCCTGTCTCTGCCAGGGGGAGGAGGGGCGGGAAACCTCCGCCGCGTGAAAAAAAAAGCGTTAATGAAGGGAATCGCCTGTCGCGCGGGCGGGGAGGTGACAGTTTAAAATGGCGGACGCGGAGGGGAGCGGGCTATGAGGGGAGGCGGGTTGGGGTCCTCGGCTCGGGCTGCCCCGTGGGCCCTTCTCCCGGGGCAGCTGCTGTGGGAGCTCTGTGCTCTGCCTCCTCCCGCTGCAGCCGGGCGCGTGCTCCGGCCGGCGCTGTGCGGGGGGCCCGGCCGGCCGGTGCGGGTGGTTCGTGGGCTCTCTTTCCTCTCCTACTGTCGCGGTCCCTGGTGAGGCTTCCCGCGTCCGCGCCGCGGTGGATGCACGCTGTGGTGCGGTGGCAGAGCCGTGCAGGCAGCACGCTGATCGGCTTTTATCACCTCTGCCCGCGGGCCGCTGGCGAGGCGATCTCCATCGGATGCACGGGTGCCTGGGAGCGAGGTGTCTGCCGAGCTGGGAAACGTTAGAAATCCTTTTTCACGCACAGCGCTCTCTGCAAGTTCACGCTGTGGCAGCATGCGTGGTACAGTTGGAACAAGGGAGAAGATGAGCACAGCCCTTGTGTAAGGATGACAAGCAGATTACCTGAGTTTTGCCTAGGGAATTCGGTGAAAGCTGCTCCCCCACCCCAAAAGTTGTTGCATTGTCACTTCAGGCACTGACTAAACCGCCCGAACTCCAAGCATAAACAATAACACCTAGTTCTCACCTTACAATGATGATAAGTGTATCTACCCATCTCTTTCATAATACTGTTAAATAAAAGAATAGAAACGAAGAGGTGGTTCTCTACTGATTTGTTGAATGCAATGACAGTATCGATACAAGAAAGGAAAATCAGAATTGAAATCTTTATTGTTACTGTAATTGTGTTTAATAATTTTTTTCACTGAAAAGGTATGAAAATAAGCAGCGACATCGATACAAACACAGCAGCAACAGTTCGTTTCCTCCTGCAAAAGACTTAAGATATCAAAGAAACTAGTACTGGCTTTCATGTTTTGTATTGCTTCATGCTATATTTTTTGTTCTTTTTCCCCTGAGAATTTTGATTAAAAGTTTTGTGATTCACCTGCTGAAACCCTTTCTTTCCTTAAGATGACAGGGGGAGTTTTCAATGTCCCTTCCTCCTTAGTTTTAGTCACTTCAGTACAAGCTGCAGCTGTTGCCAAAATAATTGGTCCAGCACACCAGCCCAGTTTGCTGTTCAGCTAAATGAATGCTTATGCTGGCACAAGGGGAAGAAGGCATGAGTGGAACACAGTACCTAGAGGATCTTAAAAATGCGTTACTATAAATTCATAATATAAAAAAGGAAGAGAGCTTTGCTTGTGTTAAAAAAATGCCTTGATATTCTAATTGGATCTTTGTGAAGCAGCCTCTGAATAATCATACTGACTTTCCTCCACAAGTAAAAAGTAAATGCTGTTTTGAAAAAACCTACTTTTTAAAAATAGAAGTCCAGAATTAAAAGAGTATTAAATATGTAACGATAGCTGGGATGCGGATTTGATTCCAGTCCTCTATTGTAGGTAGCAGAGGTAAAATTTGGTGATTTGTCATTCACTTCAATCAGTTCTGGATTGCATTCCTTTCCTCCTTGGCCAGCAGTTAAGTGGAGCTGCTTTAGCTGAATGCTCCAGTCCTGACTTGGATGTGCAACAGAATGGACAGAAGATATTAACAGTAAAAAGCAGTCATTCAGTTGATACAAGATGTGTGATCCTCTTTCAGTTTTGCTGATGTTTTAAGAGACATCTTAAAAATTTAAAAGATCAATTGATCTTAAATATATTATTTAGAAATAGTGTGAAGCAAATATTAAGGATATGTAACTATTAAAAATGAATGTTGTTCCTTGAGACAAAGCAGTGAAAGATTATGAAGACTTTCCTCTCCTGAGTCACTGACACAATGGAAGGCAGAAGCACTGTGCAGGGCGTATGTGTTGGTAGCATTAAGCTATGTAGTTTCTCTGAGGTGGGAATCATTTTCCCTTTGGAATGACTATTTGTGTGTTTAAATTCAGCTAATTAGGCAGTTTTCTTAGATGACTTTCTAACACTTTTATCTTGCTGGGTATTATTTAGTGGATAGAGATATAAATTCTTAAAAATTGGTATAGATCTTTTTATTTTAAGGCTTAGGAGATTTCTACCCTTTCAAGTAGAAAAAGTGTGCTTTCATAAAACTGCATTTCCCATAGTGCACAAGGGCTTTCTAGGCTGGATCAGCTGATCTAGATTGTGAAATGTTCCTTATTTCCTGTCCAACATGCATGGAAATGACTTGTGTGCGAATGTCTCATCTTTCTTTCATCAGGTGATTTAAAGGCTGTGGACCAGAATTCTGATTTAGAACAGTGGCAAGAAACTGAGCTGATGAACTAGCTCGATATTTGGAAAACGGCTTCGTTTGGGGGAAAGTGATGTCATGAAGAAGTAACATACTGCAGTCTGCTCTGTTAACTTCATGGGAAAAGGTAGAGAGTATCTTGGTGTTTACCTTCTGTACCATACCTTTCTTTGGTTTGTTTGGGTTTTTTTGAGTTACTGATTTTGCTGTACATTATTTAAGAGAGTACCTGATTTCTCGATTAGTTGATGGTTATGTCCTAGCAGCTAATAAGTAGCCCTAAGTAATCATCATTTTTTAAGCTTTCTTTTTTTTGTTTTGTTCTATTCTTTTTGCTTGTTTGTTTTTAACAGAGGTTAAGAGAAAACTTTTAAAAGAAAATAGCGTTTTTCCAGACTGAAGCTGAGGACTTGGCAAGAAAACACAAAATGTCTCCTGAATCAAAAAAACTTTTCAACATAATTATTTTGGGAGTCTCATTTATGTTTATATTCACTGCTTTCCAAACATGTGGAAATATTGCGGTAGGTGTAAATTTCAAAACATGCCACATTTCTATCACAGTTATTAATCCTTTCTTGTCTCTTGTGTACTCTGATGTAAGAATTGCTTTATTTGGGATTTTTTAATGTGTAAGACACCTTGACATTTTGTCTCCTTTTGGTTTAGTGTTAACTAGATTAAGTTGGTTAACTGGATAATTAAGGAGTTTATATCCTTAAGATAGCATAGCTACATATGTAACTGTGTCTGATTGCTCAGAAAGTAGAAAATTAATCTTACCACATGTTTGAACTTTAAAATAGTGTCTGTTTTGATGCTTGCAGTATCTAAAACTTGAATTACATTGGGCCTTCCATATTTCTGATTATTCTATGTAGTCCTTTTTGGAATATTTACCTAAATTGTTATTATTAACTATGCCCCTACTTTTCCTAGAGTGTTTTTCCTAATCTAACATATTTTTCTGTTCTAACAAACTAGACATTGAGGGGGAGTATGAGAATAACATATGACAAGTAGTCAGACTTCCACAATTGCTGGAACTGCCAAGTCACCTTCCATCTGAATTAGTGATTTACTGCTTTAGTATCGGGTATCTTTTTGTGTGCTGAAGGAAAACTGAGCATAAAATAATCCAAATTTATTATTAAAAGCAGATTGCACTCTTACTATTTAAATTTTTAGAATCCTTCTGCTGACATACTTAGCCCAGATCCTCTAACTTACTGAGTTGTTGACATTGCTTTCAATGTTAGTTATATGCCTGACGGACAGTTAGATTTCAACATACCTCTTGAGCCTACAGGTCTTACAGCTTCTCTTTTCTTGCATGCAAGAAGAATCCTTTCTGGATTCAGACATACAAATGTCCTTCACTGCATTATAGAAATAACTACTTAGGATAGTTTTTGTAAAAGTCATAGTGCAGTGTGACACTGCACGTGAGTACATAAGTACAGCCCAGTGATCTTAGAAGTTCTGCAATGACTTCACAGCACCTCACTGAATTGGATCTAGTGATCATGTAACCATGTAATTTATTTTTATTAAAGTCATTACAAGTGACTTTCAATCAGATCTGCCTGCCAATCCAACTAATTACATGGTTTCATGATCACTAAAGCTGATTGAAGGGGAAAAAAGGAACAGGGAAATAACAGGAAGCTGAAAATAACGGAAACTCTTATCAGAAGCTGACAGTTAGGTCAAATTAGGAGTATTTTGAAACTTCTCATTTTTTTCCCATTTTTCAAATTAAGATAGTCATACACATCTGCCTAAGAGGTGTTTAGTGAAACAAAAGTTTTGTGAAATATTTTAAGATTTCTGATGAAATCATGATATAATCCTAAAGTACTAATTACTGCTTCAAATATAGATGTTTCCCTGCCAAATATCTCCTTCACCTTCATTGTGGAGGTATTGTGAGTTGTAATTAGCACTTTAAATTATTTTAAGTACTTTGTAGAGTCTATTAGTGATTAATTCTAATGTTTGATACTGACTTCAAACTGATGCAAGTGTTCTCAAACTACAAGATGTATTCTAACATATTACAATGTGTGATGTTCTCCTCACAGCAAACTGTTATCACAAATTTGAACAACACGGATTTTCATGGCAGTGGCTACACAAGGTAATTTACACAGATCTTCTTAATACTTTGCTTCTTGCAGGATGAAGCTAGTTCTAATTCCATCTAGTAGAGACACACTTTCAAGAGATTGCAGTGTTCTGCTGACTTCACAATTTAATAACATACTTAAGGCAGTTTAAAACATATGCTTCTCACGTTCACTCTAGTTCTACTCTGAATTATTTCTTGAAGAACTACATACCTCTTTTGCATATTTTCTTTGTAGGGATTAAAAACAACATACTGTCATCACATTCTCAGCATTTTGTCTTAGGAGATGAAGAATGTGGAAGTTTCAGATAAAACTACTAACTAAGGCCTTGGTTGTTTACCCTTGTACACCTCTCTGTGTTTATGTAGGATAGGTGGTGTGGCTCAACTTCCAGGAAATACTGCAACATAAATGTGAAAGGAGCAGTCAGAAAGATGAGAAGCAAAGCCCTGAAAAGCTATTCTGTTTGTTTATTGCACTGGCATAGCCAAACTTGCCAAGCATGATCAGGGACTTTTTGTATGCCAAATTAATCTGTCATATAGGAAAAACTGGTTGCTGCTTTGAAGGGTTTACTGTCTTAATTTAAACTAAAAATACAACCAGCACAAAATATATCTATAAAATTTCTGTGGCATATTTGGCAGAAATTGAAAACCTCACTGATAGACAAATGAGGCTCTGGAACGTTATCCTCTTGAAGTACTGGGCACAAAATACAATAACTATTGTTAAGACGCAGTTTGACAAATGTGTGTTGTAAAGTACAAGATGTGCTTGCCTGCAATAGTTTGGGGCTCTGTTCAGCAATCTAAGAAACACTGTACATGCCTATATACCCGTGTAGATGTAATAGGTGAAGGTAACAGAAGAAAGGAAAGAAATGTTTGACCATGAAAGTTATGCAGTTACTTAAGTTATGTATGTACTTAACTTGATATTTTGGAATCGACAGAACATTTTCAAATCGGTTGCACTTATACCCTATATTTTAAGTAATCGTCTTTGTTGTTCATTTATGTAGCATGTCCATTATTTATGGAGTATTCTCTGCATCAAATCTCATATCACCTTCAGTGGTTGCAATAGTAGGACCTCAGATCTCCATGGTTGTTAGTGGCATATTTTATAGGTAAGTATTAATTTTGAATTTTTGTCTGCTTCCTTTGAAATCTTTCTTTCATTTTTTCACATCTAAAGCTACCATGCCATACATGAAATTATACTGGCTAAGGAAGGTATCTTGCAGAGACAGTCTGTATCAGTAGATGTGTTACTGCAGAGTACTTCAGCCTACTGGAAGCAGAGTGTATTTTTTCCACATCATTTCCAGACTTTGCTGACTGTGGAGTTCAGGTTGTGGTCTTAGATTAATGACTACGTAAAAAAAAATTCTACATGCTTAGTGGAGTAAAAAGATTAACTTTTTTCACATACGAGTTAAACTATTTTCCAATGTCACTTAGCAGAGAGTAGCTGATTTAGAAGCTAAGTGAGATACCTGATTGTTAAAGAGCATTGTCCATTTTAAGTCTATATTCAATAAACTGATCTGTTCTATTCTAGCCTGTATATTGCAGTTTTTATCCAACCTGCTGCATGGGCTTTCTACACTGCTTCTGTTTTTATTGGCATTGCAGCTGCTGGTAAGCATTGTTCTTACCCTGCTTACTATTCTTTGCTATATTTGAATATACCTCTAATATATTTTTATTTCCTGAGCACTATATTGTGTATATTTCAGTACTCTGGACAGCACAGGGAAATTGCTTGACTGTAAATTCTGATGAAAACACCATTGGAAGGAACAGTGGAGTATTTTGGGCACTCTTACAGTCCAGGTAAGCTTTATTTGTTAATCTTTTTTTGGTTGTGTACACATTCTACTTTTTACACTTTTTGGTAAGTGGGAGACTGCATCAAAAAATACTCCACTGGTACCTTGTGGTCAGTAAAGTGGGAGGGAAAGCTGAAAGCAACATTTCTATTGCTATTGTGCATTGTAGAACAACAAATCAAAGTTACATATTGCACGCCTCTGCTCTCAATGTGCTAAAAAGATAAATTTCTGTTAGGGGAGCATTTGACATAGATAATAGAAATCTTGTTGATTGTGGAGGGCTGTGCTAATTTGTGTCAGGATCCTGACTACACTAATAAGCCCTAATGGTCTTGAACAACCTCACCTGGCATCTCCACCACAGCCTTCCCATCTGCCCATGGGCCCAGGAGCCTCATTTAAGCTCAGCGCTAGGCTTTTAGTTCTCTGGAGCTGTATTGGAGGAGTATGGTCTCTAGCTCAGCTACAGCCATGACTGTGCTTGGCTATGGATCCTGGTGATCAACAGACCACTCATCTTGGCGTTGTTCTGCCTTGTCACTGTGGACCTGCATGGCAATCACCAGACTTGACTCTGGCCTATGGATTGACCTCCTGGCTTGACCTCAGACCTGCCTTGTCAGCACAAACCTGTACGATGGTCTGGACTCATGGTTGACCCTGCCTACAAATGTTGGGTCTGTCCTGCTTGCCTTGCCTGAGTACTGCAAGGCTAGGCTGTAGCTGGCATGAGGCGATTTTTCTGCTGGATGTGTTATCCCCCTTGACTCCTAGCCCCCCTTCCCTGAGGGAGCAGTCGTACCTGGCTGCTCGCTGACAAGTTGAAGTGAAGATGCTAAAGTTGGACCTGGCAGTCAGAAAAGAAGTCTTGTTAATAGTTCTCTGATACTAAGCTTTGGGTGCTGCCTCACCCAAAAAAGTCAACAAAAGCCTCAGCATCAAGAAAGGTAGTGAGAACAACGTAGTGGATGGTGTGTTGCTGCTGTTGGGTATTTTGTGCAGATATGGTTTTTGCCTCTTGGGAGAGTGTAGTGTAATTAGGGTATAGGGAAAAGTAACAAAAATGTGAAAGAAAATAGAGCTGCTAACTTGGAGAGACTGAAAAGGCTGTGACTCTTTTTCTTTGGAGAAAAATCGTCTGAGGAGGATTGTACTGATGGGTTATTAAAACACAAAGGCAGTAGGGTGAACTGAATGTAAAACTCTTGCTCGCCAAATGCTGCTGTACTAGAAATCAAGTCACTTGGTGAAACTAGAAGAGGATTGATTTGAAACAGATAAATTGCTTCTTTACACAATGGGTGATAAAACTTTTGGAGCTTGCTGCCACAAGGTGGTGTAGAGTTGGGTGGTGTCAGCAAGATCAAAAAGGGATCCAACAAATTCCTTGGCAACTGGTCCACAAATGGTTCCTGAAGAGAGACACCTTTTACCACCCCTAATACAGCAATGCTGGGTATTGGGAGATGAGGGGAATGAATTGCAGAAAGTGTTTGGGCTGGTGAGCCTGCACTAGATGGCATTGCTAATGCTGTCGTGGGAACAGAATGCTGGATTAGTAGAGCATCAGTCTGAGCCAGTGGCATTCTTCTTGCGTTCCTTAAGTTTCATGTTCCAGAATTAACATACCAGTATATTATCAGAGCAGCAATTTCCACAAACCCAACTAATAGCGTGTTTTACAGTGAGTAAAATGCATGGCTTTACATGAGGAAACTTGACTCAGGCTGTTTTGAATCACTGTTCATTCAGAATTACTGTATTTCAGGAAACTGTAGTTAGGAATACAGAATTTCCCTTGAGCTGTTAACAACCAATTTAGCATTGCTGGGGCAATACATCAGACAAAACATGTGACTCTTCTAAAGAAGTGTTACAAAATTATCTCCATAAATATATCAGCTTTCTAACCTGTACCCTTCTCAAATTAGAGAGAGAGGCAACTTAGATGCAGATTTCCTCATTTTTGCTACTGCCTTGTGTCTTGATGGCTGAAAATGAATAGCCAGCATTACGGGGAAGAATCCTGTACTGTGTTTGAAGTTTTATGTAGAGTAAGCAGTTTGCACGGAGAGTTACTACTGTCTTTATTTCTTTCATAATTGCGTAGTACTATTTTTTGCATAGATTAGTATTACTGTGATGCTACAGCTTTAATCTTACCACAAAAAGTGCAGTTCACCTTTGCTGTCCTTTTTGTTTACAGCTTGTTTTTTGGAAACCTCTATATATACTTCGCTTGGCAAGGAAAAACTCGCATATCAGGTGGGTATTGCTTGTTTGTGTGGGAGGCCACCTTTTAAAATATGGTAGCATGAATAAACAGATGAAATAATGAACTGGAAAATGGCAAGGAACTTGTACAATAGCAGACAATTTTTTTTCCAGTTTATTGTTAGATATACTCTATTTTTGGAGTATGTTTTTGATTCGGTGTTCCATGGTACTCACGGCCCTTGTATTATGTATGTTGTTTTCCTGCATGCAGTGCACTTTGAGTACCTTCTTTTAGGATATTGTCTATGAAATTATTCGGAATGCTAGTTTAGAATAAGGTTTTCCACAGCAGCTACTCTGGGATTTTCCCTGTGCAGACATGCTTATGCCAAAATACACGTATTTTGGGGAAAGGTATTCTGGAATGACTGCTATATGTTTAATATACACACTGTCCTGTTCCAAAGTAAGTTCCTGGTATAGACTGTCCTAAAATCAGATTGGAGATTGATTAACCTATGAAAGAAAGGAAAACTATCCCAGTTCACTTCATGGCTGCACTAACTGTGCTGGCACAAAGCAGTAGCAAGTCAGAGGTTGGTATGTGCAGCTGGACTGAGTGGGATGCTGCTGCTTAAACTGGCAGCATTGCTGAAGAGTGCAGAAGTTAAGAACTCAGTCTTCCTTTCTTGGCATAGTTTATGAAGACTAACTTCCTAATGGGATTGTAATTAATACTATAGGTTTTTTGTTTGACATTGTGCTAGACTGATAAAGAGCTGGAGAGAGAACAGTAAACTTAATATTCTTAAGAAGCTGGTTAGTGGTTGAGACTCATTGGTTTTAAAGCAGATATTTCCACTTAAGTAAGCAAGGCAAGGTGCGGTGGGGTTATCAGGTAGGGAAATGGCAATGGTGAAAATAGAGCAAAATGTAAGATTTTAATTATAAAACCTGAGTATTGCTGGAAAACTGTAGTTTTCTAAATAAATAGGGCTGATTGTCCTGTTCTATAATGACTGTGAAAGTTTTCTTTATTGTAGTGTTAAAGTAAAATATATATTAGAATGGTTAATTCTTTTAACATTCAAAAGATTAAGATACTTCTGCTATAGTCAATCAGGAGTAAGATGTTGATTTTTAAATGATAATTATCAGGCTTCAGAAATACTGCCTAGTTGAGAAGAATAGTCCACTTCGTATCTCTGTTAGATCTGTCTTTTCAGGTTCCCCACAGTCCTAGGCTTGGTAGCGCAGCACAGGTTAATTTTCAAAGGTCAGCTCCCACATTCCCTCATCTTTAACACAAAGACTTAAGTGTTATTGGAAGTTATTTGAGACACTTTTTACAGGAATTTCAAGATGAAGCACATACTCTTTTTGCTCTGTAATCATATGTGTTATTTTTAATTGATGTAGAACAATTTTATGTTTACCTTTAAGCTAAAGGGGGAGTAAATATGAACGTAGGCAGTATCTTCAGAATCATACCCTAGTTCAATCACAGCTATCAGCTGTTTCTTGGCTTTTTTTTCTGCTTAATATTTGTAAATGGGAATGACTTCTGTATTGCAGACTTTCCCGTGCCAAACAAGTTGGTTGGTGCAGCAGAGCTCTTGCATAGGGCAGCAGTTACCTTCCTCCAGCTGTGCACTCTATGCTGTGTGAAGTTTCAGTGGTTTTAAGGCCTTTGTAGTTTACAAGCCTACCAGTTTATGATGTTACAGTGCTGGTATTTCTGATGCTGCTAAAGAGCTTATTTGAGGAATCTGAAGGGGTTTGGGGTACTTTGCTATGTCCACTCTGAATTATATTAAGTCTTGAAAGATGTACTTTCTTCTGCTAATAATTTATGCACTTCCTTTGTTAATTGGCTCCTCCTTGGTCATAGCTTTTGCATGGCAGAAAATGCAAGTGACACTCTTTAATACGCTGATATTTTATTAGCATCATATAACTGAGACAGGAATTTGCCAGCAGCTGGGTACCTTTTGCTCCATGTGGAAGGTAAGTTAGAAAATTAGTAAGCATTTAAACATTGTTACGTAGTATATCTGTATTAGTTCTTTGAAAGTAGTTGAATTGGTTTGAATTGCTTTTGCACATCTAGTTATGACTCTTTGTTTTTCCACAGAGAGTGATCGCAGAACTGTCTTCATTGCTCTGACTGTTATCAGTCTTGTGGGCACAGTTCTGTTCTTTCTGATTAGGAAACAAGACACAAAAGCTCCAGGGGAGGAAGATTCTGCTAAAGAAATTCTGGGGGACAGCTCGTAAGTGCTTATGGCAATAGTATCTTGTTACATATACTTGTTTGTGCTCCTACTCCTCAGTGGAATATTGTGCATTCACTTTCCCCTCTACACTGGAAACATGAATGTTATTAACAACCTGTAGAATTTACAGATTTAACAGAAAAGTGTATATACTTTAACAAGTGAGAATTAATGTTCTTTATATGGCATATTTTCAAGGGTGGAGTGCAGTACTGCACATAAAGTTTTTCCATTAATAAGTAAGTGCCTTTGTAAAGATAACTTTTTACCTCATTTCTCCACTAATAATTACTAAACATGTATCTACCTTTCATAGTCTGTCTTGCCCTCATCAGCTCAGTTTAAAGGCTGGAATAAGCAGAAAGTACTCCTTTTTATAAGTTATCTTTTACATACTGAAACACGTTTTTCATATCTTCTCTAAATATACATACGCCACCCTTATAAATACTTTAGAAATGCATACCTACACAGATAGATAGATTCAGTACAGTTTTGCCTGAGACATCAGTTTAAATATTTTTGCTTTATTTAAAGAACAATGAAAATCTTAGAAAACATCAGTAAGTATGCCAGTGAAAAAATGTTCAAAGCTGGAAGTGCTCAGAAGAAAGATTCTGTTAAGCAGGTTTATTTTTGAGCAGCGTTGACTAGTTCAGAAAGCAAACAAATTTTGTGGTTAGTAGTGTAGATTCTCAGAAACTTTTAATAATGTATTAGCATATTCCAATATATAGTGCTGGGCTAGAAAATGTGCAGAAAATTTGAAAAATTAAGCTGCCTTCCAGTACAGCGATACAGTGTTGTTACTCTTTTTCCATTTTGACTAAGTCATTTATTTATCCAGGTCTGCACAAAACAAAGTGATGAGAGCAGTGGCTGCCTTCAGTAAGTACTGTTTTACATAAGAGTTGTTTCAAGAAATACTGGCATATCCTTTCCAGCTCTCTATGATTCTGCTGATAATGTGATCATGTACAAATCAGAACAAAAATTTGTGAACAAATTAGGTTTCAAAAATGCATCTGTTATGCCTAAAGGTCTATATTTGAAGTGGAATGGCCTGCTTGGAAAAATGATTGCCAAATGGCAACAGTTTTCAGACCAGAGATGACAGTTCTCATAGGGACACAGGACTGGTGAGTTTTGAGCATGATAGGAATTCAGTTGTCTGTGTGATTATTTGTGATTTTGAGCCTAGCTGAAATGGGGCTTGCAGCTGGAAAATCTTGGGAACCATTGAAGTAACATATGGTAAAATTATTGTTGATGTGTGATTGGTGCGAGTCGGCTGTCTGCGCTTCAGAAGTGCTCCTTTCCAGTGACCATAACATACAAACAAAGCTTGACTGCAAGGAAAGAAAGTGAAGTAAGCTTTACTTCAGTTACATACTAGTATAGTCCAGGAGAAATTTGGAGGGGTACTTCCTTGATATAGTTTCAGATCCAAGCTATTTCACAATACCTCCTGTAGATGAGCTCCAGGAGAACAGGTCACCACTTGGGACACAGTGCAAAAATAATAATAAAAAAAAAATCACTAACATAACAAGATAAAGGAGAAGTTACATGTTGTCTTATTTTGTCACCAAATGATACCACTTAAAACCAACAATTTTGAACTGGAGCATCTGCAGCTTCCATTGAAGTTTGATGTTGTCTGCCTGTGACTGTTAAGTTTGAGAACACGGGGATCTTCACTGAGAATTTACTTATCCTTTTAGGAGACAATCACCATGAACTGAGAGAGAGTACAAAAATACAGAGAGCAGAAAATTGTCTGCTGATTGAAAACTGTGTATCCCCTCTTTAATATTTCCCCCCTTGCATTTCTTACAAAAACGGATTTCAGATGACAACATTTCTTTTAAAGGGCAGGTCAGGGTTGGTTTGTTTAGTGCTCTGTTGGCTGTAATAAAGTCACAGTTTGCATAATTTTGACCTATTTTTGCAAAGAGCAAAAGAAAGTGTCGATTATCTTAATATTGTTATCAGTGTTATCATATTAATTTCATTATTATGTCTTTACAGAGAAATCTATAAAGCTGAGCTTCACCAAAGAGATTCTGCTTCTCAGTGTTACAACAGCCTACACAGGTATGAAGCAAGCAGAGTGTATAATCATGTATCGGTGTCAGAGCATTGTTTGGAATTTTAACCCCAGGGCAGGACTGCAATTCCGTATCTCTGCAGATATTATTGAATATTTCAATTAACTTTGAACAAGTTAGTCACTTATGACATTTCTGTGTTCTGGGAAGTGTTTCTGTATGGGAGGAGGGGTGCACCTAAATCTGTAAATACTGACAGATGTAGTAATGCTTGGTTCAGTACAGTTCTGGGTCACCTAAAGATTGTTTAATGCAATTGTATTGCATTTGAATTAAAATTATTTTTGTAGAATACACTTTCAGTGTTCCCTCCACTGAGGCATGGAGATTGCTAACAGTCTTCACTTTAGTCGTGGTTCTATTGGGGAAAAGTTTAGCCACTTTCAACTATTTTTGTCATTAGTATTTGCTGTGGCAAGAGGTCTCTTTCTTTTTAGCAACTATAGTTAAACCTGGTCTGCCATTGTTAGACCGAGGTATGAATTGTGAAGTAAAAATACATCTATTTTTGCCATATACTGAGGTGATTTTCCACAAAAATACTATAAAATGTTCAAAATGTTACTGGGATCCTTTAACGGATTTTTGGGGGGTTTCTTGTCCTTATTTGGCTTCCGATGCAGTTCTGTTTACGATCAAATTAAGTTTTAGGAAGAATAGATGCATCTTCCAAACCTCAGCTCCAAGTCACCATTGTAAAAAATTGCTGTTAGCTTTTGTAGGTGAAAAGAAAAGCTTAGATGTGAACAAACTGTAAACAGAGCCATAACATCTGCCAGTCAGCTTCTGGTAGAGAAATAGCAATAGTAGCTATGAGGTAGGCTTGCACCAGCCACTAATCTGAGTTACAAGTTACTTCACAGCATCTCCAATGTTGTGTTAGCCCAAGTTAACTAACTTGAATTTCTCTTAGACGTTTAGTGCGATGGGAATGTGAAGCAAGATACCATCGGAAGGGAGTCAGTCAGGTTTTGCCTGATTGATATATAATTTGGTCTTAAAGGTAGCAGAAAAAGAATCAGTCCAGCTTGGAAAAAATAGCTGCTGCCATCTGGTGGCTCTTGGTCAATATTGCCACCTAGTAGAAAAATACAAAATCCCGTAAGGCCAGCAAAAGCTTTTATTTCCAAAATTAATGGTCAGGTTGTTAAGGCTACTTAAAGTTCATCCCTTATTGAGGGGTATATGCTGTTTATATACGATGTTAAGTAGTCTGCTACATGTAGAGCAGGATATGGTGTACCATATACCAAATGTTCCCCTATATTCGGCACTGGTGAGGCTGCACCTCGAGTACTGTGTTCGGTTTTGGGCCCCTCACTACAGGAAAGACACCGAGTTGCTGGAGCGTGTCCAAGACATGGTCTAGTGGGCATGGACAGCGGTTGGACTTGATGACCTTGAAGGTCTTTTCCAACCTAAATGATTCTATGATTCTATATTTTTGCAATAGCAAAAGACAAAGGAGATGACTTAGAAACAGTTTTATTTTTTAACTGCTTTTCTTTGTTTAAGCATAACACTTGGCATTGTTTTAAATATACTTTCTATTAAGAAATTGATATTTTACACTGGTTGCTTATAGTCAGGCTAGTTGGACTCAGCTGTGTTACCTTTCTTCACAGTAATGGCAGTAGAAAGAAAGAAGAGTTTTAAACAAATAGAAGTTGTTCCTTCTCAGTTTTAGTTCATTATATATGTGTAGAAAGGTAGCAGTTCATTTTAGGAATCTTACCTCTTTACTGGTATTTGGGGATGCAGGTAGTCTCTTAGGAATGCCATAACTGGCGGGGCGGCGGGGGGAGGAACTTACACTGAAATTGTGCTTTATTTCTTCAATTACTTTGTGTTATTTCACATGGCACTTTCTATTTGGATGAAATTCCAAAGTTCTTGAAAAGTAGAAATATAAACCATATATAGGGATTGTGTCAACAGAAGCAGTACTGAACCTGAGTGCATGTGACACTGATTAGTGACGCTGTTTTTTCTAATACAGTTTTTGTAAACTGACATAAGAGAATATCATAATTACGTAGTTTAAAATTCTTTGTTTGTTTCCATTATGCATACTTTATTTATATATATGTTTTTGAAAGCTACCTTAGGGAAGAAACACCCTTTAAACATGAAGAATTTTTTCATAACTTTCATAATAGTTAATCTGTAAATTTTATTTGGTTTTCTTCAAAGGTTTGCAATTAACGTTCTTTTCTGGAGTATATGGAACATGTATTGGTGCTGTGAATAGGTTTGGCAATGAAGAGAAAAGCCTTATTGGTCTCTCTGGTATTTTTATTGGTGTTGGAGAAATTTTGGGTGAGTCTAAATTTACTACCTTCTAGACAAAAAGGGATTAAGATGTAGTTATTAAAAATTTTTTTTTATTTTACTGACTAGTGTCTTTCAAGCTTCCAGCAATGATTATATGAACAAAAAAAAATATTAGAAATAAAATTGTTAACGTGGTTCCATATTGTGCTGTGAATTATACATTACACCATGTAAAGTGAATGTGGACTGGGATGTGAAATACTGATGATTATGAATCCTAAGATTTTGTATTCTTTTGGGGTTAGTTCAAAGAAATACATAAGACTTAGCATGGGTGAAACGCTAGGCTACAATGTTATTAGGGGATTTTCAGCATTTTGATATTATGTTTTTTAAATAGATTTCTGTTTACATTTGTATTATTTCTTAAGTGATGTAACTATTGTAAATTTATTAAAAAGTTATTACACTAAAGATTTCTTTCTTTACAAAGTTAGCTTGTGTTAAGTGAGATCTGACATTTGAAGAAAATTGAATGTGGGTAATGTTCATTAAATAATTTTGGTTTTTGCTTAAACTCAAGTACTGCAGTGTTTTAAAAAACAAACAAAAAAACCCCAACAACGTCCCCCCCCCAAAAAAACCCAAAACCAAATGCTATCTTTGTTCACTAGCAACACTTAGATCCATAGAGAGATGCATGGTTTTGCAATTAAAAGAGCGAAGCACAGGGCCATCCATTTTCACTTAGTACTGTTACAGTACTGGAGAGAACAGTGGCTGCTGGGAAAATACTGCAAAAACGTTAAGTGTCTTCATTGGCAATCAACTGATAAGTCCCCTGCCCACGTTTCCCAGTCATGTCTAGCAACCCAAAGGTTATGTCATCTGGCAAATGTGTCTGGTAGATCTGGCAGACTCCTTGGGTCTGTTTTCATGTCTGTCATTTTTTCAGTTATCCAGTATAGGGAAGCTTATATTATAAGTTCTCAGCATTTTTTTCCCCATGTTTTAATTTTGGTTCTGTTCTTTACATCTTCAGTTCTGATTTAATTATCCAGTCTTTTCCACTCATACAGGTGGAGGAATCTTTGGTTTACTGAGCAAGAATAATCGCTTTGGGAGGAACCCTGTTGTGATGCTAGGCATAGTTGTCCATTTCATAGCCTTTTATTTAATTTTTTTCAACATGCCAAATGATGCCCCTATTGCTCCTATGGAAGGAACAGATGATGTTGCTTATATGATTCCAAGGTACGTAAACTTTTTCCTTTGGCTGGTATAACTCAAGACGTATATAAACAGCTTGTTACTCTAATAGAAAATTCCTCGAAGCTGCTTTTCTGTGTAGTGACTAACTTCATAGAAAAAGCTTTCAGGAATTCTGTTTTTATTAAAGGTAGATATTCTACCAGTGTGCACCCAATTTACAAACTTAATTGGCATAAGAATAAAAAGCATGTGGATGTTTGGTAGCAATTCTGTCACTTCAGAACTGACATTCCTGACATCTAGTACAATAGTGAGACCAGCAACTATTGTACTAGACGTCGGGAATTCAGTTTATTTTAAAACAGTGTTTTAAAAAACAGTTTTTCTGTAGCATGGCGCACCGGCCTTGCACTGCTGTGCTGTTTTCCAAAGTCTTTGATACTTGTTGCTGAAGTCCACTTGTTCTAACTGGAATGTTAGGGGAAGAATATAGGGAGCTTTCTTATCTCATCATTGCAACTTTCTTTTGGGATGTATTTTTGCTGATTTGTGTGAAAATACAGTGTTGTCAGTTTGTGCAGACACAGCGGCTAACTTGCAATTCTAAGCGTTTGTGCCTGTGCAGGTGCCTATTCTTTATTTAACTGGAGTATTTTTCTGCAAAATGAATTGGTATTCCTCTAAAATTCCTGCAGTTTTTATGAACTCACCATGTGTGTGTCTCGGCTTTTAATCACTGCCTTGTGGGTTTTGTGTCTCCAAGCACCAAAACGAGTTCTTGTAGTGGTCCTAATTCAGTGTAGAATTGACTGCAGGTAACAGTAATGGAAGTCTTAGCATTCAAGAAATTAAAATCTGATGAAACTATTATTTTTGCCAAACCAGGCATTCCTAGTTATTTCTCAGTGGAATTTTAAAGTTTGATAACTTTCTTCCATTCTCAGTTTCCAAATAAGTCTGCCAAAAATAGTTTATAGATGTGTAAGCTGTTTGAATGAATGGCTTTTAATTTGATGCTCTTTCAGCAAAGAGGTGGCCATATTCTGCAGCTTTCTGTTGGGCCTGGGAGACAGCTGCTTTAACACTCAGCTCCTCAGTATTTTAGGATTCCTGTATTCAGAAGACAGTGCTCCTGCCTTTGCCATCTTCAAGTTTGTTCAGGTACTACACAACACAACCTTTTGAAAGTATGACTGCTGGAATGTTATTGAAATACTGTTTGGGTTTTTTAATGAGCTGAGAAAAATGATGTTGTTTCTGCAAAGGATTTCATCCTGAATTTTGGTATAGAATTGTTTGTGATGCTCTAAAGCTGGAAATAGTCTTCTGGACTGCGGGGAGGATCCCCGACATAGGTTCGGGCCTGAGAAGGCGGAGGAAGAAATGCAGCCGACCCAATATGAG
>JANZLQ010000002.1:29835699-29867565 GCA_026212715.1 Elanus axillaris | reverse complement strand
TAGCTAACTGAAACATCCCTTCTGATACAAGGGATCACTAGACCCATGCCCTTTGTCTGCAATCCAATCCCCAACACTGGACTGTTATCTTAAAGCCTTGGCTGTGTTGTTTCTAGACTAAATGTTTTGAAATACCAGAGAACAGCACTTGCGATGCTACAAACACTTTTGAGTTTGGTGTTCATTTTCTACAGTGAACGCTGTTAAATAACAAGTAAAACTACATCTGTTGTGTACCATGTCAAGACATATGTTAAAGTATAATGAAGTTTTAAGATTGTATATCTTCTACAGAAGCATACTACTGAGACTGGCATATTAAACTGTTTATATGTCAGTTTGATAATCCTTCTCTAGTAATACTAGCCTGGATATCTCCACTGATTATCTTTTTACATTGTGGTTTGTTTTTTTTTCCCTCCCAGTCCATCTGTGCTGCAGTTGCATATTTCTACAGCAACTACTTCCTTCTGCAGTGGCAACTCCTGATCATGGTGGTTGTGGGCTTCTTTGGAACAATTACCTTTTTTACAGTGGAGTGGCAAGCAGCAGCAGCTCTTGTTGCCCGTAGCTCAGACTACAGCAGCATTTGATCTAGACTCCATGTCTAGTCCAACGTATGGAAAAACACAGGCATGCCTATTGAAGTGATGCAACAAGGTGAAAAGATCAAGTTGCTGCAGGGGTTAACATGGAGGAAGCTACTACTAAATCACCATCAGTCTAACTGAATGTGAAACATGAGAGAAAAAAAATGCCAAATTTGAAAGGCTTTTTTTCTTGCTTTAATCAACTGAGCATGGTATGCATGTTCTTAAAAATCTGGTATTAGAAATTGAAGGAAACTTAGAGATCTATGTATTGAACAATTCTGTTCTGAGATGTACCTTTCAGAATGTAATTGCCTAATTTCACTCTACCATGCACTACAGAATTACAGTTTCATTTTTTCTCCCTAAATTGTTTTTCCTATATTCTAGTTCTGCAGACACTTGAATTCTTGTATTGAATGAGTGATATTTTTATAAAGTACATTATATTGCAGAATGTATTTGCACAACTGAGAAATCAATTTATGTCACTGACTTTTTCAAGAATTAGATACGCAGAAGTATTTCTGTAGGAAATGTCGCCTTGTTATTTTCTTATTCTGTATCACCCAGTTCCTTGTTTCCCAACCATTTGTTTATTAATCCGTTTCATATGCTTAAATTTTTATCAGATAGAGGGAGTTTTGTTTTGTTTTGTTTTTTTTAAGAAAGTGAATCAGATTGTAGTGTGACATGAAAGATTTTACAAGAATTTAATGAAGTTACTCTTAGCCATCATAAGGATGTGATCCTGAGATCTGTGAAGTATTGATAATTGAAAACAGTCTCCTGGTTCAGCATCTTGGAATTGAACTGTGTTGGGATAGCTGCTGAAACTTTCTCAGGGTAATGCTATATGAAGGACCATAAGACATGGCTTCCCTCTCAGACTCTCAAATAGTTCAATGAAATTTTCATCATAATCTGTGATGGGAGCATTGTCTAAGATAACTTTTTAAAGTACAAATGGACTCAGAATGTGAACTGTAAGAATAGTCTTGCAGTGTTCATTCTACTGCATAGTCTAAAAATACGTGAAATGCTTGACGTAAGTTGTTTCATTCAGTGTATTTTGGGAAGACTGTACTGTAATCTTATTCTGCCAAATGCGAAAACAAGGATACTTGCATAGTAAGTAAATTTTAATCCCAAACTCTTATAGATGGTACAATACAGGCAGTGAATGCAACTTACCTTGATTTTTATCTGTCTACGTGACTCTGTAGTACTTGCAGTTATATTTCTGTCTAGCAGGCAGACAAGAAAAACGGAGAGCAGGTATGGAACTCTGAGAAGGTGTTTTTTAGACACTCCATCTAGCTATTTTTAGAAAAGTACCATTCGCCAACCTTTTTTTTTTAATGCACAGTCAGAATGTTAATGTCTTGTCTTTAAAGACAAGTTAAAAAAAGTCGACTCAGTATGTGTCAGTAGCTCCTGCATGTCATAACTATATAGGTGTACCCAAGGTTAAATTTAGTGAGAGGGTATGGTGTTTCCTGTGACATTAGCTGTCACTTTTGCTCACAGAGAGCATGTAACACAACCCCCATGAAGCACAGCCCTCTTCATGCATAGTAAAACAGCAGAGAGGGATTATTTTACAGGCACATAGAAAGGGATTTTTAAATTCATTGCAGGTTTTTGCTGTGAGTTCAGTAAGGTGTTAATTGGAGGATGAGAGGGCACCTGAACATTTGGCAAGCAAAGAAATCTGCGAGGACAGCCAGGAGAGAGCCTTTCTGTATTCCCAGGAGATTTAATGAATGATGTAAAAGGGAATGAGACCGAACACACGTATGAACAAGGGGTTACCAAAGCCATTCCAATTTGTCAAACAAACTGAAAAAGCATTCAGTATTCAATCAATATATATATGATTAACGTGACTAGCAGCGCTCTAATGCCTCTCTCTTAACCACTCCTGTTATCCTGTAATCTGAAGCATACTATTTTTATATACTGAGTGCTGTAAAAGGTACAGACACTAGGATGCTGCCAGTGATTAGAATTCTCTTGTTGCTACACATTTGTATTTTCTCCCAAATACCAAAAGGGATAAAGAGCTTTTTTTAAGATGGGGAATTACTGAGTTTAGTCTCTGAACTCCTCCTGGGACCTGTTTTCCCCTACTTATATCAACAAGAGAAGAAAGACTTGAAAGTTCACAAGAACAATTTTGTCTTGCAGTACATCGTGGGGGAAAAATGATTCTCGGGTCTTGTGGTGATGAGTAACTTACAAATGCTTTTAAAACAATGCCATTTAATTGTAGCTAGGTTACAGGTCTCATGAGGGTTAGTTTTTAAATTGATCCCTTTTAATGATGAACTTCTGTGATACTCATCTGTCACGTGTGAATTATATGAACTATTTTATTAGAAATTAAAGAAAATTGATAAGTTTATGTAGATTCAAAAAGCATTTTGAGACCAACTTTCAGGGATTCTAATGCACTAGGACATGTGGCTTTTCAGTATCTATGTGAACCTGATGCTTTACTTTTTTTTTTCCCCACTGTTCTGCTTGGTCTGACTCAGTATCAGATAATGTTAGAAGGCTGTTCAGAACTATTTATTGGGTCATTAAAGTGAAGTATTATTGCTCTGTGACAAGTTTTACAAGAAATCATGAAATTCTCAAAACTGCATCATGGATGGCCAGGGTGTTTTCACTATTAACTATGTAAGTATTGCTTTTGACGTTTGATCTTAAGAGACAGTCCTCAGTTATTCAAGCTGATGATGACACATGATTGCTTTTCACTTATTCATATTTCTTTGATTTGCCAGGAGGTGAGAAATCTACCTACCTATACACAATTGTTAGTTCAGTCAAAATTTTTGGTATAGCAACATAAGGAACAGAAATGCTGACATCTATTTATGATTCCCTCTCTTAATCTTTTTATCAGTATTTACCAGCCCTGAGACTGTACCCCACTCATTTCACCTCCTTTGCCTTTGAACAATTTCATGTTAATCTGAATTGGGAGCTTACTGTTAAATTAAGTGGAATTTGAAAAAAAGGCTTTTGCTTTATTTGTGGTATTGTGGGTTTGTTTATTTTTTATTAGGGTTTTTATATTTATAAGTGAAATTACATGTTAAGTTGCAAGGGTTTATTGAAAAGAAGTCTGTCTGTCTTGTTTTTCTTTTGTCCTTTTAAGTTGTTACTGAGGTTTAATATCTTGATATGTTACATCCCCAAGTTTTTCAAACGAATGCTAAAGGGGAAATGAAAACTGATATTCTTGACGTTTGAGTGCCAAAAAAGCTGCTGCAAATTAGTCTTTAATGCATATCATATACGCATATCTATATTTTTGTATTGCCAGTTGGTTTTCATTTTGATATATGAATGTATGGGAAGAGAAAATTTCTACAACTGTAGACATTGTTCATAATTAAGTGATGTGCTTTTACTTCTGTTGTGTTAATTTAATTAGGTACAATCTATGTTAGCAAGTTGAGATAAGGAAGAGAACCATTTGTAAAAAGTTTTTTATAAATAATTCTAATCTATAAATTTCTGCAGGTACAGCTAAACTCATAAGGGATATAAAAGCAGTTAAAAAAACCCCAAACAACCCCCAAAACCCATAACCTTTACTGAGGTCCCTATCTTAGCAGAAGCCCTCCTGTGGTACAGTTATTAAAAACAAGAAGTCTGCTGCTGGTATAGTTCTTTCAGTTCTTGTGACCATTTTAAACTATACTGGAAAGAGAACTTCCTGGTGGAGTTTGCTGGTATAACTTTATGGCAAAATAATTTAAGTGTAGACGACCATAAATTCAGGACCGTGTGTCAGCTAACCAGACAGAAAGCTCCGCTTGACTTTCTTTGAATTCCATGTTTACTTCAGCTGGGGAATATGGTTCTCTGGATACCAACCTAAGTGCCAGTAATTAATGCTACAGAGGTTGCCTAGCAGCTTGCCTCTCTTTCAAGAGCAGCATTTATGAAGAGAACCTCAAAGATTGTTTTCTAGGGCGATGATTAGTTGTTTCCTGTCCATATAAATAGGAACCACTATCCTCAATGTCATGCCAGTAGATGCCATACTCAATTTTGACTCAAATTGTGCAAGTAAGTTAGTTAAGACAGGACCTTACAATCATGACTGTTAATTTTTCTAGCAAAATGCATTTTCAAAGACTATATCGACACCACTGTTTTCCTTGGAAGTCTTGTAGCCCCACTTATGCTAATTGAATGGCAGCAGCAGGTAAAACCATGTATTCTTTGTTCCCTGCCTGGTAGGTCTTCTAACATGCTGGCAGAAATATGAAAAAATGGTTGAATTTAAAGATGGAGATGAAGTTGAGAAGTTAGCTGCTTAACAAGATACTTGCCATTCTGATATAACCACACTGGTTCAGAAGCAAGGCTGAGACTCTTGTAGTTTTCAAGGATACATTCATGATGTTGCTTTGGTAAGTTTAACTTCAGAGGCTGTGTTAGTACCACAGAGAAGCACTAAGGAGAGGGTGGAAAAAACATCCTTAAAGTGCAATAGAGAGAAAATCTGGAACTGACAATAATTCTCAGTGGGCAGATGAAGGGGGTGCTTTGTTCACTTGAGTTTGGGCATTTAGCTGCTGCTGGCATTGACTCAATTTCTATTTGTTTCATACTTTCTGTGCTATCTTGGTTATTTCAGCTGTTGACATCTCCTCCTCCAAGCTGTCTTTTCTCTTTTGTTTACATTTTGTCACTGTGCAGGAGTCTAAATGAAACTTTTTTTACTTTAATAAAAGGTGTCTGGGTTAGAATTGGTGATAATTGAGAACAGGCTCACACAATGATTATCCTAACGAAAATGCTGATTTCAAGCGAGTGTACTGGCTCTTTACTGTGTATCTTTTCAAGTTCACAGCCATGCAAATAAAAGTGAATGACAGACAATGTTTTTGCTAATATGCTTGTTAAATTGTCCGAATTGCTTTTGTCACTGTTTTAAACAGTCATGCCAAGCTCTTTGGAAAAGGGGGAGACACCATCTTAACTGATGGATCTCAGAAGTGCTTTATGTACCCCCCTGTAAGGGCCTGCTTAGGAAAATGAAGATGTTTGGTTTAGTGCAAACAGCCCTTTTGAACCACTTAATTCTAGTCATGGCACAGACCAGTGAAATTTCTTGGGGAAATCAGGGTGGCTGCTTCAGTTGTAGCCCATTGTCTTTCCCTGTCCTGTTTGAGAGCCCATGTTAAGAAAACTGATGTTGAGAGGAGAATGTGTCTAATGTTGGGGTTTTTTTTTGTGTGGATTCCTCTTTCAGCATCCTTTCCCCTGACTTTAGATATTTTTCCCCTTGCTCAAGTGTTGCATGTCTGAAAGACTCCACAAAATTAATCAGAATTGTGGACTATTTGGGCTCTGTTTATCTAAAATTAAACATAGATGCAGAGGGCTATTGCCCAGTCAGAAAACGTGTGGCTGAAAGGCATGGTTCAGTCCTGGCTTCATACTGTGATTAAAGGGCATGGGGAGAGCAGCAGGGAACAGCTCTGCTGGCTCTCATTTGGCTGGATTGTACATGAAAGAATATGATTGCAGAGGGAAGGTAACAAGTGCCTCATGCACAGAGGCTAGTACAGACAAATTTTGCTTGCTGCATTTTCCTCTCAAGATTCAGTAATTTGCAGATTTATCAAAATCTACAAATCCACTGTGGTTCCACTAGTGTGATCTTTGGATGGCCTTGGTATTCTGATTTCTGAGAGAAAGAATCTGTATTCAATAGCTGACTGTAAAATCCTTTATGTGAACAAATAGAAAAGAACCTTGCAGGTTAGCTTTTGCTGTGCACAGCCCTTTGAATCTTTGGATAAAAGGACATTTAGGAGTTTGCACTTCAAAGTTAGATCATGAAGAGGGAAAAAATAGAAGGTTTGTGCCTTAAATGAAAAACAATCACTCATTCTGTCATATTAAAGGGAAATTGCTATTTGTTAAGGTCACTTAGTGAAATTAGCTTCAATTAAGCATCCTTACTAAATGCAATGGTGACTGCTTATTGTCAGAGCCACTCATCTTGTGGTAATGCCTGACCTGCAGAGTTTGTTATGATTATTAATCTTTGTAAAAAAACAATTACACAGATAATAACCTCTTTAAAAGAGCCTCGCCACCATACATTGTTATTTGTTTCATGCTCTTGAACATGTAACTGTGGTACAGAGCATTTGTTTAACAGTGCCAGTGCTGAATGATTGTGCTAAAGAAGTAAAGTATTTCCTCCGTAGTGATAGAACAGCAGAGGATGCTCAGGGCTGTGTGCTGTGCTCCTTTGCTATGGGACTGAGAGCATGGTGCTAAAGGCAGGGGGCGGTGGAAAGAATCACAAGCTGCCAGAGCACCCCTGCCCTGTTCAAGCAGCATGACTGATGGGAGAAAATGCAGGTGGAGGATAGCAGTAAGTGCTCAGTCTCTTCCCTTGCTGAAATTTCTCCAAATGCTTGTTTAAAATTTGTGGACTAAATTTCCAAAGTACCTTTCTTCCCATTATACATATTCCTATAAAACACCTATGTAGGATATAAATGACTGCTGTCATGTGTTCCTATGCTCAACCTGACACAGGGTAAAACCAAGAGGTTCATCAGCTGGTGCTTCCATTTAGGTGTTTCTTTGTGTGTAGGTGACCCAGCCTTACAGCACAATGAAAGTAGCTGCTCTTCCTCCCCACAGGGCTGGGATTCCTTCTCTGCCTTCAGAGGCAGGAGGCTAACAGTGTGGGCGTGAGGCTGATGCTCTCCATTGGTGTGTTAGGGCACACAGCAGGTAGGCACTAGGCAGTGTTAAACTCACCAGTACAGTGAGCACTTGTGCTGTAATTGGAAGTTCTGCAGAGAATACGGCATGAGTGAGATGATACTCTGAAAAAAGAGTGTTCCAGTGTTCACATTCATATGCCATCCTTACCTCATTGCAGAGTGAAATAGAGCAGCAATCACAGGCAGATCTCAATGACATTTATGAATAATTATACTTTGTAAGAGCTTAATTCTGCAAATTCTCAGACGTGTCAGTAAGACACAAAGTGCTGCCCTTTCGCAGCCAGTGGCAGAGGACAGTGCTCGGTGCCCCTGCGGGTGTTCATCAGGATCAGCATGGAACAGCGCTTGCCTACGCTTCATGCTTTCATGTTTGTGCTGCTGTGATTTGATATACACATAAAAAATGACTGTAGGGGAAGGAAAGGGCATTATGCACACTAGGTTTCATTTCGTGCAGAAAGCAATTGGATTTAAAAGTTTGCTAGCCGGTAAAAATATTTATGATGTTCTGCAGCAAACAAATAAACCACCAGTCCCAGGGATTGGGAGGGAAGGATGACTTGAAATCCTGCAACACTAGAAGCTTCATATTCAAGACATGCTTCCCAGATAAAACATGTTTGTACTGAGGGAGGTTCAGGCATGTTGTGTAATGCTATTAGTTAAGGAAAGTGCTTGTCGGACTCGGGGGAGAAGGGCCAGTGACTAGATAGCCCCGAGATGCTCACAGGGACTTTTCTCCTGCAGGCTAGCTATGAGCTTGTTTGCACCTGGCAGTTTCCCTAGCTCCACAGCCAGCCTGGCCACCTTGCTCTAAACCCCTGCTCCCCTCTGGAGCTGTGTTTGAGCTCAGTTCCTTGCTGTTGGACTTTTTTTTAAGATACAAAGTAGGTGCATGTCCACGCCTGACCTCTTACTGTGTTGATGCTGGCCAGGTCTTACTGATGTGACTTAATTGCTGGCTGTGGCTACCCCTGGCTACCATCGCTGGACCCAGTTTGGGTATTGTGGGCCTGTGCGCTTGCTGGTGATGGCATTCTCTTGGCTTGCCTTGCAGAGCTGTCACTTCTGCTGCTCCCGGGTGTTGAGCAGATCAACCTGCCTTGACAACCCTGTGTGCTTGAGGAACCCAGTGGGTCTGCTATGGATGGAGCTCTGGGTTGATGGATGCATTTCTGGGGCTGTCACAAGGCTGTGGACAGTCAGACCTTGGGTTTTACCCACGGTGAGCGTTTCTTTTTTACCAGACAAGTGAAGTATCACTTGGCATTCATGACTGGGCTGGGGAAAGGGTTCCCAGGGCATAAGGTGGTGCTGCTTAGGCAGTTTACAGTCCAAACTCTGGAAAAAAAAAAAAAAAGGCTCATTCTGCTTTCCAATACCAGCTCACCCCCACTGTGGGTCTGGATTCACTGCAGGATCAAAGCAAAAGATTTAGGTCTGTGAGGGAGCCAAAGGCTGTAGCTACCTGTGGCCAGGGGAGGTTGGTAACAAGCCAGATGAGAAGCAGAGGTGAGTGCTTAAATATATAGAAAAAAACCAAGGGGAATATTTTTCATATTTAGGCAACTGGGAGTTATGAAATGATGTGTTGATAAGTAGCGATAAGGAGGGATCAGCAAAGCTCAGTTCCTGATTGTCCATGAAGGTGGACCTGTGGGCCAGGCTTGTGCAGAGCACAGGAGGAACTCTCTGTGTCTGCCTTCACTGGCTTTTCAACTCACAGCATGCCATGGGGTGGTTTGGTCTTACTCTGTGTGTGTGTGTGTATGTACATGTGTCACTTTAGTTTGAGAGGAATGAAGGGTCATGTTGCACCATTAAAAATTAAACTTCTTTTCAGATGGTGACGAAGCCTTAAGGTGGCAGGGGCTTAGGGTATAGAGAAAAGGAGTGGGAATACCCTGGGAAGTTCTAAGCAGCTGAAAGCACAGTTTGATGGTCAATATTTTCATGAGAGGTTGTATTTAGCAAGAATGATAATGTTCCTGGGTCACTCACTGAAACTTCCAAATGAACTTGTTTTGTCTCTGGTGGAATTAAAAGCTTAGGATATTGATAATACTTAGATGTTGGGACTGCTCAATATTTTCTACTGCAAAGTACTGCTGTGAAATACTTGATTTGTTTTTCCTCTGCTAAGAAATTCCTCCCCCCAAAAAACTTCATGCAGGAGATAAATATTGCAAAACAGGAGAATCTGGAAATCGAAGGTGAAGTGGTATGCCCAAAGTGACAGGCATCCTCAGTGGTGGACCTGGGATTAGCAGTTGGTTGGTCCCAGCTAATGCAGTTTGTAATCCCCAGACAGCACTGCTGTCCTGGGAGCTGCTTGTATCTGTAAGCATCTCTTCCCCTCTACCCCCAGGATGTAAAATACTGTCCAAAACCAACACAAGCCTTCCTGTCTGAGGGCTGGGAGGTGGGAAGAGTTACATCTTTATGGTATGATAGATAAACAGAGGCAGGCTGCGAGTGTTTGAGGGACTTGCTGGTTTGTGAAGCTCTTGGAGGACCGGCAGCAGCAGACCCTGGGGCAGACGCTGGCTCGTCCCTGGCTGGCTGTCATCCTAATTTTGCTGGCCTGACTGCTGATGAAAAGGGTGGGCATTCGGCCTGAATGGAGGAAGCTGTGCGGTTTGGGGGAGCAGAGAAATGCACTGTATCTGCTCTCTGTTTGACAGTGCTGTGGGAAAACCTCTGTGGAGGAATGCCCCGAGAGGGGCTTCTGTGTCCAGGTGCTGCAAGACAAACCTTTGGGTCTCGCTGCCTTGACACAGACTCTCTCAGTGCAGGGTCTGCGTGTGAGCGGTGCGTTACCCTCTGACGTACCCTGCGGAAGGCTCGGTGCATGCCGAGCGCAAAGCAAACAGCCTGGATCCAATTTAATAGCAGGAGCTGAGGGAAGCAGCCCAGGGCTCTCCAACCCAGACCCAGAGAACCCAGGCTTCCTGAATCCAGGGTCTGGCTTTCCTCGGCGTAGCTGCAGAGGGTGCTCTCTGCTCGCATGGCTCCCGTCCACCCCTGCTGCTGTCCTCCTGGCCGCTCTGTGCGGAGCCTCCCCAAGGTGCCCTTTCTGATCTCACTCCCACTGCCAGCAACTGGCTTTCAATTAAATCCAGCTCAGGTCAGCTTTTGACAAGCAGCTACCCTTGTAACTCGAGGAGGTTACCAGCCAGCAGATTCTTGAAATGCATCTTAAAAAGAGAAAGGCTTGGGCTGGGAGCCAAGATAATTTGACGACTTTTTTTTTTTTTTTTTTTTCTTTCTCCCTTTTCTGTAGCGACTTTTTCTGCAGAGCTGTGGTTCAGGTGGGATGTTGTGGGGACCAAGAAGTGATAGGGTGTGCATAATGTTAATTAGCTGTTGTACCTGCAGCACTTCCAACATGTAAACCCCTGATAGACCTGGTTGTCATAATTAATAACCACAGAAATAGCAAAAGGGCTCTTAGATCTTGTGCTGGGGGATATAAGCCAATTTCTAAGTACTAGAAACCAGGAAGAGGCTTGAGGGAGGGCAGGTTGTCCTGTGTGACTGCGAAGGGTTTCTTGCGTCCTCCTGAAGCAGCCAGAATGTGATGCTCTGTGGTTCAGGACGTGGGATACAGCTGCTCTCAAATATGAGCTCTTCTGATGGTATTTCTGCATTTATCTCTGTGTCAATAATTATAACTGTTCTCCATTAATAAGAAGGTGCTTGGTGCTGTACAGCACAGATGGATGATGTGGTTTTAGTTTTATAATTGAGGCCTCTGTAGCATATTTTGTACAAAGCAAAAGGAAGGAAGAAGTGATGTTTGCTTTGAAGCACTAAAAGTGAGCAGCCCTATTCTTCTGTTGTCATGGGGCATAAACCAGGAACTGCTGATGTGGTGGGAGAAGAGCTCCAGCTAAGACTCAGTGGGAGCTGCTGTCCCTGCTTGAATAGCTGCGGGCAGAGGCTGCAGGTCCTGGCTTCAGGGTCAGCTTGTGTGGGAAACCAGTGATCTGGAGGAACTGGGAGAAGTGTGGGGCTGACCTTCTCTCCACTGGGAAAGACTGGATTTTGGAGCAAATCTTTCCTCCACAGCTAGGAGGATGTTTGGAGAGGGGGAGTGTAAGAAGAACCCAGGAAGGAATGGAGATATGTGGCATTGGTGGAAATTCATGGCCACCTGGTAAGGGACTGGTGGACAGGATGCTGCTCTGGATGTGCTTTTAAGGATGAGGTTGATCACAGGAACTTCCCTTGCAGTTTTTGGGGTGGCAGCTTCATCCTGTTGGTTCAGGAAGGTGAGTAAGAGCCTCAGAATATTATCCTCCAAGGATATTATGTGGAATGGAAGGCAGTTTGTGATATTTTTGCATTTTAAGTGGTTCATCAGAAGCCTGGCTGGTGGGGGGTTGTGTGTGACCTCAATAGCACCTTCAGCCTTCCAGCATGACTGTGCAGGCAGCCAGCCTTGGAGCAGGGAAGTTACGTGGTCCACGCTGGGCCTTAGATGCAGGAGGGGGGGTCCCACCTACCTGCCCTGCTTTGGGGTGGGGATGTGTTGCAGCTGCACAGTGGGAATCAGTCCTGGGCCTGGGCTTGCTGGCTGCCTGTAGGGCACGGTGCCTCCGCAGAGCTCCTGACCTCCTTTGCAAAGCACCTGCAGATGAGTGGGTGGAAATAAGCAGGTGCAAAGAGCCCGAGGGGAGTGGAGGAAGCCTTTTCTAGCTGGCAATAAAGTTCTGAATATGGCAGCATCTCTCCTCCCCAAGGCATCATTTTTCCACCCACCAAGCCAGACATGTATCTGGGGCAGCCCACAGCCAGGGTTAGCTGAGCACGCAGCACTCTCATGGTCCCCTGCTAGGGCTGGTTTGCAGGAGCCCTTCCTGGCAGAGTTTATTGCTCTGTTGGGCACGTACAGCTCTCACCTGCATTTGGCTTCCCCCTTATCTAGTGGAGAGACAATTCCAGCCTCTGTAATTAATGAGTCTCTCCTGCCAGGGTCTTGGGTGAAGCATCAACACAGGAAATTGGCCAGGCTAAGTGGTGTCTGTGCTTGGATCTCAGCTGCAAAGGCAGACCTTAGCCAGCTGAGATGAATTGTGGCTTGGTTGCTGAATTCATTTTTCATCCTTAGGTCGGAAGGCAGACACGGGAATAGCTCCTGTGCAGTCTGAGCTGCACACTTACCACTATCCTCCTCTGCTTGGGGCCTTATTTTCTGTAAACAACCCACACACTGATGGAGAAGTACCAAGGCTTGTTGGTCTATCTCCCTGGGGGTTATTTGTACTTGGGTTTTGCAATAGCATTCTGTGACCAGACAATCCAATGCTTCTCCGCAGGGAGATAAGGGTGCAGGATAAGGGGTTAATTCTCAGAGAGCAAGCAGACTGCTAAAAGGCAGCAGAACTGCTCAGATCTGACCTGGGGTTTGGTTAATCTCAACAGCTCACCCTGGACATTGGTTCTGAGATGCTGTCAGGCTCCCAAGCACAGCGATGGTGTGCACCATGGCCATCGTTTCAGAAAAAGCCAATTTATTTAGCTTGTAGTGAAGCAGAAGATTAAACGTGCAGCAGGCTGCTTATTGTTTAAGGGAGACTCCTTTTCCCATATCCCTGTCCTCACTTATTGCATCCTTTTGTAGGAGTCTGGGTTCTAGCTGAATCGTCACTGCTGCCATTGGGGTCAACTGCGAAACCCTTCTCTCAGGCTGGCTGCTGCTGTGCAGTGCAGACATGTTGCAGGAGCACTAGAGAGCTGAATAAATGACTGTTGAGTTGAATTGCTGATCCTTTGGAGTGGTGTCTGTGCAACCTGGGCCCTGGCTTTCCAAATGCTGTTGCAATACAAATAATTATGTTAATGTGAAACAGCATGTCCTGTTGTGTAGAGCGCTGCTGTGGATTAGTGGGGGAAAATGAATGTGCCCTTTAGCTTTGCATCACTCGGAGGTGTTTGTGGACTGTGTGGATGGGGGAGTTCTGCTCTCTCCCTAGCCAAGGGTTTGTAGATCAGCAGCAAGGTCCAAAACCATGGAGAAATCACAGTTAATGAGAATTGCTGGCAAAGAAAATCCAGAATCCATCCAGGTGGGATGTCTGCTTTATCTTCACCTGTTGTGTTTGGTTTGGAAGGGAATAGGAGTAAACCATGCTGGCTAGAATGGGACACAGGGGGTGGTAGGAGGCAGCTCAAGACATGGCTCTTAGGCAGAGCAGGAACATAGCTGTGTGCCTACCTCCCCCTTCCTGCCGCTGCTCCAGGAGGTGCTCTTGGAGAAAGGGAAGGGCTGGTTTGGGCCTGCTTTTTTCTCCTCAAAGCCAAATACTCTTTGAAAGGTTGTGCACAGTCCAGCATGTGGTCAGATTCTAGTCTGGCTGGCAGCACAGGTCGTGTGTGGCTGTACCACGTTGCTTGAGAGTGACACCAGTAACAACAGGGCAACCTGTTCCCTAGCAGCAGAAAGCAGAAGTAGACTTGTGCCTGTAGAGAAAACAAGCAAAAATGCCCATGGTGGACTCAGGGTGATGAATGTATGGGTTACCTCCCTGCTTTCCTCTCTCTCCTCTACTTTCTCTGCTTCTTGTCTGCCTCCCCCACCACCTTGTCTCTTTTGTCCTTGCTCTTTCCTTCCCCTGTAGCTACTGCTTGGTGGGCAGCTGTGCTCACATTAATCTCAGAGGTTCAGCAGTGTCATCTCGTGCCATGTCCGTGTGTGGTACAGGTGAGGCAGTCTAGTGAGCTGAGCTTTGAGCTCCGAATTTCTAGTACTGACTCTCTTGCTGGCCTTAGACAGGTGCCTTAGAGTAGGTCTTGGCTTCCTCACCTGCAGGATGGGACTGTTGCTAAAATAGCCCACGTCTGGGGCAGCACAAGGTGTGCTTGGTGGATCAGGTTCAAGGAAACCCAGTTGAAAATTAATTACTCAGACTTGCTGGCCAGCAACATACAGCTTCAGTAGCTAGCTCTTCCCTGGGCTGGGAGCAATCCCTGCAGGAACAAGCCTGCTTTGGGGCTGTGGTCAGACACACTTCCAGGGGGCAGGCAGGGCTTCCAGATGTGATGCTTGCCTTCAGGCAGCCCAAATAAGCTGCCTTGCATCCAGGAGGGGACTGTGCATCTGATACTTCCCCGCTGCTTGAGGGGCAGCTGGGAGCAGGTGATGCTGCTGCAAGCGCTTGGTTATTTTTGGAGGCTGCGTAAGGTAAGTAGGGACCATCCACCTTTTTTGAAGAAGCTGAGCTGAGAGGCTGGCCTGCTAGTCAGAGCCAGATCCCAGAAACCTGTGGGCATTAAAACCAATCCTTCACCTTACTGGGACATCTTTGGAGGTGCTGCCTGTTCCCTGGCCCTGGGAAGAGCTGGGCTCCTGCACCCTGTTGCAAGAGCAGCTGAGAGGAGTTTGGCCCCAGGGAGAGGCTGTGATGGTGCTGGGGATACTGGGGACAAGCTGTCTCTACCTACAGTTTCTTCTGCCCTGGATGCCTAACTTTTAAGGTCCTTACATTTGTTATTGTCAAATAAGGACATTTTGGAGGCTGTTGGATGGCTGGGCAAGGACTGCAGCAGCTTCCCATTGCATTGATGAAACTCTGCCAGCCCACTGTGAGGGAAGGAGCAGATCTGCTCTAGTCCCCCGAGGAGGAAAGATGCTGAGTGTGTTCAAACAGGGAGTGGGTTTAAGCCTGTGCAGGCGTGAGAAAGAAGTGCATTTTGCAGAAGTAGCTTTTCCTGGCATTGCAGTTCATCTTGTTAATAAATCTCTTGTAACACCTCCCTGCAGAGCCCCTCAAGAAATCGGCTAACCAGGAGAAAGTCGAGATCAAAGATAAGCTTCCTAATCCATTATCAGCAAATGCAATCAGACTCTCCATCTGCTATCAAAAGCCCCTGCAACCCGACAACTGGGAGCCAGCCATCGGCTGCCTGCCTGCACAGATGCTTGGTCACCGCCATGCCTTCGCCGCCTCTCTCTAGATTCAGCCTAGTGTCATCTTAGATTAGTGGGCTTGTGTTCAAAGTCTCTGCCTCCTCTCAGAAAGAGCCAGGTAGAGCTGATGGGCTGAAGTGCACGCACACACCTTGGCTGAAAAACAAGCACCGGGTGGTTTATAGAGCCATGTTCAATTTAGTGCTGTGTGCTCTGGTACAGAAATAAGAGACCTCTCTTGGCCAGGATTGCTTTTGAGACTCTCTGCAGAAGGAGGGGAGAGACAGAGAGGTGCTCTTGTGATGGGTATTTATTAATGATGTGGGTGGGAGTGCTTAGTTTCCTTTCCCCTTCCCTTCTGTGTTTGAGCTCAGACCTGTTTGGAGGGGAGCACTGGCAGCCTGGCAGTGTCTGGGGAGCCCTGGGCTGTGTGGCTCCAGCACATCACATCTGTGTAGATGCTCACCAAGGGGACAGTCCTGCCTCGGAGGAATTTGTGGTCTAAGCTGAGGACCCTGTTTTGCAGATAGAGCACAAAGATGTTACCTGAATTCTCAATGGCATCTGAGCATGGAGCTGAGATTTGCAGGCCGGGCTGCGGTGTGCAGCATTGCCTTTCCTACAAGACCATCTTTCCTGCCCTCCTGCTCCTCGGGTTGGTCATCACAGAACCCCAGACTACCTAAGGTTGGAGGAGACCTCTGGAGGTCATCTGGTACAACCCCCTGCTCAAGCAGGGCCACCTACAGCAGCTTGCCCAGGACTATGTCCAGTTGGCTTTTGGATATCCTCAAGGATGGAAACTCCACCATCCTCAGGTGATGAGCATAGTCTATGGCTGACTCCATAAGCAGCATAACAATCTTGCTTGGAGGCCTTGACCCAACCTTTGCGCCCAAGCTGCAGAGGCTTTGCCTCTGTTGGTGGCCCTCATTTGTCTCGGTGGTAGTGACGGATCAGTAGCAGGACAGTTTGCTGGAGATCTGCCATCTGTGCACCAGGGGTACAGCCACAGGAGCGTGTTTTGGTCTGTTCCAGCCACATCACAGTTTTCCCACCAGCCACATATTAAGGTTTGAGGACCCACTAACAGTTCCTACTTTTCTTCTTTCTTTATTCCTATTTCCTTTGAAATATTCATTATTCAGAATAAAAATCTGTCCCAGGTAATTTCAGGATTCAACCTGCTGCACAAAATGAGCAAGAGCAAAAATAACAGCGGGTAAAGAATGGTTTAATTTGGTAACTGATTTTCTGTAAAGTAATTATTTCTTTAAAAACCTGGGATTTGCTAAAAGTATCACAATTACTTTTTTCATTATGGCTACAGAATGAAGTGCTCGTTTAATTAGTAAACATTTGGCATGCTTTTAAATAGGTTTTTAATTACATTAAAGGACACTGTCAAGGTGTCTTTCATCATTTTTAATAGACCTGGATATTTTCCCCCCCCTCGCAGTTGGATGCAACTCTGGGTTTGATTGGTTGCTCCAGACAAAAACTGGGGAAGCCATTTCCCTAGAAAAGATTAAAAAAAGCTTGTTCGTCTGTTTGGAGCTGAGATGTGGTCTCCCTGCCTCCTCTGTTTGGCAGCAGGGCTCATAGCCTGCTTTGCATAGTGCTGCTGGCTGGGCTGCGGGGAGGTGGGGATGTCCCTGTCCCTAAGCCCTGCTACACACAGCTCATCACCCAGGGATGCTTTGGGCTTGGTGGCAGCTCTCCTGCCCCAGCCAGCCCCAAGAGTCACCCCATGCTGTACACCCTGTGCTAAACCAGCAGCTTTTGCCCCATAAATAACTTTGTGTTGCTCAGGTCCCCTCACTGGTGAAGCAGATGTCTGTACTACAGCCTTACGGCTTGCGGCTGCTCTGAGAAGTAGCTCTCCTAATAAATCACTAGTGCTCTAACTGAGCTTGATGCAAGCTCCTGAAGGAAATTCAGCTCTGGGTGAGTCCCCAGGCTCCCACTTGCCTTTGGATACACAACGTGCTGCTTCCCTAGTCTGCAAGATGCTGTTGGCAGAGGCCAAACTTGATTAACCCCAGCCAGCGAGGGGGGGCTGCTCATCCCCTGCCCGGTGTGGGGAAGGCTGGGCATGCCTGTGTTGTTGGTAGATGATAAATGAGGCTCTGACCAGCAGCCCCAAGCATGGCAGAGGCTGTTTGTCTGGATCCCCCTGCTCTGCCTTACAGGAGCTGAGGTTTCTGGCCCCTTTTTGGGGAAAGGTTCTCTAATTGAAATAGGTGGACGCTGCTGTAGGCAGAGGAAGACTGGCTTGAGCAAAGGCTTCCTGGGGTGTCCCCAAAGGGAAAGAAATAACACCAAGAACCAGAGTGTGACGGTGGGGTGGCAGTTCTGGTGGCATCTCCCAGGGATGTGTGATGCGGGGGCTGGCTGGGGACACGTGCCCGTCCTTTCTGCTCCTCTCCAAGCCATGTCTTTGCTCTGTTCCCCAGGCCCCTTGCAGGCTGAACAACCAGACTGAGATGCCTCTTGTTTAATTTCTGCTTGCACTTCAGACATCGTTGCTGTCCTCTGAGGAGCAGGAGCCGCAAGGAATTAAAATATCCGGCATCTTTGCTTTAATATCGTTGACTTTCTGCTCCGCTGGGTACTGGCAGGCTTCCCCGCAGCTACATCCTCCTCCAACATGGTCTGAGCACTTCTTGGGTTCCTCAGTTTTCCCCCTTACTCCTATCTTTTCTCCTCCACCCTACCCACTGCCTGCCCCTTCCTCCTCCTGCTCCTTCTCAGCTCCCCACAAATTCCTTTGCTTCTCCAGCAGTGACCATCACTGCCCCATGTGGCCTTGAGTCAAGGCACTGAGTATTCCAAACCGCAGAGGAGGGGGACATGTGGGGATGGCTGGTGCCCCTCCACAGCCTCAGGGAGCCCTGGGCAGGAAGGGTCCTGCCTGCTGCACCTCGAGCCGGGCAGCAGAGGAACTATGGCCTTCCATCCATCCCCCCTTGCTGGAAGGAAGTGCTGCACAGCTCATCCACCCACCTTTCCTAAACAGAAGCGATGCCCCTTCCTGCCTCCCACCTCAGCACCGGCTCCAGTTTCCAGGGAGACAGCCGCTGGGAAAGCAGTGGATGTGCTGGAGCTGGCAGGGTTGCACAGCTCAACATCAGGTAGTGGGTGGCCCTGGGGTCCCCTCCACCCCGGGACCCTCCATCTGCATCCTACCCTCGGGGACCAAGGGACCCGCTCCTGTCCGTTTGTCCTGTTTGGCATTGCTGTGTGACAGCTTCCTGGGCAGAGGGGACAGTACTGCAGGATCTGTCCCTTTCCTGGGTCCCTCCTCAGAGTCCATAGAGCCTCTTTGCTTTGCAGGATTGGGGCCGGAGAGGGCTGTGAGGAGGTGGGTGCAGGAGCAGGATCATGGAGGGAGCAATGCTGCTGTGCTGTGTCCGTGACTGTTAGTGTCTCCCGTCCCCTCTGCCCTGGGGTGCCTGTCCCCTGGAGATGCTGGGGGGATGGAAGGGTAAAACTCAGTCTGGGCTGGGGCCCTGGGAATGTGGCTGCCCTGATGCTGCCCTAAGCCCTCTCCCCAGTGCTGTGGGGAGCTGAGGTCCCTGAGGTGTAACCTGCACACCGGCTTTGTCCCCGCACCCACCACTGATGGAGATTTCTGGAAGGGAGCAAATGGTTGTGAATAACCATGATCACGGCTTTTGCAAGACTTCCATAAAATATGAATGCATGATAACATCTGCATAAATTATTCAAGATAATCAGCACGGGGGATATTTCCCTGGCAATTTCACATGGGCTCCTGGAGCTTGATTGTCCCACCCACTGGGCGTGCAGCAGAAAGGGAAGGTCCTGAACATCCCAGGTCTCCCAGCTTCTCCCATCACTCTCTTTAGATTGCAAACTGTTCTCCCTCCTGCCTTGATGCACTTTCCCCCAGCTCCCAGCACTATTAACACCTCTAATTAGAGCTGCTTATTCATGTACTGCTGTTTGTCTAAGTGCAGCTGATCAAGGCAGAGAAGCCATCGAGGCGAAGTGAATCTCACCTTCCCACCTTGCAGTGCAGCAGCCTGCACACCCGACTCGGAGTACTTCTTGGGTCTGGGGGAACAAGGAGGAAAGAAGGCAGACAGGAAAGAAAGCAGAGAACAAGCGTATGCTGCCAGCCAGCTGTGGCCACACCATGCCTCCATGCAAGTGATTCCAGTTAATAAGGGCATTTTCCTCTCTGGCAGTCATGCTATGCATGCAGTATCCTTCGGGAAAAAGGTGTCCCTGATGTGCATGCCTGTGTTCAGTGCTGCCCCATCAGGACTGCCTTCTGTCAGGAAAAAACCCCATCAGTACAGTGGCTGCTCCAAGGAGGAGGTGTTTTCTTCTGGGCAACTACCCCGCAGGGTCCCCACTGGGGACCTGAGCATCCAGAAAGCAGACTCGGCACCTGGGGATGGATGAATGGCTGGATGCTTGCTGCAGGATTGCTGGGAGCATGGGGGCAGGATCCAAACCCCCAAAAGCAGCTGGGCATGGGGTTCTCCCCCCACAGCTGGGGTCCTGGCGAACATGGTCCTGCTGCCTCTTCCCAGCGCAGGTACCCAGGAGGGCCTGGCTGTTCGTACCTCTGCAATGCCACCACCAGACAGGAGCAACTCCTGGTGCCGAGGCAGTGCTCTGCAGATGTGGCTGGTACTGGTGTAACTGGAGTAATGAGAGAGATAGGAAGGATTAATGTAGCACCATGAGAACAGGCGAGAGTCTGTGCGATGACCTGCACATGGTGAGGCAGGTTTCCCGATCTCCTTGCCTTGCTTTGAACCCGGCAGCTCCTCCTGGACCACATGCACTGATGGGGGAAGGTGGCACTTGGCTGCCGGGCGAAGCAACCGGGTGCTGCAGGAGGCAAGGTGCTGGCTGTCCTTAAAGCATGGCAACCCCCTGGCACCTCTAACCATCAGACATCCTGGGGACAAGGTGGAGAGGGCGATGCACTCCAGAAGAAGCGTTTCCCTTCCCCCTCACCATCAGGTTTTATTAATTCCTCATGCGGTGAAGTCTCTATTAATAATGGCTCTAGGATCTGGCTGGTAAGCTGGGTAATGAGATTCTCTACCTGCTGTTCCTGTGCTGCTATGATTGTGTTTGGAGGACAAAATTCTATGTGGATTAATTAAAATGAAAAACAAAAGGAAAAAAGGGGGTTTGAATTATTTACTAGTTTCCAAGAGACAAAGCAGTAATTGCAAGTGTCTTATTGCAGATGTTTGGAGGGGGGATGCTCCCTTCTCTGAGCGAGGAGCGAAGTCTGGTTATTTACTGGTGTTGGAGGAGATTTATCAATCCTCATGAATGCCAAGCGTGGCTCCAATTGCTCCTCAATTTGCTGATTCTGATTTTCTTGGTTTTGGAAATTCAGAAGAGACGGCCTCTGAGACAGCTTTGACGTGGGTAAATGTGGGAACACACGCTCTGCCAGCAGCGTGCTCTTCCCTTGTTTGTGAGTAAATGTAAGGGAAAAACCCCAAACCATCGTGCCCTGAGGAGCTGCCTGTTCTCGGTCAGTTTTCCATCCCTGCCAGGGCCCCTCTGGGTCACACGAATGCTGTTGCGTGTTCCTCGTGGTGCCCCTTCTGGACGCCCATCGTGCTGGGGTGATCCTGAGCCTGAAGCAAGGGGAATCCCCCGTAGGATGGGGACAAGTGTCCTCTGGGACTGGCTGAGGTCGCGGCCCTGATGGACACATCTGGGTCCCTAACCCGTGGCTGGATCTGACCCCAGGGAAGACCCACCGTGTGCCATGTCACAGCCGTCCCACAGTACTGGAGTCCTGCGGCCGGGGTGGCTTTGTTAGCGTGCCCCAGCTGTGCTCTGCCAGGCTGGGGATGGAGGGCTGGTATGAAATTGGGTGTTTAGATCCTGTCTTCCTTCACAGACCCTCTTAGCTGATGGATCAGCAGCATTTTAGGGAATTGTTCCATGCTTTTACTGGTCTTTTACTCAACTGCTTCTCCCCCTGATTGCCTCTGCCTGCCTCCTTTCAACCACGGTCCTCGGGAGCTGCCTAATTGACTTCAAAGGAACAGGGCTTGCTTGAAATTGAGTTTTGCATTCCTCTCAGCCTCCGTGACGGAGCGCCTGGTGACCCCATCTCCAGCTCCTGCAGCAGTTCACCTTCACTGGTTTGTCTATAGGAGAAGAATGATAGAAAGAAAGAAAAATGAAAGAAAATGGTGCAAAAAATTCTGTTTAGTAATATATGGTGTTATCAATATTCCTTTGTCTCCATATTCAAACTGTGAATCCTGCTGAGGAGAAACAAGTGGAGCTGCCTTGTTGGAGATGAGAAGTTAATCTTTAAAGCCAATAAAGATTTAGGACAGTGTAATTGCTTTAAGATTTGATACTTTAGACTATTCAAACTTTCAAATTTTAACCCATCGACCTACATCGTTGGCAATGGGTATGTTTCAAGATGAGGAGCAATGACACCTTGGCATCCTGGAGAGAAACCATGGTGATGCTATGTGCCCTGGGATGTGGACCTTGGGGTCGCTCATGGCCCAGTGGTGGCGGGCACATGCGAAACCTGGATGCTGCCTGTCCCCAAAAGCATGAGCAGCGAGTAGAGAAGGTGAAGAAGAGTAGGATGGGAAAGAATATAGGGGGAGGTGAAGGAGAATGCACAACCTGCATGGTAGGGCAGGATTTGGCCAGGAGTTGGTGTTCATGAGTGTGAATTTTGGCAGGTCCAGGCTGCAGCTGTGATGCAGGTCTGCCTGGCTTCAGAAGCTCCCCTTTGTCTCTCTCCTGAGTGGGGATGCTGCCCATCATCGCCCTGTGCATCTGCCCCTGCTGAACATTCCCGCTTCAGACCCCACAACTGCGGGTGGTGGGAGCCTGGGTGGTCCTGTCCCCTCACAGCCTCCGTGGGTGACGGCCAGCTCCATCCCTGGGCATTGAGGCTGGAGGAAGCAGAAACACCTTTCTCCTCTCTCCGTTGTCCCCGCTGGGGGCCATCCTGAAAACAAACCACACAACAAAGCAAAGCAAATGAAGCAGCTAATTACAGTTTATTCTTCACCAAGGAAATTACTGGGGCTGGGAGTTGGAGGAGAGGGCTGCAATGGCTCCATGTCCCTCACGGGAAGCTCAGACGGAGCTCCTGGACATGTGCAAGGACTGGTCTCCTTGGGTGGCAGGGGCAGGAGGAGCAGCATGCCAGGAAACGTCCCAGAGGATTAGATATCCTTTCCCAGCAGCAGTTGCCTCCGGGAAACACAAGCCCTGCCAGGCTGCTGCCTGCGTTGCTGCCCGCAGTCCAGGCAGCCGGAGGGCAGGCAGGAGCAGCCCGGCATGGAGGGCATCCCACGCCTCCCTGGTTATGCCCACGAGGCTGTTTTTTGTGAAGGGCAGCCCCAGACGTTCAGCGGGGGAGTAAGCCACCCCGTTTTCAGCCCAGACTAAAGCATCCTGTGGTGGATGTGAAGGCCTGGATCTTGCTCCAGGCACTCCCTAGGAGAAGGTGGACCAGCCCTAATGCGGGTCGGCAAAGCACAGCACCCCTTTCCCTTCCCTGCTGGGAGGGGGGCAGAATTAAATCCCAATCTTTTCTGCTGTTATAATTTTACAGTGTTTATATGGGAAGGGAGCACATTAGTGATGAGGTAGATCATTATGTGCTTATATTACCAGCAGTAAAGCAAAGTCGCTTTTAATTCCTAATTCCACCATTGTCTGACACATTTCTCTGTGAGTTTTCTATTCATCTGTATTTTTTTCCCTGGGTCTCCACTAATAGAAATTGCTTTGTTGTTAAACTCAATTTCACTCTTGACTGGATTGAAATATGCTTATTTCCCTTCTAAAATAATAATAATAAAAATCTAAAATGATTTCCACTCTTTGTATATGAAAAGTGAACATTTTTCTTCATATGGCCTATCAGGTTTAAATGTCTGAGGGTTTCAGAAGTTTATTTTTTTATGGTCTAATTGCATGATCTCAGCCCATAGCTGGGGGCTTTCCAATTGTTATTTTATGATTTTGAATAAGTCAGGACAATATATGATTTCCTGGGTGATTTTTGAAGTCTTTTAGCAGAGATGGGGCTGCAAAATGAGACTTCTCCCAGTTTCTGCCTCCTGACGTAGCAACCTTCAGCATAGCTAGAGCTGGTGGGCTCCCAAAGAAATCACCTTGAGCATCCCCCTGTGCTGGCTAGAGATGCCTGTGTGTTGATGCCTCCTCCTCAGCCCCCAGCGGCTCCATGCTCCGATAATCGCCAGCACCACCAGCTCCTGGGGCTGTGCCTTGTGCCTGGAGCTCACCTTGCTTTCTGTGGATGGGGCTTAGAGGGTGAGGAAGGTGCTTGTGGCTCCCAGGGTCTACCAGGTGCTTTGTGTTAGGAGAGAGGCTTGTTAACAAAAACTACCCGTGCCTAATATCTGTGTCTCCATCTGTCAGCACCAGGCTGGCATGCTTGGTGCCTAGCGTGTCTGTGCTTGCTGTGAGTTTTGGGGCTGTTGGGGTGTGGTAGCTTGGCTGAGCCCTGTGAGAGACGGGCCTGGGCAGCATCCAGAGAATTGCAGGGGCTCTGTCCCTCCAGTTACTGAAGGGGTGACTGAAGGGAAAGCTCAGGAGGAGGTAGGGATGCCCAAACCCAGCTGGAGGCTCCCGATGTCCTCGCTGCAGTGAGGGCACCCCAGGGAGCCCTGGTCTGTGCTGGGCTCTCCTGCTCTTCTCCTGGTTGTGTCCAAAATAGGCAGTGGAGGACCCTGTTTGGGGTCTGATCCTGCCATGTCCAGTCCCCAGCACAGAGGTGTCCTATGTGTCCCCAAAATGCAGCTCTCCCAGTAAGACAAGGCTCAGCTCGTTACTGGAGCAAAGCACTGGTGTCCCTGCTCGGCTCTGGCATGGTCAGACTGTCTCTCCCATCTCCTCCTGCCAGCCCCTGGAGACCAACAGCAGCAATGGCTGAGCCCTTTTTCCCATTATCTGAGAAACGTGAGATAAGGGGAGTGAGATGCTGGGTCAGTGTTGCTGAGATGCCATGCATGAATGCTCTGTTCATGGATAATGAACGTGCGTTAATAAGCAATGCAGGAGCCTGCAGAGCTCTGGCTGCCAGCAGGGCTGTATCACCTTCCTATTTATAATGGCATGGGGTCTATACCCTCCCTGGCTCCCTCTCTGGGGACAGCCAGGGTGAGAGGAATGGGAGCTGCTGTGGGGCATCCCAGCATTTCATCCCCCCCATCCTGCCCAGGATGCGGCAGCCGAGGCAGTGCGGGTGGAGAGCCAGGCCTTCGTTAGCCAAGGAATAGGTGAGGGAGCAGGACGGGTTTATGAGATACGAAATGAAGAGGTATGGCTCCCATTACGGAGGGATGCGCTTGCTGCCTGGCTGCAGAGCTGTGCTTGCATGTCAGCAGAAGCAGTGCTTTGCCTGGGGTATGCCAGCATTTGAGGAGAGCTTTGGGGCTGCCTTGGCTGAGACAACGGCACTTATCTTCCCTCTGATGGGATGCAAGGGATGGGGTGGGGGACATGCGCCCACAGCTCCCCTTCGGGTGCTCGGACTGTGGCTGCTGGGCTCAGGGACACTGTGCACGTGTGCCAGAGGCGGCAAACTCCTTACAAACCCCGGCAGGAGGGGCTGCCAGCGCCGTTCGGCAGTGGTGACTCTCCTGCAGTAATTAAAAGGCTTGGAGAGTTCTTGCTCTCCTAACCCCTGACTTTATTTTCTTTAATTACAGCTGAATCTCGACGTGCCTTGTCCCTCTTAATTTGGCTAATGCTGGTGCAAGCCTTCCAGCAGCCTGCTGCTAACTGCTGTGACTCCCAGCTCTGGCACTCCCCAGACGCGTTGCAGGGGCTGTAAGTTCTGCCCTTGGGGTTGTCGATATCAACCCTGGGCCCCTGCATAAGTCCATGCAGATAGGGGAGGCTGTCATGGGGAGTTACAAGCTGTCTCTTCTTCCCAGCCCTCTGGTGCACCATTTTGCATCCTCCTTCTTTCTTGAGCTTAAACACTTCTCCAAATTGTGCATGTTGATGCCACCAGGTCAGCAAACTCATTTGGCTGAGCCTTGGGGCCACGGGGGATATAAAATCCTCAGTGGGATGGCTGGGGGGGGCACTGGTGGTGCCTGGATACCCCCCAACTGAGGAGGCAGCACTTGCTGCAGGAGCTCAGTATAACGTGTTAATAAGCCTGGGAGGCTCCTCCAGCCTATTTTTCTTGTGGGCTCGCCTGCATGATGTCCTTTCGATACTAATTCAATGGCTGAGCAACAGAGTGTCCTCCCAGGACCGCACCAGGCTGGAAAATGCTGCTCAGCTGAGTGTGACAGCAAGGCAGAGGAGGAGGCAAACCTGAACTGGCAGCTCTGAGAAGTCTGCCCGGCAAAGGGACAGATCCAGACCTCGGGTCTGACTGTTTTTTGGAGGTGTCTGGATCCAACCCAGAACGTGCTGCCTTGTCCCATTCCTGGAAGGGGCTCTTGGGGGTGGTGAGGGATGTGTTAGCCTCAAATAACCTCACTCAAAGGGAGGATGCTTTATTCCCACTGGGAGCTGTGTTCAGCATCTCCCACCCTGCCCGGCTGCTCCCATTTACCAGGGGCTTGGTCCCTTCTTTGTTTCCTCTCTGCTGCCTGGACTTGAGCTGGGCAGAGCTGCCTGCGGCTGGATTCCCTGAGGGTGTCAGAAGTTCCCCCCACGGGAATGGCAGCCCTGTTAATGCACTGCACCGATACAAACACATCTCAGTAATCTGCTGTACAGCTCTCCCTCGCTCTTTAATTTTTAATTGCTGCTCTTGTTTCCTCTGGGCATCTCCCTTTGCAGCAGGGCAGTCAGGAAACCTTCCTGACTGCTAAAGCTGGTTCAGGCTTTCCTTTTACCTTTTGCATTTTCTTCTTGGTGAAGCCAGGGTCATTGCTGGTTTTAATTAACACAACAAGAAAAATGCACTAATTTCTTTTTCCAAGAAGAGAAAGGGAAATTCAGCTTCCTTTCTGCTCTCAAAACACATAATCCTATTGGGACCTGAGGAATCATCCTCACCTCTATTATTTTCCTTTGCCACAAGTGAATTAGCAGCTAATGGAAGTGAAGGATTCACAGTGTTGACAGGCTTGCAAGGGCAGAAGCTTCCCAAATTCCCCATGCAAGGCTGTGCTGATGCTGCCCTGTGCTGACGGGAGCTATAGGATCCCATGTTTTACACCTGACCTGGCTGTGCACCTCCAGCAGGTACCCAAGCTCTATGTTTTGTGTTGTGCTACCAGCACCGTGGGCTGCATGCAGCACACTGTGGCAATGGCAGCCACAGCCTGGCAAGGGTTGCAATGCTCCTCCTGCTCCCTGCGCGGTACGGAGCTATTTGGCAAGCTGGGAGAGCCCAGCCTGACTGCTGAGGGCTGCAACCAGCCTCTAACCCTGCCCAATCTGTGCCGTGGGGATGCCGCTGGCTCTGACCTTTAAGCAGTGCAGAAGTGCTGTACATCACTGCTGGGGTCCCAGCTGCTGTCCCAGGGAACAAGGGGGGCAGATCAGCATCTTCCTGGGGTTACATTGCACCCCACCAAGACCTCAGCCATGGAGACAGCCCCAGGGACCAGAGAACAGCCCCAAGGACCCTTGCGGTGGGTAAACACCCCCTGCCCCCCCCGCCCCGGGGTAGTGTCAGGCACCCTCTCACAGCTGCCTTTTAGCTGAGCAGTGCTTCTGGTTTTCAAGCTTTGAAAGGAAATGTTGCATCCTCTGGAGACTGCAATCACAGAGACTCTAAGCCAGCAGATGAGTCTTCAACACCCGTGGCTTTGGTGCTCTGGCAGCAGCAAGGCCATCTGTGCTGCTTGCTGCTGGAGATGTCCCATCAGCCATGGTCCGTCCCAGTTTCTCTTGGTCCCTTTCAGCGCTCCTGGGGACTTGTGTGGGTCCTGAGGATCCTGTGCATGGGGATGCAAAGGTGGCTTTAGGACACTGCCATCCCGTCTCCAAGTGCTGACATATGAGCAAATTTAGGGCTGTTTTTGCTGCTGCTGGGAATAGGCAGAAAGCCTTGATGCACTGAAGGGGCTGAGCAGGGCTGCCTGCATGGGCATCACAGCCCTATGGTGCCTGCAGGAGCCCCCGGTACAGCGAGAGCACATCACGGTACTGGCAGGTGGCTCTGTGTCAGTGAGGTGGCTGGTGATGTTCGCTGGCTTGAGAGATTGGTACCAGGCTCGAAGCCTTTCCGCCTTGTTGCTACAGAGATGGACAGAGGCGTGAATGCAGTAATTGAGGCTGAGCCAGTGATGGAGTTAAGTTGTTTTATATCAATAAAGAGCACTTTGTACCCAGCAATGTCGCCTGAGGGGGACAGAGAAGTTACTGTGAGTAAGTGATCTTATGTCCAAAGCATTTGGGCATTGCAGCTCCTGCAATCAAATTATATTTCTTATCTCAAGGGCAAACTTGTGTGCGGGGAGAACTTGAGAAAGTAGCTTGTCGTAGCACATTACAACTCAGTGGTTTGCTGTGATTCTCCTCCTCTGTGATCCTTATTTTTCCATGAAGACCCAGTAGTTTGAAGCTTGAGAGGAGGCTCCAAGAGGGAACGTGGGCAGAGTCCGAGCCCCAGGCTTTGGAAATCTTTGAAGAGGGGTCCTGGGCTGGAGCAGGGACTCTCTGGGGGGTCCTGGGGTGCCTTTGGAGCCCTGGCAGTACTCAGACATTGCTCACCAAAAGCCAACGTAAATGCTGTCACTGTGACTTGTCTGGAGTTGCCCATGGCTGTACTGCCTGCAGCTGAGCAGTGATGACTGTCAGTCTGTGCCCTTTACAGGAATATGATGTTTTAAGCTTTGTTTACAGTGGTTTACAGCCTACCTTGCATTTATAACCCCTTTTCTCCAGCTGTGGTGGTCTAACCCATCATGTTCTGCCCAGGGAGCTTTGGGACTCATGGTAATATGGTTACTCAAGATCAGTGGAAAATTCCTGAGGTCTTTTGCTGGGCCAGTGGTGCAGGGTGAGTCTTGGCTGCCAGCGGATGCTCCAGTGTCGGAGCTGGAACTGTGGCTCTGCCCTGGATTACAGGCAGGACTGTGGAGGTGGCTGCCTGGAGCCCATACTGGAGATGTTCCATGTCCACCTCTGGCTGGGCAGGGGCTCTAATTGGTGGAAAACTGGTTTCTTTCACACCAGCCAGCTGCTGAGTAGGTTCTCTCCATTCCCTGCTGCTGCCTGATTTGTAGTAATAACAAACATACGTGTGTGTGTATGTGTGTGTGTGTGTGTACACGTATAACTTAAGCATATTGATTTTTGGGGCCATTGCTTCTCAGCTGCTGAAGAAGATAATTCACCGCTTTATTACCATCCTTGGATTTTAGATCCATCCCTCTAAACAGACAGTGAACTGGTAGTTAATTAAGCTTTCATTTTGAGCAGCAGCACAGGGGAGGGATTGTCTGCTGCAGCGATTCTCCTTGGGGATGAGGGGCCCAGGGGCCAGCGAACGCCACGTTCCCATCCGCGGGGTGACAGATCCTGCATGGGACGGTGCTGGCAGGAGTTGAGAGCAGCAGAGGTAACCCTGCCTGGCTCCCCGGCCAGCACTGTGAGTGCGATCGCTGCTCCCAGCACCCTCCCAGGCTGTGCATATGGGACATGCCTTTCCCCATCTCTGGACAATCCCTCTCCCATGTGGCCTTGTGGATTTGGGATGAGGATGGATGTTCTGCAACGAGAGGCCAGAGACCTGCAGCAAGGGGAGCAGCTGGCTGTGATGGCCTCCCTCCCTCCCTTGCCTGGCCATGGAAGTGTCCCTGCACATCGGGGTTCCTCTGCTAATCGCCGGGTTTATGGGGTTTTGCACATTGCTAATGGGGCTGTTACAACATCACTAATGCCTGTGTGCTGCCATGCAGGGTAATGGAGAGTTGCTGGCTAATGTGCTGGCTGGAGCCAAAATAAAAGCTTATTGAATGGAGATTGCCAAAAGCAGATTTCTGCATTTTATTTTATTTTATATTTTTTGCTGGCTGGTGCTGCACAGGCACTTGGAGGAAGCCAAGGTGGCTGAGCTGCCTTCTACCTGCCTGAGGAACAGCCCCGCCCTTGGGGGGCTGTTTCCAGCCTCATGGGGGGCACCACCTCCTCCCTGCTCCCTTCTCCCCCCCAGTGACCCTCACCCCTAAGTCGTACAAAATTAATGTGTCATGCCTCACCATACCCCAGCCTTTTCCTGCTGCGACGCTGCTGCCATCGGCCTCAAGGAAGAGCTGTCACTTGGCACTACCCAGAGCTTGTGGGATGCACGGAGGAACCTCATCACTATCCTTATGGAGGTGAGGGGCGGGGGTCCCATCCCACAGCAAAATTCACCCCACGCTGGAACTCTCGTAGCCCCCTGCTCTGCACTCCCCAGGATGGGATGCTCTCTTTTCCGCCCAACCTCTTGGGAAGGCACAGCCAGCTCCTGACACATGGGAGGCAGTGATTTGGCTGCTCCGTTGGCCACTTCATGTTGTGTGTTTACATGCATCAGGAAGGTTTCCAGCCCCATCTTGCTGAGCTGGTCTGAGAGGGAAAGGGTCTGCCTCCCGCTGCCAGCTGGGGCAGTGCTCTGGAGATCGGCAAGTGGGGAAACATCAGGTTTTAAGGTGGTTTTAGGGCTTAGATGGGGACTAAGGCTCTCCTGTCAGAGGAGCAGGAGCTGGGAATGGAGTGAGCAGGCAGGAGCAAGGAGATCAGGGGTGGCAGGATCCTCATAGCACCTTCATTACTCTGCTGCTTCCTTCCTTGCCCAAAGGCCAAGTTAAGAAAACCAGGTTGTTTTTCCAGAGAAGGCCACATGCGCCAGAAGACTCCCAACTGCACCTAAAATGGCAAGGACTGAGGCACCCCAGCTGGCGTTAGGTGTCTGTCCAGCCCATGGGGTCCACATTGGTCATGTCTGTAAGGTCCCCATGGGATGGGCTTTGGGGAAGGGTGTCCTTGCCAAGATGTTTGGGCTGCCTGTATTGAAGATCAGGGAGAGCTGACCTAAGTGTTTGAATTGGCTTGACAGTGCTGACTGCTGCTTCTGAGCCACATTTTCTGCAGGTCCTCAGTCTGTGTGTCCATCTGCCTCAGCCCAGTATTACCCTGCTCAGACCTGGTGTGGCAATGACTCCTTCCCTGTCCCCTGCCCATGAAAAGTGTGGATGAACTAAAAAAATCCTTTTATATTTATGAAACCCTAAAGGATATGTTTTTTCTTCTCACTTTTTGACAAAAAGTGCTGTTTTGTGGGGAGAAATTACTGTTTTGTGGAAAATTTCCAGCTGTCTTTAGTCTCTAAGCTTGCCTGTGGCTGATGCTGTTGAAGCATATGCTACCTAGAGCTCTGCTGACCGAAGCCACCCCTGGTTTACATCAGGGACAAGGAAGCAGAGTGAGTGCCTGGGATCCCTATGGAAAACAGAGTTACGGTATCACAACAGTCATAATATGGCATTTCCTCTTTGCTGGCCTCATGGGCAAACACCGGGATTCTGCACAAAGAAGCCCACAATTAGTTTATAAAAGAGGGGGTGCTTGGCTGCTTGGTGCTGGGAGGGTGTTGTAATTGCACAGCACTCGCAGTGTAGATGGTTGAGCCATGTTGGGTTGGTGGGGTTGGAGGAACGTTTCTCTCCTGGGAATCAAGCAGGATGGAGAAGGGCTGAGAAGGACCACGGGAGGAGAGCGTCCCACTATCGGGAAGGCAAAGGGGCAGCTTTCTCCCAGTGTCACCCTATGCTTTATGGTGCCCATGGTAGTATGAAGAGCAGAGAGGGATGGCCAGCCATGGGGCCAGCATGGCGTGAGGGGGCCATGTTTGCACCACAGCCTCCCCCCCAGACAACAGCCTGGTCCTGTCCTGGAATCTGGCCAGACATGCACACAGAGGACAACAGCCTCCTTCCAGCTCTTTGCAATTTTGTGCTCACCCCACAGGGTGATGCATCCCCTCCCTCACTGCTGGTGGGGTGCACTCGTGCCAGCTGGGTGCTCTCGAGTCCGGGGCTGGAAATAGGGTGCCTCTGGGCTCTGTGCACATTTGGTTCCTTTAAGTCCCAAAATTTGGGAGGCTTTTTGTGCCTGTCACCTTTCACATGTGAGCTGGAAACACCTCTGCTGAGCTCAGCAGCTGCTTCTCCTGGCCTCAGGCCTCATGGCCCCCTTCTTTGTCTTCCCAAGGACGCTTCCCTGCCTCCCTGCCCCGGCCCCTCCACGCCACCCTGGTCCTTTTGGCAGCCCCCAGGGGTGCCTGGGGACGTTGGGAAGCCACATGGTAAGCCTCGACTGTGACCCCCCAGCAAGAAAACAGGGTGATGGGGAAGCAAAGCCGCAGGCTGCTGCTCTCAGAGCCAGACTCCAGACCCCACTTTTCCCCAGAAGGGAGGCATGCCCTGCTCCTCGCAGCCCCCCAAAAGCAAAGAGCACCTGCGGGGGCTGCACGGTGGCCTTTCGGGTTTGACGCTCCCCACCCCACCTCCCCCTTTTCCCAACAAGGGCCATCTCCGGCTCCCAAAGTCACCACGGCGGGGGACTGTCACCTGCCCCGGGATGCTGCCGCCACCCCCCC
>JANZLQ010000002.1:29803458-29835138 GCA_026212715.1 Elanus axillaris | reverse complement strand
CCCCCCGCCGTCGTCCCCCGCCTTGCCTGGCCCCTGCGGGGTGAGAAGCGATTGTCGGAACACATTTTGCGTGGGGGGCTGCAGCTCGCCGTGGAGGGGGACAGAGCCTAGATTAGGATGTCAGGGATCCAGGCAAGTTTGCCCGCAGGTCGGCGTGCTGGTTAATTATAGGGCTGTTGGCCGCTGTCTTTTTTAATACCTTTCTCGGAGATGTTGGTACTCGGGGAGAATCAGTTCCTCTGGTTTAAATCTGCTGGTGCTGCTGGGGATTTTGAAACCCACCCAGGCAGAGGGGCTGGGGTTGATATCCGAGCCTGAAACCACCCTGCTCCAGCATGCCCGTGCCCACCTATCGCTTTTTTCCCCTTGGTCTAACTCCCCAATTTTGCCTCCATGCATTCCCTTCCCCTCTCCAGTCCTTGCTCTCCAGCTTCCTTATTTCACCGGAGATGTGCTTTGGTTGCTCCAAGGCTTGAGACACGTGGGAGATGTCGGTAATTGCTTGGGTTTTTCTATGGGTAGAGGTATCAAAACCCCACAGAACGGGAAAGCGCTGGGGGCAAAGCACAGGCTGGGGTGAGCCCAGCCCGGTGGTTGCCAGGGCTCCCCACTGTGTTTGGGGGCCAGGGATCACCTGGGATCATCGGAGGGATCTGCCTTTTTGTTTAGCCCAGGCTACTGGCCGGAGCTGGAAGGGAGGACGGGGCTTGTGCTTGTGCCACGCGCTTGCGCTCAGGTTTGGAGATGTTGTCAGCCTCTCCCCGGGAGTTGCCTGGCTCTGCACTGCTTGTCTGGAGGGATTCCTGCTGCCGATCCCACGGCAGTGCCCTGGGGCTGGGGAATTTGGCCCAGGAGATGTTGGAAAGTGGTGGGGGAGCAGGGGCAAGAGGATCCACACGGCTCAGGCTTCCTCCGAGCATGGGGTGGGGAATGGCTGTGAGAGAGGTAGGAGGGACACGTGCACCCCAGAGGTATGGTCTTTGCTTGGCTATTTGCTTTCTTAAGTGGATTTGAAGTCCGTAGTGAGGAAGCGACTGGCCTGAGAATCCCTCTCCCTGGTGTCCAGGGCATCATGCCTGGGGCAGGGTAAGCCCATCTTCAGCAGTGACCAGGGATCAGGCTGGGGGAGCACAGAGAGTGAGTTGCAGGGTGATCACAAAGTCCCACTGGAGATAAGGATGTGTGTGGATGAGGGGTTTGTGGTGGCTGGGGGCTCCCTGGTGTCTATAGCAAAGCACCCGCACTGTACTGTCTGCATGCCCTGGGCTGGCTTCTGCTCTCAAACCAGTGTAGACCAGTATAGTTGCTGCTGGAACCAGTGGGGTTACCCTGTTGTTAACCAGTCAGGCTTTCCCTGTGTAAGAAGAGGAATTCCCAAGACCCTCTCCTGGCTGTCCCGCAGTGTCCAGCTCTGCACCCCCTCCACACTGGTGTCATGCTGAGCGTGACCCCTCCACGTCACGGTTCTGTGTCACCTTGTTCCCAGCCCAAGCGTTGGCACTGCCCTGCTCCAGCCGTAACCCTGTGCAAATCAGCACTGCTCCCCTAAAATCAGCACCCCACATTCTCAGCTGATGTGAATCAGGGGTGACCTAGAGGAGTGGGAGAAGATAGTGGCGATCAGGATGGGTCTTGTAAATCAGGTGCTCACTGCTGGCTGGGCAAAGCCTTGGTGCTCTAGGGAAGCCCATGGTGTGATCCCCTGCCTGGTATAGACTCCTGGCAGCGGTGCCATCAGCAAACAGCGAACAGGAAACCTGACCCTTTGCACCAAAACATTTCATTAACCACGCTCCAGACATGCTTAGCAAAGCAATGCAAAGCCCTGAGCTGTGAAAGTGCCTGCAGCGAATGGGAAGGGGAGAGAGAACAAATCAATGTAGAAACCATTTGTAGAAATGTCCAAGGATGGCTCTGACTTAATCTCGGTAGCAAAGGGTGTTTCATTTTTGACAGCGCTGGATTCAGGCAAGAATTCACTGTGGACCCCTGGTCCAGCTTGCCCAGCTCTTGGTTTTGCAGAACGTGGGAAGTTCAGGCAAGGTTGCCAGCTGGAAACCAAAGCCAGGCTTTTTGTGTGTCTATAACATTGGCCTGTAAGAGAATTCACTCTGGTCCCCTTGATAGAGGACTGTTCCCATGGCTGAGCATCATTTTGACAGTGCCGTGATGCTGTCGAGCTCTGAGCAAAACAGGGTTTGCAGGAGAGGGAGATTTTTTATTAGCCCAACTGCTGCTGCTGTTAGAAATTGTGGCTCAGCTTTTGGGCTCAAGAGACTTGGGTGTTGAAAACTTGTCTAATAACTTGTCTCTGTAGCAGCCCTTGGTTTCCCCACGCACCTGTGTAATATTCTCCCTGTGGGTCCCAGCTGGGTGATGCAGCAGCATGGACAGACAGTCCCAGTGTCACAGCCCCATCCTGCTGGGTGCTGCTGGTCTTCCTCCCCTCATTTCTTCCCAACTCATCGCTCAGACCCTCCTGGCTGCATCCAGCTTTCGGTTCCGTGGGCCAAAATCTGCAATGACTGGGGCATCACTTCCAATTTTCACTGAAGACTTGGAGAATTTGGCTTCCTTCTCTTTTGGCACCAAGCCAGAACCCAGAACTCTGAGTGTTTTAGTTTGGGGAGGATGTGGAGAGGGACATGGCACCAGAACCATGCCCGGGCGATGAATTAAATGTGACGTTGGATGATGGGCAAAGCCAGCATGCATAGTAGATGCTACTTTGTCATTGGAACTCCATGGTCTTCAGTGAGTTGGACTTGAATTTGGGGGCAGAAGACCCAAGTGCATTTGATGGGCAGTTTGGAAGGTCTGGGGTCTGGTATGTTTTGCCTACTTCACGGTATTTGTTTTCTGCATAAGGAGTTTCTGCTCAGTTAAGGCTGGGCCAAGCATTTTTATTCACCTGGAGAAGGTTGGCACAAAGTAAAAGAGATGGGGTCCTCAGGTTGAGAGCCCATCCCAGCAACCTCCCTGTTCCCTGGATCTACTTCTCTCCTAAGCATATCCATTCCAGTTAGGCTCTGATCCCTCTTTTTTAAGGGAAAAAGTATCCTGTGTCTCCCCTGTTCTCTTTGTAATCCAGTCAAAATGAAAAAGATTTTGTCTCCTAATGAGATGCTAGAGCACAGATCACCTTTGTATCTTTTACTTCCTTCCTTCCTTCCTTTCTTCCTTCCTTCCTTCCTTCCTTCCTTTTTTTCTTTCTTCTCAGTGTTTCACCATCACTCCTTGCCAGAGTATAATTATGAAGATTAAAATGTGTAAACAAGGTCTTGCATAGTGATGAAGATACTGTCAATAGGAGGGGTGAGAAGGAAGAACAGGATCAGATCTGATTATTTAATCAGGTGATGCTTTGTTAAAATGCCTGTTGGGGAGGAAGGCAGCTGGTAGCTGGTCACTAGGTGGGTTTTGTAGCATGATGCGCTCCCAGGGAGGACCCTTGGTCACAGGGCATGGCTGGGCTTTAACCTCCTCCTCCAGCTTGTGCCTTATCCACTGTGCTGTTGTCTTCTCCTGCCAGGGAGGTGCCATAGCAGACAGTGTTGTTCCCCCCTGCCAAGGACAAATTCAGCCCTCCGAGCTGCAGCTGGGTGCTGCAATCCCCTCTGTTGTGTTCCCGAGAGCCTCTTCCAGACCCAGTGCTGCACTGTGTGGCTCAGCACGGGCTGTGGTAATGGGAACAGACTAAGGTCCCTGTATCACCCTCTCTCCAAGCAATTTATGGCACACTGCATTGCTTCACAGCATCAGGGATGGTCTGCTGCCTCTGCAATCACCTTCCTGCTGGAGCTGGACCACTGCTCTCTGGAACTATTTTCTGAGGTCTGCTTTGGGAGAGGGGCTGAGGTCTGTAGTCATCTTTGCATGCGACAGCTCAATGGTTCATCAGCATCTGCTGGGGAGGGAATGGCTGTGCTCTGCTGGTGGCTGCTTGTAGGGCACGCCAGCCATGCCTATAGCCAGGCCTTTAGGGATGGGAGTCTGGATTAGCCAAGTACGCCGTGCTTTTTATAGCTAGTTTAAACTGCTTTCCACCCCCCAGGGCAGGCTCATTCAGAAATAAAAGAGACTTGAACTGCTTCATTCCCAGAGTACCTGCACAAACTCAGGCAGTTTTATGAATGCACTTGAGCATCCCTTCTCCCAGGTGGGTCTGCTCTCCCAGCACCTGGCTGTGGGTCTCCAAAAGGGCTAGAGGGCTTTGTGCTGGTGTTGAGTGCTCTGGCAGAGCTTGGTAATGCTAATAAGCCCAGGTTGTTGCTTTTTCTCTTGATTAGGCCAGAGGTGGGAAGGGGATAGGGAGCTGCACAGTGCTGCTTGTCCAGAGCCTGTGGCCAGGTGATCCTGCTCTGCTGGAACCCAGCTGGGGATGGGGCAGGGCTGATCTGGGAGGATGGATGGATGGATGGGGGTTAGATGCCCATCTGCGGTGGGCAGGGCCGATACTTCTCAGAGCAGGCAGAGGAAACCCTTTGCTCGTGAGCCACCTGATGCTGAGAGCAAATCTGCTCTGCGTCTGGGGCTCAGGTGTGCATTGGCTGTGTGACAGCAGCATTGGACCTGGCGGGATGGATGTGGGGAGCTTGTGGGGTCCTGTGAAGATGCCATGTCTGGCCTGGGAGCCTTTGCAGGCAGGGCAAGTCTGGCAATGCCATGCCAGGACAGTAGAGACCTGCCCTGGGAGCTCCTCCAGTAGATCTCCTCAGGGAAGCCCAGTCCTTCCTGAGCTGCTTGACACTGTACTTCAGCTCTCCACAGCATATCCTGTAGCTAACAAGTACTTTGAAGCAAGTTTCTTTAGTTGCCAGCCCTTTCTAGCAACAGATAATTGCAATGCTGGTGTGTTGTAGCCTGGACTTAATGGCTGGTTCCTAATCCTCTGCCTCTTAATTAAACAATAATGATTAGATGGAGGGCTGTGGTGTTCCTTTGCAAGTCTTTCTCTGGAAAAGCCTGGTTTTGGTGTTGGGTGGCTGTGCTGTGTTTCTGTGTGCAGCTCCTGAGCCCTGTGGATAATGGTGTGAACTAGTAAAGGAGAGTTACTGTTTCCTGTCCTCTGTGGTTTGCTTCCCTTCGGCTCGGGGATGCTGAGAGTCAGAAATGCCAGCAGGCACCCCTAAGGGCTTGCTCAGTTCCCTGTCCCCACATAGGATTTATCTGTTTGAAGACAAACCTGTTGTTTCACAAGGGTGGCTGACAGTTGTCTTTTCTGCTTCTTCTCGAAATTTTCCTTGGATTTGGCCAGCTGAGATCCCCGGTACAGCCATGGCTCTGGGAGCTGTCATAAGCGGCACGTGGCCGTGGCTCTGCTGGGGCTTTGCCTGTGTGTCTGTTGGAGGATGCTGCACCTCCACAGAGACTCGGAGGCAGCGGCAGCATCTCTGAGCAGTGGAAAGAAGCCAGGCATCCGTCCCTTGGCGCAGCGTGCTCTGCTTGCACGTTGGGGAGTCAGGAAGGCTTGGCTTTATGCTGCCTGGCGGCTTTATGCTGCCACAGTAACCCTCCTGCTTGCACAGAGCTCCTGCCTTCAGCCTTTTCACCCCCCAGAAAAGTAACTGGCCTGAATAGGAGTAGTGCTGAGAGCTCCTGCCTCTCTTGCAGCTGCAGGTGACCACGAGCTCACTGGGAGCAATGTGTGGGTCGGCATCCTGCCTGGCATGTCCCCAGGGACCTGCTTTCCTGCCAGCCTGGACAAACAAAGCAGTGATGGGATGGTCCCAGGCTACCATGTGTGCCACCAGCGCGGGTCCCTCCTCGTCCTGCTGTGCACAAGGCTGCCCGTGCTGCACAGGCGATGCCGGACACAATGGCAAATACCGGTGGCCTAGTTACAGGGGGAACAAAAGATCTTTTTTTTAAAAAAAAAAAGAAAAAGTGTGGTTTGGTTTTTTTGTGGTTTTTTTTTTAGATCCTTTGGGAGGAAGGGAAGGTACAAGGTCTCTCTTTTCTCTGGACTCTCCCAGGAGGAAAATGGCTATTGTTTATTGTAGTGGTTCCTGCGGTCTGGGTTACTGAGCTAGATCCTAGTGGAGCATTGTAAGGGCAGTCACAGACTAGCTCAGCTTTCCCACCTAAGGTGCAAGTCCTTTGCTCCCTCTCGAGGCCTGCCTGCCAGAGCAGGCTGTAGGGATTTTGGAGGGTGTCTCAGGCAAAACCTGCCTGCTCAGTGCCAGGGTTTGGGCAGAAGCATTTTGGGGCTATTTGTGAAGCACACAGCTGTGCTTGGGGTGAGGTACTGGTGTGCTCTCGCAGGGCTGGGGCTGCAGAGATGCTTCTTGCCCAGGCTGGATGGGATGAGCCATGGGGATGGAGCAGTTGGGAAGGAGGCAGGGATTGTCCCGGCTGCCTCTTCCAGACATCCCAAACAGCTCCTGCTGCTGTGTAGAGGGGTTACCCCAAGGGGGGGCAAAGGTTGGTGGGGCTGTCCCAAGAGTGAGCTGGTTCCTTGTCACACCTTGTTACAGTTCTGCTTTCCCTCCTGCAGGATATTCGTGCTGGGCATTGGATTTTTCACCCTGTGCTTCCTAATGACATCGCTAGGAGGGCAGTTCTCAGCCAAGCGCCTGGGGGACTCTCCCTTCACCATCCGGACTGAAGGTAAGCACGGCTCTGTGCCCATCCTGTCCCGTGTGCTGCTCCATGGCCCCCAAACATGTGCTCCAACCAAGCTGACGAGCGCCAGGGATGCAGGGAGGATGGTGCTCAGATGCCTCCATTCCCAAGGCTCCCTACTGACCTGTTTCAGGAACATCAGGATGGCTCAGGATCCTGTTGGCCTTTCTTGCTGTGGCATGGGGCACTTTGGAGACATGTGGCTAAAACCTGGCTGTGTTCGCATCCCGAGGTGTACAGGCACAGTGGGGACATGGATGTGCTGGAGTGTGGATGATGACCCTGGCTCACAACAGAGGGATGGGAAAACATCGGTGACTGGGGCTGACGGGATTAGACCTTCAACTGCTGGTGGTGGTGTGGGTTGCATGGGCTGCACCCGGTCTGATGTGCTAAGGATTTGGCTCAGGTACTTGGAGAGCTCAGTCGTTTTGGGCAGTTTTGCTCTGCAGGGGGTAGAAATTGTTCCTTAGAGACAGGGAAATAAAAGGCCTTTGTGGTTTCGTGGAGGTACTGAAATGTAGAAGAGAAATATTTAGATTTTTAGCAAATGTGCTTTATGTTACATTTTTTTAAAACACCCTTTTTTGGCAAGACTTGCAGTCAACTCGGGAGACAGCTTCCATGGTGGGAGGGTCACATCCTGTGCTTGCTCTGGGAGGACACTGCTGCACTGAATTGAGCTTTGCCCCTTACTTTTCCTCTGCGACCCCAGCCTGGAACGGCATGACTGAATTGCACAGAGGGAAATGTCCAGCTTGAACTCTGGTGAGCAAGGTGAGATAGGCTTGGTCAGGCCACCGTGGTGGTCTCCTCCTCCATACCAAAGGCATGGAGGGATTTGAGCTCCCCAGCCTCGCCTGGAATGTGATTTTGGGGCATTAAATCCTTTCCTTGTGGTGCTGGAAGAAGTGCTAGTTGCTTTCCTACAGAAGAGGACTAAAGTGGTGGTTTCCAGAAGTTGGATGGTGCTTCTAAACTGCTTAGTTGACTTTCAGAGAGATTAATGGGCAGCCTGTGGCAGCTGTCTTTGTTTTCTCCCGCATGGGTGGAGCACACGGTGGCTGGCATTTCTCCCCCTGTGCTCCCCTAATTGTTCCCATCATCAACTTCATTAAGCCCCTTCTCCAAGGGACTGGTATTTTCCTGGCTGACCTCAGCCTAAGCCAGAGCAGGTTGCAGGATCAGTGCCTTTTGGTATTTTCTGCATGTTTTACTATGGTCAAGGTACCTGCCCCTGTGAGGAGGGTGGGTGCTGTGGTAACGTCTCTGTCCCCATGCCAAGCGCAGCTCCCAGGATGGCTAGTGAGTGAAGCCTGGTTATAGGGCACTTCTTCCTTCTTGGGATGAGAAGCAGCATGTGAGAAGCGTGGGCAGAAGCCCCTGGACAGCCACCTTCTCCAGACTTGGCTTTTGAGGAGGTGGGTCCTGAAAATGTTCCTGAGTTTGGAATAAAAGGTGTCACTTGTTACAGCTGCTCTCTGTCCCAGGAGAGTCCCAGCGTCCCCTGGGAGCTTGTGGAGACCTAGAGAAGGGCAAAGAGGGAGTAATTAATTGTGGGACCAGCCTGAGCTGGGAGGTGGCACAGGTTGTGCTGCAAACAGCAGCAAAGGTTTCCAGAAACCTGCAGAAGCCCTTGGTCCCACCCCAAAGGGCTCTCTAAAGTTGTGTTGAAACGATGGCAGAAAGACAATTATTTAGCCTCTTTATCCCCTTTCTCGATGCCTTGGAGTGGAATAGCTTTCCTCATCTTTATTGTTGTCATCAATTTAACCCAAATCTGTAAATCCATGGATTCTCATCCTTGCCTGTCTATTGTTTACCAGGCACAATGTCAGCACAGTCCTGGAGCTGGATCAAAAAACCCCTCCTTTGTTCAGGCTCTCACACCTCTGAGTCCTCTGTGCTTACTGCTTTAGGTGATTTAATCCAGGTGTGTAAATGGCTTCACCTTCCTGCATCTGAGCTCGTGGTGGGTGCCCATGGCTCTGCTAAGGGCTGTGCTGCGAGTGCCTGCCTTGCCAGCTGGGAGCAATGCCCGCTGCTTCACTCCAAGGGTCTGGATGTTGCTTCTGGTAATGGCTGGTTGGTCTCATTTAAAGAAGAAAAAAGATTTATGACCTAGGTCCTCTAATTTCTCAAGCTTTTGGTCTCTTAGCTCTGTAACTGACTAAGGCAAGTCTGGCTTTGTTAGAAAGCTCAGAAATTCAATGTAAAACCATTGTATTTTTTTTCTTTATTGGATGGATTTGCCAAACAACATATTGCTTCCAGATGAATTGCTGCCAGTTTGGCTGTTGTGTTTCTTGTTGGGGAAGATTTGGTTCATTCATGGTCTCACACACTGTTTTGAAACATGAAGCATCCTCTTCTGTTTCTGGAGGAAGGATGCCATTTTGGAAGAGGGTTATATTCTTTGTCCCTGGGACTTGGCAGACATAACATGAGAGGCATTTTCTAGCTCTTCAACACTGGGTTCAGGCTGTTTGGGTTCAGCCTTTCCTGTGATATTGGTATGTAGGGACTGGCTGTCCTGCCTGGTGATGTAGCTGTTCTCAGCAGGGCTCCCTGCACACCGCTACACAGGGTGAGAAGCCCTGAAAGCAGAGCAGGACCAAGACCTCAGGGCATGTACAAGACTGGAGCTGGAGAGGAGCTGGCCACTGTCACTGCAGAGCCCTCTCTGTCACCTTTGAAAGGTTGTGGCTCTTGGGAGAAGCTCTGATGGCTGGAAAACCCAACTATCGCACCCATGGAAGAAGGCAGGAGGGACGATGCATGCTGGGCAACCTCACTGGTGCTACTGGGAGATGGGGAGTCAAAGCCTCCAGGAAGCTGGTGAGGTGGGGAAACCCCATCCTTGGAAACTTTCAAAACATATCTGGCTGACGTGTAGCTGTGGGCAGCTTGGTCTGACCCCCAGGTCTGCTCTGCTTGGGGCAGGAGGTTGGGGAAGGGTCTCCAGAGGTCCCTCCTGGCTGGGGTGATGCTGAGCGCCCGTGGAGGAGTGCTGAATGCGTGTCAAAGTTGGTGAGCGTTGATGGGAGCAGAAGTGGATATGCTTAATACTGCTGCAAAGTCTCAATAGGTCTGTTTGAATAACAAACTAGCATCTAATTAACATGCGTTATGGATCCTGAGGAAACCCAAGAAATATTGCTGGTCGTTATCATTGCTGTTAAGTGCACAATGCTGGTCTGAAGACAAGCTCAAAAGTGCAGGTTAATTTTGCTGGGCTGATTAGCTCTTGATGTGAGTAATGGTGGGCATTGGGCCAGTATTCACACAAAGCTGGACAGGTTCAGGGCCGTTGGCTTTGGAGGAGTTATTGAGTGCAAGGCTTCAGGTTTGCCATGTGTCAAAGCCTGGGCATGAATATCTCCCAGGACTGGGCTCCCAGCCTGAAACCCTCTGGAGTGGACTGGTGATCCCACAGGGGAAGGAGCCTGGTCCCTGCTGCTGTTCTCTCTGCATGGGCTTATCAAAGCATTGGGTTTAATGGGCCCTTTTGAGCATTATTCATTAATTGATTAATTTTGCGTTGCAAGCTGGCAGCATTTTCTCCCCGTATGCTCTGGGTGTGGGCTGCTTTATCAGCATAGCTGGTGTATTTAGTTGGGTATATTTGTGGCTAGCGAGCATCTGCTCCTGTTGTCCTTCCTGGGGGTGATCCTGGCTTTTGTGGCTCTTTGCTCTGGTCCTTGTTTCCATGGGTGCTGCCAGGCTCAGCAGTGATACTGTGCAAGTGAAGCTGCCCATGTGCTTAAATGCCTGCAGGGTTGGGGTGGCTGCAAAGAGCCGGGCGGGTGAAGCCCAGCACCGGAGCACTTAAAAATCATTTGCATCAGAGAAATCCTGTTGGGTTGTGGATAAGTGGTAAAGCTCACAGTTTGTGGTCCAGTCTAGGCTGGGGCTGCTCCTGTTTCTCCCTGGGTGCGCTGACCAGCCCAGCACTGAACCTTGGGTGTTGCAATCCAAGGGGAGGCTTATGAAAAAGCCCCAGACTTGCCCAGAGCTTTCTCGGCTTCTGAACTGTGTGAGCAGCTGATCAAAATGAAAATGAAGATAGATGTGAGGCAGGAGCATGAAAAGGAGAAATGGATAATGTCACACTCCAAAAGTTAATCCCATTTTTAATTTTATTTTTGTGTGTGAATCCTCTTCTCAGAGGCTCTCTCCAAAAGCCAAATTTCTCGGTGTGTGTCAGAAATCATTCCTCAGATGGATTCTCTGCTTGGTGATTCGATGCAGCAGAGGCTTTGTGTCTTAACAATAAATAAAAAAAACCCTTCTGAAATGCAAGTTATTTTATCCTAATCCGCTGCTGTCAAGTAAACACAGACAAAGGTTCCTTTGTTTTGAAATGGCCACTGCGAGAATTTGTTCTACACACAAAGATCTAGATAAAAAAAGAGAACAGACAAGTCTATAAATTTTGAATGTGGGAGACACTTGGGGAAGGGCTCTAGACTTGAGAGACTGAGTCTTCTGTGCTTGCTTCTCTCCTTCTTAGAATTTGAAGTGTTTGGATTTTTTTTCCAAGCATCTTTCTTTCAGTTTTGTTTTAGTGCTGGAGTTGAGTTGTGTCTTGGGGCAGGGGACTGATCCTGAAAAAGCACTAAAATCAACACAACAGTTGTGGTGGTGGTGGTGGTGGTGTGGCTAGGGAGGGATTTGGCAGCGGTGCCTCTGCCTGCAGCTGTGCCCCAGTCCAGTTTCAGCAGTGATGTACATCCCACTGGTGGAGCTTGCTGCTGCAGGGGATTAGTGGAGGAAAAGAGGTTATTAAGTGTTAAAACGTGATTAGATGTGGCTGGAATATTGCCTGCAACTGCTGTAGCTAGTTTGAAAAATGGCAAGACTTCTGACTTCTCCTGCTGTTGATTCCTGTATGGCAGGGTATGAGGTGCTGGAGGAATTTGCTGCAGGCTCAGGGGATGCGTAGGACAGGTCCTGATGTCCCAAAATGGCTGAAGCTGAGCTCTGCCTTTACTGTGGGTTGCTGATCCTTGCAAGAGGGCTCAGCTCTTATTTCAGCTGACCTTGGTGGCACTTTGATACAAGTGCTTTGAGTGGTTCGTCTAGATAGAGGTATCTCAGTGCTTGGGGTCTGTGTGCTGCAACAGCAGTTCTCGTGCTGAGGTCCTTGAATCTCAATGCCTTTGAGAAGTGGGGGTTTGCTGAGCACTGGAGTTGTGTGTTTACTCTTCCCATAACTGTCTTTTCAACCCGTTTTCAAGTATTTCCTGCCTGGATTGCTGCTCAGCTTGAGAGCTCAACACCTGCCTTTTTCCACCCCAAAATGAGCTCCCAGCAGCATCTCCAGCTGGTTTCCTGGTGGTGACCACAATCCTGTGTTGTTCCCTCAACTACTTTGGAAACTGGGTCAGTGGGGACAGAAGACAAAGGAAGGACAAAGGTGGGAGACCTGATTTTAGAGCACAAGCTGGAAAATGCAAGGGGGCAGGAGTGAAACATCCTCTGCAAGGCTGTCGCACCTTGTCCTAGGTTGCTGAGATGTGTTTTGAGGTCTGATCTCCTTGGGGCTGCAGGATATGAACCCTGATGGGATATTAAACAGCTTGTGGACTGGGGCAGGGGGTTTCCCAGTGCCTGAATTTTCTGCAGCTGGGCAGTGGTAACTGCCTTGACCTGGAATCTGTCTGGAGGTGGGCCGTGCACCAGTGCCTGCGGGGACTTTCCTTGGTCTGTGGCACAGCGGAAGTGCAGGTGGCCAGAGAACAGCTTCTGCTGCAAAAGCGTCTGAGATTTGGTCATTCATTTTAATTTTGCAGGGAAAGAAAAATAAATGTGGAAAAGTTATGGAGAAAGCCTGCTGGGGAAATCCCCCCCTTGCTGGCTTGAGGCATCTTGTCCTGGATGCCAGCTGTGGGTGAAGCTGAGCACCGCTGCTTTCTTGGGGTGTCAGAATGGCTCTGGTTTGCTGTGTTGGGGTATGGGACTCTCTGGAGAGGTCCAGCAGACAGCAGCCAAGGCATGTTGCACTGGAAATGGTGTTTAACATCACCTGGCAGAAATCCTGCCCTGTGCTCCCCAAACCCAGCATCCCTCCTGTGTTCCTGCCTCTCCTGCGGCTGTTATTTGCTCCAGTTCCTGGAATCTCACCTGCTTAAAGCAATTTCTTCCATCAATGAACACAGGAGAGGAGAGAGAGAGAGATTGCTTAGGGCTGTGCAGCACAGCTGAATACTTTGGTGTTTGTGGCTTCTGTTTCTTTCCAGAGCATGGATGNNNNGGAGGGGGGCGGAGGGGTGGGAATTGTGCTGCAGAAGATAATGTTGAAGGTTGCTTGGGGTTTTGTAGGGCATCTTTGCCGTTCCAGAGTCATAGTACTGTGAAGCGATGGGATCTCATGTTATTTCAATCCCCTGAATTGCTCCCTGAGGAGCGGAGCAAAAAGGCCAAATAGAAACGTGAGAACCTACATGATCTCCTCAGAGGGGTCCTTTGCTCCCGCTCCCGTCTCTGCTGGTTTTCTTTCTGCTCCAGCAGCATCCCAGCTGGGTTAGCGTGGCCAGGTGCCATCACCATTTGTTCTCACAGAAGATGCAGAAAGGTCAAGCTTGGATTTGCTAACGATCAGAGCGAACTTGAATAACTCTGTCATCCTCCCTCGCAGTCAGCTGTGCTGGGAAGGGAGGAGGAGGAGGTCTGTGTGCCTGATCCTGACCTGCCACTTACCCTCTGCGTGCAGCTCATCGTGAGGGAGGACAGCAGAGGAGGGGATGGCTTGGGTCAGCTCTGCCTGCAAGGTCCTGGCTGCACTAAGATGGTGCTCAGCCTGAAGGAGCTTTAAAGGAAAACACATGTGTTCATCCTCATACCCCAGTTCCCTCTCTCTTGGGAAAGGTAATTTCTGGACCGGTGTGCAACCTGGGGTCACTGCCACTTGTGACAGATCCTAATCTGCTCCTCAGTTATTTCTACTTGGCAAAGCATGTAGTTCCTCTGGCAGGAGCTTGAGTTGGGCAAAATATCTGAAAGTTGCTTTGTGGCTTTGACAATCCCTTCTTTTACCTGACCTTGCTGGAGAGAACACCCAGGAGTGAGGACTTGGGCTGCTGCCTCCTTGAGATGTGATGCACCGATGCATGGTTCCAGGGATGCTCCTGTTCCTTTCATTTTCAAAAAGTCACGCGAGTTATAAATTTATATATTGATGCCTTTAATGCATGGTGAAGGTCACAGGAGAACCAGTTGCAAAGACTCATGTAACCAAGTGACGGTGACAGGGAGGGCACAGGCAGAATGAGGGAGGGAGCTGAGCAGGCTCTGCTGTGCAAACTCAGCACTAATTATTCCCACTTTCTTACCGAGTGAGTTATAACCCTCTCCTGGGCTGCTTGTGTTATGTTTTGATGTTGTCTGCTGAGCAGCTCTGGGTAACTGTCTGCAGCGGCTTGCAAGCAGCTTGTCAGGATCCGCTGCTTGAGCGCGTCTTACCGGATGGTGCAGGCAGTGGCCGGGATGCTTGTGCAGGCAGAGGGATGAGGCTGTTCTCATGATCTGAATCCAGAATTTGCTTATGCAAAACCCTCTCAAAAGGCAGCAGGAGGTTCCCCTCTTCCCACAGTGCCTGTGGGGCCGTTAGCTGGAACATTTCCCTGGGTCCCTGTGGAGAGGGTGTGGGTCAGCGGGTGTGTGTCACCTCCCTGACACCAGCTGGGACGCGCAGGATCTCCAATGCTTAATTTTGCTGCTGCTGCATCCAGAGCTGCATTAAGAGTTTCCTGGAGCCTGTGGGCCACTGGAGGGGTGCCAGCCAGGGGAGACCAGCGGGGAGGAGTATGCTGTGCAGCTCTTCAGTGCCTGGGGCTTGTTTCCAGCCTCACTGTGTCCATCCCATCTACAGCTGCTCCAAGCAGCCTTGGGGGCCAGAGCAGCCAGCTGATGCTGTAAGAAGTTGCCTGGTTGGTGCCAAGCCAAGGTGGTTGGTACTGGGAACACCTCCTTGGTGAGGAGCTGTGCTGGGAAAGATGGGCTTTTGATTTTTCCTCCCCTAGAAAAATGCTGGGGCAGTGGAGCTGGCTCTCCAGCTGGCCCAGAGATGCCGTGCTCTGGCAGCTCCTGTTGCTCAGGAATGTTCTCTCGCTTCCTCGTTGTCCAAGCATCGGTAGGGAGAAGGGGGTTAATGGAGACCCCAAAGCAAGGCAGAGCCCAGATACAGGGTGAGGGCTTTCTGCCTCCCCCTCGGCCCTGCTCATGCCAGCTCCTGCCAGATGCTTGGTTGCTCTAGGGGCTCTTTTAAGAGGATAATGCCGCACGTGGCAGCAATAACAACTTATTCTGCTCTCCCTGTTGAGTACAGGGAGGCTTCTTTAATTATGGGTTAAAGTGGTGCTCTGTGCTGAGGAATAGCTGTTGGTGATGGATGCTGCTGGGAGCGACTGTGGGTGTCAGCTCCCCCCCTGCACCCCATGCAGCACCCTGGGATGCAAGTGCCATTGGGTCCACCATGCCGCAGTGAGAGGCTCTGCTGGTGCCGGGCTCACACCCCCGTGGGCAGCACAGGCGTGTCCTTAATCTGCATTTTTTTTGAGCAGACCCTTGCTTTGCCCAAGTGGAGAAAGCAGGGGTTAATTCCTCTACTGTGCCTGCTTCTTTTGGCGTCCCCTGGGCCATCCCACTTTGATCCCAGCACTTGGGCTGGTGAATGTGCACCGTGCTCCCATCTCCAGCCCACACTTGGAAAAGGAGTTTAAAGTGGAAGTGTAAAACTTTACTGCTCTTATTAAATTGCTATTGCAGGCAGGGAAACGAGTGCTGTTAAAATGAGGAAAATAAAGGTATCCGTGGGGTCTCCACATGATACCAGGGGTTACTGCTGACTTCTGCGGGGATGTGCTGGGGGAGTAAAATGCAGATTGGTGCTTTGCAGGGCACAGAGGGGTAAGAAATGTGTAAGGGCCGCTGTAGTAGTGGTTAAGACTTAATCCACCCTGGGAACATGTCTCTTACTGAAGAAGTGCCCATTTGATACAATTGCTGCTCAGAATTGGATGCCTGCAGGCTTAAAAAGAAAGAAAAAAAAAAAGCCACCAAACTTACTGGAAGATGGAAGTCTGAATTCATGAGTCTTAAACTGGTGGAGCAGAGATGAAGATCTCTGTGCAGTGATGTGTGCTGGTCCCTTCCCTGCCGTCGTCGTGTCGGAGGAAGGAGGAGCAGCATCCCGCTAGCCCCAGCACTCTCTTATCTCCATAAGCAGCGACTCCCAGGGAATGATTAAATCAATTAATTGATTTTCTATAGCTCATAAGGAAGTCAAATGGTATTTCCATCAATGTGTGATGAGCAAACACCCCACCATGGCCAGGAGGAATGTTAATGGCTCTTTATCCTTTTATTACCCCTTTTCACTCCTAAATCAAAATTCATCCTGAGCCTGGGAGGCAGAAGGTACTTCAGAAAATAAAACTAGCACAGTGGGAACCATAGCAGCCTCTGTAAAAGGTTTTTTTTCCCACTGATTTATTTGTTTCTCTGGCCTAAATGAGAGACCAGGGCTTGGTTCAGCTTGGGCAGAGATTAGCTGAGGCTCGTCCCATGGTTCTGCCAGTGCCCCCCAGCTCCTGCAGGCTCTGCTTTGAGCTGCTGCCCTGCTCTGCAGCTGCTGGAAGGATCTGGCCACTGGGGTCGGCAGAGGCTGATGGTTTTGGAGGAAGGGGATGATTTATTCACCCCTGGAAGCAGAGTGGCAGGATGCCTGGCCCTGTTTGGCCAATATTTTTGGCTGAAAGAGAAATGGTAATCATTTTGGAAATGTTAAATTAGTGAGTTCTGCTGTTTCTGAAACATAACATTTTGGGGCAGCTGTAAATAAGGCTGCGGGCTCGAGTGCTGGACATGCAGAGCCAGCGGAGTGATGGTGGTGCCGAGCCTCCCGAAGCCTTCCTCTGGCTGATCTTGGGGTGTGCAAATGCTGGGTCGAATCTTTCCTCTGTCCGAGGGGTTTGGGCTGATTTCCTGCAATCCTTGGGGCATTGGCTTCTGATAATTCAATTTTCCCCTGGTCAGCAACACGGGCCATTAGAAGAACTAGGCGAGTAAAATGCTGATGCCCTTGGAGAGATAACTCTCTTGTAAAGGCCAAGAACTGAAATGAGGGCTGGTGATGGAGGTGGTCCCTGGCTCATGGGTCTGTGGAACTGCTCTGTGGCTGCCCCTGTGCCGTGGGACCAGTGGGTGCCCCTCATTGCCTGGAGCTGGGGGTCCCGGCTGCAAAACCGGGGCCCAGCTTTGCCCCTGGTGCTGACAGCATCCAGCCATGCCCGGGAGCCCTGGTGCCCTCTGGGCTTTGCTACTGGCAACTGCCCTTGAGTAAGCCCTTTGCTGGAGCCTTTGTGTTTTAGGAAGCAATTTAAAATCGATGTTAATCTTGTAGTTTGAAAGCCTTGCCTGCAGTGTGAGGTGTTTGGAGCACTGCAGAACAGCTTAAAATGCAATTTAAAATAGTGCTGGCTGGCAATAGAGGAGCAACTAAAAATACCTTGCTGGTACTTCTTCAAAAAAGTGAAAGGGGGATCAGAAGGGGGGGAAGGATAGGGTTAAAAAAAATAAACTAAGTAAAAGCTGAACTGCAGCTTGTGCTGGGGTTGTGCAATTTGGTCTCCTCTTCCCCAGCCACCCGCCTTCCCCAGCCCATCTCCTGGGACTGCTGGGGAGAGGAGATGACCAAGCTCATTTTGCCTGGAGAATGATGGCTTGTGGCAGGACTTGTGGGACCATCCCCATGTCCCACAGGGAATATCAGGTGTCTGGTGTGTGTGGGGGTAGGGAGTAATAAAAGTTGGGGGGACACAGCCCTACACTCTCCCTTGCAGTAATGAAATGCTCCTGTCTGTGAATGGAAGTGTCTATTTGTATTGCTCAGCTTCCTGCCTTTTCTTATTTATATGGAAATAGGGAGTGAACATGTGTTAGGGTGGAGATAGAGAGCTGCGGTCTGGAAGGACTGCCCTGAGGGAGGGTGCAGAGACCCCAAACCCAGCAGGGTTGGTGGGGGCCACGGGGCTGGCACCCCCCCCCCCCCCCCATGCTGTGTTCAGCAGCTGGAAGAGGACTGGTGGGACCTTGGGTGGAGGCTGAGGTTTGCTCAGAACCTCTGTGTGGCCTCTCCCTAACCAACCTCCTCTGTGAAACCTCAGCATCACCCTCCTGGGGGGGCATCAGTCTCCCATGGGGCCGTCAGCCTCCTGAGGGAGGACCTGCTGGGCACAGGGGCTGCAGAAGGAAAGCGGGGGGATGGATCATTGCTTGTGAAGCTGTTGGCAGCGTGGGAGAGCAGAACCCAAGGATGTGGCTTTGCCGTGGCTGTCCAAGAGTGGGGTGGACAGAGGGTTGCCTGGCCGTAGGGGTGGCATGGTGCTTGCAGGAGTGGTTTATGGGGCCAAACAGGATTGCTTCCCATCTGCTGGTGCTGTTTCGGGCAACATGCATGCCATGGCACAGCAGGCTCTTGCTTTCAGACGGGGAACTTCTGCAGCGGATCGGTCGCCCTACTGTGGCGTCTTGCCCCCAGGCACTGCCAGCATGAGTAGGGGGGCTGTCGGAAAGCCGGGGGGTCTCTCGAGCCTGTGGCAGGGTTGCAATTGCTGCTATCGCATGGCTGCGTTAGCAGAGCCCTGGGGTGGCTCCTGCCTGGCTCGGCCGTGGTACATGGCTTCCAGTCCCGCGGTGCCAGAGGCGGCGTGCATGGCATAGTGGGGCCTGGTGGGCTCTGCCCAGCCATGGATGTGGAGAGAAGGAGTGAAAACACCCCTGAGGCTGCACGCTTGCCATTGATTATACAGGAGTGGATGAGGGGATGGATAAATCTAGGGGGTAGATGATAGCAGGCAGGTGGGATATAATCTGCTTTACCAGCCAGTGACTTAAGGCTGCTTAATTTGGCTGATTGCCAGGGAACCACTTCATTGCTGGCCGTTTCCAGCGGTTCAGCAGCAGATCGATGGTGCAGCTGGAGCCATACCAAAATGTCCGCTTCACTGGCAGCCCCCAAGCTGTTTCATGGGCACCTCCATGTGCAAATTGCTGCTGCTGGCATGGCAGCTCCCTGTGCAGCTCCTTGTGCTTTTTGCATTGGGGAACTGGCTAAGCAGGTCCATTGTCTTTGCATAACTTCAAATAATAAATCCATAGCAGTCTAATGGCAAATGTGGGTGGGTTTGCTGGAGGCAACAACTCTCTGGGTGCCCATGCTGGTGAGTGGGTGCCCTTGAGGGGTGCAGCCATGCACCTCATCCATCCCTGGAACAGCTTCCCCCCAGGGTGGGTGCCAAAGGGATGGAGACGGGAGGTGACATTGCTGCCAGGCTGACCCTGGCCTTGGGCTTCCTTGTTGCTGGTTAGTGCTGGGTCTCTGGGCTGTGATTGTAATGGATTATGTGTCAGGGTTGGCTGGAGCCCTTGGCTAGTTGGCCTTTTGAGGGGTTTAAGTAGCCTGGAGTTGTCCTTTAAAGGAGAAAAACAAAGCAAAGCAAATGATGCTTTGAATTGAAATTAATTCAGCTGGTATTTTCAGTGGACGTAAGTAATATCTTATCATCTCTGAGCAAATTCCCTTCTTGTACTGGAGCGTTCAGCTGTTGCGAGACAGCCAGGCAGGGATATAACTTATGTCAGAGAAAGGGGTGGTGGTGGAAATCAACAACAAATCAGCCATGTTATGAACAGCAGAGATATATTGTGGAATTGCATTTTAAATGTCAGGGGGATGTTTCAGCACTGTTCACACTGATGTGGGTCGAGGCTGTGCCTCTGTCTCCCCCCGGAAGATGGGCTCTTGCGGCTGCTGGGTTAGAGAGGCTTTTGATCTCATTGAAACTGGACTGGTTTTGGGGTAGAAAAGCTCCCTGTAAGCGACCAATGCCACCTCTGCACCCATGGGGTGGCACTGGGGTCCTGCACCCACAAGGAAGAAAACACAAAGGATGTGTTGGGCTGAGTGCTGGTGTGCAGCTCAAATATCATTTTCCCTACACATTTCTCTTTCCCCATCTTCTTGGCAGGAAGCTGATGCTGAGCAGTGTTGAGACCCCCCTGAGCAGGATGGGCCCGAGTGACCCAGGGACAGGTGGCTAAAGGGAATGTGCCCTCAAAGTGCTATTTTTTTTTCTCATGAGGGATTTTAGCTCCTTTTGAAAACCTTAGCCCAAGCATCCAAGAACCGTACATAAACCCATCTGACAGTGACATCCTGCACGCTCCATCCATGTTTGTGAAGTGCTGGGAGGACGTGGCTCCCAGCGTCAGCAGTGGTAGGGTGGCGTGGGGAGGATCCCACTGAGGGATGCTCAGAGTTCCAAAACACAATGCCTGAGCATGGAAACTCCGTCGCATCTGCTCTTTCCCCCATGGCTCAACCAGGACTTTGCCAGCACCACTTCACACCATCTCCACTGGTCACAGCCCTGTATTGGGCTGCCCGGCAGGGAGTCCCTCTTGCCGTGGCCACACTGGAGATGCTCCGTGAAATGGTACTTTCTCAGCTGCTCTCTGCTTCTGTGCGGTTGCCCCGAGGCATCTGGCATTGAACTTCACACTTGCGTCCCGGTCTGCATATGCAGCAAACCCACCCGTGTGCCTGTACTGGCTCCTGTTTCTGGAGGTTTCAGTGACAGGTAATGGCAGGGGGTGGGATGCCTGCCCAGGGAGGTCTTCACTCCAAGAAGATATGTTAAAGACAGGTGTAGCATTAGGGAATTCCCTAGGGTTTCGATCCATCCAAATTTGAGCATATTGGCTGTTGACTATTCCACTGGTTTCATAGAAAAAACTATTTCTTCTTCCACTAGACATCACCCTTAGGGGATGCTTTCTTTTTTTTCCCCTGATTTCATCCAATTACTTAGCTGTACGCTCTTCTAAAGCACCATAAATAATTCTCCTCCCTCTGCTGTGTTTACCAGCATGTCTCATGAAATCCAGTAAGATATGATTGATTGCAATCATTATTTCCTAGTGCTGCTATGAAAACCTCTGTCAGGTTCAGTGATTGCCTTTAAAGAGTGGCTGCCACTCAGGAAAACTGTCAAAAACCTGTCATACTTTAGCAAACTCCAATTAATCTGTTGAGCAGTTTTACTTGTGTTTTCTTTCCCATCATTGCTGATTATCAAGGGTAATTAGAATATTTTTCCTTTGTAATTAGCAGCTTGCTTGCTTTTTTTCTAAAAAAAAAAAAGTGGCTTGCAAGACTGTTTTACTGGGTTTTCATGTGATCAAGTTGGGTTTGGGTTTATCCTGTCTGCCTGCAGTGCTGTTTGCAAGTCTCTCGGCGATCTTCATCGCTGGCTTAAGGGGAGAAGCTGGGGGTACTGGCCGGGCTTGCCTCCGTCCTCCGAATCCCCGTCACTGGCACGCGCTGTCAGGCACCTGAGCAGCCGTTCAGCGGGTGTCTGGGTCTCTGCTTCAGGTTAACAAATTAATCCTGGCTCTTGCATTTTTAAAAGAGTCGCTTCAGCACTTTTCTGCCTTTCTTTTAGTTTTAATGAGACACACTTTCCAAGAGATGTAATAATCATTGCCAAAAATGTCAGATCGTTCTCGTTATCCTCCTTAAGCTTCTGGAACAACAACAACAACAAAAAAGACCAAGAGCAGAAAAAGGTGTTGATGAGGAAGGGCTTTGACTTCATCTCCAAGAGCCAGGGGAGGGCTGTGGGGAGATGTGCCCCACAACAGCTCTGCTTTCTGGCAGGGTGCCTGAAAAAATAACCCAGTGAAGGCTAAGATTTGGTTTTATTACTATTTTTATGTAGATTTGGGGTGTTTCTTTATTTCTTTATTGGATATGGAATATCTCTGCTCACTGTTGAAGCAAAGCTCAGAGCTTTGCTGTTGAAAAGCATCCTGGAATCGCTTGAAACTAGCTGGGAAATTGGATGGTGGCAGCGACATGAGGGAAGATCTCGGCAAAGCTAGCAGGAAAGCTGGGGGGGGCAGGCTGGGCTGGCTCTGGGGGTTTGGCCACAGGGCCAGAGCTTGTGGCTCTGCTCACTGCCAGCTTCTCTGGGATCCAGGGGAAAACAGTTTCATTCCCCAGTTTGAATATCCTCATCCCTCCTTAAGGAGTTGGGAGCAGAGCTGTCTTGCCAGCTGTGCTTCTGCAGTGAGGAGTCAGAGCAGACACTCTCGGCTGGACTACCTGGGGTGTGGATGTGGCCTGAGCAGCAGGAAATCTCCATCTCCTGCTCCTGCTCCTGCTTGAGCAATGGGGAGATCCCTGGGGAGCTTTGTCTGGTTGGTGGGGACGAGGTGCTGCGCACCCCTGGGTGCCCAGCATGGATATCAGCTCACTGCTGCCTGCTGGAAACGTGAGCCCTGTATAGCTCTGTGCCTCAGTTTCCCTTTTACACCTTGTGCAGGGCAGGATTAGGCTCCCTTAGCAGGGCTGGAGAGGCTCCTGGGACCCATCCTGATCCCTTCAGGAAGGGTCTTTTCCCAGGTCTCTTCTGAGGGGACAAGCTCTGTACATGTATCTTGGTTTTAATCAGGGGCCAGAGCTGTTTCTCTGCCCGGGCTTTTTGAGCAGCCATTTAAATTTCAAATGAGCTGCACCACTAAACAGGCCTTCATAATTAAATGAGTGCAGCCTGGCTACAAATTGGGGTGACAGCCCAGCCCTGAGTGGCAAAGGCAGCAGTGGCTCACAATCATCTCTGTTGCTTTCCCAGATGTGATCCTTGCATCTTCCTGGCGAACAAGCATGACCTCACCCCCTCAAAACAAGCTGAGATCCAAATCTTTGGGCCAGGGATACTGCTCTGTCCATGGAAATGTGGTGATCGTGGTTTAAGCCCTTCTGGCCAGCTGGAGGGGTTGTATCAAGTCCTTCTCCTGACCTCCAGACTCACCCACTGGCACAGAAGTGTGCAAGAAGGTTGCACAGTCTCCGTTTCGCTCAAGAGCTGAGTTCAAGGTCTAAGCTCTGACTGGCAGTGCTGGGATGTCAGAGCAGGAGTGAATCCTGAGCAGAAATCACCGTTCAGGGGGCAGCCAGTCCTGGAAGCCACCTGGGGTGGGCGGGTGGAGGGTGCTGGGAGCTGCAAGTCGTGAATGCAGCCCAGCCATGGTAAGGATCTCACTGGAGTGGGCTCAGTCCTGTGAGGAAATAACTAATGTGGATTTTCTGACTGAAAGCCATCTCAGAGCTTTTCTGTTTTTCTTGGCCATGTCTGTGCCCAGTTTGCTCAGCTGTGTTTGGGGAGGCCCCTGTACAAACTGAGCTCCAGGGTCTAAGTTTCCACTTTCCCCCCCCATAGCATCTTTTAATTGTGAGTTCATTAGCACTTCTGCCCTTTAATGGGACAGGCTGTGACTTGTGTCCCACCCAGGAGATTGGGAGACCTTCCTGATGGGATGGGTAAAGGTGGTTCCTGCATTCCCAGACCCATCCAGGGAGGTCTTGGGGCTGCACAGGACCTTGGCCACCCACCAGTTCAAGCAGAAGCCACCAATTTCTTGCTGTGGGAGTGCAGGGAGCATTTGAGGAAAAGCCTGTTTTCAATCTCCATAATTTTTTTTTTTTGAGGAATTGCTTTTGCTCTCAATTTTTCTTCTGTTTTATTAGATAGCATCAGGAAAAATAATGTGTTGCTGATAATCTCAGCCAAGCATGGAAGACAGCCTTTGGCGAGGTCTGGCTGGCCTGGTGTCAGCTTCTCACAGGGGTTAAGGGTTGGCTTGTAACCCTGTGTTCATGTGCCACACGTCTGACAGCAACAGGCGGCCACAGTGGTGCGATGCTTTCACAGTCCCTGCTGGGGTGAGAGCCTGGCAGGGCTCATGCAAGTGCCAAGCCCCTGGCTGAGCTGCGGTGCCGATGCAGCCCTCCTCCCGCAGAGCCAGAGAACCGACCCCCAGCAGCCATAGCTCCAGTGCCACAGCATCTGGAGCTGGAGTTAGAGGGTGATTTACTGGGTGCGTGGGGAGGGAGACGGTTCCCACTATGGCCATATGCACCACTCTCATCTGAATACCAACACCATCTAGACCTCATGTTGAGGACAGTCTCTATGCTGTGTGACGTGCACAGCAGCTTGCGTCAGCTCCTGCAGTGAGGAGAAGCCCATGCCAGGGCTGTCCCTGGCACCTGATGCCGTTGAGATGCCCCGCTCTGTCCCACTACTGGGGCTGAGCTGCATGCAGGGTGCTGTGCTGGGGTGGGGAACCCAGGGGATGCACCAGCGAAGCCACCCTCTGGCTTTACAAGACCCAGTTTTGCATCTGTTTGGAGATACATTAGATGTCTGTAAATCCTGATAGCCACCTGGGATGTCCAGCAGCTGCTTGCCTTCCCAGCACCACCTGCCCAGCTCCTGCTGCTCCCTAAATTACAGATGTGCTGCCTCTTGAAAAGCACATGAGTGGAACAGCAGAGATAAGCTAAACGGGAGAAGTTCAGGGGATTATGCACTGATTAAGTTATTACTAACGTGAAATGAGCCGTGCTGAGATGAAACAGGAGCTTTATTTTCTGTTCCCTGGCTTTGGGCTCGGGGCTGGCTGTCACTAGACAGCAGATCAAACTGAGAGCCAGGAGCTCATGTATCCCCCGGCACTTTCAACACAGCAGCAGGTCAGTGCTGTGCAAACCTGTAGGAAGCAGAATGTTAAATGGGGCTGGGAATCGGGGGCCTTCCCTGCTGGGGTGGGTTTGCTGAGATGCAGAACTTGACACAGAGCTATTTCCAGTGCTGGAGCGCCTGCCCTGTAGTAGATTTGGGTAGAAAAGAAATTCTTTGCAACAGGAAAATCCAGCGCTGCTGGGAGGATATGCTGGGGGAGGACCACCTATTTGCTCCAATTCCGATGCTTTTCCTTAGGCATCTCTTGCAGGTTGCTGTCAAAGGCAGGATGCTGGGCTAGATGGGTCTTGGAGAGTGATACATAGAAATGCAAAATGTAAGGCTGTTTGATTAGTGTTTGAGAATAAAATTGGTTTCCTATAAGCACTCAGGATGGGCTGGATTGGGTGGACAAGTCAGGAGTTTATGCCTGGAGAGGCAGGTGAAGAATCCTGGATCCAGGGCTGGTATAACTGCTGGCTATGAGGAGCTGCAGCAGCACAGCTGGATTTGGGCACAGGCAGGGATTAACCCACGCTTTGGCAAGACGATGGGGCTGTGGGTCTGTTGCCAGAGCCAGGGAGGGGGGATATCAGGGGCAGCAGGGCACTGAGGTGGTCCATAAACCACCGAGCCCATCAGTGGGGCTGGGGAGTGCAGGACTTTGCAGCTTTGTGCAGCTTTGGGGCTGAAGCCATGGGGAGGGGGATTTTTCCAGTCTGACATGGCAGCACCCAGCCCGTGACGGTGTCTCGCTTGCTCTTTGTGTGCCTGCAGTGATGGGCGCGCTGGAGTCCCGAGGGGTGCTGCGGCGAATGAGCGACATGCTGGAGATGCTGATGAAGAGGATGGACATCCTGGCCAGGCTGGAGAATAGCACTGACTTCCACAAAGGGGATGAAGCGCGATTCCCTCTGGACAGGTCAGTCGGCCACACTGATGCCCCATGCAGACCTTGTGGAGCGTTGCCAGGCTCGGGGGGGTTTGCAGGAGCAAAACAACCCCAATGTGCTCTGCGGTGTCAGGCTGAGCCGCTGCGTGGGGATGGTGGAACCCACCAGGGCACGGGGCTTGGGCAGATCTGTCGTCTTGTTTGCCATTTCTGGAATCCTTTTCTTTTGAGATTTCTGAAATTACTGTGATTTTGGGGGTTACCTGTAGCCCCTGTCCCAGCTGCTAGCGTTGCAGCGTGGGAGGGTGTCTCTTCACTGCCGTGCTGTGGTGGAGCTGGAGGTGGGACTTGCCAACAGCTGGAGCAAGTACCTGGTGTGTGGGCTGTGCTTCCTCTGCCAGTAAATCCCAGAGTGAGCTCAGGCCAGTTTCTCTGTGCCCATATTCCTCAGGTAGCTGTTGAAATCATTGTTGTTTGAAATCCAGGGCTGATATGTTCAGCCTTGGAGTTGAGCAAGGCTTAAAATGAAATAGGAGCAAACTGTCGGGCCCTGCAACGCTTGCTGCACAGAGCTGGCGTCTTGGCTTCCCGTGATGCACGCACCACATCTGTCCCAGCCAGCAGCTTGAGAGATGCTGTCAGACCTTCCCATCATGATTTTTTACTAAAGAGACATTTCCCTTTGCTTTAGAGAGCCTTTAAACACTTATTAATGCTGACTTGGCTGTCACACCAAGGCCTGCAAAAATGGTAACTAAAGCAACTTGGATGTGGAGGGGTAGAGATGGAAAAACCAAGGGGCAGCACTTGGGACGAACTTTGCAATGCAAAACCAAAATGCCAGCGTAGATTTTGCTCAGCAGTGGGTGGCAGGGAGGTGACAAGCAACGGTCAGAGCTGCCCTGCACCGTGCCACTGGAGCTGGCACGGGAGCTGCGGTGCATCCCAATGGTACCTGCCTGGCATTCCCACCTCTGCCTCCTGCTGTGGCTGCGCTTGACAGCCAGCGGGGGGGTTTCTGTGCCTCCCTGTTTCCATCATCATTTCCATTTCTTTCCCTTGCTTTCCTTACGAGTCTCTTTTGCACCTATAATGGAAAATAGAGTAAGTGAGCCTGTAATTAAAGGCTGTGCCGTACTGCATGCACACATGAATTAAAGCTGCACAGGCAGCCTTGGAGTGCATGGTCTTGCCTTTTAAGTAACATAATTTCAACCACTGAAAAATATAATTTACCGCGGTAATGGCAGGTGCTGGGGATTTTGTTGTTACAAGGCTGGCTGGTACCCAAGCATACAAGGAGGACAACAGTAATTCCAGAGAGGAATGGACAGGACTATTACAGCCAGTGATTGGAAGGTGCTCGCTCACATTTGATGATTTTCTTGGCCAATCTCATGTTAAAAGAACCAGTAATTTCAGGCAATGGTAACTTCTATACACCAGCAGCCAAAAGAAAAACTTCAAAGCATTTATGTGATCTGACAGCAATCGCTGCAAATAGGGATCTTGTATTTCAGATCTGCCATGTGGTTGGTGAATCCAGGGCCATCGCTTGGAGAGACCAGAGAGGATGGGAGCTTATGGACCCAGCATGTCAAAACAGCCTTGGGTTTTGTGTGTGTGCTTAGATGGGCTTGAGCAGTTGAGATTACAGATGTCTTAATTTTCAGGAATAGAAAATTGGGGACAACTAGTTGATCACCTTTTGCTCCTTATAAATTACCCCTTAAGTGCATTCAAGTCCCTTCACTTGATCCTGCATCAAAACCAATCTGTGTCATCTTGTCCCCACCTAGCCTCTGAAGATCAGGTTTTGGTCATGGAGCAGTGCATCTCCAGATGAAGCAACCATCATAGTGGGGTTTCTTGTGGATGGATTTTTGGTGTGATCTGTAATGAAGCACTGGCAGCATCTGCAAACACTTGTGAAGTGTTTCACAAGCCCTCCCATCTTTCCCTGCAGCCACCGGGGTTTGGCTGAGGTCTGTGGTCAGAGGAAATGTGTTGGAAGTGTTACGGCTGTGCTGGGTCTCAGCAGGTTTGAGCAGCTCTGTCTTTGCTGCCATATGTGCTCCCTTGTCCATAGTGCCCTTTCCTGGCTTGTCCCGATCCCTGCCCTCCTTTGCGGGGTGCATAAGGCAGCTGGAAGGGTGCAGAGCCGATACACCCCATCTGCTGCCCTGCTCCGAGCAAAGCCTGGCTCTGGGCTGACCCCACTGCTCTGATGGAAGCTCTCCATTGCTGTGTGGAGCATCTGGGTGGGAATTGAATAGCAGCTGGTGCAAAACCTGGGCTGACACCCTGTGGAGTGGGAGGGCTGAGGGTCCCCGTCCTTTGGGGGTAACCAGCTGCAGCCCCTGGGAACCTCCTGTGCTGAGTGGGAACGGGCACGGCCAACTGCACCCGGATCGAGCATGTCTCCTGAATCCCGATCTGCCCCATGGCCATGGAGATGCCTTGGTTCCATTCATTATTAGGACACCGGGACTCCACCAAGGGCTTGTTTCTGCCTTCCCTCCCTGTCTCTTTGATCACCAGTGACTGACTTGAAGCTGTCAGTGAAAGATAATACAATTAAAGGGTGCTAATTTCAAAGGGATTTTATTCTTTACAGCATCTCTGGCTAGCATGGTGGCTGCCTTCGTCTCCTTCCCTGCTCAGCAAAGCCGCGAGCGTGGGCTTTGCAATTCCACCTGCGCAGAAGTGGATTAATTATTATTTTTACAAGGTGCTTTCCTGCTTAACACTGGATCTCTGATGAAATTGGGAGGGCTTGGATTTGCAGTGAAGAGGAAGGAGGTGAAGGGTTCAGTGAGATTTATGGAGTAGCTTGTGAGCACTGTCCCCCTCCAGCACTGCTCCGGCAGAGGGCAGGAATGGCTTTTCCCCTTGGAAAATGCAAGGAGGAATTTAAATATACAGGGTGTAATTAATTACTTGCCTTGGAAAGCCTCCCAGCTGCTAGGGCAGGCAGCTTTACGTGGCTGAAAGTTGCTTGAAGATCTTTCTTGCTCTGTAGGTGCTGTCTGATTGAACGCTCTGTGGGTGCCTCTCTGTGTAGCCCACCAGCTTCTTGCAATGCTTCAGATAAAACTCTTGGCAAACCCAAATGTCCAACACTCTCCTTAGAAGAGCTGCCCAGGGGTTTTCTGGTATGTTATGCTGGGGTAAGGGGACACAGGCTGCACATGTGAACCGGCCTGCTGTGCCCCTGGGTGTTGGATCCCTTCTCCAGCCCTCCCTGGGCTCCCCCTGGCCGTGCAGGGAAGGTAAGTGATGGGTTCCCTAACGAGGGCAAGCAGCCTGCCAGTCAACCGCAGAAAAAAATCAATACCACTGTTAATTGAATGCAACCCTCATAAATCATCAGGGGGGAGGGAAATTAGAAGTACTTACGGAAGCTTCCTGGAGAGCTATTTACTGGGCAAGGGAAATATTAGTTTGCTGCAGAAGTGTTGGTCCCCTGCTGGAAAGTGCTTGGGAGGGAGCGAGGGAGGGGGTCCGAAGTGGCTGACCCCAGCTGGCACCGTACCCCGACAGCACTGGGGCTCGCAGAAGCCCTTCTCTGGGGGCCGGGCTGTCCCGACCTGCCCTGCGCCCGTGGGGAGGTGGCAGCAGGGAAGACTTGGGTCTGCAGTGCTGGCATCCCCGGTCATCCCTCTCCCCCACATAGTGGTTAGCCTGCAAAGGGTGTTATTTGCTAACGACTGATTAATCTTCAAGCTTAATTACTGCCAAGGCTCAGTTAATTTCCACACACTTTAAGTATTTGTTCTTGTAATCATTACATGACTCCATATTCTCCCAGTAATTAAAAGTCTCACAATATGACACTAAATGGGTGATGTTCCTGCATCCTGCCAGGCTGGCTCTATTAATTCCTGAATTGTCACCACTGATTAGCTGGCTTTAGAGAAATCGCTGCCAGATGCCATGGTCCCCTGCTATCCAGGTGAGCCCATAGTGGTCTTTGACCCCTCCATGCAACTTTCCCCATCTCCTCGGCATATTGTGGGGCTCAGCGAGGGCATCTGCAAGGTGAGGCTGGTGCTATGTGGTGTGAAAGCTGTCTGGAGCAGGCAGAGCCCTGAAGCAGCCCGCAGGGAAGGTTAGACCCGTCCTATGATCCAGCCCAGCTTTGGCAGTTGGTTGTTTTGCTGAGCTGAGCTTGGCTGCAGGAGCAGCATCAGGGGTGCAGCTGGGCAGGAGACCCCAGCAGCCAGCGCTGTGGGAGCCTTCCTCCCTGGCGCTCTCCTTCCTCACAGGTTCCTCAACTCCTACCATCCTGGCAGAGGCAGTGAGTTGTTTCTTGCCAGCTCCTGAGGATGTCTCCAGCCCAGTCCTGGATGCTTTCGGTGTTAGCTTGGAGGGGATGGGCACAGCGCAGGGGGTTGCTGAGGACCCCTCAGTCTGGGGTCCCCCTCAGGGACAGGGGAGGGGATGCATGGGGACATTCATGCCTGGGCAGCTGAAATAAATCACTGTTCCCCCTAAGGCAGAGCAGAGAGGTGGCTGTGTACCACTAGGAGGGTGGCCAGGGGAGCAAGGTACATCCATGTGCCCCCACCTTGCCCTGAGGGGCTCTGGGCTCATTGGCAGAGACCCGCAGCTGGAGAGCGGTGGGGATACAGGTGCCCATGTGTGCCCAGGTGACTGACACCCTCCCCTCATGCTCCCAGGCTTGTACCTCCCCCAGCACCTCCAGCTCAATGTGCTGAACCTAATTCTGCGATAGGCTTTGCATTCTGTTTATTTTATGCCTTTCCATCCCAAAGCATTGATACGGGGGGCTTTATCGCAGGGTTTTGCAAACGAGGCTTCTTGATTGATTAACATGTGGAGGCAAAGTGCTGCTGCTGGTGGGTCTGTGCCGTGGTTGTTTGTATTGTCTCGGGTGGCTTGCTCAGGGAAAGCCCTCAGCACCTGGTCCCCCGGGGCTAGCAGAGCCCAGGGTTTCGGGGCAGTGCTGGGGGGGTGTGGGGAGGAGCATGGCACCAGTGTGCCTTTTCCCAGGCTATGTGTCTGATTTGCCCTATGAGGAAAATCAGATCCCCTTAACCCTCCATTAGATGTCCCTGATTTCAGAGCAGCTGGGAGCAGCCCCCTCCGAAGGGATGGGCTCAGGGGGTTCCCAGCTGGGGGCATGGGCACGACGGAGGGTGGCATTGGAGGAGGCTGTAGTGCTGATGATGGAAACACAGGCTGCCAAAATAACCTTTCCAAAATGAAGCAGAATGTGCCCACGAAACACGTAGCTGGCAAAGAAAATGTCAGGCTGAGGGCTGTAGAAAAGCATGGGCCCAGGAGAGTATCTCACCCCTGCCCCAGGGATTATGACCAAAACTGGCTATTTTTGATCTAACTATTGGGCAGGTTCCTCTTAGTTGAGACTGTCTAGTCTGGCAATGTCTTCACAGCTCACTGAAAGCAGTTTCTTGCAGCCTGCAGCAGGCTACTCAAGCATGTAGAGAAATATATCTGATTTATACCCCAATCAGGTGACGATTAACATACATCAAAGTGATAATCCCATAACCCTCCTGTCCATGTTCCCTCATGTTCACATAAATAAAATCTGCTGCTGCCCAGGCATATGGCTCAGCTCGGTTCTGCTCTGGGTGTCAGGAGGAAAGCGGAGGTTTGGGCTTGTGGCTTTGGCTTCATGTTCTGCTTAAGAAGGATCTCAGGGCACTTTATAGCATTCATAAAACAGTTTAATTAATGATCTTGGTTATACTTTGCTGGCAAGTTACTGGCTTTGATTGAAAAGTTGGTTTTCATAATTTTTTTCATGAAATTTGTTGCCAGCTTGCTAAAATGGCAGTGTCCTCCCCTGGGCTTTGCAGCCATGGGCTTTGTGTTAGCTCAGGGTCTGGTCCTCTAAATGCATATGTGTGAGAAATATCACCCACAGTAAACTGAAAATAAAATAAATGGAAGTATTTCAGCGAGTTAAATACTTTGGTATTTATTAGGCAATTTATTACGTAACTTGGTGTTGGAGGAGTTCAGCCAGGGCTCTGCCTATGCATCATCTGATACTTGCTTCGGATGGGTTTCTAAGGAACATTCTCATCCTGAAACATGTTCTCTGGGATATTGCCCAGGGTGAATTCCCAATGAGTGCAAACATGGCCAGAGTGAACTCAGGTCTTTATTCAGGTGTTCATGGAGGCGAGACTGTTTGTCTCAACCCTGAGGTGTAATGGAAAAGACTGCAGTATACAGAGATACCAGAAATTGTATTGGAAGCATATGCCGTTTTGTGATTTTTTTTAAATTTTTTTTTAATTTTTTTTGGTAATGTTTTTGTTTCTTTTTAAGTTTTTATCCAGTTGACTGGCTGGACCTGCCTGTGAAGCATAAACCCACTTATCAGTGGTATGGGCCCTCTTGTACATGGCTCTCGGGGAGGCTGTGAAGTTGGGTGCAGCATCCCTGTCCTTGTTTGATGTTAGGAAAGGCACTGAGGGGCTGAATGACCTGACAGAGCCTGTGCTGGGGACAGCAAAACACCAAGTCCTGTGCCTCACCCCCAGCACTTCCCCCCTGTCCATCCCCCCCCCCGCC
>JANZLQ010000002.1:29772638-29784047 GCA_026212715.1 Elanus axillaris | reverse complement strand
GGGGGGGGATTGTATCAGGTCTGGTCCCCTTGGCATGCTGCTCCCCAGGATGGGGACAGGTGGGGAGACAGCACTGTGTGACCCAGAGACCCCCTCACAACTGCCAGGGTGTGATGCCCTGGATTGCATCATCGCCGCTTTTCCAAGAACACTGCAAATTTGGCTGCTTATGCTCTTGTTTGAATGGTTTCCTACCAGAAAACTAAAGTGTGGGGAGGTGTCATTGACTTTTTTTGTGCTTCTCCACTGCTCTTTTATGCTAAAAAGAGCCTGAATGAAAACATCTGCTGCTTCTTCTTTTTCTGAGCACGTTAATTAAGCGGTGTTCTCCCATGACGGGTTGGTCTCAGCAGGACCATGGAGCAGTCCTTTCCTCCTGCATCGCTCTTGATCACATTTGTTGTCCTATGGGTGCTGGTGGGCTCTAGACCCCTCAGAGTCCCAGTGGCAGCTCAGGACTGACCCCAGCCCTGGCTCCAACCCCACCCCTGCTTCCTCCCACTGCTCCCTAAAGCCCACCCAGCAAAACCCCAATGCCTCTCCCCTGCACCCCTCTCCTGCTCATGGGAGATCCCATGGAAGCATCCCAGCACGGCTTTGCTATTACCTTGGGGAATTTGCTTTCGGTGCCATGGGGTGATCCCATGCTCTGTAGCCACCCCCCACCCCCACCTGCCTCCTGCCTGGGCACTAAGGAAGATGCTGCCAGTGCCAGTTTGCTTTTGGGTCCTTTCCTGCCCTACTAAGGACCAGCTGGGGGTCTGAAAAGGGAACTCTTGGAGAGGCTTCATCCCAAGGGCTGGCTCCCAGCATGGTCCCAAAGGGGATATTGGATTCCCTGTGTCCTGAACGTGTCAAAGCAGTTGGGCAAAGCTCTATTAAATGCCCCAGCGAGGACAAACTCGCTGCAGCAGCCCACAGAATTGTTACTGCCAATATTTAGCAGCACAGAAAATACAGGATTATACTCCTTCTTACATTTGGCTCAGCTTTATTCAAAGCCACAGAGAACTTGTGCACCACAGATCTTGGGGGTTATCTTCAATGAAAGCGTGTTTTGCTGCAGAGGAAGGGCGATGCTGTTTGCATCCTCCTCCGGCCGCCTGCGCACAGCCGGTGCCTTCACACCTCCCCACCTCCAGCTCCTGCCATCGCCTGCAAGGGGCTTGGTCCAGTTTTGTAGATGCTATTTTGGTTTGGTGTTTTCATTATAAATGTCACTGAACAGGAAAAAATAAAAACTCAAGGACCCCAGTGGTATTTTTAGTCCCGTATCGGTGACTAGCTCAAAATTCTCAACAGGACTGTAAAATAAAATTAATCTGATCTGCTGTGCATCATTTTTAAGAAGCTTGTCTCCTTCTACCAGAGGGATGGTTTACAACCCTGCTTGTCTTGGTTTGAGAGAGCGCCAAGTACCTTTCAGGCAGCCCCAGCTACAACAGACAGCAGGAGAAAACCCTCAGGGATGGGGATGAGGGGGGGCACAAGGAAGAAAAATTGATGTTGTCTCTCATTGAGTTCGCAGCAAGCTTGTTCCCCATCTGGCTACTCAGGTACCTGGGCAGACGCTGCCTGTGCAGGTGTAGCGATGTGCACTGGTTGTACTGGTTTGCTTGCAGGGCAGAGCTTCTGGGGGGAACCGGGGGAGCTGCTGGAGACCCAGGGGATGCTCTCAAGCAGGGGGGAGCTGCTGTGGGAACCCCTGAGCAACACCCCACCACCCTGGATGGGGAGGCAGAAGTCTTATTGCCATGGAGACTGATGAGATAGTTGAAAACTGGCTGCCATGGAAACCAGTTTGGGAATCTGTGGGGCCATCCCAATGGGCTGGTCCCTGGGTCATGGCGACAGTGCTGGTCCATGCAGCATGGGATGGCTGGGACAGTCAGATGCTCCAGAGCAGGGCTGAGCCCCACTGCATCCCCCAAATGGGCTACCAGGGGGCCAAACTGGAGTAACACAGACCCAAACTGGGGGACTGAGCATCCCAACTGGAGTAGTGCATGCTGGTGGGGAAAGAGCTAATGGATGTTTCTGGGCTCTCGGCCGCACAGCCTGCCAACACTCAGGACTGTGAACTGCACAGAAACACAAATATTAGAGTGGCTGAGGGTGGAAATGCAGCATGAGCTGCATCTCCCAAGAGAATTACATGAAGCCTGGGAGGGAAAAGCAGGACTGGGACAAGGGGCCGGTGGGAGCAGCAGGAGGGATGGGGGATGCTCTCCACTTGGCAGCAGTGAGGTAATGTGAATAGCACTGAATAGCTCTTCCTCCCCACCCAGAACCAATAAAGCATCTCCTGTTTGGGGTTTGTGGTTGTTTTTCTTCCTAAAATAGGACTTTTGGAAAACAAGGGAGACCTTGTCACCCCTGGGCTGAGCCTCTCCTTTGCAAGAGAGGGGTGTCCTCAGCAGGGACCGAGATGGATTTGTCACCCTTCCCACAAGCTACAACACTGTGCCATGCAGCAGTGTTCTAAACACCCCAGGATGCCTCTGTGCCCTTCCAGCCTTGCTCCTGGCACAGACTGGGCTGGCACGTGTGGGCTGGCAGGGTCTGAGTGTCACCTCCCTGACACCCATGGCAGAGGAGAAGCAGCTCTGCCTTCTCCCACCATGTCCCTTTCCCACTTTTCCCCTGCACCCAGCAGCATCTCCCCACTGGCAGCTGGCAGAGGGATCCTCCACACGTGGGTGATGACCACCTCACCATGAGCTGGTAATTTTCCAACCCGCCCGCTCACCTTTTTGCATGCATGAAAACACCCGCTGGCATTTGCAGCCATTTATTGTCTGCTGTGAAGCTGCTGGGTTGGACACGGCACACCGGCTGTTCCCCCTTGCTCCGGGGCAGGGGAAGCCAGCCCACGTCAGGACATCCTCCCACCCCAGACATGCCCCAGGCCCGCAGGGCCAGCAGATGCTCTGCTTGTGAGTTCCAAGACTGAGTATCTCCACTTGTGACAGGATGAAGTGATGGTGAAGGAATGGGAGCACACAAGACCTGGAGCGAGGGGAAGATGAGGATTCCTTGCAGCTGTGGTCTTAAAAGCACCTTTTTGCCCTTGTTTCATGTTCCCCAGGGTCCAGACACAGCAGCCTGGAGCCAGTCTGGCCTCCAGTGAGCTCACCCTGTGGTGGGATTGGGAGGGTGGGAGCAGCTGGAGCCTATAAAGGGCTGTTGGAGGTGATTTGGGTTGTGCTGCTGCAGGTGGGGGGCTCTGGGTTGGTCCTAGAGCCTGGCAGCTGGGAAAGGATGGTTGGGGGCCCTGAGACTTGCTTGGTGAGTTGGTTCCACAACCGCTCTGTCCTGTGGAGAGGGTTAGGGTGGTATTGGCAGTGATGGGGTGATGGTTTGGGGGTTGTCAGAGTCGACCCCCCATCTGGAGATAGGCTAAGCTGGGCAGGGTTTCTGGCCAGGAGCTGCAGTTTTGGGGGGTTTCCTCCTCCTGTAACTGCTGATCCCCCAAACCTGCTTTCTGCACCAGGGGGAGGGATGGAGAGGCTGTGCCCCCCCCCCCCGTTGGGCTGGTGCCCGAGAGCTCAGCTTCCTCTTACCCAGGACTGAATGCAGCTCTCACACTAACTGCAACCTCAGGATGCCCTTTAATTTTTAATGCTTCAATAAAACAGTAATTATAAACACTGCAATTTGAGTTTTTAAGCAGAAAGTATTAACTTCCCATGGTTTAATTATTCAAGAGAAATTAATGAAAGCAGGGCTGGATCCTGCTGGCTGTCTTGGCTTTCCCTAGCAGGGCCAGCATCGATCTACTTTGCAGGGAGGATGGAGCCCATCCCTGGTGCCTCGGGGCTGTCTGGGAATGCCTGGGTGTGCTTAGCAGCCAGGGCAGAGGTGTGGGGGAGCCTGGCTGGGGGGCTACCAATGTGCTGGGCTGGGTCGGAGTGAGGCGAGGTCTGGGGGGCCAGCAGGACCACCAGTAAATGGCTCCTTCTTTGCTCCCTGCAGGATTTCCAGCCAAGGCAGTGCAGGATCCCGGCTGTGGGCACAGCTCTCCCTGGGAGGTCAGTGACTGCCGTGATCTGAATGAATATTGCAGGAGACTGTGCGTTAACCAGGGTGGGGAAACTGAGGTAGGTGCCACCGCAGGAGGTAGCGTGACCCTGCAGCTGCACCTGTCCCCTGCCTGGGACGGGACTTGGGAGCTCCCTGTCTTTGTTTTCTGGAGCTTTCTGCAGCTTTAATTGCGCTCTGAGTTCCCTGGAAAGATTTTAGCTTGCTTTTAATTACTCTGCTATGGCACAGTGTAGTTCCAAAGCACCTTTGCTGGGGAATGGGTCTGTTGAGACTGGAAGTGCTCCCAGGGCTGTTTAAATATAGCGAAATAATTGGTGTCTTGGCAAAGCTTGTGGATTTGGTCTGGCTCATGTTGGACCCCCACCCTGCACAGGGTAGCAGTGGGGTTGGGAAAGCCTTGATGGAGGAGGGCAAGGGATAGGGAAACAGGGATAAAATATTCCTTGCCAGGAGTGAGTGGTGGGGTTGCAGGAGTGGGGGCTCAGGGGGATCATCATGCTGAGGTGGGACCTGTCGGGTTTCTCCAGCTCATTGTATCCCCATCTCAAGACCTCAGACCTTCTGCCACATCTACAAAGTTCCTTTCCTGTGTAGGCACCAGCCTGTCACATCATCCCATCCTAAGCAACACACCCATACAGCAATGGCCTTTAGCAATTGGCATCAGAGAAGGTCTCAGGGAACCAAGTTTGCTAGAAAAGCAAGTTGCTGTTATTATTAATAGCTAACTGCCATAACTTCATTAATAAGCAAACCTGCCTGATCAACTGTCTGCAACAAGACTGTAAGAACACAGAGATAGCCAGGGCTTCTCACAAAATGGAAATGGCTGTTTGTCAGGGCTGGAAGAATAAATTGAAGCCAGTGGAGGAGATGGTGGAGGGCTGGTGGGGAGTGGGGGGGACTTAACGGCTCTGCTGATGAGGTGCAGGGGACAGGGAAGGAATGGGGCCTCATTTGCAAGGGAAATGAAATTATTGCCTGCTCTGTCTGCAGTCCTCGCACTGCAGAGCCTGATGAGCTCTGTGGGGAGGGTGTTGAAGAGGTGGCTCTGGGAGCACCCAGCATCCCAGCGTGGCAGCGCAGCCTGCTTGAGCCTGGTTGCCCTCCCTGCAGGAGCAGGTCCTTGTGCAGATGGGGCTGTTGTAACCCCCCAAGGAGTCTGGGGGTGATCTGCTGCCCATGGGGTGGGCTCGCCATCTCCTTCACCACTTCTTACACTGTTTGGGCTGTACTTAGGGAAGGTCACTGCAGTGAATGTTGGTCAGTCACTCCTGAAATAGGAATGGTGGGGTAAGGAGAAAAGATGATGCTGACCAGGATGAGATCTCTGCTGAAGCAGGTGAATCCTGGTGCAGCCGCACCCAGCGCCCTCACGTTGTGATGCTGCTGCCACCCAGATTCATGTCCCAAAGTGGGTCTCAACACATGTGGGATGGCAGTTTTGGCCCATCCATGTGCGATGGAGGGCTTTGCAGGCAGCTTCTGCCTGCGGTAGGGCAGTGAGGCTGTCCCTTGGGGTATGGGACAGTACCTGCAGTCTGCATTACAGACAGGGTATGACCAGCTCCATCCCTGCACTGGGGATGCTCCTTTTTCTGTAACGTGACTATTTTCTCATTCCCATCCTGTAAACAGGCATCAGTGGTTCCTGGATGGGAAGACAACTCCCTGGTCTCTGTCCCCCAGGGGGATGTCTGCTGGGCTGGTAATATGAGGGAAGTGGGCTTAAATGAGGAGCATCGGTGAGACAGGAGTGATTTAACTGACTCAGTTAATCAGTTGTGGCAGTGCTGGTCCGGGTGAGAGACCCAGCTGCTCCCTGCCAGCTCTGTCGGGAGAGTTTACATAGCTCTGTCGCCAGTCATTCAGGGCATTTTATTTGGGTCTTAACTTTGATTTAACTTCAGTAGATTATAAAGACAAAAAGTCATTCCAAGGCACTTTATTCAAGGGGGAAAAAAAAAAGAAAGAAAGAAAAAAAGGCAAAATGGGGTAGTTTGAAGCTGTCAAAATGATTTTCCACTCCTTCAAAATAATCTCACAAAATTGACCCAGATTTTACAAGGCACTTCGGCTTTCAAAGAGCTGCCTGTCTGTGCAGAAGATGGGTCTGTAAAATATATTTTTTTTTTCTTTTTCCCCTTAGTAGTTTTACAAAACCTGTGTCTTGCCTCATTCCTGTGGGATCTGTAAGGGCATGATGCTTTGTGGGAAACACTGCTCTGGGATTAGCTGCAAGGCTGGATTGTAAAGCTGCTGCAATGCTCCCAGGAAGCAAGCAAGGTGTTTCGGTGAGAGGCTGCAGCATGTCTCCACGTGCAGGAAGAACGGAGAACCCCAGGTCACAGCTAAGTGTGACAGCAACAGCCTGTCCTTGGTTTTTGGGGAAGCTCAGGCTGACATGGGGTGTGGGTGGAAGGAGCAGCCTCACCAGGCAAGTGTCCGTGCCAGTGAGGAAGGGCTGCCCTGATGCTATGAGTAATGGGTGAGCTGGAGATACACAGGGATGGGGCAGACATTCAGGTAATGGAGTTGAGCAATAGGATCAGGGACAGAAACTGCTGAAATGCAGACAGATTTGGCTGAAGGGGAGACATGGCTTGGCCCCAGGGGTGCTCAGGCACACTGCCAGCCCCCAGCAGCCTGGGGAGAAGTGGGTGGTGTTTTTAGGGTGGAGGCTGGCAAATAGGGCAGAGCTGGAGGGTTGCCCCAAGCTGGGGTGCTGTAGGGCTGGGCTGCCCCATGGTTACTTGAGACCCATGAAATATTTGATGCATGGATGAGGCACTGAACAAGACTGTCTGGGCATGCCCTGGCCTGGCTGGGGACTCAGCTCTAGTTCAGCAAATAGTTGTAGTGAAGAAAGGAAACAGCAGCTGCCTCTTGATCTGAGATTAAATGCTCTGAAACTCAAGCCCAGGGTCATGAAAAGCTCTCATCAGACCCCAGCAAACCCCAAAGCCTGACCAGGGCTGGATGGGAAAACAGATCCCACTGCCCAGCTCACCCGGCTCTGGGTTTCACACGCATCCATGTGTTCCTGGTCTTCTAGATACGTGCTAACCCCTTGCCCCTGCACTCCCCTGCCCAGCATTGCTCATGCTAACCCTGACTCCCAGACCTTGGGGATGCTGAGTGCTGCCCGTGCAGCCCCTCCTGGGCCACGTGCCATGGGAGCTGCAGAGGGGAACCGCATGCGGGGCTCAGCCAGCTCTTGAGACGCACCTGTAGGCACTTGCATGTGCAAATCTTCCCCGGCCAAGTGGCTGAGAGGTGCTGGGCCAAGCAAAGCTCTTCAAGCCTGACTTGCCAGGTGCGTTTCAGCGAGGGCAGCAGGCTGGAAGGGCTGGGAACTACAGAACAGATGGGATGTTGGAGGGGAGCAAGGGATGAAAAATTATGGCTGAATTTGTGCCCTCAAGCTGTCTGGAGTGGCAGGGAAATCTGTTAGCTTTCCTTCAAGGGAGGATTGCTAGCAGGATGCTGGAGAGGCCATCACCAGGTTAATTGCTGCTTCCTTGTTTATTTAGTTAATTGATTGGGTGATGGAGAAGAAGGAAAAGGCAACCCTGGGCTGTGTATCCAGAGAAAGAGCATGGTTGGCTGGCACTGCACTCCTGGCCATTGGCTGATGGATGTGTGCTGGTCACTAGGTTGGCTTGCTGCAGTTGTCCCTGTTTTCTGATAGTGGCTATGAGTTAATGATGATTGTGAATGAATCTTGCTGATCATCCAGAGACCCTACCAGGTGGGGAGGCTGGAGGTGGGGATGGCTGTGGGAGCAATTGCGAATGCTCCCATACTTGGATGCCCAGGGGTAGATGAGTGGGGAGGACAATCTTGGATCAGCACAATCCAGTGCCTGTGGGGAGCCTGGGGTGCTGCTTGGGGCTGTTCCTGCCAGATCTGGGTTTGTATCTGGCAAAAGGCAATTCTGGGTTTAAATCCTGGTTGGGGGATGCTCGTAGTCCCCATGAGAGGACCAGCTGTGCTTGTCACAGGTGGGCTTGCTCAGACAAAGCCCAGCACTGAACACCCTCCAGGATGTGCACCAGGAGCTGGTCCTGTGCTGAGCAGAGGGGAGCAGGACCCAGACGGTCTCTTCATGCTCTGCAGAGCCCTCATCCTCTCTTCTTACTCATTCTCTGGAACTGAGCCACCCATGAACTGTTGATGGGAGAAACTAGGTTTGAATCTGGGATTATTTTTTTTTAAACTGAATTTTTCATCTGATCTCATTAAAGTGCTGCTCATGCTGGCTGACTTGCATCTTGTTTGTTCATTTCATCATATTCTGCTGGGGCACCACATTGCCTTCATTTAGCAGCAGAGCCATTTGCCCACGACTGCAAGCCAGGCAGCCTGGCTGCAGGGGAGCAGCATCCCAGCACCAGTCCTGTCCTTTGCAAGGGTCAGACCCTGCTCTCATTTTCTTTAAAACCTATGAAGGCCTGAGCCCTGTTTTTATTACTAGTGTGGGTCAGGGAATAGTGTGTTACTGTCTTGCAGAAAGTGCCAAGCTCAGGATGGGATTTTTCAAAGGTGCTGGGGGCCAAAAGGAGCATGGAGGAATGGTAGGTTTGCTATTTTATTATGGGGGAGGAAAAGAAAAGAGACGGGAAGATCAGGTTCAGGCAAGATAAGTGCCAGACCCACGCGATACTGGTGCGCAGCTGTGGCAGGGAGCTGAAGGAAGATGCTCACAGCGCTGCCTGCTTCTGCCTGCCGAGATGTAGCAGCAAAGGGGAAGCACTGTAAAATCTTCTCTCTGGGACTCTCCTGACCCTCCTTCCCCATGGCTTTTGGGGTGGGACCCCCTTGAACTGTGCAGCCACATCAGGGCCCACTCAAGGGCAGAGTGAGCAGCACTCGCCTTCTGACCACCAAAAAACCCCAGGAGTGAGAAATGGGGTGACAGGTGATGCTCATGGCATGGGGTGTCTCCCCAAATTCACAGCTGCCCTGGCCAGAGCCTGTGCAACTGGGAAGAGGCAAGAGGTCTGGTTTAGCTGCTGTTTTGGAGTGTTTCAGCTTCTTCTATCAATCTTTTTTTTTTCCCCCCCCCCACCAAAACATAACCTGGAAAAATATTTGCTGTTTCCTTAGATGGGTAATTAAGGACATGGCAAAATGTGTCCATCCAAGGGAAGGACCCTGTGCTGCCTGGCTGCTCCTTGCATCACGGTGCTGACAACTGGAGCTTTGGTCTGAGCAAAAGCCTGTGTGAAATGAGCTGGTAGGGCTGATCCAAAGGCATGGGGGTTAAAAAAAAGAACATTTTCAGTGTCCATTAGTTCATCATTCATGTTCTCCTCAAAGCTTAACAGCTTTGCAATCTACCAAATATAAAAGCATCGCTACAGGTTCCTTAGATGGCCAGACAAAGAAAATGGTCTGAGGAACAAGGCAGGTAGTCTTAGTGTCTGTCTGTCTAACATAGCTTGGAGGGTACTGGGCACCCATCCAAGGCCAGACCAGCTCTTAGAGCATCCCACACTGCTGCTTCAGGGTGGCATCATTAAAGCCCAAGACAGGAAGAGGTTTTCTTCATGGAGTTTTTCTTAGGTACTTTTAGTGTAAGATGCTGTAGCACTTAATGTGCACTGCTGTAGGAAGAAACCTGTACCTCTTCCTAGGGGAAGGCTTGGGAGGTAGAAGAGCAGGGGGAAGATAGTTGCAAAAGCCTTTAGTTTCCTGGTCCTGTTTCTAGATTGTTTCTTGGGGGTTTGTGCTTCTGCAGAAGTGCACCCATGCATGCAGTTGTTCTGAGAGCCCATAAAAGGGGGTTGAGGGCATATTCAGAGCAAAATTTGATGTTGCAGTTGTCTTCAAGAGTCATTCAAGAATGACTTAAAATATGAGCTCACTTGTTAGAGAAGTGTACATTTTATTTAACCCTCTGTAACTAAACAGTCCAGCTTGACCTGGAAACATGAAGCCTGTAGGTGCATGGCGAAAAAAAGCATAGCTGTAAGTATTTGTTAAATGAGTGCAGTAATGACTTTGGGTGCATCTCGCAGGCTGCAGCAGCTCTGTGCACTGGGCTTGCCTGCCTTGTCCATGCCCTGCTGATGCTAACCTGAGCGCTGGCTGGGTGCGTTCGCTTGGCAGGAGATGGAGCCCAGGAGCATCAAGGGGCTGTTCTGCCTTTAGCAAGAAAAAGATGCATGGGTGCAAAGGAGCTTGCTGTAGGCAGGCTGCCTGGAAAGCAGGCAGTTACTGTCCAAAAACAGGGAGGTGGGGGAGAGAGGAAGAGAAAAATAAGGCAGATGAAAGCAGGGACTGTGCCAAAAGTGCCTTCTATTTATGATTTCACAAGGTCAACAATAATCCCCACAGCTACAAGCACATAAAAATTGATTCTTTCCTGAAGAGATTGATGGATTCGTGGTCAGGGCATTTTCTCTGATCCTGCTGCCCTCTGGACATTGCTGAAATTTATGGAGATGCTGTGCGTTCCTCTATAGAGGACATTAAATATCTTCTCGAAAAGCGAGCAAATGCTTTCAATTCAGACCTGGGGTCCTGTGAAGTTGCTGTAAATAAGGGAAATGCTTCCTCCAGCTGCTGGGCTGTATTTCCACAGGTGAGCAGCTTTTGCTTTGCAGTTTGCCTGCTGTGGGTCAGAGGCTCTTTGTCCTGCCCCATCCCTCAGTGTGGGGCAAATGGGGCTGATGCTCACCCCGTAGCACATACACCTCTGCTCCTGCAAGAAATCTCACCTCCCGGCACCCTGGCAATAATATCCCACTCCAGGCCAGCGCAGTGCTGAGAAGCAAGACAGTGCGATGCAGACCCCATGAGGCTGAAGGCTCTTTTGGTTTGTCCTAATACTGTCACAGGAGGGAAGAAGGGACGAAGATTTCTAAGGCCTCAAGCTCCTTCTCCAACACTTCCCAAACAAGCTCGTCTTGCTGCTCAGATGTCAGCTGGAAATTTCCTTCAATTTTCTATTTTTTTTATTTATCTTAAAAATACTCAACTTTAAAGTCCCAGCATTTGAAACCACTTTGTTTTCCACAAATGGCAGGAAGCTACTAAACAAAGCCCATTTATTTTTCACAGCTTCATCCCCGCAGCTATTAAATCCTCAGCGCTATTGAATTCCTGAGAAGTTTGCTGGGTAGCGATGGGGCTTGTGCTCAGGCAGCACATGCAAGCTGTAATATCCCAGTAAGTAGTTTGTGCTCTTTGTATTTCCCTTCTGGTTAACAAGCAGCTTTAGGTGTGCTCAAAAGACATTTCTGTGAGTCCTACTGCATAGCTTCATCATATTGAGTGCATTATATAAAATGCTGCCATACAAAGGGATCCTAGCTCTGAAGAAGCAGCAGGGTTTGGGAGGTCGGGGAGGGATGGGCT
>JANZLQ010000002.1:29737947-29772538 GCA_026212715.1 Elanus axillaris | reverse complement strand
GGGAGGGATGGGCTGGGGGGGATGTGCAAGGAGAATCAGTGCTGGGCTTTTTAACAACCACATGTGTATTGAACAAAGCTTTTTAAAAGCCTTTCAGACAGCAGTGGGCTGCCTTCTTATAATGTGCCAGGGTTTATCATGCCAGAAATAGGGACACATGGAAATGCTGCCTGCCACACTGAGAAAGCACTTAGTGTTTGTCCTTTCTGTGTCGGTGTCGGTTCTCCAAATTGCAGTGTGAGGTTGGCTTGTGGCACCAGCAAAGCTGCTCTTGGCTGGGGCCATACAACCTGTGATCCTGCACACCCTTCCCTGCTGATGGCTCTGCCGTGGCCATAGCCATAGAGGGACCCGGTGGGTTTCCTTCATCTCTGGTGTTCGTGCTGCCTCCAGCCATTCCTGGAGAGGCATGTCCCACCTCTGGTAAGATGTTGGGTAGGCAGTAAATCGAAAGAGGACCCCAAGTCAGCTGGAAAGGAGCCAGAGCCGCTTGCAGCCAGGAGAGATGAAAAATGAAGTAGCCTGGACATAGGCAGAAATTCCACATTCAGAAGTCTTGGTGGGAAATATTGGTGTTGCTTTGCTGTAGGCTGCTGGCAGTGCTGGAGCAGTGCCACTCACCTGCCTGCTCAGTGTGAGCTCCCGGGGTCTGCTCATCTGGAGTTCGAGGTGTTGGATGGGAGCAGCCCCCATAATGTCCCCCAGGCTGCCCTGGAGCAAGGGTCCCTTCCCATGCCCAAGGACTCTGCAAACATGCCTTCGGGTGAAGGGAAGGAAGACAGTTGTTTCCATCCCTTCCTTGATCCAAATTTCAGCCTCTTTGGAGCAGCGCTGACCTTCCTCTGTGAGGGCCTTGCAGCAATGTTTGCTCTGCAACTCGCACGCAAACACTTGCTTGGACGCAGTTACGTTTTTGCCAGCTTTCCTGGCTGGCAGATGCTGCCGTGGGGTTTGCTGCTGTCTCCTTCCTTGCAGCAGCACTGAGTGATCCCCGCAGTGCCGAGCCCTGCAGAGTATCCCTTGCAGTCGGACCACCTCCTCCACGCAGCAGGCTGCCCTTTTGCGTTACGCTTCTGGCCCTCAGCTTGTGACCCACTGGGAGGCTGGGAAGCACAAAACAGGATTACAAAGCAGCAGCTAGAGGGAAAGGCCACTGAGCCTCAGCCAGCCTTGGGCATTAAAATGCAGTGGTTTTTCATCCCCTGGTATCCTCCCTGCGGCACCTTTGCTCATAACAAACCCTTGTGCTGCTGAACAGCAATCCCACACAAATCCTTTGGTATAAAGCTGCTTCCCAGAGGGGTTTTGATCAATGTTGGACAAAGCCTGGCGATGTCTGCTCTGGTTCCTAGTGCATCCCAGCACCAAAAGCCACCATATTGTCATCTGCCTTCAGGGAGAAGCTCTTGCAGTGGTGAGCAGAGGTCACAAATGTGGCTCTGCGCTCCCTGTCAGGCTTGCAAACTGGCTCTTGGTCCCAATTTAACCTCTTCTTCCTTCCTACAAGTGGGTAAACAGAAAAGCTATTTCCTCCTTCACCTCCAGCCCCAGGTTCCCGGGACTGTGCCTGCCAGATGGCAGCAAGCGAAGGCTTTTCTGCCTGTCTCTCCTGCCAGCGTGTCACGACAGCATGGCTGCAGATGGAGGAGAAGCTATTTCCCATCCATCTCTCAAGTGCTTTGTACCATCTGCAGCAGGAACCCATGGAGCTTGGCTAGTCACTCAAGGTGCTGCCTGAATAAGCAGCATCCTTTGTAAGTGTAAAATCAGAAATGAGGAGCGCTGGACTAAAGGTGATAGGTGTGTCTAAACACGCTGCCTCCCCTGCAATGCAGCCAGAGTGCATCTCTGTAGCATTGCTTCTTTTCTTGATCCCCCTTCACTTTTTTTTTCAGTGTCTTTTGATGGGTGTTAAAAGCAGCCTGGCCTTGGAAGACACACTGCACGGAGCTTTTATGGGTGGCTATAAGTTATCTGCCAAAGGACCCCTAATATGAATGTTTGGTGCCTGCAAATGCTCTTTTTCTCATTTTCTTTGAGGCTGTTGCAGCTTCACAGTATTTTGATTGACCGGGGAAAGCTCAGCCTGAGCCAAAGAGCAGCTGTGAGTCCTTGCGGGGGCAGCTTCTGGCCCCGACACCGCTGCTCTCGGTAGGGAAGGGGCACACACAGTCCTGCCCTCCCCCTTGGGACTGAGCCCCAGGGCCGTGGCCAGCTCTACGAGGATGCCTGTGTGTGTCATCACTCTGACCCGCATGGGGACACTGGGTCAGGAACTTCAGTGAACACCCTGGGTAGGGAAATCTGTAGCCCCCTTGAGTTATTTCCAGAAGAAAATAAGTTTTATTTGCTTTAGTTCTGAACATTTGTTCTCAAACTGCAAAATGGGAGAAAAGCATGCTGCTGCATGAGGGGGTAACTTATAGACACCAGACCAGCGGATGCTTAGGAACTACACTCTATATTGGGGTGACATCTGAGAGCTGGTGTACCTGGAGGGCAGCTCATGCTCTGCAAGCAGTAGAGGAGCCAGTCCCTGTGCTGCAGAGAAGGTGAGGGGCCCTTCCATGCTGTTTTCACTCTTTTTAACAAAAGCTGGGATGCTACGGGAGACAGGGACAGTGCCTGTGGCCGTAGGCAAGGTGTTGGTTAGGCAGTTCCCACAAGATCCCCAGCCTGAGGGCAGGGACCCATCACAGGAGGAAAAACAAAATTGTGTGTGTGTCAAAAGCAAGAGCTGAATCTGCTCTGCTGATTTCCCAGGTGAGATTTCTGCCAATGTTTAAAAAGGATAAATGAGATGACCTGGATAATTACAGGCCTGTCAGCTCCACTTCGATCCCGGGCAAACTGATGGAGTGGCTGATGTGGGAATTGATTAATAAAGAATTAAAAGAGAATAACATCAGTAAATGAAAGTAAAGGTGTTAATGTCTATCAACAGGTTAAAGGCAATAGATTTTCCAGAAGCAGCTTTTTGTGGCAAAGATGGCTGGTGGAGAGAGTGGGTTTGTGCAAAGCATTTTACTTGCAGGACAGCGAGAGTAAGAAACCGAAGCAAGACCAGCCCAGCAGGGCACAGGGTTTTGTGCCACCCAGCTGGATGTCATCGTGGGATGTCACAGACCCGCACCGTGCTGGCTGCGCTTGCTGTGCTCTCTTGGGCAGCGGGTGGGCTTTGGTGGATGGGCAGCACTGCGGGTACCCGAGTGACCTGGGGCTAATATCCATATATGTCCCGGCGGTTAAATCCATGTCCTACCACCCACCAAGCGCCTGTTGTATCCATCCCACCCCAGCTTCAAGCACGGCATGCTGTGCCCCTCTGCAACAAGCAAAGCACCATTCAGCATCCCAGCTGGATGTCCTCCTGGCCACACACAGACCCAGCACAGAGCTGCTATGAGGTGCCCATGGCACAGAAAATACCTGGAAGATGTGTTTCTGCCCCACTCATCCCAGCATTGCGTATCTCCCCATGTTCTTCTGACCTCCTTGCAGCCTCCCAGCCAGGAGTGGGGTGTCAGCATCTGTGCAGGATCTGTCCCCGCAATGGCTTCAGTGCTTGCCTCTTTTTCCAGTTGCCATAGGAACAGACGAAGGCCTCTAAAGCATCGCAGTGGGGTGCACGTCTAGGTCATGCTGTGGAGCAGGCAACCATTTTATAGCGATAATAAATTCAGGGAATTGGGAATTTGGCCGAAGTAGCACACAAGAAAAGGACTTGAAAAGGCAGAATGGAGATAAATGAACAAAAATAATTTTATGACAAATGACCAGATGTTGTGCTAGACCTAACTGAAATCTTTCTCTGGAGTTCAGGTGAAAGGGTCCGGGAACAGAGATTGTAAGGAATGATTTGTCCCTGAAGCATGAGGATAGAAAGGCAAAGGCAGCACCTGAAAGTGTTTAGGGACTATTGGATTTCAAAAACCTTCATTATCTTCAGTCCCTGCGATGTCTAGATGTGAATTACTGCTGGCCAAAGATTTACCATCCCTCCATTTGCATGACAGGAACCGGAGAGGCACCAAATCACTGGAGACAAGAGCTGGCCGAGCGGAGACAACCTTTTGAAGGTCATAGAAAATCTGCTGGAAATGTCTGTACCTGGGGATGAAGGCAGATGGCTTGGCAGAGCTCTGCAGATCCATGCTGACACAGAGACCCCAAAGATCTCTCAAAGTAGTGCAAGGCTGGGGGGTCTGGGAGCTGCCTCAGGATCTTGGGGAGCTCCTGGGTCAGCTGGTGTTGGCAGAAGGATGATTTCTGGAGCTCTTACCCATGTGTTCGTGCTTGGCTGATCCTCTGCTGCATCGTGGTGTGGAGATGCTGCCCTGCTCCAGCAGCTGAGGACACCAACCCGAGACACTGCTCAGGTGCTCCTCACCAACATGGCAACTTCCCTTCATTTACTGCCAGACCTATGCACTGTTGTAGCATGTTTCTTGCTTGTTTTCCCCTGACTGGTGAAGAAAAAGCAAACCCTTTGCCAAAATGCTCTTTGCTAACAGAGGCCATCCTAGGGGAGCCCGTCTGTATTAACACCAGCTTTAATGCAGTGAGTTTCTACAGCAAGAGTTTGGTGGCAGGAAAACACATGGCCAGTAGGTGTGGGAGATGGTGGTAGGTGGCTGACTAGAGCTGGCACCCATTGCAGCAGTGTCCATGCAAGCCCTCATGGGTTTAGGGGGGCTGGAAAATGGGTGAAACCAGGCGTATTAGGCAATCTGTGTTTTCCCAGCCCTCAGAGCACTAACAAATAAGATAGGGCGGTGGGTCGATGCAGACCCCATGTTTGCCTTGGCCTGGTGCTGCTGGCATGGTGCAGCAAGTTCAATGAAGCCCATGTGGACTTCACCCTCCCCAAACCATGCTCTGTCCTTTTGCTAATTGTACTGAGATTTGAAATGCAATTTATCCTGCCATGTCCTGTTGGCTTCAAGAAGCAGAATTTCTCATGCTGATTTAATCACCTCATTAGGTCAAACAAGTTAGAGCTATTTTGAGGATGGCTAATAGGTGCCAATTTATACCCCTTGGCAGCTCAAGGACCATGCTTAGCCTTAGCACTTGTATTTTGGCAAGACAAAAGAAAGCCTCGAGCTGGTGCTTTTTACGGTAGACAAGGCTCACCTGGGACCTGGGACATCTGGTGCCGGTGCTTTGCAAACAGTTTTCTTGCTGTGGCTTGCTTTCAGCTTATGCCTAGTTTGGTTTAACAAGGTGGCGGTAGGAACTTGGACATTACTGAGCTAGGATGTGGCCAGAGCTCAAGTCAGGCAGGCCCCAAAAATCATGGCAGCTCAGTCCCTGCTGCCTGCTCCTCAGGCAGGGAACCAGCTGTGGGGTCTGCAGCCTCCCAAGGCTGAGCCCTTCTCAAGCCTGGGTGGTGCAAAGATGCCTCTCACCCCTCCCAGAGACCAAGTCTTTGCTTGCATGCTCCAGCAGAAGGAATTACCCTGTCCCGGTCCTTCCATCATCCCATCCCCAGCAAAGAGCAGGTCTCGTGGCCCTGGCTACAGGGCACCTTCCCCCGTGCTGGTTTGAGGCATCTCCTCTCTTTTCCAGGGGCAGGAGGATGATGGGGAGATGGGAAGAAGGCCTACAGTGTTTGATGAAGAGTATGAAGCTCAGTTGCTCAGGTCTCATACTGGGGGCATGGCAGGTGCAGCTTGGTGTGGTCCCACCTGCAGGCAACAGGCTGCAAATGGTGGCTTCAAACTGGCCATGGTTTCGCTGGCTGCCCTGCGCCCTGGCAGTGGGCACAGCACCCTGCAGGCATGCAGTGCTGCCGTAGGGAGGGGTGGCCCTGTCCCTCTTGCAGTCCCAAAGCAAGGAGGGTCTGCGCTGTGCAGCTGGGTGTGCTCCTCCTGTGCCAGCCACATACAGCAGATGCTCATCTCTTGGAGCCAAGCTGGCTATTGGCACGTGGGTGCTCCTCCCAAAGGAGACGGTGGCATTTTTAGCATTTCCGTCTCTGGCAAGGGCTCAGAAGGAGCCCCTGGGTGACAGGCTCAGGGACTGCCTCTCCTTCAGAGCCAGCACTCTGCCAATGTCCTTTTTGGTTTCACTCCAAAACTGTCAGCTGCTGGAGGGTTCAGAGTGCTGGTGGGACCATGGAGCCACACTGGCCAGGCACCGGCATGACACTGCGCAGTGGTCCCCTGCCAAGGTGAGAGGTGCCTGTTCCACAGATGGAGCAATCGATGCCAAGACACAAGGTTGGGCAACATGTTGGTAGAGGAGCAGGAGCGAACCCAGCTTCCAAAGTAGACGTGACCGGAGAGTCCCAGACTGGGGTGTCACAGCTGGATGATGACGGTAGATGCCCCTTTGAAGCCTCCCACCTCCCACCCAAGTGGATGCTGCTAGCTACTCCCAACCAAGCAAAAACACAGGATGTTTCATGCCGCTTGCATCCAAGCCCTTTCCTTGGGATGGGAATGGGAAAGGGGAATGTTTGCTCTATTCCAGGTTTTTCTTTCTTCCAGAAAGCTTCTCCAGCTGCACAGAAAGTCTGCCACTATTTTGAGGTCCCTTTCCTTTCCTGCCATCCCCAGAGGCTCCTTGCTGAGCAGTGGAATAGAAAATGACAGATTATTGCTACATCTTGCTGAGCCTCTCTCTTTCATATGAAAGAAAGATGGTCTGGTTTGCTCGGGAGTGGGAGTGTGCTTTGGAAGCAAGTCAGAGCAAGAGATGCCAGGAAGGAATTGAATTTTTTTTTCTGAGTATCTTCCCAGGATGCTGCCATAGTCAGTGGGAAGCTGCACTGCCATGTCCCTGCACATCCTCTGGGCCGCCTCAGGCTCTGCTAAAATCCAAAATCATCTCCTCAGACATTTCCCCATGCACTCCAAAAAGCTATGCTTCCTCTAGAGCAGTGTGAAGGACCACAGGAGCCTGGCATGGAGGGATGTGAAGCCCTCGCTGCTCCCCAGTGGTAGGAAACCTGCAGGTGGTGGTCCTGGTGTAGGTGATGCCACAGGGCTTTGCAAACACAATGCATCCCTGGGCTCCCCGCAGTACCCTAACTGGGATGGCAGCAGCAAGGTGGTTCCCGTCTTTCATCAAGGTGGGATGGGTTAGCAGATGGGACACTACTGTGTGACACACATCTGCTGCCTCATCTCACCCCATCTGGCTTGTAGGATGCCTACCTGGTAGGATCCCTGTTAATGCTTTCCTAGAAAACACATATATCCTACCCATATAAAACTTGGGAGGGGATGCATTTGATGGCTGCTGGGTGCTGGGACCCCATCTCCCGGCTCCATGGCTCTGGGCCACCCATTGTTTCCTGAACATCATGTGATGTGCATCAAAATGGAGCATCAACCATCACACCACTTCTTTTCTAATAGCCCTGGCTCTCCCTAAATTCCCATCTTCTTTCTTTGACCTATGCAGTCAGGAACAACTGTGGAACAAGCATCTTGCCAAGTGCGGCATTTGACGGAGCTGGTGCTGGGAAGGATTTAAAAACCCTGGGCAGCTCTTGGCACTTGTAATTTAGTCTTTTTAATCCATGAGAGCTCAGCACCAGCCCGAGAGCTGCAGGGAAGGTCAGACCCAGCAGATCCCTGTCACTGCCCCACCAGGTCCCACCGTATCCCCTGGCATGCCAGGGCTGCCCTCCACCCTTCCCCAGCCCTTCCCAGGGTGGAAGGAGTTTTAAAACTGAAGACTTCGGAGACGGTTGATTTCAGCCACCCATTTTAATCATGATTTAAATTAGCAAAGCAGAAAACTTGGTTTAAATTATCAACTTTAAGCTTGTTTCTCATTTGTATGTTTTATTTATTTTCTTAACTTGATTATTCTTGGTTGGTAACCACTAATCTGCAGGTTTACTTCTTTTACAACTCCTTTTTTGCTAAACAGAAGAAAACACTTTATGTATGTGAGGTTACTTAAGCAATTATGTAGCTTAATGTACATTTATGGCAATTCTTTGTGTTTGCATTTTATTATGTTATAATATAGGGAATGATGCCTTGTTTTTTTTATGAGATGATTATTAATTTTGGACTCACAACATGTGCCCTGGTCTATTCAGATGGAAATTTGTTTTCAATTTAAGACGCCCAAAAACCAGTTTCAAAAATGGTTTTTAATAGTTAAATAAAACCATTTAAAATGTGCTAGCTACAGATGAAAAAATAAGCTAATCTGAGCATGCATTTAAAACTGATTTCCTAAACAAGATAAGTACTATCTACAATGGGGGAGCTGAATGCTTTGTTCCTGATTTTCTTATTCTTTATGGTTTTAAAATTATTATATTGCTTAGGTTTTATTTACAGGCAGGAAAAGGCAAATGAGTTTTTCCATTCTTTCTCATCCCAAATTCCTCAGGTTTGCAATGACTAACTTAGTGGAAAATGTTTATGTGGAGAGGTATTTATTTTGCTTGCACCTTCGGAGGGTAGTGATGCTGGCAGGTGCTGGATCCAGCCCTTCAGTCAGAGCCTTCTAATGCTTCAGTGATTTTAGAGCTTCTTTATAGACCTGACAGCAACAATGTACTGCTTAAAGTTTTTATACAAGCTACTTCAATTTCAGTAAGTTAGGTCTAAACAATACACTTCTCTATTTTTAACAGAAAAGTGTACTACCAGTGTGAAACTAGAAACACTCCAAAAATAAAGGTGGAAACCCAACGTGGCAGAGCAGGCAGGGAGCACTTCAGCCCCTAATCTTTCCAGACAAAGAAATTATTATTATTATTATTTGCCTTGCTGCAGCACCAAGTCCAGTCCATAACTTCTCTTTCTCCTTTCTAGGAAAGGGAATTTTTCCCTATTTGCAGGCAGAAGCTGACAGTAATTGGCCACTGCTGCCTGGCTGGTATTTTCACTTTAACAATACCACCCAAAATAAATGGCCCCGTGTTGTTACCAACAGTTTTCTGCACACCGGGTCCGGCATGGGTTATATTATCTCATGGAAAAGAATTCTGCAGACTGCACATAAAGAGGGACGTGTCACCCTAATAAAAATAACAGATTATTAGCATCATGCTAATAAAAATGTCCCCTGGGTGGGTAAGCGCTCATCTTTTTGGAGAGGCTGGAGCAGTTTTCAGGGCATGTCCTGTAGCTTCGCCCCTAAAGGGCAGCAATACTAGAAGGGAGCTCCCAGAGCCGTGGCTCCATCAGGCACCTTGGGTGTGGAGGAATTATTTGGCATTCCCAGGGACCACATCTCCTGCAGGCTCAGGGTTGCCAAGGACCAGCCCCAATCCCCATTTCAGCCTGGGGATGTTTCAGGAGCTACTTGTATGTCTGGCTGCAGATCTACCATCTGCCTTCATCTCTGGGCATCATTCACACTGAAAAAATTTAATAATAAAAAAAGGCACAAGAAAGAAAACAGGAAAACAAGGCATTTCTGTGCTTTCATTTCTCCAGCAATTGGCAACAGTTTAATGTGTGTACATCACTAATGCTATTTTATGAGCTCCAGTCCCACTGGCATAATTTTTTTAAAATCCCTTTTCCACTGTAATTGCTGTTTGTTTTGTCATTTCTCAGTGGACAATTACAGTTCAAAAACAAGAGTGCCTTTGAAGATCGCAAGCAGCGTATGCAAGCTTCATTAATACACTATTAATACACTATCGAAATGCACTTGAACTCTACCTGCCCGAGGCCTGAGACATAAAAATCTGGCTTTGCAAAGCAATGATTATTTGATCTATTTAAAATACTCCCAGTATTAGCCTGGTCTCCTGGATACATTTCAACGTCAGCAGTCTGGGAGGCTGAAATATCTCCTGTAGGTTTGTTCCATTACTTGGTCATTCAAAAAAACCCAATGCTGCAAAGAATAATCCTATTTTTTTTCTGGAGGAGTGAAGGGAGAGACAAACCTGACCATGGTGTGGGACAAGTTGCCTGGCTTGTCCCAGGACACAGTGCTTTTCCTCTATCTGACCCTGGGAAGAAAGTCACAGGAAGAATAGAAAGATATTTCAATTCAAACAAGCAGCTCTGCAGCCGAGAGTGGCCAGGGTCACCCCACTGAGCCCATCAGCTACGTGATGCCTTTGGAAGTGTATCAGGAGACTTTCCAAGCCCTGAATGTGGAGAGATGTCAAAAGTAAGAAGAGCTGTTAAAAAACAAAGAGAAAAAAAGCAAGTTTCCTGGCTAGCTCAGTTTTTACCATTTCTGCTATAAGGGAATGTTTGCCCTGTTAAAGCAGGGGTTCGTGGTGCTCATAGCCTGTCCATCCACCCATCCATCTGTGCACCCGAGGCTTACTTAGGTGTTAAATTGCACATCAGGAATGTTCTTCCTTAATTAATATTTTTCATCATTCATGAATAAACCTGTTTGCTGAGAGTTAGGGCTCAGGGCTGCTGCACGAGCTGGGCCCCGCTCCTGAAGCGGCTCCCAGCAGGGATGGGGAAGCACCTGTGGGTGCTCTGCCTCTCTGCTGCATCATGGCTTGCTGCACGCTGGCCTGTGTCCCATCCTGCTGCATCCCATCCCACTGATCCCATGCCTCCTATCCCATTCACCCTATCCCACCCTGCAGATCCCATCCTGCTGCATCCCACCCTGCAGATCCCATCCTGCTGATCCCATCCTGCTGATCCCATCCTGCTGGATCCCATCCTGCTGATCCCATCCTGCTCATCCCATCTCACTGATCCCATCCCACTATACCCCATCCCACTGATCCCATCCCGCTGCAGCCCCTCTGGCTGCAGCCTGCCCTGTCCCACTCAGCACAGAGCCCCGGTGCCCTGGGGCTGGGAGGAAGCAGAGGTGCCTGGAGCAGGAGTCAAGTGGGTGGTGGGATGGCCCCGGGGCACTCTGCCCTCTTGTTTTCCACTTCTGCAGGTTAAGACATTTAAAAATGCATGAGATGTCCCAGGCAGTGTGAAATCTGCATTAATGTCTTTAGCCCCGAGTTTTCTGCTTGTTGTTGCTTTATTTTTTAATAAAAAAGAAATGCACTTTTGGGGAGTAAATCTCTGGCAGTGATTGCGCAGGTTTGCAGGCAGAGGAGCTGCTGGTGCTCCCTAAAAGGGACGATGCTTCTGGGTACATCAAGTCCCCTTGGCCTCCAGCCCATGAGGGAAGCAGCATTACTGCTTCCCTTGGACATGTTGGGAGCACAAGGCTTGGCTCAACCTGTTTACAGAATTTTGGTGGTTTTCTTTTGATTTTAGAACACCTGTTTCTTACAACCACAGCACTTCCCTCCAACCCATGCCACGATCATGTCAGACAAGAGTCGGGCTCAACTCCAGCTCCATGCAAAGCTTGAAGAAGCACCTATTACTTTTGTAATTCATTTTTTAAGAGGGGAAAATGGGCACATCTTGGGAACCCTTTGTTCAACAGCTCCAAATGGGGCCCCCAACATCACCCACTGCTCCCTTGAAGTATAGGAAAGGTCAGGACAAGCTGATACTCCTCCAATAATGAGATTTAAAGCCAAAACCACCATTTAAACTTCTGCTGCTGTCATGCTGAGCTCTGGCCTCAACTGGGTGCTTGGAGGGCAAAAATTGCTTGTATTAAAGATGCAAATGGGTCTCCAGACTCGTGTCCCAGGGCTTTTCCCACTGGGAAGGAAGGACTTTTCTTCTGTGCTTTGCAAATACAGAAGACAGTACTAGAGCAGGAATGAGTTTGCTCGAGGCTGTTGGAGCAGGCAGCAATGGAGGTACCAAGCAGACGAGGTGGGAGCAGGACTAGCGATGGGCTGCATCCCTGGGAGATGCTGGGCTGGGACATGCGGCTGTGCCAGCTCCCCGGGAGAGCTTGGGCATAATGGGGCAGCAGTGCCAGGGTTTAATACGTGTGTGGGTACAAGCTGTTGGCCACTTTTCTGTTATTTCCAATACACTCCTGTTGCAAGGTGCAACCCTGGAGCCCCAGCAGCCCCCTCCTTCAGCACCCAGCATTGCTGGGCAGGGCAAGGAGAGTACAGTGGGTGACTGAAAAGGCTGGATGGAAAAGGAGAAGGAAAAAGGGAGCTGCTCAAAACAGCTGCCATTAAGACATTCTTTTAAAACTAAAAAAGCTTCCTCCAGTCAACCTGATGAGACTTAAGAGACTGTGTCTAGCAGGGAGGCGAGCAGCCCTGGAATTACAGCGCAGTAATTGCTCGGTACTTAAAGTCCAGGTCTAGAAGATCTCCAAGTAATAACTCATTGGAAAGATATTGAGCTCTCATCACAAAGAGGAAATATGGTCTCTAAACAGGCAGCTAATGGCATGCAATTTATCTGATGGCAAATCACCCACGTTCATTACTCTCTGCAGCACAGCCAGAAAGAGAAATACAAAATTAGCTGAAGGAGAGAGGGAAGGAGGGAAGGACACGTTTCCTTCAAGTGTTTCTCCAAGGGTGGCTCCTGAAATCCATGCAGCAGCTATTTGCACCCAGGGCTGCTGCCAGCATGACCCAGCCAGGAAAAAATGCTTTATGTGCATCTTCCTCCCTGGAGACAACAAAAATGTTTTCCGTTATTATTTTCACACTATTGAAAGTTCTTGTTGAGAAAATCCTTAACATTCATCAAGGAAAACTTAGGACCAGTGGAAGTTTTATTGTTCTTGCTCATCTTTGCCAGAGCCATGGCTCCAAGGGTGAACAAAGACCAGATACTCTTTTATTCCTTTCCAGCTCCTGAGCGTCGCCGTACTGAGGTTTTGAACGCCTTACAGCTTCCTCTGCTTTATAGCTTCCTTCCTCCCCACTTCTTTTGCTCTCTTCCAGGTATTTCTTGTAGAGGAAATGGCTTTCTGGCTGCTCCAGTCTTTTTTCTAAAGGATGGGTAATGTCTTCTAAATAAAGAGTGAGGTGGGTGTCCGGTGGGGGGATGTCTCTGCAGGAGATGCTGGGTGAGCCCAGGCAAGGAACACCCCAACTGGGCATCCCAAGAAAACAACCACGGACTTTCTATCTGTCGTCCTTGATACAAATATAAATCTCGTTTCACAGGAACTGTGGTTTTCATTTGCTGTCCTGAGTCATGGCAAGGTGTCTGAAGCAGATGGGAAGGAGGGGGAACCTGCAGGACTTTTAAAAGCCATCAGTGATGCAGACAGCAGGACTGACAGACCGTGGACACATCTTCTTCTGCCTCAAGGTAATGTTTTGAGTTGAAATCTAGCTAAACTCACTGGCTGATTCAAAAAAAATCCTCATTTGTGCCACCAGCTGCTGTTGAAATGCCTGAAGGACTGACCTCTGCTCAACACCTATAAATGATCCATTCCCCCACACAGCAGCCCCTGAGGACTGCTGAGTGTTTGCAGGTTGTGCATGCCACAAGAAAAAATCCTGCTAATTATGGTTTGCATTTCTTTGCAAAGTAGAGTAAGTGCCTTCATAGAAAGAGGCTCCTTCATCAATTAATTATCCTTCATCTTGGAGGAAGATTGGGAAAGTCAGTAGTGCTTTTTTAACACTTAATTTGCCTTTTCTAGGAAATCAGAGGGACGCAGTGAGTTGGGGTATGTTTGATTGAGGATGCCATTGATTTTGTCTTCTGTTTCCTGATGGCCAACAGGAAGTTATAAAACCTTGAAATAATCTTCATTTTCTTGGGGAGACACTTTGCTTCAAAGAGTACTATTTCCTTTCAGCATGACTACGAGAGTGATCTAGAAACGATGTGAAATCTTATTTCCTGTTAGTCATGGACAAACCACATCCAGGTCATTGTTTTGTGCTTGCCACAGATTGAAGATTTGTCATTTTAATGTGACTGAACATCCTGCCACAGTCCTGAGCCATCACCAGCCGGTGACAGGGCCAAATGCCCAGTGGGACTTCCCCCCGATGGTGGCTCAGCCCCAGGCCTCTCTGTAACCTTCTAATTCATCTAATTGTGTGCCTGGAAAAAAGCCAAACAGCTCAAGGCAGGGAGGGGAGACACCTTTTTCTTCCTTTGCTTGGCCACCATCTATTTTTGAAGGGTGGCTCAGCAGCATTCTGCTGGTATTTTCTACTTTTCATCACCTTTCCTTAGATTCCCAAATAACTGCCACCTGCTTCCCCAGGGACAGACACATTTTGATGGGCAGAGGACCTAGGAGTCCAGAGATGGGGATTAATATGTTAGGTTAAATTTGGGGGCAGTTTCAACAGCCTTGTTCTTGGAGACTTTCCTAACAGGGCTGGTTGCTGGCAGAAGTCCTGCCTGCCTCGGGTCACCGTGGCCATGAAGACCCTCATGGCACCAGCCAAGATGCCCCAAAGGCTTTACAACCCACAGCAGAGACCTCCAAACTTCAGCCCAATTTCAAAATGTCCTGCAACAATTTTTAGTCATCTAGGGCTGCCCATGGCTGGAGCTTAAGAGACTTCAGCAATGGGTGATGCCCCAGCTTCATGTGTGGGCAGCAGGATAGCCCCAATGCCTGGGGACTGCTGGGGAAGGCAAAGGGACGCTGGCACCTGCAGTGGCTGTATCCCCTCTGCCCCGGTGTTGAGATGGGCTGGATTCATGATGGGAGCAATAATTTGCAGAGTATATGCCAAGCCAGGAACGTCAAGAATAAATCACTCATAACTGGGAAGACAATAATAACAGAAGCCTCTGGGGAAACCTGTACTGCTGAATAGTGGCTTTTTTTTTTCTTTTTCACTTGAAGTCTCTTAACGAACCCTCATGTTGAAATCTTCAGAAAGACTCACCTTGGGAGGTATTGGGAAATATTGATAAATAGAGCTTGGCACTTCTGAGACTCTCAGCGAGTGGCACAAACATTGTCACAGCAGTTGGACTGGATGCCTCCATGTTTTACCCCCACATGGCTCTTCCTACCTGCAAGGTGCAGGCATGGTCCAGCATGAGGTCAGCATCCCCCAGACAGCTCTCCGCTCTGCATCCCCCTGCACTCCTCACCGGACCCTGATCCCCAGGGAAGGGCCTATTAGCTCAGCAGGAAGATGCACTTAATCTAAAACTTTCCCAAGAAGCAATATATTAGCTGTAAAGTAGCTTCCACACTTTTATTTGCTGGTAATTTACAGCCCACACTGCAAGACAGTGCAATATTTGCAAGCAATTAAACAGAGGATGACTCAACAACTGCCACCTCGGGTCAGATTTTCAAGTATTCATCGTTCATAATTAAGAAGGGATTTGGGAAAGCAGTGGCTGCCGCCCTGCTTCCCGGGCACCACTCTGCCCCAGCAGCTCCTGCGGTCGGGCTTCAGGGGCTCCTGCCCGTGCAGGCAGATTTGCCACTGGAGGAGAAGGAGGTATTTATTAAAGAGAGGAGGAATAGTCTCAAGGAGCTGTAAACAAAGATGCCTGCTAATCAGTAAAAGGGAAGTCTTCAGATGCTGTCTGGGGCAGTTTAAGCCAAGCCTTGCAAGCTGCAGTCCCTCACGCTGCAGAATAATGGCCTGTGCTGGGTCTGCCACGAGGGTGACTAATACAGAGGGAGCTTTTCATTAAATCCTTCAGGCAGCTGCCCTCTTCTGCAGCCTGTCGCCTCTGGCCATCCTGCTTGCTGCCTCCCATTCCAGGCAACCCAGCCAGGCTCAGCTGCAGGCGGTACAGAAAAGCGAGGAGGTTTTTTTAAGCCCAACTAAACAGTGAGCAGAGTCCACACATGCAAACCCCTGGATTTTTCAAGCCTCACCATTAGTGAAATGGGGATGCTCCTGCATGAGGCAGGACCAGGGAGCCAGCTCTAAGCAAGCAGCGCCTGGTGCTTGGGATCAAGACGGTGCTCCTGCTCTCCTGCCAGCTGAGGTCCTGCTGTCAGAGCTAATTACCATCTGATCTTCCCAAGAGATACACAGAAGAAGTGTTTGACTTGGATTTACATCTCTCTGCAGAGATTCTCACTGTACTTTGGAAGTGTGACATGACACTGCTGATAACTGAGGTTAGCCTTGGGGTACAAGTTGGGAAACTGGGACACGGCCACTGAAGTGGTCATTTAGCGTTCCCCAACAGAGCCCACAGCAGTGCTGGCAGCATCCCTGGATGTCAGCGGGGCTCGGGCCAGCCCAAGCCTCCCAACTCATATAGTTTGCCTGTTGGATGATATCATGCTGGCTGCGTGGAGTGACCCCAGACTGCTCTCTTCTTCCACCTGAGGGCATATTGCACCTTCCTTCCCTGCCCATCAAGTCCCCCCTCCAACTCCTCGATCCTTCAAACAGTTCCATTTGCCCCTCTGATGCTTATCCTCCGGGTTAACCTTGTTTCAGAAAATGAGTCTATCTACCATCTGCTTTTTCTCATCAGCACTGCTAGCAGCCAAGCAACACCCTGGGTAGTGATGGGGGTCTGGAAAGGGAAGAAATGGGATGGGACCAACATGGAGGCACCAGCTTTCCCCATGAAAGGGGACACCCTTGCTGCCTGGCCCGGGTGGGCAGCTGGGTTATAGCCAAGGGCCTGCAGGCAGGGAAGGGTTAATGGTCCCTCCCTAGCTCAGGGTGCTATAAAAGGAAGGGTAAAGGGAGAAAGAGGGCTTGCCCTTCCTTTCTTTTTTGGGGGAGGGAGGAGGGCAAAGGCAGGTGCTGCTCGGGAGCAGCCCCAGCTGGGCAGGGCTGCCTGCCCCACAGCTTCCCCCAGCCCCACGTTGCAGAGGAGCTGTGATGCTGCTGGAAGCATCCTGTTGCCTTCGATCCAGAGCACTGCTGTCCCCAGCACTCTGAGGTACGTGGCACGTGTCTGTCTCTAGAAACATGGAAAGATGAGAGCATCAGGGTTTATGTCTGCTCCTTGGCTGGTGGGAGCTGCCTTCTCACTTCTTGGCTGCTGAAATTGTCCTTTAGCGTGTGCTGGGTGCAAGCCAGGCTGTCAAGTGGCTAAAACCAGAGCTGGTTTGGGAGCAAGGATGGGATGGTGTGAGCAGCCACCTCCCCTCTGCCATGGGACGGTCAGGGGGACCTGAAGGCAGGAGGTGTTTGCCAGCCGATGGCAGCACCTAACGTGGCTGGTGCTGGCTGTAGCCGATGCAGAAAGGAGGGGTGGCCTTTGCAAATGTGAGTAATTACTGGGGAAATGTGCCCAGCTTCCTTGAACCTTTGGGAGAGGGAAAGCCCTTCCCTGCTTTCCAGGGGCAGTCAGCGGGGCTGGGATCCCCTCCCTTGACCAGCAGGGGATGGGGTACCCCACGGGATGTGCACCCCCAGATCCAGCATAGCAGCCAGCGATGCTGGGTGAGATGATGCTGCCCAGTCCTGCCCTGCACATGGGAGAAAGCAAACACACACAGGAGTAAAACTGCCTTGCTGTAAATCGTGGCCCCTTTATAAATTAAGCAGCATTTCACAGCCAGGGATAAAATGCTGGAATAAACCACAACGGCCGAAGAAGCAACAGGTGGGCAGGGATATTGTGGCTGGCAGGGCTCACCTGAGTTGTCACTTCTCGAGGTCACCTTGTGCCATTTGCCTCCTGGGGACCCCTGCTTTTCAGCTAGCTGGTGGTCTGTTGCACCTTGCCTAGCAATTTCCAATCATCAAAGGAAACCACAGGGCATGTCCATATAATAGCTGCTGAATTATCAGTTTTTCCATAAACCATTAGTCATTATCTGTGTTTCACTGGATAATCTGGACCCTGTTGAAAAAGTGCTATTTCTTCTGCAGTCAGCTGTATTTTAATAAGTTACATTATGGGTAAAACATCCCCAGAGAAAAATCCAAGCATTGTTCCATTTATCAGCCATGCAAAGTTCAGAATAAAAATATTCCAAGGTGAGGTAATGTACTGTTACATTGTGCAAGTTAATTTTTAAAAGAATTAACTGTGTTTAGAACAGTAGGTGAGAAGAAGAAACTGCTTTCTCCAGCCAGCCTGCTTTTGAGTGGCCCTAAAATGAAACATACTGGCTGAAAAACATTTCTTCCTTAAAAGATGGGGTTTTGTTGTTTTTTTGTTTTGTTTTGTTTTTACAAGCTCAGGTGCTAAAAGTGCCATGAATAAAACCAGGGTTGGAGTGGAATTGCAGCTCCCTGGGCAGTCAACCCAGGCAACTTTTGGTGTTGGGTAATTCCCATCAGCTGGAGCACTGCTGCACTGCCTGATATCCTTGTGACCATTAATTAATTAATGTTACTGAGAGCTCTGGGACGACAGAGGCTCTCAAAGCCTTGCCTGTGCTACAGCATCCCTGTGGGGCTGCCCCAGGAGACTCGGAGCCGCCCCCAGGGCAGGAGGGCTTGCCAGCACCAGAGTGTCTCAGGCTTTCAGGCTTCTTCCAACCAAAGCTCACAGCTATTTGGCCATCACGAGCATCCAGTGAGGTCCCTGAGTGGGGAGGAGATGCCCTGCTGGCAAAGGGTGCTGTGAGCTGTGGGTGCCAGCTGTAAAAGGCCCAGAATGCAATTATCCCAGGAGATTTCCATGCTGGCTTCTGTGGCTGGTCTTCCCTGGCTGCCTTCAGGACACAGGATCTCTTCTGGGCAAGTCATGGCACCTTCTCGTGCTCCTCTACCATCCCCGGTGCAGGTCCTACTCCCACTGGATGCAGCTGGAGATGCTGATGCATCCCAAGGTGAATCCCAAGGATGGGGACGTGCATCACACCAGGCTTTGAGGCATCCGCCTTTGCTGGTGATATTCTCCCTGTGCTTTGGGTCTGGCCCCAGGCTGCAGTGATGCACGGATCCTGCATACCCAAGCTGCCGCTGGCAATGACTGATGGACCCAGGAGAGACCCTCCAGGGCTTTTATTCCAATGAATGTTTGCAAATAGTTTCTTCCCCCTTATCTGGCAGCTTTCACCTCTGCTTTGCAAAAGAAGTGAGGAGTCTCTATTTAGTAGCTATTTTTCAATACAATGATTTATAATAGATCAGGAAAATGAAACTGCTGGAGGAAGAGAGCACCAGTTTGGGTGCTCGGATGGCCTAATGAAGTCCCATCGAAGTTCCCATTTCTTGTCAGCTATTAATTCTCCCTCCGATTCAGTCCCCAGATTACTTTCCCTAGAACTGAATCTAAATATGAAAATCAATTAAGAAGGGAACAAGTAGCTACATCTGGGAGAGGGGAGAGGAGGCAAATATAATGACAAATCATCCAGTTCCTTTCGAGCATGCAAATTAACATTTAGAGTGTATTTTGAGGAAGGGGTGCTTGGAAATGCTGCTTCACAGAAACCACTAGATCAATTTTCTGAGCCTGAGTGCTAGAGATTCTTCAAAGTTACTGAGGGCTCTGTCTCGGGATAAAAAGATAAAAAAAGACAAGAAATCAATGCTGATAATTAATTTAACAGAATCTATTCGTTCTTTCTCCTTCTAGTCAATGCAAAGAGAAAATCATACAGTAGCTGAATTTTACATTTCCACAGAGATTGTACTGGGACAAAATGAATAAATGCTCATAAATTACTTCAAAAGCTCTGCTGTGTTGTTGGAGTGGGGGTTTTTAATTAACTGGAGGAATTTGTGATCACTTTCCCCCACTGCCCTTGCAAGGGAAAGCGATTGCCATCCAATGTGCTTGGGCAGCCCAGCCCTTCAGAGATGATGCAACTGCAGACCAGAATGTGGAAGAGCTTTAAGCTGGAAAATGTCAGTTCCCTGGCTCCTTATTTAGGGGGATCATTTTTTTTTTTTAGCACTAGTTTCATCTGGTGTTCAGCTTGATGTGCAGCTGGTACATTACAAAGCCCAGTGCCTGCATCAGGAGCTCATGTCCCAGCCAGGATCCTGTATGAGTCCTGCAAATAGGAGTTGGGTGGGGTTTTGTAGGGTTACTCTGCTGGGGACAAGCTTTTTAGTAGGGCCTGTGGTGATGGGACAAGGGGTAATGGTTTAACACTAAAAGAGGATAGATTCAGACTAGCTATAAGCAAGACATCTGTTACTCTGAGGGTGGTGAGACACTGGCACAGGTTGCCCAGAGAGGTGGTAGATTCCCCATCCCTGGAAACGTTCAGGGTCAGGTTGGACTGGGCTGCAGGGTCACTTAATACTTTGAGTTTTTGTAGGGTCACTAAATAGTTTAGGGCTTTTGCAGGGTTACTGCCTAGTGCTGGGCTCGGATCCTGGAGCAGGGGCAAGCAGGCAGAGCAGCGGCACCACCTTTGCTCTGTCCAGCGGCAGGCAGGCAGAGAGGAGATGGCTTTTAATTATTCAAAACTCATCTTCCCTCCCATTAGAAACAAATGGGAAGTGGATAGATTTTGGTAATGAATCCCCAGTAGGGTACTTAGGTTTAAAGCAAAACCTGTCCAGTTAAATGTATCCTGTAGAAATGGATTTGATTGCTCTAATCTTCCAACTTCAATTTGGTGGCAGTGTTAGCATATTGTCAGACAGAAGGGCTGTGCAAAGAATATGAAAGACAGAAAATAAGAAAGAAAAATGGTCTCAGGCAGGTTTTGCCTTTGGTCTCAGCGTCAACAGTGAGGTAGAGGCTGGGGGATGAGAGGAGCTGGGGACCTGTGACTGCAACATCTGTCTGGGTTTGCCTGGCTGCCCTCCTCCTGCTGAGCGGGGTTTGCCTGCAAAGCTGCCTGTGCTCCAAGAAAGGAAAAGAAGATTTGGATTGATTTTTCAGACCTATTTAGTGTACAGTTTGCTGTGGCTGGTGTGAGAGGAGGGATGTGTCTGTGCAGTGCAGACATGGAGGAAAGCCCAAGGTGGTCATGGAAAAGGGGCTGTGTAAAAACCAGGACTGGTAAGGGGAGTTTGCCACTGTTATTGCAGGCATTTGGCCCCTTACTCCATCTGAAAATTGTTCATGAACTGATCGATTTCCATGAAAATACCCTATATTTCTTGATTAATGCATGGGAAACTCAGCCCAGGGCAGTGGGTTTGCTCTCTGGGGAGGTTGTGGCCCATCCCAGGCAGCAGCTCCCCCAGGAACCACGAGAGCTGATGTCCTGGCCCCACCTCCCATAAATCCCGGGTTTTGCCCAATGTCTGAGGGGCAGAAACATGGGGGTTTGCTCACGTACAAACAAAACTTGTGTTTTCATATTGTTTGTGTATGAACACAGGGATTTTCCCCCCAGGGTGAATTCCTTTACTTCTCATTGCAGCCTAGGGATGTGGGATGGTGCTTCTGGATCCTGGCTCACTGGTTACCTTGATAACATCGAAGAATAATTAATACACAATATCAAATTGTAAAGCATCTGAAGCCAAGTCCAGAGGATGCCTCTTGAAAACAACAAACCTTTCTAAGTCCCCCCAAACCAGTGAGTGGAGCAGTTTCTTTTTTAGCTTGGATGGCCCAGTGAGGAGTGGCAGCTGTCCATCCCACATGCTCACAAATTTCCATCCTTTGTGAGGATCTGGCCCCTGAGATCAGACCCAGATGCTTCGCATCAAGATGAAAAGAAAAAAAAAAAAAATGCTGTGCCAGGCAGCCAAATCTGCTCAGTATTGAAAAGGAGAAGAAATTTACCTGGCACTTTAGAATAAGGGATGGTTTCTGGACCAGGAAGGAGCCAAGGAAAGGTTGCATTTATTATCCTTGTCATGTCTTTTATTAGCAAAGTTATATCATAGGCATTTTTCTCTTTCTGCTTTCTTGTTGTTTTTCCTTAGGAACAGCCAGGCTATTCCCCACCAGTCAGGTAATGAGGGTGCAGGGTGCAAACCCCATTAGTTAGAGCTGGACGACAGACACTGAGGTATTGCCTAATCAGCCTCTTTTAAACCCTCAGTGCTCTATCATCCCAGAACAACCAACCATTTGCAGTTCACCAGGAGCCCAAGCCTTCCCAGGACAGGTCCAGGTGCCCTCTGATCCCGGTTCACTTGGTGCAAACCCACACGAGCTCCAGGGCCATGTTCTGCAGCAGCAGCCCAGCATCACTTGGAGCAGAACTGAGCCTTGTACAGGCATTTTTTTTTTCCCCTCCCTCATTAACAAATAAATCTCTTGGTGGATGAGGTTTATGTGATGGATATTGGCCATGATCCGAGTAGGGCAGGCAATCATGTTCAATTATTTTATTAGCAAGACGAGGCTTATCATAGTGACTCTGCACACCAGCTCCAGGCCGGGTGCAGCAGGCTGGTGCTCGCGGCGGGGTCGGATGCTGCTCGCTCTGGCGGAGCTGCTGGTCCAGTCCCATCTCCCCTCCCCAGGGCTTCCGAACTGCATCTGCCCTTGCCACTGGGCTGGGCCACATGGCAGCTGCTTAAAATGAAGGAATTTCTATTTTCTCTGTCTTAAAAATATAAATTATATATCAAACCAGAGGATGATCAAGGGTTAAACTTTTATTTTTTGGACAGTTCCGTTGCTGTGTCTGTATTTGGAGTTTTTGTCAAGTTCCTACCCCAAGTTGTATTAGCATCAAAACCCAGCATGTTTGTCACGGGGTTTGGAGAACATCAACTGACATTTTTAGGCCAGGGCCAAATACATCACTTGTCAGGCAGCTCTGCAGCCACCTCTGTGCATTTGCCGAGGAAGATGGAGGGGATGTTCCCAGCCCAGGTCTGCCTGTCCCTGTGGTCAGTGAGGGCGGTGGGGAACAAGCCGATCCCGTCTGCCTCCATGCTTTTGTCCTGTTTCTGTTTAAGCACATCTTGCCCATATAAAACCCTGAGCCAGAGCCTGCAGGAGCTGTCGCAGCAGTTATTGAGCACGAACTTCTCCAGCCTGGGGGGAATGTGGCCCATCCTTTGGGGGATGTTGCTGGGCTCTGCAGGGGCAAGGCACATGCCAAGGAGCTCAGAGGCTTTGTGTGCTCTATATGGCCTCGGCAGTGATGGAAATGTGTGTCTGAAGGTAAAGTGAGCTCATGCTTTGCTTTCTTTGCACACAAAACCAAGGCAAAAAGATGAAACCCATGCAGGGCTTAGTTACTTGGGATGGCTGGACCCACTGGGACATCATGCAGGAGGAGGCAGGACCCCCCATCAGCCCTGGTTTGTCCTTTTTTCCTACGCCATCTATCCCAGAGGGCTCATACAAAACAGTTTTGGTCTATTGCCACTCTTGAATAAACCCAAGATACCACTGAGCCTCCTCGAGGGCCACGCTACCCCTCTCTTGCAGCCAAGGAGAGGAAAACCACCTACTGACTGCATGGATCCCAGCAGAGAAGGGAGCACGTGTAGTCCTCAATACTGCCCAGAGGTGAGCAGCACAGAGGAGGGGAAGGTGAAGATGAAACACCCTGTTAACAGCCTAAGTATTACATGCCAGGCAGCACAGCACCCTGAAAGCTGGAGAATTTAATCAAAAAGATGTTGTCAGGCTGAATTGCATCATCCGGAGAGGCATGTGGGCTTGGCAGCTCGGTGGTGGCAGCGAAACCTTTCCAGTTGCTGTTGTCTTAACTTGTATTTTCACAGGTCAGTTCCCATTGATTTGGGGGGGTCAGTGGATGAGTGTTTTATCCTGGGGTGCCGAGGTGAAGCAAGCCCTGCAGCCCGGCTGGAACAGCTTCTTTCTTGGCCGTAGGTGTCAGCTCTGGGATTTGTCCCCAAGCTTGTGACATGTCCACCCCTCTGTGACAGCAGCGTGGAGGGGGGCAAGTGTTATTTGCACACAAGAAAGCAGCTGTTTGGAGAATAAGAAATGTGGAAAGGCTTGGTAAGAGGTCAGGCGCGGGGTGAATCCTCTTCTCCCCGGTTGGAATCCTTGTTAAAGCCCTGGGGTGATGCTCCTGCTGCAGCCTGCCCGCAACAACGATCCCAGCCCCAGGCTGCCTGTGTTCCCTTCCCTGGCTGTTATCTGCAGCATTCACAGCACTTTTTGGTGCCAGCAAAGATGCTCTGAGGGGGGTCTGCCTCTCCCCTTTGCTCTGCCACCCTTGTCCCCTGCCAGCTGTCTCTCTGTGCATGGTGGGGTTGAAATTACTCATCCCTCCCCTCATCTCCAGGCTCTGTGAGAGGAAAATTGGTTGATAGCTTTGCCATCAGCTTGAGTAACACAGTGCTAATAGTGCAAACAGTTTTATTTGCCATTAGGACGCAGGGTCAGGGTGGGGAGCACTGACCTGTGCAGATCATTATTTGTGCATAAAGATGCTGTGTGCGTGACCTTTGTGGAGAGCAAGGCTCAGCATCTCCCTCCTTTTCTGCTTCATTTGAGTGTTGGTCTTGACTCTTCCACTGTCTGATGTCCCCTTACGGCTGGCAAAACCAGTAGCACTCCCCCCGCCAACCCCCAAGATGCTGTAGGGCACTTGAGCAGCATCAGCATCCAGTCCAGACCATGCCATAGGGTTTTACCTGCCACATGAACGTTTTGCAGGAGTTTTTCTCTGGGGCAGCCAGCTCTTGGCCCGCTGCTCACCTTTTTGGGGCACGAGGGTCTCTCAGCAGCAGGAGGGGTGCAGAGTGGGGGCAGAGAGAAGAGCCAGGAGGGTCTCAGGGGACACAGGTGGAGCTGATGCTGGCTGCCTAACCCAGAGTAAATGCTTGGGGCTGAAAGTAGTTACCTGTGCCTTTTTCAAATGTGTTTGCCCCTGCTGTCTTTGAACCTCTCCTTTGGGCTGGTGTTTGGGAAAACATCTTGGGCAAACAGAGGTGATATCAGGGAGCAGCACTGAAAGCAGCTGGAATAGCCCTTCAGGAAAGGAACTGAGGGACCTGGGACGCTGGGACAGCAGGCTGCAGCCTTTGCATTCATGGCTGTGAAGGCAAAGTGAGCAGGGGCTGTGGGTATCCTGTGCCCTCAGGCAATTCCCCTTTCTGTCCCCCCATGCCCTCTCTCTGCCACAAGCCATTATATTCACGCATATGTGCACAGAGGGACTTTATTCCCCAAGTACCTGGGTGTAGCAAAGTCCCCGTATGACTTACAGCACCCACAACCACTGAGCAACCCAGGGTGTTCCCAGAGCAGCTAGGCAAGGAGGAATAACCTCTCAGCTGCTGAAACTTCCCTGAAAGAGCTCCGCAAGCACCAAAATATATGAGAATTATCCAATTAATAACTGCATGTAGGGACTGTATTTGCTCAGCTGTGCCTGCATTCCCAGTACCTTGCTGATTCACAGGCAGCAAGGACTCGTGGCATGCACAGACAGAGAGCTGCTGCTGCTGGGCAGGCTGCTCGCTCACACAGGGTATGAAATCTGCAGCTCTGTCCGTGCAAACCCTGCCACGGTTGATGCTCTCTGAGGTTCCCCTGCTTTGTGCCTGGCAGGTAGGACGGGAGCCAGGATGCTTGGGTCCCTCCAACAGCCCCCCCCAAAAAGGGCAACCTTCCCAGACCTCAGGCCTGAAGGTACACAAGCCCAGCCTGGTGCGCATGAGCTCCCTGAGCCCCTTCTCCTCCCCTGGGAAGACCTGTCTTGCAGGGGATGAGGTGACAAGGCAGCGCTCAGCTGGGATGCTCGGGCACGTTGATGCTTTACTGTTCTCCCTGTTCTGCTGCAACTCATCCCTTCAACCCCTGTCCCCCTGCAACCTACCTCTTCAACCCCCTGACGTGCTTGGTTTTGGCCCAAGACCCTCATTCGGCAGTAGGGAGTGGGGAACTGACTATCAGCGGGGCTAAGGTGATGCTTCCCATTTTGGGTGCAGGGTTTGGCTCCGTGGTGAAGCTGGATCCTGCTGGGAGGAACTGGAGATGGGTAAATGTGATCTGCAGGGACCCCCCGGCACCACAGCTTTCCTAACGCTGGTGGGGTTCAAGGCTCTGCTTAATGGTTCCAACTTCATCAAAACCCCTCTCAGGGAAACCATAAAAATCCCAGCTAAAGTGGCCCCAGTTGGAGTCCAGCATTTTACTGCCTGCACACGAACAGAGCAGAAATACAGCATCTGTTGATGCGCTGCAAAACATCTGCTTCCAGCCCAGCCGATGGAATCCCCCGGGACTCACTGGACCTCACTCAGATCCGGCACCCGGCCTCCGCCTGAGCCCAGCCGCTTTTCTGGCTATTCATCCTGCCTTCTGCTTGGGTTTAACTCGGCAAATGCAGCTGTAGGCTGCAATGCTGTCACCTCCTCTAAGCAAGTCTGTAGGGAGGGGGGACATCCTGCGTCTGAGCCAGAAATTCCTTTTTCTCCCACTATAAAAAGTATATGTGGGTGTGTGTATATATATGTATATAATAGGCAGATTTGCAAGTTGATATCCAATCGTGCACTGTAGAAAAGAGAAGTGTGCAGTTGGGGAAACTGAGGCACAAGCTAGCTGGCTTGTACCTGGAGTCACTGGGTGAAGAAATGAAGATTCCTCACGTTTAATCAATTACCCCAGTGAAGGGACAGCCTGCCCCTCTCCCTGTCTGCCTTCATGCCAGTCCTGCCTGCTTCCCCTGCATTGCCCGTCGGTCAGGCCAGGCTGTTTGCAAATGCTTTCAGGTCACAAGCCCACACCAGGCACATGACTGCTCAGGGCGTCACTCCTCTCTCAAACCGTGCTTTGGTACCATCGACAGAGGAGTTGTTCATCAAGCCAATTTAATCTTTATTTCCAAGTCCATTTGCAGGCGGTGGTTATTGGGCAATTTATTCTCTGCTTGGGTTCATCTCTCTTGTCGGGTGCAGCATGAGTTCAACTGTGCAGAGCAAACCGCACACAGATGGGGGAGAGAGCATCTCTTTATTTGCCAGGTATGCTTCTTTGTCCAATATTATATGGAAAATGAGATCTGCATTAGACTCCCATGGGGGTAAAAGGTACCAGTGTAAATTGGGATTAGGATTTTGGTTTGGGTTTTTTTTGCTTCCTTTATTTCCACGAGAAATGAAAGCAATAGCATCATAGCTGCAAAGGCAGAGCTTTCTTGGAGAAGATCCAGGCTAGTTTGATACTCTAATGCCCTGAATGACAACAATCAAAAAAAAAAAAAAAAAAAAAAAGAGGGGGGAAAGAAAAAAAAAAACCAGAAAGAAAGAAATTCCAGCAGCCACCGTTCCTGCTCCAGCATTGCTAATCCAACAGTTGAAGGTTTATTTGTACTGACTAAGCTGAAGTGAGCAACTTAATTCCCTTTTAATTCTCTTCAGAAAGCCTAATAGCTGTTTTCTTGCATGCAATTAACTCAGAGGCAGCCCCCAGCCTTCCCAGGCTCTGTGGATTTGGCGGTGGTGGCTGGGTTTTTATTACCCCTTCCCAATAACGGATGCGACTTGAGCCCAGGAGCAGGACTGATGGAGCTGCTGAAGATTAAGCTATTATTTCATGGGTATTTTATGCATTAGTTAGGCAGCAACGGCAGAGCTGCTCTGACTGCTGTTGGCTACCTGGGGGTGGCCTCGCTGTGTCCCCCACGGGACAGCGAGGAGTTGTGTCACCCGCCACATGCCATGGGGCCACCCAGAAATTTGTCAGCCAGGGCTCAGCCAAATATGTCTCTTTAGAGCCTCCCCTGGCCCCTGTGACTTCAAAAGGCATCTTGGGGAGGTTTAATACACTGCAAATCCCACTTCATGTTTGCAGCATCTTGGTGAGCATCTCCAGGCTTGCCATGGATGTGGCAAAGCTCCTTGATGCTGGCTTTTCCCTGACACCCTGATCTGCAGAGCCACTGAGCCCTGCACCAAGACCCTCACAGAATCTTGGGAATCTGGTAGAGCATCCCACCTTGCTCTGCCCCAGGTCAGCATAGATTATTCCAGCCCATCAAAGTAATCTCCACCCAACCCTGGTGGGTGCAAGGCAATCTTTTTCTACAAGAACACCTTCAGCAAATAGACCATTTAAAAATAACTCAAACGATCAAACCAAACCAAAAGAAAAAAAAAAAACAATGCCCAAAACCCATACTATTTTGTAGTGAAAATCAAATATCTTTTAATCAGTGTGGACTTTTGGGTGGATTTCTGTAGGCCCTGCAGAGCAGGGCCTGCTCCTCTGCAGCCTTCTGAATCTTGGAAGACATTTGTAAGAATAGAAATGGGATTGGAAATTACACTTTTCGAGTGCAATTTATGTTATTTAAATAATTTGAGGGATGGGGCACATAGTGGCTGGGTGTCAAGACTGGAAACAGGGAGGACAGAGGGAGCCCCCAAATATGCATTGAGAAAGATTGGCTGGAGAATGGGGGTTTTACTCTCCTGTAGTATTTAATACCTGTGAATCTCCAGTCCACAACTAGAGGTAGTTGAGAATTCGATGTAAAGCACTTTTTTTAAACTAGAAAATGGTAATTCCAGGGGATGTTTGTGGGGGAAAGGTTGTTCTTGGTGGGTTTTGGTGGGAGAAGCTATGGGGTTATTTGAAACTGCCTAAATAATTGTCCACTGGTGGTGGTAAACTGCTTTGCATTGGGAGGTTGAAGCCAATATGTTGTAATTCAGCAAGTGCAAAATCAAATTGCTCAGCTCGGGAACATCACTATTCCTCACTTCCTGTGAAAGTATGACGTTTGTTATTTATTTGTTATTTTTCAGTGCTGTAAGTGAGCCCAGCTTGCTGGAGAGGGGAGCTACTCCCATGTGGACGTTGCAGTTGCGAGGGCAGCAGCAAAGGTCCCAGTCTGGACCTCCGGAGATGGAGGACGCAGGTTGAGCTTGGTCAGAGGAGCCGTGTCGGGAGCTGCCCTCCGCCCTGCTGCCTTTGGCCCCTCGGGAGATGCGGGGGAAACTTCCGAACCCACGCCTGGAGGCAGCAGGTCACGCTAGGTGTCCCCAGGCCTTGCAGGGAAGGATACAGTGGGATGCCCATACCCAAGAACCCCGGTTTTGCTTTCCCAGCACTGCTATCAGGATCAGCCCTTCCCAAGCAAAACCCCAGCTCCAGTCTTCACTGACATCTAGTGGCAATGGGGACACTTAGAGCTGGCGGGGGGGTGGCTGCCTAAAGCCGAAACGAGGGGTGCAGCCTTTCCTGCAGGTGCTCCTTCCCAGTGGGATGCCACCCGCCTTGGAGAAGGCCACCCTCTTGCTGCGCACACCAGGCGGGGACCTTGTAAACAGTGTCCCTGCCGCTACCTTGCCTTTGCAGATGGGGACATCAGGAGTCATTAAATGGTCCAGGGTGAAAAGACTTTTAAAATATATCATCCAGGATGAAAACGCTTGCTCCAGGGCTTTTTAAATATAACAGTAAACCTTTGCCAGCTGCACGCTGCCCACTCTGTCACCCTTTCCACCACTCCTCCAGCAGCCAGAAGCAAGGAAGCGTTTCAAAACTTGCTGCTGGAGGCATCGGTCATGAGGGTTTCCCATCTAAGGGAATGAAAAGTTTTGGCAGGAGGGGCTAGCCTGGGTCACCCTCGATCTGCCTGAATTGAGCTAAAAGCTGTAAAAGGCAGGGAGGAAATAAGAAGTAGCAGGAAAGGCAGCTGTGAAGAGCAGAGGATGTTGAGGTTGGAAGGGCTGGGATGTGCCCAGCTCCACAGGGGTGTTTTTTTCTCTATGGAGGTGGATGGCATGCTACCTGGTCTTGTCACCCCAACAAGGACAATGGATGATGTTGCTCTGCACCCACAAAGCCAGTTTGTAAAACCTGAGCTGGTGGAGCCACCCAGTGCAACCCATTCCTCAGCACTGCCCATGGGTGGAGTGGCTCTCGGGGCTGGAGCTGACCCTTGCTGCCTGGACTAATTTTACCTCCTCCACCCCAAAAAATGAAACCTGATTAACTTTGTTGCAGTGCAAATAGGGTTTTACAGCTTTTTTTAATCTACACTGTTCTGAATCTCCCTCTCAAAGTGCCACAGAGCCCAATTCAGCCTCCACACTGCTAAGAATTGCTTATACGGGAACATATTATTTGATAGGAATCTGCCTGGGTTTTTTTCTTCCCAGTGAACTTCCTTATCGCTGCCCTGGTTGTGTGTGCATGCAGGAAAGTGGTTCCTTTCCATTCATCTGCTAGAGATTCAGTCGATTCACTGCCCTCACAGGACTATCAGAGCACAATGATCCAGCCATCCCTGTTCTGCAGAACTAGGATAGAAATTAGCAGTTCAAAAGCCCCTTTCCCAACTCCACAACAAGAGGAGCAAAGCCCGGGGAGCCTGACCCACTCAAAAGGGGAAGGTAAAACTCTTGAAGAGCTGGGACACCCCTTCATGCCCATGACTAAAGAGGTACCTAATCTAATTTGCTGATTTTCAAGTAAATTAATTCCTGGGCAGGTCTGAAGCCAAGTAGCTCTGCTAAAAAAAATTCTGCACTAAGAGAAGAGGAAATGGTTTGCCAAGGAGGTAGGAGCCAACAGCAGCTGGCAGACATATATTCCCATTGCTCATTGCAGTCAGCCCAGCATTGTAAGGCCCAAGGTGTTCAAAGCTTGAAGCTAAATGCTTTTTTAATGGGATAACATAGCCCTGATATTTATTTGAGGCTCATATTTTGCATGCAGGATCATTTTTTTTCCCTTGCCACTGGGAAGAAAAAAATAAAAGCCTGTAATCTTCAACTGGCAGGCACAGAGGAGATAAGCTTCAGGTGCCTCCCAACACTCATGGAGGAGTTTTGTTCTCCCACCTTATCTCCACCTCCAGGTCATGTCATCTTGGGGCTTAGCGCCGGCCACAGGGGGGAGTGCAGAGCGCTGCTGTCCCCATCCCTGTGCCGGGCAGGGGGTCTGAGGGTGGGCTGTGGTCCCAAGCAATGCAAATGGCAGCCTGTGTCCCAACGATAACCCTTACATCCCAGCTGGTGCGGCTCAGCCATGACACACAGACACTGCTGGAGATGATGCGAGCACCTGGACCATAAACCCAGCCTGGCACGAGCATCCCTGGAAGGACTTGATGAGCACGAAGAAACCAGTTTTCCCTGGCTCTTCAGGTATTGTAGATTTCAGTGCTAATTACTGTGTGTTTTAATTCATCCATAACTGATACGATCATCAAAGCTTAAATATCTTGCTCTAACACTTCCAGATTTTTATTCCTTTTTTCCTTTGAACCCTGCAAGGGAGCCTCTGGGACCCTACAGCTCTTACTTTGTATTTGGTTTTAATCAGCTTGCTTTTCTTTCCCAAAACAAAGACAAATAATACTGCAGTGGTTTCTCCTTGGAAATTTCTCCACACTGAGAAGAAGAGAGGGGGAAAGTGTGGCTGTTAAAGGCTGAATTTCCTGATGTCTTCTTTTATCTGGTTCACTGCAAGACAAATGACTCTCTTAATTTAGCTAAGAAATGGAAGGGCACCCGTATAGTTCAGCAGCAATCCAGCCAGCCAGCTGCCTGGGGAACTGTGGCAAGTGAGTACGGTGAAAATAAGGTGATGGAGTGCCACATCCCATCCGATGCCACAGGATCCCTGGGCCATGGAGTCTGGTTCTTGTGGCAGAACTCCGCACGGCATTGCAGCAAAAGCGGCCCCAGTCCTGGCATGGTGACGCTCCAGTTGCTGGTGCTGTGAAACACCTCTGGTAGATACTGGGAGGTTGGTTTGTGCTGCTCCAACACAGAGATGGCTATGTGGGTTGAGGTGGTGATTAGAGAGTGGGAAAGCATCTGTAGTGCCCATGGGTGCCATTCCCAGCTGGCAGCATTGAAGGTAGCACTGAATTTCCTGGGATTATTCCAGAAGATGGATTTGTTGGCCAAAAACACAGTTCCTGCCCCCGCGGAGGCCCCAGACATGAGGATCTTGCTGTGTAGATGCCTTATTTCGCTGGCGAGCATAAGGAATAGCTGGTGTACGCATCCCTACTGTCACCCAGACAGCTCTGCTTGGCTCCCAGGGTGCAGTCGCCATCCCCCCCCCATCTCTTGGGTGCAAAACCTCGTTACTCTGCAGCCCAGGTGGGCTCCAGAAGGACGGGGTGGCTCATGTGGGCAGAGACAAAAGGCAATGCAAGGAGATGTTGGAGGCAGCGTGCCGGCTGTCCAGGCAGCAGTGGTTCACACCGTGGTACCTTCAGGCAGGGCTCAGAAACCCTGGCACAGCCCGGGTGCCTGTAGGGTCCAGCCAGGACGTGACCCACACCAGGAGGGTATTTGCAGGTCCCCTTCACTCTCCTCCTTCCAGAGAAGCCAAGTGGAAATTTTGGGGTCATTTTTCTGCTTTTCTCATATTTGCTCCCTGCTGGAGCTGATTTATCCCTGCAGCTTCCAGAGCTACCTCCAAGAGGGACATGTTTTGCCTTTGTAGTACACAAGATTGCTATAAATTATTAGCTTCTTTGTGTCAGCTGGAGCCCAACACAGTCCATAAAACTTTCCGGCCATGTTATTGCACTTGAACGTGGCACCAGGCTGCTGGCGGCAAGCTGGCCCAGACCCAAAGGAAGGGGTTGCCAGCTCAAAGAATATATTTTTCTCCAATGAGACACCCCCTCCCTTGTTCCTAAAATCACCCACAGGCTTTGGGAGTCCATGGAGCCTCAGTGGGAAGAGTCCTGTCCTTGCCATGACCCGTGTCTCCAGATAGCCACCGCTTGCTCCAGCTCTGCGGGTACCATGGCCATTCCACCATTGCGAATGCACGGGCAAAGCACCCCACAGCCTGTGTTTGTGAGGCTTGCAGGTGGAAGAATTTATTACTATTATTATTATTATAGTTATTGTTATTATTGTTATTTAACCCTGAGCATAGAACCAGTGAGGTTAAAAATCAGCGGTCTCAAGGCGAGATTGCAGCATGTTCAATATATTATCCATAAGTGATGTGAGTGGGAGGGCAGAGTGGGAAGCGAAGGGGATCTCACGAGAGCCACAAAAACTGGACTTTTAATTTAAAACTATCCTTCACTGACTTGAGCATTTCTCCTGCGAGTCCATTTTTTATTTCCCCCTGTGCAGCAGTAATCAGGAGGTAACAAGGGAGAAGGGAAACGTATTGTCTTGCAGCTCTATCTGGCTGATTTCAGTGCTGTAAATTATAGATATATATGGTACAAAGGAGTGCTGGGATATTAATTTCTGTTGTTGAAAATCACAGACCCTCTGCTTTAATTTACTGCTAAATAATAAATGACTTTGTAAGATACTCAGCAAAGATAAAGACGCCCCGGTAAATCAAACAGCTCATAAGCACTTATGGATCAGTCTATCTTGTATGTGTACTTAAGTGGTTTATATTGTTCACACAAAGCAGAAATAAGCAGGCATTTAACTGATGCTATCTGCCAAAATAAAGGATGAAGCCATGAATCAAATGGTTTCCTGCAAATCCTCATTTGCATCTGCAGAATTAAATGAAAAGTGGTACTTTAGGGATTCTGAAACCTTTAGATACAAACCCAAAATATGACCCACAGGAGGCAATGGATGCAGTCAGTGGGTCTGTCATGGAGAGCAGCAGGTAGGTAGATTTATTCAGGGTTTATAGAGGGTTTACCCACAGCTCAGCAGGAGGAGGAATGGAGTACATGGATAAGTCTGGAAGAGACCGGGGTTTGGAGCCATCTCTCCTCACTCTGCATCTGTAAAAACACCCTGTGCACATCTGTTCCCATGGCACTTCATGAGAAATTGTGCAAACCAAAGTGAGACAAGGGCAGCACCGGGAATCCAGATCTACAGTGTGGGTTTGCAACGGAGAGCCAGACCCCTGGCTGTTTCTGCCTCGGTTTCCCTCTTGGCATGCAGAAGAGGCCATCTGCTTCTCTGGGCTGCCATGCAGGTCTGTCTCCTGGCTCAGCATGTGTTTTTCTCTCCTCCCTGGGTCCATTTGTGCTGGGCAGCAGTGGCAGAGCCACTAATTGCATCTGCAGGAAAGGCAGGAGCTCTTGGGCAGCCGTAAGTAAGATGGATGTTGGGCTCTCAGAGCACAGCCCTGGGGATCTGGGAAGGCGAAGACCACAGCATGCCAGGCTCCAGCTATTTGCAAAGGCAAGTTAGAGTCAAAATGATGCAATTAGAGTCTGAAGCAAAAATAAGATATGGATGTGGCCGATTTTGACATTTATACTGCATGTTTGTTATGCAAATTGGCCAAACTCTATAGGAATGCAACAGAAGGAGATTGCAAAGGGCACCAACTCATCCAAGGCACCTGCGTTGGAAGCGTGTCTCCCAGGCTGCTGTGGCTGTGTAAAACAGCTCATCAGGGGTGCGGGGACTCTGCGAGGGGTGGCGGTGCTTGGCTGGGGATGGGGGACGTTTAGGGCTGTGGGTTTTGCAGAGCAAGAGGGTGTCAGCGCTGGTCCCCAAAATGCAATATGGAGGAATTTCCTTGTGATAATTTCAGCAACCAGAGCTCCAGGTGTGCCTCCAGCTGCCTCTTTGCTGCCATGACTTGACCTTGCTTGCAGTGGTACAGGGAGCTTTCAAGTGGAAAAGGACCAAGTGCTCTGGAGTATTTCAAAGGCATTTCAGAGTGTGGCTACCTGAGCACAGAATAAAAGGGACTGCCATGGTCCTTTCAGGGCTGGCCCCAGCTACCACCCATCTCTGCACTGCCCAGCTTTCCTCTGCTTAGACAGGGGATCTGCTGTGGTTACAGTTACTACCCCCGATGTTTGCAAGCACGCTGAATGCCTCGTTGCCAGCCACAGAGCTGTCCTTGTTGCAGTTTTCGTGGGAGGACCAGATGAATAACTGCTGGTGTTGAGTCCTGTCCTGCAGGCATGCATACAGCCAAGAAACATCATCTCTGAGATCCAGCTGTGTTGGTGGAAGGAGTTAGCGTCCTGCAGCAGCTTGTGCCACGGACACTTCTACCATTGCAGATGTGCTGGTTGGGCAGTTTGGGGAGGAATCACCATCCCACACTGTGTTGGGGATTGGATTGCAGACAAAGGGCATGGGTCTAGTGATCCCTTGTATCAGAAGGGATGTTTCAGTTAGCTA
>JANZLQ010000002.1:29712390-29732860 GCA_026212715.1 Elanus axillaris | reverse complement strand
CGGGGGGGCGGGCAGTGCCACGGGGTGGGGGTGCTGGGGGAGAGCTGAGTTGGGCCCAAGGGGTGGAAAGGGTGAGCTGTGCAGCAGGGAGGGGGCTCAGCATGGTGCTGGTCAGACTGAGATAGTGTGTGGTTCATTTGAATTTTCCCAGAACTTTGTGTGTTGCAGGATTTTCTGCTGGGGCTGGGCCCCAGAGAAGCCACAGCCCCGAATGGTGATCGCGGGTGGAGATGTTGGCCCTTGGTGCTTCCATTCCTAAGGTGAGTGAGAACGGGGTGAGTTGGTGAGCCCCGCGTGTCCCTCCTGGGCAGGGGGCACGAGGGGTCTGTGAGTGCTGCAGCAAGCGCAGGGCTGGGGAAGGGCTGCTGGGTGGTGTGGCCAGCAGGCCCAGCCTCATACCAGCCAGCCTCACCCGCGCCCGAGATCAACTCCCAGGCGGGCTCCCTGCTGGGGTTCATCCTGTGCAGTAACAGGTGTGAGCATTCATGCAGCGTTTTGATGGTCATGTATGATACTGCATACAACAGGTTCCCCCCCCTAAGCCAAGGGAAAACAGCTTTTAGATTAGTTTCTTTAATATATACTGAATCTTCTCTTGAAAATCATCTAGCAAAATTAAACTGATACTTCACTTCCTTTGCTGGCATGTTTTACAGACTTGGAAATTGGAACTTAAATACTTTGCTCATATATTTTTTCACTTGATTTATCACTGGTACTCTGTGAGTTCCAAAACTTGTTCCCCACATAGTAGGGAATACTGATAAGGTGGTTTCTTGAGCAAATTGTAAGGCTTTGTTGGAAGTTGTGTACTTTGCTCTCGTTACATCTGTGATTATCTTTATGGTTTGATTTTTTTCCTACAGCTGGGGAGTTCAGCTGGGGTCATAGCTCAGGCAAGCACGTGCTCTCGCAAGTGTGGGAAGGGGAGTGGGGAAGGTCTGTGTTGTGAACCTGGCACCAAGGTGAACCTGGCTTCTGACAAAAATTCTTTGCTGAAAAAAAAAAAGCGCTTTTCCTGCTTGTTGTTGGTGTTGGTTGGCTGATCTGGCTCGCAGTGAGGTCACCCCAGATGGTTGCTCCTGTACAACTGAAGAGCTGTCAGACAGTGGGAGGAAGAAGGTGCTCCTTAAACCAGCTTTGCTATCAGACTGTGTTTTGTGCTTGGCTGCAGCTGATCTGCTGGCGATTGGCAAGCCCTCTTGGTGCAGTTTGGGATAAAAAGAATTAATATTTCATAGTTGCTAAAATGGGAGACCCTCCCTGCCCCAGTCCCAGCAAACTGCTTCCTTTGCTCACCTTGACCTGGCACTGGGATTTGTCACAGCCTATCTGTGAGTAGACTTATCCTAGTAAAGCAGCAAAAACAAGCTGCGGAGAGAAAAATAAGTAACTTCTAGCATGTTAATGAAGTTATGGGAAACTGCACAGTATCAGAGGCTGGGAGGGAGAGGAAGGACTATGTAGTTTGGGGGAGGGGAAAACAACTTTTCTGCCCCCCCCTTTCCTCCCCACCACAGTGGCTTTGTTTTGTGGGGGAACTCTGCTATGCTGTAGAGACCATGGTGTGCACAGGGGCCATGCAAAAGCTGCCAGATATTATATTTCCAATCAAATCTTTAAATGGGGGCACTGCATGCCAGCAGCACCTGAGATAGAAGGATGTTATTGATGTGTCTGTCTTGGGAGCTCGAATATACTGTTGCTCTGTCCGGTTTCGTGCCGTTTTAACCAGATGTGTGAGCTGTCCCTGATAATTTTAGGGGGGTGTTAAATTGGGAGCCTGATGGTTTTAACAAGCTTACTGTTAATTCTTTGTGTTGCACCTACTTGTTTATCAAGTGGTGAATTTTTTCCACCATATGTCTCGCCCAGCTGATTCTGCCAGGGTAACCACAACACTATGAAGTATATTTTTGAAGAAACACTGTTCACACTGTGCCTCCTCAGCAGAAATGAAGCAGTCTCAGGGCCTTCTGGTGCCAGACCCAAGTGCTGCATCCCTGTGACACAACACTGATCCAGTACAGGCTCGCTTTGCTGGCTCCAATATACTTGGATGAGTCTAGGAGGCTACCGCTGTGCTGGTGGGCTTTCTGCTGGCCACACATCTGACTTTCTGCTGTCAGCATGAACAAACATAAGCTCTGGGCTGTGTGTTACGGCTGTTTCAACAGAAACGCAGTCAGATTCCCATGCCTGGTATGATCAGGCATGTGCTTGGGTTGATCTGGCAGCCTTATTTAATCCTGACACCACAAGCTTGAGAGTTGCTTCCTCCCCAGCTGGAAAGGAGATGGTGCCAAAAGTGGTCATTGGCACTGGTGTGCTGTTGGAATTTTTCATGGTAGAAATGCTAATGGAAAGGATTTTAAGGAGAGCTGGGGGTGGGATGCTGCCTTTCTTAGGTGCTTCACTTGATGCTGATCCAGAGAAGATGGCTTTGTGTAGGACAGTGGTCATAGCTGTAGCTGGATTTCTGGCTAACACCCTGACTAGGTAATGACTCCTGCACCAAGTGAAGCTGCACTTCCTTTACCAGATGCAGTCACATGCTTTGAATTTGCAACCAGTTCTCCCTTTCTGCTTTGTCTCCTGATATTGAACTGACCTGGGCAGAGCTGTCCAACAGTCTCAGTCTGCAGATAGAAGACATTTCACTTGTGTACTGCTGCAGACAGACATTTTTGATCAGTTTGTTATTTGAACAAGCATTTCCCTCTCACTGATGCCACTCTTCCCTGGGTTACAAATTGGTATTTCTGGCCACATACACTGTCAGAACAAAGCATATGGAGCCCTAGATAGGGTGATTGCAAATATCCTGATTTTGGTTGCACCTGGAAAATGAGCTGTATTTATCCTTACGTCCAAAATTTATAAATTTTGCTATATTTAAAACTTCTCAGGTTTCTTATTAAGGAGTGAAAAGTTGGATATAAATCAGAACAATATCTTCTAAGCTTGAAGAATTTTAATTTTAAAAACAAAGTTATTTGTCTGACTGAGGATTCTCCTGTCAGCTAACTTTTAAACAAAGCATTTTCTCAATTTAATTAATATGCAACATAACCATTTGCAAGAGGGCTCTGGATCAAGAGCTGTTTGTGGCAGCCTTGTGGGGTCTGACTGCCTGGTGCACATGCTGAGCAGCTCTTGATGCCTGTGCCCAGCTTTTCCTGTGGTGTGTTTGCTGCAGCTGAACTTCCTTGTTATTTCTTTTCAGATGGCTGGGCCAGGAGATCGTTCTGCAGGATGGTGAGAGTGCTGCCCTTGTGGTTTGGTTATACCTCTGTGGTCTTTTTAGGTTATAGAAAGTAGTTTTGCCTAACCAGATGGTGAACATGAATAAAATCTGGTTCTCAAAGTTGACTTTGTTCTTTTCTTTATATTTAATACTTGCTATTGTGTGTGAACAAAGTAGAAAGATTTTTAATGTGCTGCAAGTGTGCATACAGGCAAGTAGGCATATAAAACTGCTTCTCACTGACACTTGAGACTTGTGCCCAGGGTAGTCAGACGCTCAAGAGGTGTAGTGCTCTCTAGATGTGCTTTGGGGATCTGTTGGGGTAATTCAATCTTGAATTGAATTCAGCAGTGCCGAAGGACTTGAGAGCATCTCCTCCATGTGCCAAGCTCCCATCTCCGCTAGAGGGTGTGAAGTTCCACAGAATGGTTTGCTTTCGCCAAAACTGGAAAACTGGGAGACTTTCCTCCTTTAATCAGATGCGTGGGCAGCAAGGCGGCAGTGGGATTACGTTCCCGTTGAAGATCCCCACTCTGCGCGTTGGCTGGCAGCAGCCCAGGTTGCTTGTGCATTATATAACCACATCAGCTGGGCTTACCATGTGCTCCATGTGAGGGTGCTCAGCCCTGGCCGGCGTGCAGCCAGCAATTACTCTAAGCAATGTGCCTGCATGCCTGGGGGGAGGCAGCTCTGCTGTAGGTTTGATACAGTTAGTGCCCACCTCCAGTGCAGGTACCTGGAAGTGGTTCTTGGAGGGTTAACTTGCATATGCCAAGTTCCCTTTCCTCCTACCTGGGTAGTAAAATGTACCCTTGCTAACAGTGAGTAAAGAGCTTGGCTTCTACATTTCTTTTCATAGGTAGAAGGAATTTCCACTTAATCTGCAACACTCCCAAGCCAAGCCTGAGGCCAGTGTGCTGTGAAGTGCTGTGAACCTGCACTGCTTGCTGAGCTGTGTGTGTTCCCTGTGCTTAGTGCTCGTAGGAAGAGTTGTGGAAGCTGCTTAGCTCATGGTGGCCGTGCAGGCTCCTTGGCCAAGTACAGGATTTATTCCTTGCTAAGTTTTGCCTCTTGTGTCACATTAAGAGTGAATTCTTGAGCAGAACTGAACCCAGCAACACTGGCTTTGCTTCAGCACTCACAATGCTTGAGAGGGAGTCCCCAAAGGAGAGATGGGCATCTTTGTGAGTATGGGATTGCTGCAGCTTGAGATGCAGAGGACTGTACACTCTCTCTGGCTGCTGGTACAGGCTGGGGTCTGTGGACAATTTGGAGTTTGATCTTTACATGCCAGAGGGGAGCAGTTCTTGGCTGAAAGATGGTGTCTGCTGGTTACTGCTCCTACCACAGCCGGCTCAGTGTTAGGGTGGAGGCTGGCTGGAGAGCAATGGGGCGGCAGCTGAAATGGGGTGCTGCTCTTGGGGCTGAGGAGTGCGAGTGTTCAGGGTGGGGAGGTGAGGGGGTGCCTGTGAGAGGAGGAGTCATGGTTTCTCAGCCTTTGCTTTGTCTTTGCGGAAATTTTACATCTTTTTGACCGTGTGGCTTCTGCATAAATAATATCAACATTCTCTTTGAAGGTTTTAATTCGGAAGGGGTCAGCAAGGAGCTCATCACCACTTGCCTTTAAAATAAATGTGCTTTTCCCCAGCTTCTCCAGGGGGATGCTGTGTCTTGCTATGGTCATATGCACATGACTGTCAAGTGTGGTCCTCAGCCCATCCTGGTGCCTTTCCTGGGGTCTTGCTGTGAAAACGTTCCAGTGGCTGAAGTCACTAGTTGCAGTAGAAGTGCTCTTACAGTAAAAGCCTCTTTGGGCTGACAGGTACAGGCAGGACACAGCCTCCACTGGCTCGGTGTGCTGAGGTCTCTGTTTAACCAACATGCAAAGTGGATTAGAGATTATGAACAGCCTTCATTTCAGTAAAGTACCATGGGATAAGTGGGTTACTTGGATATTTGGGGCTGTGTAACTTGCAAATCATGCTTAAGGATCTTATTTGTTTGTCAGCTGGAATGACTCAAATTGCATTGTAAAAGTGGCTTGTGCCAGTCTGGAGCAGGGTGATGCATCCCCTGTCCCTGCTTGCCTGGTCCAGAGCCTCTTGTGAGCCCGGGAAGATGGGTATACCTGGGTTTGCTTGTCAGTTGCCCATTTGGTTTTCCTACAGCTTGAAGCTACTATGAGCCTCTTAAATAGCAAATAAGAACTTACTGCCAAGACAAAGAGAGCAGGCAAGCACCCTAGCCAGTCAGTGTTGGTATCACATGGCTATATTTTGACGCCTGTGCTGTTTTACTAGTTTTGCCCACTAATTGGGCAAAATTAATCCATAGCACGGTTATCTCCAAGCTCTCCCAGAAGGGAAATGGTTTTAAACCCTGTGGTCAACAAGGTGCTTGTCCCCCTCTCCCTCACTGCTCTCTTGCCTGCATGAAGGTGGGCAATGTCAAACAGCTCGTTTTTTCTGAGGATTTCACACATGCCCAGCAGGTCGGTGCTGGGCAATGTGAGGGTGGCTGTGAGCCCTGCATGAGTTGCAGAGAGACCCAGGATAGGTGCTGAGGGTGCTGGCAGGGATGGTGGGTGTCCATGCGTGAGTTCCACCCAAACAGAGTCTGGCCCCGAAGCAGTGCTTTTTCCCCGGCTCTCCCAGCACACACCATTTATTTTTCTTCCCTAGCTGTGAGGTAAGTTGTGTACAAAATGCTTTGGCCACCACTGTGGCTCTGTTTTTGCAAACACAACCTGATCGTCAAAGTATGAGTAATTGTTTGGAGGAGCCTCGTCCAGCGTTTGCACCCTGCACGCCGGCGATAAGGTCGAGCCATGCACTTGTTTGTGCCATTTGCAAGCCGTTCCTTCCTGCGTGGGTAAGAATAGCTCATCTCACAAGTACACGAGCAATGTGTACTTGTCCAGAGCAATGAGTTATCTGCTTGGACGTGCGCCCTGTGCTGATGGCAAGCCGAGAGGAAGCATGCTTTGTTGGAGCAAGGCCTCGGCTTGCTGGATGGAACGTTGCTCTTTTGCAGGTAGCAGACCTGGTGGCCCTCCAAGTGCTCCTTTACCCTGCCCTGGGGCAGCACGGTGCCTTCCCTCCCCACACAGCGGAGCCCCATGCAGCCCATAGTGCTCTGCAGCTTCTGACTTACCTCTGGCTCTGTCAGCCTGCTTGAAAACGGCTTCGAGGATGGGAGCAGCAATAATCCTTTGCACAGGTGGGTGGGCTCTCCTGCTGCAGCATCCGACCTGTTCTTCCAGCCCCAGGCAGCTCAACTCCCCTCTGCTTTTCCCTTATGCTCTTGGGTCCCTGTTGCTCAGTGCATGGGATTTCTCTGCTGATTTCACCCTGTGCCCTAACATGGTTCCTCTGGCTGCTCTGGGGACATGGGGATAGGTCACTGTGGGAAGGAGGCTGCAGTGCTTACTGTGCCCAGCTCAGGCTGGCTCATCTCACTCCTCACAGAGAGCTGATGCAACTCACTTGCCTGGCAGAAAAGCATTTCATTGCTGCTGGATTAAGGAGGTAGGCTGGCCACAGAAGGTCCTGGTGGGTGCTGGGTGAGCTGGACCTCTACTTTTTGGCAGCATCAAGCCATTACATCAGCTCTGCGGGTCAGGGAGCTACAGCCTCAATGGCTCTACTTGTCTTAGCCTGCTGCCTGCACATAGCTTTCTCAGTTCCTCCATTTCTGAATGGTGAGGTCATACTCTGCGCATCCCGTGGCTTTTCGGAACAAGTTCTGCCCATTGTTTTTTTGCGGGCAGACTAGGATCCATCCTGCAACGTAAACCCAGGGCACTGAGTACAGACACTGCTTGCAATTTTCTCTCCTGCTTCTAACCACAGAACTGGGTTTTTAAATGACTTATCAGTAGTTGTTCTTTCTGCAGGGGAAAATCCTGCTGGACTTGAGGTCTTGGAGATCTCAAGTGCTGAAGGTGAGGTCAGCCCCAAGCTCTGCCAGCCAGCTGGCAGCATCTGGTCCCTGCTGAAGCTGCCCAGCAGCACTGCCCAGGACAGCAAGCAGCTCTGCAGTGATGGTGGCCAGATCTTCATTGCAAAAATGGGTATGTGTGCACTGAATGCAGGATGACAGAGTCAGGGCACTTTAGGTTTCAGGAATTGCTGCCCTTTCTGACATGCAGCTGATTGTTTTTCCCTGGCAGGGAAGAGCCCCAGCCCACAGCAGAGCTGTGATACCATCACCACACCTGAGATCAGCCATAGCACAGTAGCATCCATGGGGAATGACTTGGCTTTTCAGCTCATTTGGATGCCAAACTTGTTGTTTTGGGAGAAATAAAACTTCAGGTCAGGACTTCTGGACTAGGATGCAAATTCTCTATAATAACTTATTTCTTTTGTTACAGAAAAAAAAATTAATAAAGAAATGCCTCTCCACTGGAGAGCTGTGGTTGCAGGTGCAGTAAAAGCAGTCAGTGCCCTGTCTGCTGTGCGTGCAGACACCAGTGATAACGGATAGTGCCACACACAGTTCTGCCACCCGCCAACACGGCCTGATAAGGAGGTTTGTGCTTGATAAAGTCTGTACAACCTGCTGGGCCAAAGCAGCCACGTTTGTCTTCTTTTCAGACTAATCAGAATCTGCTAAATGGAAAAAGGAAAATCAGTCTCAGAGAAGGTGCTGTCAGGCTTCTCTCGGTGAAAGTGAGTGCAAAGCTGATGGCTTTTACTTGTCTGGAGCAGGCACCGCAGGTCTGTGCTTTCCAAACACCACTGTTGGAAATGTCTTGAGAACAGGAGCCCAGCTTGAATTAGAGGGCAAACTGTTCCCTCCTCACCAGCCAGTACAAGGCATGGAGGACAAGCCAAAGCCAGCCTCCTTCCCTGATTTTCCACATCGGATTAGTCCTCCAGGTTGAATAATTATTGTCTCTTCCAGGCAGAGTTTAGGTGGGTTGTTTTTATTGACAGGATGAGGGTTCTCCTAAATAATGAATCCCGGTTCAGAGCCCCGGTATGGCTGTTTCCTGTGTGTAAAGATACTGCCTGGGTACAGAAAGGTTGGGACGTCATGATGCCGTGTTTCTTCTTACAGTCCTTGATCGCAAATCTAGTGCTCTAGAATCACAGCTTCTTCCTCTTTCTTTAAGGTTTCTGGGAAAAAAAAAAAAAAGAAAAACCCAAACCCCCAAACCCTCTGAATTTGGCCTGATTTGGGTTTTTTGGTGTTGGAATTTCCTGTGGAATAGAAAACCTGGGACTGGCCAAGAGATCATAAAAGATGTGTGAAAGTAAAACCTGCAGTGAGGCACCCTGCTCTGCTGGACTGCATTGATTTTGCTGGAATCTGTCTTGTGCTCTCACCTGCATTGTTGTTTTTTTAACTGGTCCATGCATGGTTCTGGATTTAAAATATGTGCCCTGTTCCCTGAGCAAGAGGGCAGCCCCTTGGGACTGAGGGGAAAAAGGACCTGCTTCCTGCAGCCAGCTGCAGCGGAGAGGGTTGTGGAGCCTGAAACCCTGCAGGTGCCTAGGAGTAGAGAATTGATGAAAGCACCCTTCCCCTGGCCAGAAGATGGAATAAAATATCTGATGCCTCTTGTAAGACACCTAACGCTGAGCATTTCTCCTCCTAGGTAGAAAGCAAAAGAGCAATCAGTGCCTTTGGCCGTCCGTGGGAGCTTGGCTTACTCCCATTTTACAGATGGGAAAAGCAAGGTGTGTGTAGCCTGGCCAGCGTGTCCTTTTTGTACAGACACAGAGCAACCAGCTGCTGTTTCTGGTGCTCTCCTGTCCTGGAGCTGCAGGCAGGAGACCCGAGGCAGGGTGAGGGGAGGCAGCTCCATGGAGGCACACTGGGGATGGGTCCCAGCTCTGGGGCAGGGAGGCCAGCGGGACGACCAGTGTTCTGTGCCCTCCTGTGAGATTCTCCAACCAAACGTCTTGTTGCCAACTCTGCTTCCCAGCTGAATGGGCACCACTGTGAATTAACTCAAGGGCAAAGGAACACATGCTCACAGCCCAATGTCTGAGCGGAGGCAAGGTCGCAGCTGAGCCATCCAGAGGAGGCTGGCATGCAGCACTGATGGGAGAGGAGGAGAGGTAAGTGAGACTTGTGGAGCTGTGCAGGGACAGTATTTTCTCTTGCACCACTGGTCCCTCCTCGTCCTTCTCTGTGCATGGCCTTTGCTGTGCCACAATACTGTCTCACAGGGCAGACCAGAAGGAAAGGACTGCCAGGTCCATGGTGGATGGTGCCATGCTGCATGCAGCAGCGGTGCTCAGCAGCCACATCCTTGTGTGGTCATCCAAGCCCAGGAGTGATGATGGAAGGTAGGTCAGAGACTGACTCTCCTCTGGTGCCAGATCCTGGTACAAAGCCAGCTGCAGAGCAGCAGCCAGGGTCGTAACTCAGCCAAGCAAATCCTTCCTCAGCTGAGCATGAAATGGATATTTATGTGTGCAAGTCAAAAATAATGAGGAAGGAGGCAGAGGTGTTTGCATATGCACCCATGTTTTACCTCAACTGCAGACTAGCCAAATCCCGAGAGCTGGGGGTGGGTTGGGAGAAAAGCCAGACCCCAAGAAAGGGGAGCAGGTCCTGTGTGGGATGGGGAGATGCCCTGCCTGCAGCAAATGGATGCCAGGGTTGGGCAGGTGGCTGCCAAGATGGGGTGAGTCAGTGAGCAGTAGGGAAAACTGCTTTGACCTCCAAAGCACGTTCCAGAAAGTGCCTTGCTGTGGAGGTGGCTTCTTTCCATGCACTAACCCCTCAGCCCCTGTAGCTGCAAGGCCATGTTGCTCTTCCTCTGTGTCAGTCCCGAAGAGCCAGGAACCAGCACCATGCAGCCACATGCCAGGAGCCCAGCTGTGCTCTGAGGCTGCCTTCTGCTCTCTCCTCTGCTCCTGGTTTGTGTTTAGGCTGGAAAAGCTTTGAGGTCTGTGTCTGGCAGGCTGGACCTGAGATGGGACAGGAATCAGTTAATGCTGTCAGCATGTTATGCAAAACATTAAACTTTGCATTGTTGGAAGAGGAAATGTCTGTACTTTCACTCTGATTAGTACGGGAATTGAAAGCATGGAGATTTGGGGCTGTGGTCACTTCTGCTGAGTAAACATTCATAGAACTGCCTGGTTTCCACCTTTCCTCTCTTCCTACCACCCACTGAAGTGGCTCCAGCAGCTCTTTTAAAGTGTGACATCTGGGAATAGTGCTAGCAACCACCAGTTCAAGCCAGATCCTTCCACTTGGCATTACTTAGCCTGTAGTAGAAGATTCACCTCTGCTAAGAGGTTGCTTTTAGCTGTTCCCTTGAGAGCTGTTTTTAGGTCTGGCTGTAGTATTGGTCTTCCTTCGGTAGCAGATAAAGTCCTGTATTTACTGCTGGAGGGAGAGCACAGGCTGCAGGAAGGTCACATCCGGGTGTCTTACTGCCCTGACAAGACTGGGCTGGGTACAGCCTGAGCATCACTTGGGCCCTTGGTTCCCACTCGTGCCAGGATTGCAGGGCAGGATTTGATTTCAGTCACTGTGCTGTGACGATGAATGGAGGGGGCAAGCAAAGAAAGCTTAAAAATACATATTTTTTTAAGCTGTAGCTAAGTAATTTGCCATGGTTCCAAGTTGGACATTCCAGCCAGAGGTGAGCAGGCTTAATTTGACAGCTATTTCTTAAATATTTAAAAAGCTGCCTGGAATAAACTGAATGCTTCCAAGTAGTGACCTAAATTCCACTTGCTGTAAATTTCATTAGAAAGTGGATTTGTGTGCCTGCCAGGAGCAGGCCACTTTGCAGCTTCATTGATTTGCCCAAACCATGTGCTGTGCAAGTGCCTTCCTCAGCAGATTTTTAAAAAGCTCACTGCTGCATGCTACTATCCCAAAATGTGGCTTGCTTCCTTGCTTTTCTCCTCCCTTCCTCTCTTTTTTTTTTTTTTTTTCTTTCTTCCTGGTGCAAATGCATCATTTGTTTACTAATCATGTCACTTCATTAGCTGCACAGAATCATCCCACCAGCTGTGTGGGCAAGGATATAGCAGCTGGGAAGGAAAATGTCACTCTCCTTCAGCTTGCTTGATGTGCTTTGCTCTCAAATCCCCATCCTGCACAAAGAAGCTTCCTTCCCTTCTGCTGTCCCCAAAACGCTGTCTATCCCTGTGCAACTACAACTTTGGATCTTATGGAGAGGTGTGATGGTAGCACAGATGGCATATATTGAGTCTTACTAGGGAAAAAAGCCTGGGGAGTTGTGGTACTGCCAGACCTGTGGATGCACGAGCAGCATGCATTTCCCCAAGCTTGAGCAGGATCACGCAGCCAGTGCTGAATTCCCTTCCCATAGCAGCATGTTTGCAGCCCACCTGCCCAGGTTAGAGGTAGTATGTGAGGGGTCCGTGCAGCTACCCACAGGGACTTAGGGCCTGTGCAAAACTACAGCTGCTCCCATGCTGTCAGACAGAGCAATTGCCTGGTTGGGCTGAATTAATGGGCGAGGGGAAAGATGATGTGTCCCTGTAGCCCTGAAGTTGGGTACCCAGCCCAGCCTTCTTTATGGCACCCCTATTCTGGGGCTTTCCCTGTCCTCCTGCCACTTCTACCTTTGTCTCTGCCTGAAGCTGGTGCTCTTGTGGGAACCTCCAGCCTGGGGATAGGCCATGTAACAGCATGGAACCCACCATGTTTTGGAAGCCCCATGGCCTTGCTGTGGCTTGGGGAGGGTTTTGCACTCTGGGTACTGAGTGCAGAGCAGGCAGACTGCAGCTGAGGCAAAGCAGTGGGAAAGAAAGAACTAATGGATAACCCCATCCTACAGGAATGAAGTGCTGGCACCCGGCAGGAGCTCTGACAGCTCTTCCCAGTTCACAGCACGTGGCAGAGCTGGCTTTGAAGAGGAGCTTTCCTACCCGAGGACAGACCCAGCACTGCCAGGCTGGCACAGAAAGCAGACTGTCCTGGCAGCAAGGTCAGGGGTAGGCTTGGATGCAGGAGTGCACACTCATGTTGAAGGTATGTCTAAGGGAATTGTTGGACCTCAGAGAAGTGGTCTCCAAAGGGTGAGATTACAAGATGTGGGTTTTACTCAGCTGCCTCCAGAGATGGAGCCTGTGCAGCTGGGAGCATGGGAGGGACTAAAAATACCCCAAACCCAACAGGAGGGGTGGCTAGTGTCAAGGGTGGAGGTTGGAGAGAAATATCCCCTTCTTCTAACCATCGTCTGTGTGTCTTGCTTATGGCTGACCATTGGGAACAGATGTCTGGGGGGGGGGCCTCTGGTGCTCCTCTTGCTGCATGGGTGATGCAAGTGGGAAGAAATCCCTGTGGCAGAGCCATGGAACACAGGGCGCTCCTGTCTCCTGCCAAGGACTGCTGTGACGGGGCTAACTTGGGCCAAGTTTTGGCAAGATATTGGCAAGACTGGTCCAAAGCAGCAGCAGCCTTTCCGCTGCCTCTCCCACCACTTTGGCTGCCAGCACAGATGATGCCTAGGTACAGTGAACCTGGCTGTCCTCTGCTGGGAGAGTTGCTGCTTCCCCTCCATTGCATGACGGTGATTTATTTTCGGAAGTTAAGCCTAGGACCTGAACAAAGAGGCCACAGCCTGGGCTGTCTTGGGGACAGGGCCTTGCTGGCTGTCAGCATCCAGACAAGGGCTAAATTAATTGCCCATAAATCTGAAATGCTCTGTCGGTTTCCCGGCTTCTCAGCATCTCTGCTGGATTCGCCTGTTATTTATTTGCCTGAGGTCTAAGGAGATGTGCAGTACGTTTTGCCGAGGCAATGGCCCCGGTCCTGTTCCCTCCTGCCACCAGCACCCTCAGCTTTTCCTTACTCTGGCCACTGATGCAGGATTTCTCGCCTGACCCCAGGTGGCTTCATTTGTCCCCAAGCCTTGTCTGTCCCCAGCTGCAGGAAAGGGAGGGAGGAAGAAAAATTGGAGGCAGGAGGTCTCCTTGCTCTCTCCTGCTTTGATTTTGGGCAGTGTGGGTGGTTCAGTCCCTTTGAAGGGAGGCCAGCAGTGCTTGGGAAGGGGAGGCTCTGCCAGCTCACCCGTCTGTGCCCAGCAGAGAGGTGCTGGGGACCGCTCTAGCCCAGCCGTGACTGGGTGCTGGGCTGGCACCGGGAGCTTCCCTGCTTCGCTCCCCTGCCCAGCATGGTGATGGTGCTCAGCAGCCCAGAGGCTGGGCTTTGTGGCTGGAGCAAATGCAGCTACACTTGGTGGTGCTAAGGAAAGGGGTGGTCAGGGTGTAGTTGCCCAGGGAATCTGGTTTTAAGTGTTGGGAGCATCACCAAAGCAGCAGTTTCTCTCTGCAGCCCATGAGGGGGTTAAGTGAAAAATGAAAATTCTCTCTATCTCATTCCTTGTGCTTTCTCATCTCCACCAACGGAGCTGAAGATGGGGGAGGATTTTTTTTCTATATTTAGCTTTGGAGAAATTGCTATAACTAATCGGCTTTAGGATACTGGGCTCTCTTTTATTTTATCTTTTTCTGTCACTAAGACCTTGTCATGTTGCTGTGGACTGCGGCTCACTGGTGCTCTCTGTTTGCTGAACTCATTTTTTTTTTTTTTATGGAGTCAATTAATAACCCACAAAAATAACACCTCCAGCTGTTCCACTTGCAGCTGCTGGGCTGGAGTCTAATTACCGGGCCTTGAATCCCAACTCCTGCTTTGCATGTAAAAGTGCCAGTGAATAGGAACAGGCAGAGGAGATGGCAATACAAAAAAGGAATGGGGTTCAGGGTGCTATTTTTAGCCTTTTCAAGCCAAATGTAAAAAGACCCTTAGGCTGCTTGTGTCCTGCTGAATCTGATCATATGCACAATATTGTTCCCATGGCACAGTGCAGCAGCCAGGGTGGGTTGGGATTTATTTTTGGCAGTTAGCTTGCCTACGTTTAAAACCTCCTTCTGGGTTAGCTTGAGCAGTGCTGCGTTGGTGTGCCTTACATCCATGTACTAATGAGTTTTTGCAATCACCTGTAGTTCTCTGTGTGTTGCTGAACATGCCAGTGCTGGACGTGGCCACAGCCGTGATGGGGAGGGAAGGCACATAGTTGATCACCCAGTGCGGAGCATGCATCTCACAGAGTGGTTGTAAAGGTGTGCCCAGCTCCCCTCAAAAAGTCCTTTCCTACCGACTGAGGTACAAAATTAATTTAGCTGGAGCTCTGGTGAATATACAAAGTTGTCCCTCCTGTGTCATCCTGTCTATGGTGCATCCTCTTCTACTTCCTGAGCTGGATGTCACCTTGGGGTGAGCCTGCTGGGCAGATTTGTCCTCTGCTTCTCTGGAGCCTGCGGGTCTTGCCTCTGCTTGGCTGGTGGTGCCTCTGTTCCCACTATTGCCATATTCATCTGACCTCTTGCTACCTCCTGGGTGCTCAAGACCCCTCTCCTTTCTTGTTCCCCATAGAAGTGGTGCAGCAAAGGCCCAGGAAGACCCAGGCGCACACAAGGTGCTGGGGATGGGGTACTGAGGAAGCACTGGGCTTGTTTCCAGTTTCTGTCTAGGGACTTGTACTGGGGCATATCGGTTCTTTTCACAATTGGGCTCATTTAATTCAGACTCAGGCTGGTTATGACCAAAAGCAAATCAAACAGAACAGCTGTTCATGAGCTAATTTGAAATACTTAGTGGTCACACATGAGTCTATAGCTACCAGCTTGAAACCATGACTGCAAATAGGCTTCCTGTGCTGGAGATGATCCCCTTCATTAAACCAAGTTATTTTGAGACTGCTATTTGGAAGCTGCCCTCAGAAAAAACACATCCCACTTGCACAGGGGTTGCAGAGCCAGTGCTTGACTCAAAAGGCAACTCCACTTCTTCCTTCTCTGCTCAGGCTCCCCCTGTCCCATGCTGACGGCTACAAGACCCAGGAGGTGTTAAATATGCCATCTCTCAGCCCTAGAGAGATGGAGCCAAACTCTTGGTGGGTGTCCCTTCAGTGGAGCTCTGCTACCAGTTCACTTATCCAGGGATAGAGGATGCTATCAATCTCTCTTAAATCTTGCCTAGCAAAGAGATAGCAAATGTGGCTTTCCATCATGCGGTACATTAGCCAAATTAATTCCAGGACAGAGAGTCAGCCAGTGGTGTTCGCGGCTGAGACAGATTAATGCTGTGGCCATGTCAAAATCAGCAGACCTGTGACTTGCAGTGTGCCAGGTCCCTGGATGCAGCCAACCTTCTGCTCAGCAATGCCCTCTGCCTCACACTTTTCAGGAACATTGAACTCGCTGGAATCAGTGACTTGGACAATTCAATTGGAGGGAACATCTGTCTCTAAATTGCACTCCCTATTTAGGCTGCTGCCACTGCAAGTGGGTGACATTTTTTATGCATCTGCCTTGCTTTCTTTAATCTCCCAAACACAGGCACGCCTGTGGAGCACAGGAAGGTTCCTCCCCCATGACAAGGAAAAAGAAATTAGCAAGCAGATTGAGCATGTATAGCAAATAATGAGATTGCCTTGGATACAGGACTGGAATTCATGCAAAGAATTCTGCTGATCAGAGAAGATAAGCAGCATTTCTAGGGCCTCCAAATAGTGTCATGAAGCTTATGTTTCTTAAGTGTTTTCTAAGAGATCTCTGGATGAACGCTGCTAGCACAGGCCTGATCCACAGATAGTGTGATTTAAAAAATAAACCCTGAAATAGCTATACTGGTAGTTATTTTGGTGTGCAAGTGCCTCATAATGATATGCCTCATTTTCCTTTAGGCACGGGAATAAACTATACAGATACACACACTGTTATGCTGGCAGAGCAGCAGCCACAAAGAAGGCTTGTCCTGACGGAGCTCCAGTGAAAGGGTGCAGTGTTTGCCCACAGGGTGCAGACCCAGTACTGGTAGAGTCAGTGTGTACTTTAAAAGGAGCTGGATTTGTGGAATACTTTTAATAATAAGTTATTGTTTCTTATTACTCCTCTGGTATTTAAAAAAAAAATCAACATTTTACAGGCAAATAGGGACACATTCTATACCTGGTGAGATCCAACAGCTTGATTCAACACTTGTTGAAGTAGATGAGAGTATTATTTGTACTGTCAGACTCATTAAAAAGGGGGATAGTAAACAGCCTTTGGTTTTATTTTTATAGGAATTTTACTCATCCTTGCATTTGCTATTGGCTGAGACTGATATTTTTCTAAGGATTGAAAATTGTTATTAATGAACTGATCAGACCCAGGCAGTCCTTTAACTCACTTAAAAAGACAACTGGTAACAAACAGGCTGTTCACTGTGGGGCAGATGCCAGGTGGCTCCCAGGCAGTGGCACAGGGGCACAAGGGATGTTTCCAAAGGCAATTAGAAAAACTGGGCATTCCCAGTTAGAACAATCCTGTGGGAGCCCCAAAGGGTGTCTCCCCCTCCTCAAGCACCTCCAAGAAGACTGTGCTATCAACCTTTTGGGTGTTAAAAATATCCAACATGGGTATTGCAATGAGTGTTGGATTTGATGCTTCATCCAGAATATACACTCCACTAGCTCCTCACACTTTAATTATTTCTGTACTAGCAGCCCCCCTGCACCACCTGCTCACTTTTGCCTTAGCACTGCACTGCTTATGAGCAGTGACGCTGAATTCGATGCAGGAAGCCTCATATGGTTATGGGCTTTGCAATGAGAGGATGTGAATAAGGGCTGGGATGCTTTCCACATGCTCATTCCAATTCATGCATTTTATGAATCAGGACTTAGTCCTATTTGCTTATGTTTGGCTACGTAACCTTTGCTACATCAATGGTGCCTGTGCCCTGTTGTCAGCTGCTGGAGTCCAAGGGCTGGCAGCTGGTGTCGCTGGCCAGTTCCCAGCCTACAATTCAATTTTCCTATCAGTCACTTGAGAAGAAAGGAAAAAACATGTTTCTGACAGTTTGTGGCATCAAAACATAAAGAGCTGCAGTCTACAAGGTCATTTAAGGCTTTTCTATACCGTGACACATGGGAAAGTTCAGATAAATCAAGTAATGGTACAAAGTTAATATACCATCGCCTATACTGCACTAAACTGTAGTAAGCTAAGGCCAGTTTAACCCTGAATAAAAATCTCAGCACAAGAGTTTAATGCCTTCTAGGTTTTGTACATTAACATCACCTCTCTGAACACAGGCTGGTCTGGAGATATTTTACCCTGTGCTCAATCTTGTCAATGGTGGAAAACTACCACAGAGCTAAAAGGCAGCAGTGCTTAGGAATAAGGAGATCACTCTGGAAGGGAAGAGCTCTGGTCTACCTTCTCATACTGATATACTGATTTACTGTATGACTTTTCCTACAGCATTTTGTGAGTCTCAATATTTATATCTGCATATTGGCATTATTAGTATCTTCCCTGCCATTACAAAGGGCTTTAAGATCTCCGGAGATACATGGCACAGTTTCTGCTCCTGTGTACCGTTTCCGCAGTATGGGCTATAAAGGGAGGTTACAAAAATATGTACAGCTGTTACTGATGAGCACATTCAGGTATGTGTCTGGAGGACTGAACTTGGGTGTCACAGTTAATTTAGTTTTAAGAGTAAGGGAGTGAAGGAATTCATACCACCTCATATCCAGCACCACCAGGTACTAGCTCCCTAGACTGACAAGGGAAAGAAAAAATTGTGACACCTAGTTAAGTACCTATAAGGCATTTAATAAGAACTCTGTGTAAACCAGAATTGCATGTCCCCAGGGCACAACTCTGTCCCATTAGCTGTTTGTCAGTCATCATGCTTATTTTAGCTGGAAATGTTACCATTTGGGAGATTTTTCATGGTTTTAAAGGTTTAGGATGAAGGCATTTATTTCAATGTAGCCAGTGGTACATAAAAAATTCCACTGACTCAAATGGGACTGATTTATTAGGGAATGGCTCTTGAAGAACTTCAGTATATCTGAACTCAAAATCTCATCCCTCTTTCACATGCTTTTAATAAACATACAGCTTAGCAGCAAGACCTTGAATGAACGCGTTTTCTCTTGTTGAGAACTCCTAGCACTCTCTTTAGTACAAAAGCTGCAAAGATGAGACCTGCTGGGCAGTAAGAAGCCAGGACCACTTCACTTTTATTCGCTCTCCAGGATGCAAACAAAAGAAACCAGAGCAAGTTCCTGCCTGCTGAAATTCCAGGGGCTTGCACTGAATTACAGCAAGGCCCAGAGGTATTTTGAATCTTTTCTTGTATACATCAGCCCTGCACTGCTCTCAGGCAATTGTACTTTAAGTTAGTTATTATTAGTAATAAAAAAAGGATTGACTAGCAGTAGTTCTCATTAATTTCCATGGCAATATTTCCTGAAACAAGCCAAATGACTGGGCTTTGATTCGTGTAGCCGAAGTTCGTAACGTGGAGGAATGCAATCCAGGAAAAGTGTTCAGATGGTGGGGAGTGACTGACCTTGCATAACCGCCCTAAGGCCCAACTTCCCTTCATATCTAGCAAGTTGCATTCCTAATTTTCTGAAAATATTGAATGGTTTGCACTTTCAGCCTGTGTCCTCTGGGCTTCAGTCTTCAGCATGCTTCACAGCTTTCCTTAAACATTTCACCCACCCATTTCTTCATTTATATTCCTTCTAACAATGCAGTGCTGGAGCTTCCATAAGAGAAGATGTAACAGGAATATAAAAAAAAGGGAAAAATTTAAAAACATATTATTTTCCTCCGCTGTGTCTATCTTGTTAAGATTATTGTTTCTGCAAAAAACAGGCAAGACACCTACCATGATGGATTTAGACACTAATGCTTTCACTTTAATGCTTTCACTCTATCAATAAACTCCAAATACCTTTGAAAGTCCAGATAAAGCTTTTCTGGTTATATGGCCATTTGGTTAAGTAGAATAGTGGCAGTCAGTAAGAATTAAAACATTTCCCAGAATCTAAGGAGAAAAATGTTACGAACAAGAGGAATCTGAGTGGGTGTAAATTCCTTGCCCTGGTAGGATTGTATCTCACGCTTTCAGTTCAAGAAAAGGCTGTTACAGGCATAATGGCAGGGAATATCAATCAGATAACTAAATCTAATTACAGAGTTACTAGATTAACTAGCTAACTTCATCTACATGAAGGCAACTGGCTAAGTGCCACAACAGAAACCAGACTCAGAGAGACAATCTCTCAACAGATTAACAACTTCTTGTAATGACAAGTTTCAGATCAAACAGACTATTCCTGACTACCTTTAAAAGACACATGGTTTGTGTAGGAAAGAACTGTAGCTGAATCACTCGATAATAGTAACCACAAATTCAGCCTTCCTAGAGGAAGAATTGCACCAGAAGGACAGGATAATTACTCTAAATTTTAGTAGAAAGATGTATTTTCTGAGGGACTAAGCCTGTAATAAAACATGTTCTGCGTAAACAAATTGCCTTAATAGAGTCATTGAAGGGAAGAGGCCCCTAATTTTCAAGCCCTTATTTTAACACAGTTTGTCATACACTGGTACTGTACAAAACGTAACTGTATTTCTTGCTTTCAGTACATCATAGATAAACCATGCTAGACACGGTCCAAGACAGAACTCTTTCAGTCATCCCAAACTGCAAAGCACCCCAGGCTGGGTGACTGCTGGCTAAAGACAGAGACAGAACAAGAGGCAGAAAGATGCTCAAGTGGTGACCGAAGCAGGTCCCCAGGCTGGGCCCTGTGCTCCCATGGCAGGTACAGAGCTCCTGCTGGACAGGGCGGAGTCAGGTGCCCACAGAGCTCCCTGCTGGTGCCAATGCCCCAGCCTGCACACCTCGGAGTCCCTGGGACAGGTTCAGCATCTCCTCAGGTGATGAGCCTAAATGGGGAGACTGCTTACTACTAATGAAATGATACAGTATACTTTGTCTCAGGAGATACTGTCTGTGGTCCTAGGCTGCAGTGCTTCACCCTTTCAGCAGAGATAAACTACGTCCCAGCCAGGGTGCAGTTCCTGTCCTGTTCTTGCTTCCCCACAGCCTGGCACCATCACCCTGAAGCATCCAGCGTGACCGCCACAACCGCCTCATGCTGCAGCCGTTACTCCGGGCCCTCACACCCCTCTGTCGGGCTTGGTGTCCAGCCTGGGAGCCTCAAACTCGGCATTGCTACATAACCTCACCCCCTGCTTCTGATCCCGCTTGGCACCCACTCAGAGCCCCCGAGGAGCTACAGGCTCAGGCTGGGTCGCGGCCTCCTCTTCAGAAGCGACGCGTATGCCAAAGCCCCACGCCGAGGGGAGCGATGAAGGGTTTAGCACCACCACACCGATGCCCATGGAGTCTGAG
>JANZLQ010000002.1:29653458-29711909 GCA_026212715.1 Elanus axillaris | reverse complement strand
CGATCTTCCCCTCAGCCCCAACCGCCGCCGTTGCTGTCCCCCGGGGCAAGTTTTCCGCCGTCCGCCCCCTGCCCTCTCTCCTCAGCGCTAGCGGCGGCGGGCCGGGGCCCCGCGGTGAGCCCTGAGGGGCGGACGGCGCTCCCCGTCTGGGGCGGGAGGGGGGGACGGCGACGACGCCCGGTAACGGCCCTCGGGCCGGTCACGGCGGCGCCGCGGTCGCTGAGCTCTCGTGTGCCCCCCGCCCCGGTTCCCTCAGGGGCAGCGCTGGTGTCTCCCGGAGCGGGGCAGCCCGCGGCGACTGTCACAGGTGTCCGCCGGGTCCTGTCCCTGGGCTGGAGGGGGGGGCACGGCGGGGCGACGGCAGCGCTGTCCTGGCGAGCGGTGGAAGGAAACGTTGAGTTTCTTTGTTGTGTAACTCTTTCTGCCCAAGGATTAGAGAGGGCTTGCGGCTTTTTTTGCTGATTCAGGTGGTTTGCGTTTTTTTTTAAATGCAGGGTAGTCATGGGTAAATTCCTCTCTTGAATAGGATGTCGGGTGAACTTTCTTGTGACTGTTGAATTTATTGTTGGCTGCTTCTCCTGTCTGAGAAGCTGCCGTGCCCATCTGCCGTGCTCTGAGCTGGAGTTGATAAAGCTTTCCAGAAGCACTGTAGATAACGTGGGGACACGTTAAAAAATAAAAGTAGAACTAACTCCTTGTAATAAAGCCATTTCTTGCGAAAATGAATCTGGCTAGCAGCCCGTAGTTTCATCTGCAAGTGCTACTGCCAGTATTTTTCAATAAATATAATTGCATTCAAGAGAGTTTGAGTCAAATACTTTGCTGGGGAAAGCAGACACAAAGCTGTTGGAATAACTCCTGTTTTGCTAGTGAATTTTTTCTGGCCATATAAATGTTTGTAGTTTCTCTTTTTTCCCCAGCTAGCTCTTAAGTTTTTCTCTCAGAAGTCTTAATTAATTTGTCTTGGGAATGATGAGGGAGTGCCTTATATCAGTGTGCTGTAATGATCCTTTTTTTTTTCTTTCTGAAAACAAGGAGTTTTAACACTTGCTATGTTTTTTAAGCTTTTGGGTTTTTTTAACCGATCCCAGTTCAGAATGACCTATAAGCAAGGCAGCCCACTTAACCATGCTGTGAGACTGGGCAATGCTTTTCTGCCTTTAGCTGGTGTGATGTCAATGTTTGGTTCTCAGCAGCAGCACAGGAAGTCTCACCATCCTGATGAAGAGTCATAAAGCGTTGAACAAACTGGACTGAAAATGTGTTAGTTTTGTGTTGTCTTTGGAAGAAGTTATAAGTCATTTCTGGCAAAAAATATACATACTATTTCAGGGGCCCACTGGATCTTCCAAAAAATAAAAAAAAGTTGCCAAGGAATCATGAAGGATTTCCTGTAGAGTTGCTAGCACGATATCATGCACAGAATAATTATAAGAAAAGATTGAAAATGGCTTCCTACATTTGACAGATCATTTAAAAAATTTCTTTTTCAGGTTTGAGTTGATCTTACTGACTGCAGCTATGGTGCAGAAGTATCAATCCCCTGTACGGGTGTATAAACACCCTTTTGAGTTAATTATGGCTGTAAGTATTAATTTTTGCTGTAACTTTCTTCCTTGACAGTTCCTTGTATTTCTAAATACTTACTGGGCTCTGTTTGGTAGGTACTGTAGAACGTACAAATCTGAAACCATATAGAAAAAATGAGGTTTGTGTTTTGATGGTTTCTTCTCTACCCAGAGGGTCGGGGTTTTTTTACATAATGTGTTCTCTTTTTCTCCCGAAGTTTAGATATAATTCATAGATCTATTTTAAGATAGAGCAAAAGTAGCCTCAAACTTCCCAGTTGATTAGTGGGGGCTCTCTATTCTAGCATGGGAGAAAGTGTCAAGTACGTTGATGAAAAAAGATTGTTGTCCTTGTGTCTTTATCCATATAGAGTTTACAGGACTAGAGAGCACAGAGAAAGCAATGAAAGCAAGGATAAGGCTGAATAAAAGAGGAGAAAGCATTCTGAGCATTGGTAATACTGGGGGGGGGTGCAGATTAAGGAGGCCAGAGAGATGAACAAAGTGCCTCTTGGGTGCATGGTTGCTAATTTGTGTGCTAATGTTACAAATAGTAACCAAACAAACAAAAAAACCCCACCAAAGCCTAATTAGGGTCCCTCTTCTCTCTCTTCCCCCTCCCTCCCTTTTTTTCTTTTAGAAAATGGAAAGGAAATAGGTATTTGACATTTCTAAGTATAATTGGCCAAAACCACAGCTGTGTGGCTCTCATGAGTTAACAAAGAGCACTTGAGGAGACCAGTCAGGTCAGCTCCTACCTGATAAAAACAGTTAAAACTAAATAATAATCTAAATAGTAATTGTGTTATTTCACTTGCTGAACATACTATGTTTAATGGCTTCTGAGGGGAGTTTTAATAGTGTTCATAGTGTAAATATTTAGATAGATCACATGGTTTGGAGTGCCGAGTTACTTCCAGAAGTGATCCTTTGCAGTCACTGGGCAAAAAAGTATTAGACTGCTCTAGAGGGAATAATTAAATTTCTTTTTATCTTATTCCTAAAGCTGCCTCCAGTATTACACATGCAGGTCTTGCTCTTGCAAACACTTCAAGGCAAAGAGTGGTTATTTTCATGAGTAGTGAAGAATCTGACTGTGATATGTTTAAGGTCTTTTAGGACCTTACTATATTCTCACAGCTAGGCTTCAGATAGTTTCTAATTTAAATTTGATTGTGTGTGTAACTTTAGCCTTCAGTGAAGTATACTGGTTCTTGTTCTTAGATCAGTCAATCAAAATGAGCTTCTTGAACAAAATTCTCTGGCTGTTTGCTGAACTGATTAGTCTTCACCTTGCTGTTGAATTGAAGGCAGAAAATCTTCTTTAATTTCTTCAAGGATATTTTGAGTCAAAATGCCAACATCAGGATTTTTCTCAATGCTTTATTTGGTATACTTAGAAACACTTCTGAAAATTATTAACTTTTGAGTTCTCAAACTGTTCTGTATCTTGGGGATAATATTTGAAGAATAACCTTTAACAAATATTAGGGTTTTTATTATATGAAGGCTTTTCTCCTTTGGAAAGAAAGAGGCTATGCTACATATGCAACTAGGATAAAAGAATAGTTAAAAAATTAAAACAGTGAACTAAGAGGAGAAGAATGTTTATAAAAAGAAACAGCTCAACAGGATGCTTTCTGAGACTAGAAGTTTAGATTAGCGGTAATATGTATGATTCATTTTGTCTATGTCAGGGCAGCAAGTTATTACTTGAACTTGTTCAGAATGTGATTACTTGATGAACATCCTTCTCCTGCCATGTCACTTCTGTTATTGGTTTTTAAAACTTGGAAAATTCCTGGTGGTGATCTATCAAAACTGTTCATGCATTTTCTGATGTACACAAAGGAGTGCCTCTATGAGCCAAATTCTTTAAAGAATACAAACAGCATATGACAGGTTGATGTTTTTTGTTACTGTTTTCCCTTGGTTGAATAGTGATTGTGTAAGTTGAAGTATTTCTGGAAGGAATATTTGTGTCAAATCTAGTGCTCACTAAAGTGGAAGTAGTATGTTGCATATTCTCAGCAAAAAAGTGCTATAAACTTTTACAGTGCCAGCAGTTCTTCTGAAATGAAGAACACATCCTGGCATATACCAAGCTTGAATTTAAAGCACCCAAAAATGACTTTAATGCTATGTGTTTTGTTTGATTTTTCTCTGACCCTCTCTTATCTGCACCCAACCTTTGAGAGAATGTGTTCTTAAATAGAGGTTTAAGCCCATGTACCAGAGCTGTTCATCTGTCAGTAAAAAGCCTCTCAAAGAAACCTTTGGTCAATATGGCAGCAGTGTTCTTTATGTGGAGTTGTCTAACAAATTGCTGTTTCTAGTCTGGGTCTTGTTGCATGGGATCTCATCATTGTCTTAAAGTGCTGAGTACTTTCAAAAATTTCATTTGGAAAATCATCCTCCTTTCCCTGAGAGTTTAATGGAATTGAAGAAGTGATTAATTCTATAGAGCAGTAGTGAAGATCACCAGTTTCAATAAAGCCCATGTGGACTGTAAAGATTTCCTGGGTGATACATGTTCCAATTACAAATTTGAACTCATTGAGTCAAACTAATATTTAGCTTTCAGATAGAGAAATCAACATAAAATTCTTCTTTTCTACAAGCAACCAAGTGAATGCCACGTGCAGAATGGGTCATTTACACTACAGACTGCCTCTTTACCCACTTTTCCTTTCCTGGGTTTCAAAGAGGTACCTGAAGGAGAATAAAGTACAATCAGCATTCCATTCATGCTGCTCTAATGTGTTTTGAGAGAACTTTGTTCTCTCTGTGAAGGGTGAGTGCAGCTATGTTAAGACAAAAAAACTGGGTTTAGTTCTGCTTTGATCTAAACCAAGATTGACAAGACAAGTGTTTTGCAGATAATTATGATACAAAGACTTTTAAAATAGACACAGTGAAAATTCTTTTTCTAAGTTGAATTGGTGTTGAAAATAAGTTTCTCTCTTGCACTCCTCCACTGAATTCCATAAGTTGTCTGTTGAATCCTAATGTATCTCTATGACAATATACTTGAAGGCACAACCCCTTACCTCTCAAGTCTGCGAGAGAACTGAAGTACTGTTGTTGGTAGAGGGTTGGGAGATCCATTGCTGCATGCTTCTTGCCTACCTTTATCATTAGAGGCAAGCTATGTAAAACGTAATAAAAGCTAACTTCCCTTGAAGATTTCCTTTTACTGGCAAGTTGTGTGGTTCCAGATAACATCTAAGTTGCTTTAAAAACAGTAAGAACCGGATGCAAGTCTTTTAATGAAACTATCTCCTGCACTTGAAAAGATTCTAGAATCATAGGCTAGAAATTATCGCAGTTTAGTCTGACATGCCTAACACAGGCAATATGATTTCACCGAATGGTTAGCCATGTCGACATGATGACTTTTGGCTGCTCAGTGGCGTATTCTGTCATAATCAACTTCTTGAAAACTCTGTGTGTATGTATATCTATATATTTAAAAAAAAAAAACAAAAACCAAGACAACAACTTGCACAGCTGTTTATCAGACTGCATATAATCTTGCCTTGTTTTTCCTCCTGTTCATGTTGAAGTTTACATAATGCTGGAAGCAGCTGAAATGTGGAAAAGTAACTGTTTACTTAGACTTGCTTGTCAAGTTACCAAGGTTAAATATATTGGAGAGAAACTGAGAAGCTGCTTTTATAAAACTTTTACAGATTTTTAGATTCAATTTTTTGATATTAGCTTAAAGAGGATTACATCTAAAGTAATATACAGACTTTGCTGAATAAGTAGTTCTTAATGTTAAAAGGCAGTTAAGAACTTGAACCTTTCTTAACACCCATGAGGCTAAAATTAACTGGAGATTCTCAGCTCATTTTTAGTCTGACATGCATTAGATAATTCCCCTTGAGTTTAATTTCCAAAGTAAATTTAAATAATGAATAATCAGCTACTATGGCATTCCAAAGGCAGAATTTATGCAAATGGAAAATAAGTAAGATATTTGGAAAAAAAAAACCAAACCAAAACCCACATTGAACTGAACCATTGACCAGAGGGGTGTTTTTTGTTTGTTTTGGTTTGGTTTTTTTTTTAGTTTCTGGAAGCTCTGTGGAAAATGGATTGCTCTTCAGCCTGTACAGAAAATGTCCTATTTACAGCCACAAATTACTTAGTTTCAGAAACAAATATGAATAATAACATGACTGAACAGAGCAAGTGTGCTCTAAACCTGTCATATTACATTTAGTCAAATTAATGTAGATTTTAAGCACTTGTGGCTTTATGAAAACTAAGATTTTTTTTTCAAATCTGCCTGTGACAGGAGACAGATTTTCAAAGGTGTTTTGCAGTCTTTTGAATACCTAAAATAATGTTTCTACTTTGTTAAAGTTTTTAGCATTTGTCACCTTCCACTGGTGCCAAAGTAAGTCAGTCTGTAGGTAAACTTCAATGTCAGGAGCTTGCAGTTGTGGAAATAATGCATTTCATTTTTAATTTAAAATCAAAATTGTAATTAATCTTGCACTGCATTGAGGCTGAAAACTATTTCCTTCCAAACTATGTATTCTCATCAGAACCCTTAAAAAAAAAATTGCTCTCATGTTTTTCCTTTGTTCCAATAGAATATCTAAAACATGAATCTTTCTTAATAGTGTAGTGCTTTTTTGATTATATTGTAATTTTAATGGCTCAAATTAACTGCTTTTGCACAACAGGCTGACTGGCTTCTTTGATTTTACAGATCTGAAAAAAATAGTGTTTAAGGTAAATCTCTGAATTAAAGTATTCCTAAATTACAGGGAAGTGGTAAGATTGTAGATGGCATAAGTATGCTTCAATGATAGAGTAGGTTAGAAAAAAATTATCTGTCTTTTCAGATTGACAAATCAAAGTATAATCCCTTGATCTAGATTGTAATGAGTTTCCTGATTGGGCAGTACATCATCTTTTCATTTTAAAGGTTATTACTTTAAAATGCAGTTTTAAAAAAAAATCTGTATCAAGTTTGGTGCCACACCTGCTCATAAATCCCTACAGTTTTTATTACTTCTAGTCTCATTTTTTTTTGTGAAAAAAATGCATTCTACACATCGTGTGAAGAGAGGCTGAGAGCCTGATGTGAAAAAGGAAGCCATTCTCCAGGTGCTTCTGAAAGCACAAAGTAGGCTTTGAATGTGTGGAGAAATAATTTATTCCCCTGATGCACCTTCTTGAGGATTTGTCTTGGATACTTAAAGCCTGGGGAAGGGAGCAAACTGAGTGTCAGCTCCTGGAAACTGCTCAGCGGTTTTCCCTTCTGTTGTATGACTCCCAGACTCTCACCTACTTTGCTTCCTGTCTGTTGAAAATTCAGGCTTATTTACTGTTGGAAATGCATTGGTAAGACTGCGGTGGAACAGTATGGATTTTCTTATTTTATATTAAGTGTCTTCAGTTTTGACTGCTCTTTCATGTTGTTGTTGATGGTCTCGTGGTAGCACACGTTGTAAGAACAAATTAATTTTTGGCCGCTTGTTTGGAATGAGACATGGTTAACAAATGTAAGAGTTAAGTTGAGCATTAGGGAAAAAATATTGACTTAGTAGCCTGCTTACTGTGCAATTTACATGTTGTTTCATGGCCTGCTTAGATATTTCCATGGCTAGCCGTTTCCTGTTTTTTTTTTGTGGGCAAACACATGACCTGACTGTAGCTGACAGCTGTTGGGTGAACAAGTTCTCTTGTTCACTAAATGCTTTTAGTCAGGTTTTTTTAACAAGTCTTTTACACTTTAAAAGCTAAACAAACACTACTGTCAAACTCTGAAAGGTGTCAAAAGAAGAAAAATAAGTATCAAAACAGTTCTTGTTAATTTGTTCTGAAAGCACTCCCAGCTTTTCACCCTTTGCAGGTGTTTTAGCTCTGAGACTGGTGTGAAGTGCTGCTCTAGGATCTCATGATCAGCCAAGTGATGTTACCTTTGAGTTAAAAATCTTAAAACGTGGGAATCTGGCAGAAAGGAAGTGGTTAACACATTCTGCAGAGTCCTAGACACTCAAGATACTATAGTTATGGTCTGGAAAAGGTATAACTGCATGCTCCTAAATTAACATGTGGTTAGCCATTAAGAAGCATTCAAAACCCCATGGGAAAGAGACATGCTATATTTTTTTTGTTGTTAATTTTAAAAATGTGTCCAGTGAGAAGCTAGGGGTTGCTTAGAGATCAGAGATGTCAGCTGCAGATGAAGAACGAGGTGTTTTGTATGGTATAGGCAGTTTACATGCACCTCCAGCTTGAGAAATCTGTGCTTCCTGTTCCTGTGGAGCCCTTGCTGCTGTATTAACGGCAGAATATTTAAGCTGCTATGCTCTTGGGAAACAAGCACACTGTGAAAGAGGGAGTAGGAGGAGAGCCTTGAGGGATTGCATGCAACCTCTGAGGACTTCCCATAAAGCACATTCAGTCAGAGTCCAGATTTTGGAATGCAGAATCGAGGGGTATTCATTGTGATTTTTGTAACCAGGATTGGTTTTGCTTTGCACTTAGTTTGCATTCAGTATGTTTCTGGAAGGAGGTGGCAATGCGATCTTAGAACTGTTGCATTCTGAATAAAGAATGAATCTTCTGAGAATTTGCAAGGAAATCTGTTAATTAGCTCAAGTTAAAATTAATTACAGGTTAGTCTTAATGGTCTATTTTCTTTTATCCCAAGTGAATTTGTCTTCCAATTTTTCATGTAGTTTAAAATTACTGTGTATATATTCTAAATGAAGAACTAGGCTGTTAAGCTGAATTATTAACTATTTTTATCTCACTTTTGTGATACAGTTAAGACAGGTCAGGTTAGCAGCTCAGGTAAAATGTTAAGTAGGGCCTATTACAGGTAATTTAGTAATTTGGCTTTCTCATAGTCAATTCACATGCAGCGTGTTTCACTTGTTATCAGTCAGTGATGTCTGATATGAGAGTTGTGCCAAGAACTCATGCTGGTGGAAGATAATGGTGGCAACGTGGCTGGAAAGCCTGTTATGGAAGGACTGGCTGGCATTATCTGGGCTCCTCTGCAGCATGGGGCAGTGTTGCCAAAAGAGTACAAGCAAGCAATGAGCTATCAAAATTTGAGATCAGGTCTCAAGGTCTTGGCTTTTGTCTGCATTGCTTTTGCCTGAGTAATGCTGATTTCAGCCCAGTCCACAGAGGTTTTCAGGTTGTGGTTCATGGGCTTTTTCTTTTAAGAGTCAGAGAAACATAACCAAATATGAGGTTTCCTATTATAGCTAAGTTGGTGTACCAGCTCACTTTTGTTGCTTTCCTGCAAAGGCATGTTCATCAGAAAGCCTGTTTAGGGAGACGGGCTGGTCAAAAGCTGTCTTGGAAAAAAAGGAAAAAAAAATACTTTGTCAATCTGATCTCCTCACCAGGCTTGTTTAAGGCTGATGAGCACCCCTGTGGGAACAGGTGCTCATCCCCTCCTGCACTGTTAGTGAGCCGATGGCAGCTGGCCACAAGAAAGAAGGAGCAAGTCAGCAGGGCATTTGTCAGTACATGTTGCACTGCAGGAGCCCTTGATTCCATGGGGAAGTAATTAGGGATCTGCAGTTTGAAAAATGCCAAAGCCCATTGCTGTAACAGTAAATGAAGGCACCATTAGAAACTTGGTTTCAGGCCTGGTATTATGTAGCAGTGTAAAGTATTTGCAAATTTTGGCTTGTAGTTGTGGAGTCTGTGAGTTCCTTTGGCATAAAGGGGATCTGTCCTTACCTTAGAAAAATGAAAATTAAAAAAAAAAATGTATTTAGTATGATCTAATGGGGTAGCATGTGAGCTGACTGGTTGGCTTTCTTGCTTTATATTCATGTATTAAACTTTAGATTTGAACATTTTCTATCTTGGATTCCTCTTTGGTTTTACTTTATGATTATAAGGTTTGGGGACTATATTTCAGTAAATTTGAATATAAAAATATCACAGGGCTCTTGGAACCTAACAGCTTTAACTCTGGTGACAGCAGAGGTATTGTGGGAGGGAGCAAAGCGAAGCTACCCATTTGTATTAAAAATGAATTTTTATTTAATCTGTTAATTCTTAATTATATACATTTGGGTTCTCTTAAATTAGCATTTCAAGACTTGGTCAGATTTATGAAATTAAATATCTAAATTGTAGGGTTATGTATGTTTTAAATTACTACTTGGATAATTACAACTGTTTTCATTCTGACATTATATTCTCAAAACTTGAGTATAGATGCTTTTTGGAATATATGCAGATGAATCTGTTGAAAACTACGTTGCAAACCTCTGAACATTTCAGCCTTTCAGTGACTGATAACTTTCTGCCTTGCCTACTGCTGCTATAATATTATATCATATTGCTTTGGTAATAATAGATCTCATTTTGTGAAAATGAATATTTCTCTAGTAATGGTCAGGATGGCAATGTGTCATTTATATTTGTTTATGCTACAACAGAAGGGGAACAGTTAGTTTCCTGATGAGAGCACTTCCTTTCTCAAGTGCATTGTGTCTCTTCATTTAGTGTAAAATGTGAATGCCATAGACATTAAGTCCAGTTCAGGAACATCAGTCAGCAGAATCCTTTCCAAAGGACACTTTTCTGGCTATTTCATTCAGTCTGTAAATTATACTACTCTAATTTGCAAACCTCTCTCTTTGCTGTGTAATTCATTGGCCTGTGAATAAATTCTTCATTACTGAATTCATGGCTCTATGAAATTACTTATTTCTATTGAAGTGTTTCATGGTCTGCATGGTGCAGCCACTGATGTTGTAATGAACAGGATTTAAAGCAATTTCACTTGAACTTGTTTTTTCTGTGTTGACTAAACTGTTTCTTGCTTTTGTTTGTCTGCCTTTCTTTGTTGCAAAGGAGGGTAAAGAACACAGAACTGATTTGTTTGTAGTCTGTGATTTTAATTGCTTTTTAGAAAAGCAATTCTAATTTGTTTAGAAATTGTCTAGAATCAAAGAAATTTCTTTCTGTAGAAAGAATCAAAGCAGTCTTAACTTTTTTCTAATTGACTTATCTTTTGAAGCTAGGTGGTATCTTTCTGTATTTTATTGGGGAGAAGATTCAGGGGTGCAGAAGCTGTACCGCCTTAACATGCCAACGATGCATCTAGTAGTGGTATTAACATTGGTTATTGATATCTTAATAATGTATTTGTATGTGGGGGAAAAGGATTGTATTCTGTCTCTTATTGAGAACCACTGTACTGAATTGCACAATAAGGCCTATCTAGCTAGTGTGCTATGTACCTGGCAGTGGCCAAGGTCAGTATCTGCTTCTAGGGGAGAGGATAAGAATGAGAGAAACGTATGGTAACACACTCTTGGGATATTCTTTCATCCTACAGCGATGTGTCTTGACAGCCCTTCTGGTCCAGAATGTGCCTGTTGTCTGTAATGGCACCGCATGTGCTCTTTTTCTTATGCCTGCCCAATTCCTTTCTGGAGCCAAGTAACTCTCTGTTGTGACACCCTCCAGCAGGAGTTTGTGCTTCATGACACACTCTGTCAAGAGATGTATCCTTTATCTAGAGCCTGGCTCCTGCTTGCTCAGCTTCACACCGCCTGCTCCTTGTGTTCAAAGAGGCAGTAAAACCCTACTCATGTTCTTTGTGCTCCTTGCCCTGTTAGATCTGTTAAGATACCTCTCTCAATTTTTAAATTATTCTTTTTCATGGCGATGAGTCTTAGTCTGTTTAATGGTTCCTCATATGGAATCATTAACTACTGTTGTTCTGTACTGTTGATCTTCTACCATGAATTTCTAACCTTTTTGAGGATCTCCTGATACATGAGACTTGCATGTAAGTTTGAGACTTTTTTCTTTGTATCTTACATTTAACTTCCTAGCTTAAGAGGTTAATTGTCTGCAGGTCCCAGACCCTATCATGCTGGATTTTGGTGACATTCCATTGACATTAATGAATGGTCAAGATTTAACTGATGTACTTAATAAATTTTAATTGGTTTGCTTAGTAAAGTACAGCTGCACTCCACCTGGAATATTTTCCTGGTCCAAAAGCTATACTGAGACCTTTATGGTTGAGCTATACTACTTATCTTGAATTATGTGCTTTTGGCAAAGCTTTCTTTACTGTACTGATTATACTCTTGGTAGAGTGAAATCATTCTTGGAGTGCTTAGAAGCCAGTTGCTTCTGGGCTGAATGAAAACCTGGTGGGTGCAGTCTGAGACAATGAAGTCAAACCTGTTTCACTGAACCTTCGTGGGGGGCAGTTGATCTGAATGGAGATCAGGAGACTGTTCTTTCTGGTAGTACAAGTCTTTAACCTTTCAGACAATGGTTTAATGAGGAATTCTGAGCCTATGCTGTAGTTGTGCTTTCCTCCCGCCACTCACAAATTAGATTTTTGTCTACACAGTAATAATTTTATTTAAGATACCCTAACATATTCCAGATGTTAAACATTTTAACAGACCTGCTTAGTGAAAGTGTCTGTGATTCTAAGACCAACAAAGTGATGAATACTAATTGTAGGACTTGTAAAAGTGGGACTTGAGCATGGAACAATAGAATAGTAAGGAATATTTGACTGTTCCAAAAATAGATCCTCAGTGGACACAGTAGGATTGCAGCTGAATTTTAAAGTAAAACTGACTGCAGAGGAACCAGACACACAATTTTCTTAACTGGAACAGAATGGGGAAGTTATGTACCAAATTCTGCTTTCAGTGTGACAGTATCCTGTGTATTTGTGAGATGCTGTTTAGCAATGCAGAACATAGTTGTCATTGTTCAGCTGCTGTAAGACAAGTAATGGTTATTTACAAGCAATGGTAAAACAAGCTTAATGGTTTACAGTCAGTTTGATATGTGTATCTTAAAAATTTCAAAGAAAGATATGTTCCTGTGTTGTGTAAAGGTTTATGTATTGCCATTGTTGCAGAGAAATAGGAAGTGCTTGAGAATAGTTCACATTCCCTGGTAATCACACGTGGCTCTCCAAGCATTTAAGCTTTCACTGGCCTGTTGCCAGCCTTTACTGTGATGCTCTTTTGGAGGTCAGCCTCTTCTCTGTAGTACTTTAACCTTGAGGCAAAACAGTCATGTCCTGTGCGATTGGGGTCAGCAGCCAAGTTTCCTATCCTAGAAACTACTGAAGTTGACTCTAATTGCAGGGCACATTCTGTCAAAGTGTTGTGCTCCATCTGTCTTCCTTGAAATACAGGCAGAGCAAACACTCGTTTTCTCTGTAGAACAGTTTTGCACATACATTTAATATAAACAAGTTGAAATAAAATTGCAAGTCAATCTGGTATTGCTGCTGCCCCTACTAATTCAGCTAAAGTCTTTGTATACTGAAGAGCAACTTACAGCAGCATGGCTATGAAGTTTGTCCTTGACGTTCTGCCTTCAACCTAGACCAGAGCAATGTCAGTTGCTTTTTTGTCTAACCAGCAATTTGATATTGGTCTCCCAGTCACAAGCCAGCCTAACCTGAGTGATCAGGCTTTCCCAGCTGACTCCAAAGGAAAGAAAGATTAAAATTATTTTATTTACATTCAGCATGGTTGGGTTTCCTGTCCTTAATCTTTTTTATTTTCTGGAAGAAGTGGTACTTGCCCAACTTCTCTATTCCAGCTTCTCATTTTAGAGATACATGTCTCAAGATTGTGTGGAGACTGCAATAGAAGTTAGCCTTGCTTACCTTTTAGTGGAGTGGCACTATGCCTTGGGCTCTTCCTGGCTCTCTGGACTTCTTGAAGGGAGGAAGAGAATTAATGATACTCCTGTGAGTGTCTGGGAGGCAAGCAGGTGTAACTCTTAAACTGGCTATCCACTTTCTCCTCAAATCCCAGCCTGGTCATTCAGTTGTTCTCTGAAGATGTACAGTTCAAATGGATGATTCTTGTTCTTCCTGTACAAGAATCAAGTATTACACAGTTCCAGCTGTGCAAATTTATTTAAGCAAACCACAAATTACTTGTATCTGTTTTAAAGAAACCACTGTTCCAATTAAAGTACAGTTGAGGCATGCCTGTGGTTATTAAAGATCATCTTTTACCGATAAAAGAGGGAATGTTAGCCCTTGTCTTCAGGTCAGATTCTTTATCCCCAAACTGTTTTGCCTACTGAATCAGTATACCTTTTACCACCAAAAGTTTGAATGAAGTTGCATTAAATCATTGGAGAGTTTACTTTTTATCTAGAAGAAGACTGCATCTCTGTGTAGCAAAATGGTTCTTAGGTGGTTAAGAGCCAGTCCCCTCCCAGTTTCATTACATGCAGCTGTATACAACAATCAGGCCACTATAATTTTGCTAGTAAAGCTTCTCTATGTGACTACTTTCCTCAAATGAAAATGCCCAGCTATTGAATAGTATCCATGCAGGAAGGGTACATTGATGGGGATAAAGTAGTGATCTGTATAGAAAGACCCTATGTGGGTGGCTTGACTGGTCACATCCCTCATGAGTATAGACATTTCTGTGTCTGGCTGTTTTTTCTGGTGCAGGAAAGCAGGGGCTCTTTGCTCAGTCTGGTAAGTTGGTTACCACAGTTGCATAACTCAACAGTGAATTACCAGTAAAATTCCACTTACCTGGAAGATTGCTTCATAGCCTGTTTTGAATCTCCTGCTTTATTTATAAAGTCTAAATTATTTTAATGACATTTTAAAATATTAAAGTTAACTATTCACGCTTGAAAACACTGGATGCCAAAGCTGAGATTCACTAGCCCCATAGCCTACACGTTTATGTTCCAATACAGAGGAAGTTTGCTTCAGATGTTCCTGTCCCTCAGTAACTCCTTGCTCCTGCTTTTTGCCTTTTCTTCTATCCCCTACCTTGATTTTGGGCAGTCTAAGCAAATATGCTATGCTTCTTTTTTAGTATAACTCAAATTTGTCAAGAATGTTTTATGAATGTATATTACCAAGTATTTCTTTGGATAAGCTTAGAGTTTTACTGATACTTAATTGTAGGTGCTATCTAAATGGAGCATCCTTTCAATAAGCTGCCTTTGATTGAAATCCTTTTGATTTCTGGTTTGTATGCTGGTAGAAAAAATGAGCACTTCCTTGGTTCACATATACTTCACAGAGAATGTAAACTAAAACTCTGAAATGTGTGTAAAACTTTTAAATTACTACAAGGAAAAGGGATTTTTTTCTGAAATTGTTACTTTCTTCTTGAGATTGGGTTTTGTCTTCTATAACTTTTAATAGCAGTAGAAGATAATTAGTTCTAAATCCTGTTCATGAAGGTGATACTAGCATGCATAATCTTATCTAGTCAATGCATACTTAGCATGAATTTCTACAAAACATGATCTGCAACAGCTACCTAGAGGTGTACTTGTTGTAAACAGTATCCTGTGATTGACAGCTAAGATAATATCTCAAAGTGCATGTGGTTTAGGGTGATGTTTTGTGCAGTAAGGGTATTTTGACTTCAGTAGAACTCTTGATGCTATCCCTGCGTGGTGGCCTCAAAGAAAAAGTTTAAGCACAAGCAAGACAAACCTGTTTTTAAGATGGGTGCCCAAGTTTTAGAATGTGGTGCAGATGCTGTGACAAAATTGCCTGAAGATCCAGTTTCAGTGACTGCTTTTACAAAAGACCTGGATGGGATAATGAACAGTGCGCTTGCTAAGTTTTCAGGTGGCACTATAGCATATTTGTGATTACACCTCACGGGGACTCAAAGCTAGTTTACAAGAAGTAGCCTGCAGGGTAGCTGTTAGGGCTGTTTAAAATGCCAAGCTATGCATTTGCTCTGTTTGGAATGTGCTTAAAAGCCAATAGTGATCAACACTGTAACCATGGAAATGCTGCCTGAACTAGAGGGAGGAACAGAAATGCCAGTATTTGGGTGTTAGTAGTGCTATTACATTCACTTGAAAGTGCTTTGTAGCAGTGTTAACACCTGAAAGGTCCTGTTGAGTGAAACCCGGGGTGGAGTGTGATTTGTTGTATAAGCAGTACTCTTAACTGCAAGCTATGGAGAGTACAGTTTCATTTATAATACCATTTCAGTGGTGCCTCATGATTTTTGTGATTGGTGGTGTGTATAAACTATTGTTATGGCTGAAATTTAACATGAAGCTCTTCCTTTTACACTACGGAAGACTTCAAAGAGATTAAATGGGTGTGAAGTAGCCTGGACTGTGTCTATAGAGCTGTGTGGAGATGAGCATTGCTACTGCCTATTATGTGTAATAGAGCTTTGTTGCATGCTAAAAGCTACAGGGTCTCTATTCTGAAAGGTTGTTTTGCTTCCCCTGTGTACATCCCCTATGTGTTTTGGATGACTGGTGGTAAGTGTTGTTTAGAGTGATGGTGATACAGAAGCAAACAAAATGTCTCTAAATTTTTATGCTCTCGAGTCATTTATTTGAGCTAAAGCATAAGAGTAGCTTCTGTGTTGTTCCGTGACTCCATAGAGATTAATTTATTTAATCAAAGGTCTTCGTACAACACTATGAAGTAGCTATTGAATTTGAGTTTATTCTGTATACTGGGTTATTTTGTAATGGTTGCGGGCAATGGTCTCACTGCTTTTAGATGCCTTCTGTTTCAGGAATTTGCGGAATAGATGTGAAGGTCAGAAGCTTTCTTGCTGTGTTTCTAGGATTTGAGCAGCAAATTGCTGTGCCTGCTTTGCATGTGGCAGGCCTGTTAACCTATTTGGTAGAACAAATAGGTATTGTTCATTCTGTGATGGCATCCACAAGATTATTTTACCAGGTTTTCATTAGCTCTGTTCATACCATCTAGGAGTAGGGTATATCTGAAATGTGTGAGAGAACCGGATGCTTACTTAACTTCAAAGTACTACGGGCTTCTAATACAGCTAAATGTAAAAATGGACAGAACAGTCTTGCTCTGTTCTTCATAGAAAGTATTGAAACCTAAGGCTTTATATGGTGAAGCTAAGGGGTGAATTTAAATGTATTGGAATAAATCTCTCTTCTCATCCTCCCTCTTTCTGTGTGGATGTTTGCAAGGTATAAGTGGGTCATTCATAACAGTGTAGGGTCTGAAATCCTTTTCAGTGAAACCCGATTAAATCAAGAGGACCCTTTTAAACAAGTATGAGCATCAAAAGAAGACAAGGAGTAGGGATTATGCTCTTTTGTACACCTAATAAAAATGTTTATGCAGAACTCTTGAGTGACAGAGGAGCTGTCAACAACAAGAATTTAATGGTTTCAGTGAATGCCAGGGAAATAAATGTTTTCTTGTCCACCTCTACTTATAGTTGGTTTCATTTCCCTCAGCTCCTGGTTTCGTAGAGAATTTCTGAGGAATTTCATTTCCATTCCACAAAAGGAGAGGCAAGCTGAGAAAGCTCAATTTACTGACTTGACTGACTTTCAAATTTTTTTTAGAGACAAGGATACTGTAAACAGCAAGTCATCTTGGCACTTCATACTCTTAACAAGATCAAGTGATGCCCTGGTGGTGATAATGAAACTGTTTCTGTAGTGACCTTCAGTGTTTGTAGGGTCCTGTCAGCTGCGTAGAGCATAGGTTGTTCAGCACTTGTGGGAGTTCGAAGCACAGGGAATACTTTGAGACCTGTGCAGGATCCAGTAATGTCTATGTGGTAATAACTGATTCAGTGTGTTAGTCTGTCTTGAATCACCTGGGCTCTTGATCTTCTGACTATAAGACACATAGACCTGGGCTATAAATTTGAGCACCACTTCAGTGCAATATCATAAATAAGGCATTATAAGAATCTGAATATCATGCTGCAACAAGGTCTTGAACCACTGACAATTTTTCTTCCCAGATACTCTACCTGAAAGCTCTGTTCACTGCATTGGAGAACATGAAAATTTTCAAGTTTGCTTCTCTCACTGTTGGAGAAATTAGCCTTCAATTAGAGTTCATGAACAGAATCTGTGCAGAGCAGATTCTTGTCAGTACTTATAATTTGTATAATAATGTGTATTTGTGTGGTCTATATTTAAAAAACATAAACCCCTTCAAAAACTAAAAAGCCCAAAGTTGAAGGATTTGTTGCAAAATTATATAAAACTTTAACAGCCCTCTTTATGAAAATTTTAGACTAACTTCATCATTATGAAAGCTTAAAGCTGGGATGTATTCCTGCAAAGTAGAAGCAGTTGGGACGTTTTGGGCAGTTGCTTGGGAATACTTCGCTTTGGTACACTGTATGTGAACAGTGCAGGCACTGCTTGTTCCCAGTGCTGTATGCTTACACTCTTAATACACTAATGATCATTTAATCAGAAACTCCTAGGTCGACAGCACTTTTTACACTTGTGTAGTAAACAAGAATTTTTTAGCCTCTAAAATGAAGCAGAATGCTTGTCTTATTGTTACTGGCTTGTCCTATTGATTTTTTTTCTTCTATAAGTGTAACTTACAGAAAGGTTATTTTATCTTGAATATACTTAATAGTCTTCATACTTAAGAGGCAAAATTTCATCTTGTACCAGGGAACAGAGGGTCAAGACAGTATATCCTGGTATATCCTGTTCCTGAGTGACTTGTGCCACAACAGGGTAAAATACTTCTGGACTGTAATGGAGGGAGGATAGAAGACAGACAAAGTAAAATAAGATCAGGATGCAGTTGCCAGTGTAGTAAAGTGTGATGGGGAGAGAGTTGTACATTTTCTTAGCCTGTAGTTTAGGGTAAGGGGCTACTCATATTTGCCAGGTGAATGTCAGTCAGTTCTCTTTTGAAGAGATTCACTGGAATACATCCCACCATATGATGCAGCTGTCCCCTCAGAGCCATCTGTGTGGCTGTCAGATTGAATGTTCTGCCAGTTCTTCTCTGCTATTCACACCCGTCTCAAGTACAGCTCAGTTTGTAAAGGCTGGATTTTTCCTGTCTTCAGTGAAATTCTGCTCTTCATAGCGTGGAATAGTGTTTCCTGTTCCAAAATTAATGTATATTCAAATGTGGGGCATTGGGATTTAGTTTCTTTTTTTAACAAAACAAGATGGAACACGGGGCCTTCCTTTTTAATGCATGCTTGCTGCCTGCTTAATTTGTCTTGATTCTTAAAAGCTTTGAAGTAGCTATCATTCAGGTGAAGGATTATCATTTTTAATTCAGACGAAGGGCTTCCACACAAGGTATTTCCTGAGGTACTTTCTCATTGCTTAAATCCAATTCAGTGATAAGTTGTTATGCAAACACTTCATTTGTTGATCTTGCTGTGATAGCCAGCAGGTTAACCATTGGTGAATCGTGCTGGAGAACTTTGGAGGATCATACTGTGTTCTAGTTTGTACCTTTTAAACACTTTTTTTTTTAAAAGTAGAAATTGCAGTGGAAGGTTTAAAGTATCTTATTTTTTTTCCCCTTTTAAAATAAGTCAGTGTTCTCTACACTGTTAAGAAAAGTAGTAGTGAATGTCTCTTGCATCTAGTATCCACTTTTACAAATACCAGTTGTGCAGTGGGACATCATCCCAGTACTTTGAAAACCTGACTGCTCATATCTTGATGGCATAGACTGGGCCAAGATTTACAAAGGTCATAAATAAGGCTGGTTAAACTACCTCATGTTTGTCAAGGACCAGAAATGTGCATATAGAAAACTTTAGTGTTTCAGATGATATACAGCCATTCATTTGTGTAACTAAAGCCGCCTTGGTCTTTTCCAGAGAGAGTAAGTTCTTAGTACTGAGTCACTGCCAAGCAGCCTTTATTTCCCACCAATAAGAAAATAACTTCTCTCTTTGTAAATGAGGACATTTAATGAAGTGAAAACAAAGTGGAGGAAAAAAAAACACTAAAGCCTACTTTGAACAAGGGCTGTTGTGGAGAGCCATACGGATGGGGGAAGTGAACTGCAAAATAGCAAAGTTTAACTGTGCTGCTTGCATGGCAGCGGGGGTCTGGCATGTAGCAGTGAAGGTCTTCTAGAGGACTGTTCATCCTTCCGGAACTGGCTTCACAGAGATGTTCCTTTCCAAAGAGCTGACTACCTGTGTGTTAAAGATGTTTTTTCTTTCCTAAGCTGTAGTCCAGTTCACATTCCTCCTTTGCGGTGCCAAAAAAACTATTTGTAGATTTTTTTTTCAGATATATCTGCTCTAATCATCTACTTTCTTCCACACACATGCTCCCGAGCCAATTACTAACACATGAACTAACAACCATGAGATACACTGGCACTGAGGTACACACTTCTTTGTAAAAGTATAATGATCTTTAAATGTATGTATATATTATAAAGGGAATGGTAGAGAGCTATGCACAGCAGTATATGGGGGATGAGAAAGTATTTGCTGATTTGTGAGAGTTAATCCAGAATTGTTTCTTTCCAAATGCAGCTGCCAAGAATTTGAAACCTCTTTGTTGGCCTCCCATGAGTCAATGTTTTTCCTATTGATCTACAATGCTCTATGCAGGGAGAGGAAGAAGGTATAATGATGTGCAGGAATGATGAAGCTGCTGGAATGCAGCCTGTTAAGCTAGGGCAGCATCCTGCTTGAGTGACCCCTCTTGTTTCTTGTGTATTTGTGAATAATTCAGAAATTCCACATACTTGAAGTGAGTAGGAAAGCATGGTGAGTGTTGGTATGCCCTTGCAGATTAGTACCCAAATGTGGTCAGGTATTACAGGCAGAAATTAAAGTTTGTGTGTGGCACACACAAAGCACAGCAGACTAGATTTGATTGCGGGGATGAATGTCTTCATGTGCTCTCTTGAGGTAGCCTTGGAGAATGTTGTGCTACTCTTAGAAGGTTACTGTTCTAGCAATTTTGAACAGAAAACATAAAAAAAACCATCTTAACAGCTTCTTTTGTGGTATTAAGAAAGCACTCAATATGCTTCATTTACTGAACAGTGACTAAAATTCCTAATTCAGCATGTTAAAAGTTCTTTTTGGAGGATTCAGCTACTATAAGAATAACAGCACAGTGTAAGATTGCTTGCAAGTTTTGTCAGATCTTTTTTTTTCTTTTAAGTATAGAAGTTAGTTTTGAGTCATCTAATGGAAATACTGAACAATCCCTATCCTTTAAGGCAGGGGACTGGGAATATATTAATCTGGGCAGAGAAGCTGACTAATTTATTTGCATAAATGACTGACTTTCCCCACTGAGGACTGAGCACATGCCTATTAGCGAGGTACTTTATTAGCCCTAGGCATGGTTTGGGAAGCAAAAAGCCAGAACAGTCTTCGGTCCTCCTGAAAATTGGGTTAGGGTCATACCTAAATGCTGTTCTAAAGGTGGTATTTTGAAAGGCTCCCATTATTGCTGATATTCAAACCCCAAAATCTAAGTGCAGCAGCAGCAAATATATTTCCCTTGGGTATGAAAAATGGCTGCAGTGGGTTTAAAATAGTCTCACTTTTGAATTGCTTTCATGTCTTTAAACAGAGCTGAAATACTAGCAAAGATAAAAGTAAAATAAATCCTTTTATTTTGACTCTGAACATGAGTTGCTAAGGGAAGCAGTTAGAAAAGAAGCTTTAATACAGTGCTATTTTGGTTGAAATTATGCTTGTCAGTGTTCTTACTGTTAACATGCATTAAGAAAGTTAAGGGTTTATATAATGAGCCCATTAAATTTGAAGTTCAAGCTGCTTCACCATACTGTGTTTTTCTTGATGCACAATGCGAGCTTCTAATGTATTGGAGTACACAAATGTTCCAGAGGCTGGTGGGAAATAGTAAAAGTACGTTATTAGGGAACAACAGAATTGCAGGCTTAAAATAATGTTTTTGAAAGCTCTGTACATAGATGTCTCTTAGCCAAAGAGGTCTTGCAACTTCTCATGTCAAGTCCAGCACCAATTGTAGAGGCTTTGAGGATGAGCAGGCCTGTACTTTTTACTTGTTACATTCAGAATCTCCACATGCTGTAATTTTTAAATGTGACAGAAGGGTAAAATTAAGTAATATCATTGCAACAGCCTTCTCAGATGCATTTAGTCCTACAGCAACAGCATTTAATTCTTGCATTGAGTCCATTAGGATTATTGCAGCTGCTTTGTTTTTGAGGAACTAATTGTCTTTTGTGATTTTATCAGTATAGTACAATTGAAATCCTGAGAGAAAGGTGTGTAATATCTAACCATTTTATTTGTAAAGAGACACCTATCATACAGGAAAAACATGTGGCATCTTATAATACACTCTGCTTTATCAGACTATTAAAGGAATGTTGGATAATACAGTTCAGTTATTTCCTGTCTGCAAAGCTGGACTTGAGACAATTTCTGGTTCAAAACACCTCAATAATGCAGAAAAATCCATTCAATTCTATTATTAGAAAAGAAGAAGCAGTGTCTGATCTTTCTTTAATCTTCTCATGCTCTTTTAATAAATCCAGTCTTGGTGATGCATGTGTTCCTTTGACTTGTGTCTCTTCCTGTGTTGTACCACAAATTACAGGTTTTCTCTCTGTGCTGTGTTGGTCCATGGTGAAGTGAGATCGTGTCCTTTGTGTCCTAAAAGTCTTTAGCAGCTTTTTCTTGCCTACTCTGCAGCGTCAAAGAGAACTGTTTGCCACATGTGGAAGAGACAGCTATGCTTAAATCAGATTGAATATTTTGATGTGGCTATGGTTTAGTATAATCACTTTTTCTTCAAACAAGGCTGTGCTGAGAAACGATGCATTACAAGAACATATTGGCAATGGTACATAAAGAAATAAAACCAGACTAATTTAAGAGCCCAATAAAATTGACTGTGAACAGTTTTCCATACTCTGTGTGCATGTTCTTTAGGGAGGAAGAATCCCGTGTTGCTGTTAATCTCTTTGAAACCTTCAAGTACTTTGTTGTTGTAAACATTGAGCTTGCCAGCTTTTGGCAGATAATTATTTTGTTCTCTTCCAAATTGAACACATTCAATTCAGTCTTCCCATTCAGAACAAGAAATTTGTCTTGGGTGGTGTTTTTTTTTGCTCACAGTTCAGTAAATACTTAGGAGAAGGTAATGTTGTAATTTGCAAGTGTTCACAGAGCAAATGGGAAGCATTTTGAGGACTAAAATGAGAAATGTATCAGTATGTGCAATGAAGGATACTTGCAAAGGCTTGGCATAGAGGAGGCTACTCAGATGGGGAAAATTAATTGTGATCCAAAAGTAAAAATACTTTGAAAATAGTGAGAAAAATGTTCCCCTTCTCTCTGTCTATAAAATAATTGTTGTAACATAAGGTCCTCAAAATAAAAGTATTAAATGAAGCAATCTGAAAACCAGAAGTACTTTTCAGTTCTGCTTCTTCTGGAAATCTTTTCTTCGTCTGACTTAGGACAACATTTAACTACAGTCAATATAGTTAAAACAGGGATTAATTTAGAAAGAATGCTGAGACTTATTCAGGGAGAGGGCTGAGATATTCTTTGAATGACTGTAAAATGTACAGCCTTCTGTCCAGAACAAGAACCACCTCATAAAAGAAATAAGAAACTTTGTGCACCATATTAATAGGACCCATCCTCCCTTTCTCTTGGAGCTGTGAAAGGCTTTTTCCTACTGCTTGCTGTTGTGTTACAACACTAATACTCTGTCACTTCTATTGTGCACACATCTCTGAACCCAGAAATTTCTATTCTTAATTTAAACAAAACCAGCTGTGCCAGATGAAAAGTCTGAAAAAAGGACCATATGCACTCACTCACTGCTTGCACTTCTAGGACGTTACAGAGAAGCTTTATGAACTTGGGACAATTGTGCTGCAAAAATGGTTTAAAAATATGCATGATGGAAAAAAGCTTACACTGTTTTAGTGCATTGCACCACTGTCACCACAGTAACACTGCATTCAACTATGTTTTAACATGGGTAACAAACTAAGTATTTTAATTCTTACAAGGGGAGAATTAAGAGACATTTTCTCTTACAGTGCCACCATTGCATTATTTTCTGCAGCTGCTGCTTATTTTCTTCCATGCCCTCTCACTGTTGGTGCTGTTCATGTGCTGCAACCCAGCTATATTCAGAGCTGTTAAAATCATCTAAAAGGACAGAGTGAATCTTTTAGCTCTTTTAAAGAATTGTTTCATGTTCTGATCTCAGATTTACTTTGTTACTGAAGTTTTCTTCTGCACTGGGACACCTTGCAAATCCTACCTTTTCACCAAAGCCAACTAGGTCCTGAGAATAGCAAAATGAAAGAATTCAGAATGCGGAAAGAAGGCTAAAGAATTAGTTACTTTAGTGCTACCCCATGAGGAAAAAAAGCCAAAGATAAGTGGAGGTACACTAGTGACTACAAAAGAAAGGGGGGGGGGGGAACCCATACAGTTGTGTTGTATTCTCCTGACACAGTGGTTCTAAAACTAAAATTCAACAAGTTTACTAATGGGGGTGACTCCCATTTTCCTCTTGCCTGTTTTACTGATCCCAGATTCTTAACTATCCTTTCTGAGTGCATCTGATTTAATACTATCTTCTCTGAGTGTGTCAAGTATTAAAGAGATGAACTTACTTCCATGAATGTATTCTTTAACAAGAATCAAAGCTATTGCTAGCTCTGCATTATTGCAAAAAGTTTAAATTTTCAGAAGTATGAAATGGCCTCATTGTATTTGAAAGACTTTGTTGTTGGACAAAACTGCAAGCTGATAAACTGTGTGGTGAAATCATTAGGAATACTCTGTGCACAGGGAGCTTGAGAGCTCTATTAGCTTAAGAAATAGGTTTTGGAATGTTTTTATTGGACCTTTGGGAGCTCTATGGAAAACCCTCTAGACAGCTTGATGAAACACCGATAATTAACATGTGGTTTTTTTTAGTCCAACACATAATTGTTTTGTCTTGTGGTATTTTAGAACTAGAGGGTCTTATTTTCCTGTTATTGCTGACAAGAGGATTGTCATTGTGCGTAATGAACAATTTCCTTTGTGGAGGGAGGGGAGAAATGGGGCGTTTCATGTGTTTTAAAAATTGTTTTACCTGGAAAGAGCTATATTAGGAATGTTTTAATAAATGGATTCTTTAGAATGCACTGTGACTTTCAGCTATAATGCAGACTTACATGAGGAAGGCTCAGTGCTTTATACAAAAGCTGTGAAGGGCCTTATGCCTCAATGCTGGTGATGTCAGTGAAGGAACTCTACGCACACCCTCAGGAATTAATTGTGATGATTGTTTTATTTTTTCCGTTTTTACAGGCATATGAGAGAAGGTTTCCTACGTGTCCTCTGATCCCTATGTTTGTAGCCAGTGATACTGTAAATGAATACAAGAGTGAGGATGAAGCTATCCATGTGATTGAACGGCGTTGTAAGCTGGATATAGATGCACCACGTCTATTGAAAAAGGTGATTAGGTTTGAAGTGCCTGCTTTATACTTTTGTGTATTCTTTCACACATATTATATCTTAATGGAATCTGTCATCTTCCTCAGATTGCAGGAGTGGATTATGTCTACTTTGTCCAGAAGAATTCTTTGAACAGACAAGAAAGGACTTTGCATATAGAAGCCTACAATGAAACCTTCTCTAATAGAGTCATTATTAATGAACACTGCTGTTACACAGTGAGTAACAGGCTCTTGGTGGTGCTACAGATGGAGCGAAGACAGTGTTTAGATTTCAGGACTCATAAACAGAAGTTGGGTTGTTCTTGGCTTTTGCCTTGCAAGAAAAAATAACCAACACACTGCCATGAGTGATAATTTTTGTGTTAAATGTAACACACTTGAACTGAAACAAGTTTGGCACCCTCTTGCTTGAGCATCTTCTCAGAGCAGAACACAACATAATTTGCTGTGTTTAACAGCTCTGTTTAGGCAAACCTGTGGTCTGTAATAGCAGTGTGGGACTTAGTGAGGCTGATGGTACCCTGACAGAACTGTTAAAGGAAAGTTCAATGTTGCTTATTTGCCTTCTGCTCAGCTCAGACAAATGTTCATTGAGTCAGCTATGTTTTAACCTAATTCTTTTGATTGTTCTTGGTCTTCAGTGCAGATGTTTTCTGATACAAAGGGGTCTGGTGGCATGCTTACTGCTATGCTCTGGTCATTTTTTTTTGAGTGGCTTAGTCAATGCTCACACGCTCATACAGCACACGCATATAGCAGTAAAACTTCAAATAGATGTTAAAGGTCAAACCAAAGCTAGCAAATGTAACCAATTTATTTGTATTGTAGCATTCTTTTTATGTGCAGGTGATAACATTTTCTGTTGTGTACAGAACCATGGTTAGAAGGTCACTGAATGCCAAACCCACTTGGTGTTATTATCTGATTTTTTTATTATTATTATTTCTGCAATTATTTCCTGTGTACATTTAAAAATACTTTTCCACCTGCAATTTTTCTGTGACAGTTCTGTTTAAACAGGGGAAAGGTATACAGGAAAGTGCATGTGATAAATATGTACGAAACACAAAACTTCTCCTTGCCCTTGCTCTACTTAATCAAGAATACAAAACCAGAATTTTAATTCAAGAATAAACTGTTTTTAAAAGTTCATTGTTATTAAAGTTGTTTTATAGTTTATGAAAGGACAGGAAGATTCTTAAATGTTATTATGATGATTTGTATTTATTTAAGCTGTACAAGCTATTCTTCTAACCTCCATTCCCTAATGCAGAAGAAGCAAGTGAAGGGAAATGGTGTGGTTCTTTTCCTGTTGTTGTCTTGTTGTAAAGCATTTATACTGTTCCCAGTCAATTTTAGCATGTGTTGAGGGGGAGGGGAACCTTAAGGCATCAGGACAGTTGCACGCCCAGAAATCCAGCCTTCTGTGATGTTTGTATAACTAGAAATTCAGACCCCGGACTGGAAATTCCTTAGACAAGTCTTTTTTAGCTGAAGAGAGTTTAGAAAAGAGCTTTCCTTCAGAGGATCGTCATCAGTCATAGAATAATTTAGGTTGGAAAAGACCTTTAAGATTAAGACCAACCGTAAGTAGTAACATCTCTGTTTCAGGATCATCTCTCAGCAAACTAAGATAAAAGCTAAGAAGAAAGTTGGGAGTGCTTTAAGATAGCTTATTCAGCTGTCAGCCGAATGAGTTGTTTACGCTTCTTTCTGTAGCATTATCATAGGCGAACAAAGTAAAATAGTTTTCAATCTACAAAATACTAAGGTACATCATAGGCCGATGAGGGAACAATTTATTGCAGTATGTCTGTTGCAGACATGTCTAGACTACAGTGCTTGGAAATGCTTACGCTGTACCTGCTGCAGTCCTCAAGGTGGCTGGCCTTGGTCTATCAGTCTAACCTGCAGTGGCAGCAAGTTTGCTGTGGTGTATTTTACCCTGTTCCACAGATACACTGCAGTCACATCCCATATCTAGAATGAGATAGTGTTAATTGTATGAATGTGCTAGTCCTTTGGCTCTTGGCTGGTGCACTAGTATTTCTTCACCCTCTCCTTTCTTGTTAAGAAAAAAAAGTGCTGTGCTAGCCATGGGACTATAGGAGGGCTTCTCAGCTTTTTGTTCTTCAGTGTTACCTTTTCCAAACTGTTTGGCAAATGAAGCAGAAGACTGCAGATTCCACTTGAATATTTTTGACTATGTAAACCTGTAAAACAAGAAACAATCACTTCAAATATTGTGAGGAAAAAAATACGAAATGTGTAACTAAGCTGTATGACCTCCTTTTAACTAATAGGTTCATCCTGACAATGAAGACTGGACCTGTTTTGAACAGTCAGCAAGTCTGGATATAAAATCTTTTTTTGGTTTTGAAAGCACAGTGGAAAAGATTGCCATGAAGCAGTACACCAGCAATATTAAAAAGGTGAGCTTGCAGCCATGAAGGAGGTGCCTGGATCCAAGTTACCAAAAGACAATGTAGCTGCTGCTAAGTAACAGGCTGCGCTGCTCAAAAAGCTGGGCTGTTTACTCTTTAGACTGAGGCAGCATGTGTGTGTAGGTCTGTATTTTCAAGTGGAATCTTTAGAGAGGTCTGGCCACTTACTGGGTTTTCAGCCCAATCCTGTCTGTATCTAAATGGGTGGTTTTAGTAGCTGAAATAAATTTTCCTTTTTGAAGGGAAAAGAAATAATAGAATATTACCTGAAGCAGCTGGAGGAAGAAGGAATAACTTTTGTTCCTCGTTGGACTCCTCCTGTTACATGTAAATTGGAGAGCAGTACATCCCATGCAAGACGACCCGTTTCACCTGCTATTAATATACCAGACTCTGTCACAAAGGAGGGCTTGAACAATAAGGAGATTCTCAACAATTCAAGCAGCCCCTCAGAGCCCACAGCAGGAACGCCTGATGGTATGGTGGTCTGACTTGTTTTAGTGGGGTTCTTTGTACTGTAGAGGCTCTCAGCACTGTGCTGCTTCTCATGGGCAGCCAAAAATCTTCATTGGCTCTTTGTTTGGTAACATACGATGTTAAATTGCTGGCTTGCAAAGCAGTAATGTGTGGGATAGCTTGGATAGCTGTTATGGGATGATCAGATATGAGTGGAAAAACTCTTTCCTGTTCATTAGGTTGCGAATGGCATACTTCTTGCCCTGAAATTCTGGAGTGGGTATAACTGTAGGAATAACAGGGAGGAAATTGCTGAAGCTTCCCTGGACACAGTCTTCTGTTGTATCTTCCTTCCCCTGTTAATAAGGGAGTTGGGGAGAATTCTTGCACTGGGAGATTTAAACCAAAGCTTCTCTAAGTATTTCCAGAAGCAGCATGCGCTATGATGCTGTGAATTGACAAATCTGAATATACTGGCAAAATGCTTTTGTAAATGTCTGAGTTTACTCCTTTCTTAGTTGCAGAAGGAGAATTAATCTTCTTGGTTTACCATTAAGATGACTGTGTATATTGCCTTGCTCATCTTTTCATTGATTTAAAGAAACTTTATTCAATTCTGACTGCACAGAACAGAGCAGCTGCTCCTCAACTTGAGATATCAGCATTTAAGATCCCATGCTATTTTGACTAGGTCAGTTCAGGACCACTCTAATCACGTGTACATCTCCTTTTAGACAAGCTAGATGCAGACTACATCAAGCGGTATCTGGGTGACTTGACTCCAATGCAGGAAAGCTGCCTCATTCGACTGAGACAGTGGCTCCAGGAGACACACAAAGGCAAAGTAAGTTACTGTCTGTCTCTTGTGGCTCTGTCTCGGAATGTGTGATATACAAGGTGGACCTGATGAAACATCATGCCATATCTCCTGTGGCTAATTGTTCCTGTTAAGTGGCCCTCAGTGATCAAAACCTAAATCAAGTCTATGCAGTGGCAATAGAAGTTCATCGTGACTGTCCAGCTGACTTTGCCAGCTGAGGTGCTTAAATGATTAGCATGACTGCCTCTCAGAATGTCAGTAAAACCAGCACAGGGGAATAACATCAGTTTTGTAAGTCTGCCTGGTTCTGCAATACCTTATTTTTGCATTTGTTTGTTTTGGCTAGACATATTCTCAAATCTATGTCCTTAAGTGCAGTACTGAAAGGGAAGCAATGTAACCAGTTAAATCACTGATAGTAAGGCTGGGGATTTTCCAGTGGCTTGTGATTTGCATGTGTCTCGGCTTCCTTTTACTTAGCAATGAAATAAAGTCTGTGTTTTGTCCATAGATTCATTTAAATTGGACTAACTTAGCATGGTCATACAGGTGTAAATAATTGTTTCATGAAATTTTTATATCCCTTATATGAAGGTAGCTACAGTACCTGACAGGGCTCATGTTTTTTGTTGCAAACAAAGACCAATTTGCTTGAGTAACTTCTAGTGTTACATATCCTTTTGGATTGGTGCCAGGCTGCACATTTTTCAGCTTCTGCTGGGTTTTTTTGTTCTTCTTTCAAACCTTGGATACAAAATTGGGTTTGTGGGGTTTTTTTTGGTTGGTTTGTTTGTTTGGTTTGGTTTTTTTAATAGATCCCAAAGGATGAACACATTTTAAGATTCCTGCGTGCTCGGGACTTCAACATTGATAAAGCAAGAGAGATCCTTTGCCAGTCACTGACATGGCGTAAGCAGCACCAGGTAGACTATATTCTAGACACCTGGAACCCTCCTCAAGTACTCCAAGATTACTATGCAGGAGGCTGGCATCACCATGACAAAGGTATGCTCTATAGGGTAGATATTAAACAGCCTTTTAATGTTCTGAATTAAAGGTGATAGTTGTCCTTCTTAACTAGAGGTGACTTGGAAAGATCATTAGAACTTCTCAGTTGTTAGGTACTAAATGCAATTAAATCGATGTTGCCAGTTCCTTAGTTGGTGGAGGCATACTCCCTGGTCCTAATCTTTCTGACTAATACTGACATATTTAACTCTCTAAAGAATTCTGTTTTGCCAGTAGCTTAAAAAACTTACTAATTGCATTTCTGTAGTGCTCTGACATGCTTAGAAGGGTGTTATGCAAATGCTGAGTATTCCCTTTCAGTGAAAAAAAGGTGTTTGTAAATAAGTACATCTTTCTAATCAACTTATTCCTGATGTTGTATAAGTCTACTGGTGGCATAAATAAATACTACTTTGGCATTACAAACAGCTTAATAAGTGGGATGTTGCAAAACATCAGATAGAGCAGGTTTATTTAAGGAGGGAAGAAGATTTGGCTGAATTACCTTTGTGTGGTGAGCCATGGCCAGATTTTTAAAATGCTGCCTGTGTTTAAAACTATGCCTGACACTCCCCTATCCCTCTGCTTGCTTTATCGTGCACTGATCTTGTTGCTAATACATACATAGAAATGAAACGTTTTAGGATTTGTTGCTTGAGGCAAGCTGGGCTCTTTAGATAAGGAAATGATCTCTTACCATGAGTTATCTGTGTTCTGATTTAGTCTTTTCCCTACTAGGCACTATTGTTTCTTCTAGCTCTTCCTGTTACAAGAAGCATATAAAACAGGACAGGATGCTGTGTCAGCAGTAGTGGCCAGGAGACAGGGAGGACACAGCAGAAGTTTAATCACTGTAAAACTGAAGAGCTTGACTGGCTCTCCCCTGCTGCTTTGGGCTTGACAGGCCTCAAACTGAGAAAATGGAAAATGAGAATATGCTTGTAAAAACTTGTAGGGAAAAAGACCTGCAAATAAGTTATCCCTTTCTGTCAGTTCCTTGTCCTTACTTTGCAAAGACTTCCTCTGTCAATAGCATATAACTGGGTCCTGCCAGTGAGTAGAAAGGTGCAGAATGCATCAAAGGATTGTGTAACGTTTTTCTGAGAAGTTCTTCAGTCTTGTGGTGAACTTCATGCCCCACTCCCTTCCCCTCCAGTTCCTTTGATCTCTTTTGCAGCATGCCCACAAATAAGGCATGGGTTTGACAATAATGGAAACGGGATTTCAAAACTGAGCAATGCTCTATAATTTAAAATTTTAGTGGTAGGTTCTTTTTTTAAACCCTCTTTTCTAGTATTGCTCCTTTCCTCCTACATATGTTAAATGTGCCAAACTTAAGCTAGCTGAGTTCTGTATAGCTTTTAGTACTAAAGCAAAGGCAGCAGTGATTATGAAGTGTGTTGCTGAGAGTGAGTTATTAGTGCAAAAGAATAAAAGTTATTATTTTGGTTTGCAATTAGTACAGTTTTCTATACATGAGTGGCTTTTATTTTGACAGGAATTCTTCAATCAAATAGCTTTTCAAATCCCAAAGCTTTAATGGAATATAAAATTTACAGTGATATTACAGCACAGTCAGTTGAGACTTTCCTTCATGTGTCATTTGGGTGGACCAGGGTTAGTAAGCTGTTAGTTTGGTTTTGGATACATGTGCATCTGTGAGGGAGACAGACCTGCTATGAAGCTTAATAGCACTTTTTGTTTAGTGTTTCAAAAGCTAAACAATACATTCCAAGATAAATGTGTGCTGATGTTAAAATAACATTTTCTTTTAGAACACCTGATAAAATACAACACACTGAACTTTCATGGGGGTAGTGTCTGCCAAATAAATAACTTGCCTTGACTCTGCAGATTTTGTTGTTTGGTGTTTTTTAATAGCATATCTTGACAGTTTCTTTTCTTGTGTCCTGAAGGACTTTAATGATAATTTGATGCCTCTCTGCAGTTGTTGTAGGGAAGTAAAGCTAAACAGACAACAGGACTTCAGGGAGATTTTTATGTAGAAAGCTGTTTTTTTTATTTTGTCCCAGCATATTTGGTTTTGTAAGTTGGTGGTTATTTAGTTTGTGTACAAGAATAGATGGAGCAAAGCTTAAAAAAATGCATCATAGCTTTGGGAGCAGGATGGAAGCTGTTTTGGACAGCTAGCTCCTATTGTGAAGAGCCAGAAATGCAAGCTTTGATTCTCAAATTCAGCCAATTGTTAAGCTTAATGCCTTTGTCTCCTGGACACTATCAGGATGCCCCAGTATGCAACAAGATGACCGTGAAAAGGCAAGGCTTTGAATCCAGAGGGTCCATATGAAGCTGATCTTTGGAACAGAGTCAGTTCTCACCAGACTTAACCTGTATAAGTGAGGCTGTGTGCCAGTTCTGCATAGTATGTAATGACATAGCTGAAAGATGTGACTTCAGCAAATACTGCAGAAAGCAAGTCTCTGGGTTAACACGTTGTCTCATTAGCTCCCAGAACTCAAGGTAGCTACTTTTTCCTAAAATGTTGCTGTAAGCTATCCAGAGCAGTACTGTCATGTGTGATAGAAGGCTTACAGCCTTCATTGCAACTCTTTAGTTATGCTAATGGACTAAAGTTTTTCCTGTATCTTAGCTGTCCTGGAAGCTAATTATAGTCCTGTGTCTTTAACTGTGTATACCAATATCTTCTGTGTACCAGTGTACATGTTGAACTCCTTAGACCTTTCCTTGCAAATAGGGGAGCTATTTTTGCATCACGATGTCTCCATTAAACTTTTGCAGTTCATTTACAGGTAATCTTTTGGTGTAGCTGGACAGGATAAAGTTTATATTGCCATCTGCTTCAGGTTCTCTCTTTTCCAGCTGTACAACAAAGTTTGAACTGATTATGGCTTGTTTCCATTTGGACTTTTAGCACAAAACTAGCTTGCTTAAATTGTCTATTGTTGTAAAAATAAAAGGTTATGCTGATCTATTTGTTTTCATTATTCAGATGGTCGCCCGCTGTATGTGCTGAGATTGGGACAGATGGATACCAAAGGCTTAGTGCGAGCTCTTGGGGAAGAAGCCTTACTTCGATACGTAAGTATTTTTTGAGCCAGCAAGTTGCTAACAATGTGATATTTTCATTTAGAAATTTCCTTCTCTGCCAGAACATTCATCACTGGATATTTTGATGTACTCTCTGGCTGTCTGTTTTTGGTTTGAGTACATCTGAAAGCTCCTGGTAGCTGATCTTCTGCATTCTTTCCAACTGCAAACTGATGGCAGAAGGGCGTAGTTCTTGGCAGCTCCTATAGTTACGGGTTAGCATTTTCACAGATTCTTCTGCAGTTTGTGCAGTGCTTCAAGTCTCTGCATTTGTACAGAAGAGAAAATGCCATGTTCATATCTTATCAAGCCTGTATTCAAGGATAAGAATAATTTACTTTTAAAGAAAAAGTACTTGCCTGTAATTTTGCCTTCTCTACAGGCATCATTCAGACTGTGTTATTGTGGATCTGCTCAGTTTCCAGGCAGAAAGCTGGCAGAATTCCAGGTTTGCAATAATTTTTTTTTTTTTACTCCTACTAATGACAGTCATGGCCATAGTAACCACTACAAGAAGGGGCTGGATTTTACTTTTTCTCTTCCAGTGGTGTTTCCAGCCACATACAAAATTTTTGTTTCTTTACTCTAGTTCTGTTTCAAGGTTACTTTCTTTGACTTAAAAAGGGGCTTTAATTTCCAATTAAAGAGGAAATCAGTGCTTAAAGGGGCAGAAGTGAAGGGAGGCTTCTTGTCTGTATCACTCCTGGGGACTCAGTTTTCAGGAGGATCCATCTTGTTTACATTTTACAGCTTTTATGGAAAGGCATGTTTATTTTTCAACAAGATCAACCAATGGAGTAAATGTAGTGATCTCTAGTTCATTCTTTGGAAAAAAAAGTTTATGCTGGTTTGAGCTTGTAGTTTTAATTAGTCTTTGGATAATAAACATCTTTTTTCTTTATCCCATCTACTGAGTTTAAGACTGTCTTCTCTAAACAACATGTTTTCTTCTACAGGTTCTTTCAATAAATGAAGAAGGATTGAGGCGGTGCGAGGAGAATACCAAAGTATTTGGCAGGCCAATAAGGTAAAATACAAGTGGATCTGCTCTTTGAGAGTTACCTGGTTTCATAGTGTGTGTGAGGGAACATCAGGCAATGTGATACTGCTGAGCAAAGCTTATTAAATGGAGCAAGCCACGGGTAGGCTGTGTCTCACGTACAAGCACAGTGACAGTTAACTGAGTCTCCACAATTACTGCTAGAGTGAATCTGCATGGCCAAGCCTAAGGGAAGCACAACACCTGCTACGGCAGTCTCTGTGTCATGCCATAATGGTTCCACATGGTGGGTCTTATGCATCTACTCTCTTCTATTGTTGGATGTCTGCAAAGCAATGCAGCCTAACTTCCGTTGCTGTTTCAGGGGGGATTTTATAGACAGACATTGGTCCAGGCTGCCAAAAAAATCAAGCCATGATAATATCCTGGATAACTTTTCCAGTAGTTTCAGGTATTATTTTCATGTCACTTGTTCATCCACAGTCCATACCAAGGCTCACTACATTCAGTTCTTGTTTGCATTCTCCATTTATTATATGCAGTTACTCAGCTCTTGATCCAAGGCAAGGTCATGAGGCTCCTGTGAAACCTGAAGTCTAGTTTTCCAAGTACTGGCATGACTTCATGTGAAGTTCAGTCAAAAATACCTGTTACCCATGTTTAAGTCATTGTAGGGGTCACTTATGAAAGTGTTAACTGAATTAAAGGGTGTGGAATGAATGCAGGACTGGCCCTGAAAAGAAACAGTGTTTCTTGGACTCTTTTCAACTTCTTACTCCTTTAATCTGTAAAGGTTCAGGGATGAGTGGTATGCCTGCTTATCTTTTCCCTGTTAAAGAACTAGCTGTCCTAGCTCTCAGTGGGAGGTCAGATCCAAGAGATGGGTTTCATGTGTGTAACTGTGAAATTGAGTTGCCCTACTGGATCTTCATTTGTAGAAGTAATCCTAAAGGACTACATATTAAAGTGAAACAAAGAAGTGTTTGCTGTTTCATAGAAGCCTTATGCATAATTTAATGGATGCTAGCTGGTGCAGCACAACTGTAAATCTTGAATTCATGCCCAGGGCAAGACCTGAACTTGGAAAGTAACTAAAGCATATGCTGAAGCTCAGTATTTAGTATTTAAGAACATGTCTCTTCCTATGGAAAAAACTTCCCTCCCTGAGATCTGACAATGGAATTAGCTTTGACATAGATGGCACTATTACTGTACTGTGTTAGTAGGAAATCTGTGCCATGAATGTTAAATTGCTTCATAGCAGCAGCATGGCCATTTAATTGATTGCCCAATAGAAGCAACGGTGTAACATTTGGGCTGGCTGTTGATGGGATCTTTTTTGGCTTTATATTAACCTTCATCTGGAGTCTGAAATGTCTGTGGGGTAATACACATAATGTCCAAAGTGATCATTCCACATACTGTGTAACAATGCTTGGCGCACTCTTAAGACATTTCTGTTCTAAGGACCTGAAACTCCAGTGTCAACAGGTAGCACAAAGCAAGGAGGTAAAATAGAAGAAACCAAAACATGCAGTGGGGTCCACACATTTCAGTAGATTGAACACTTGCAAAAGAAGGGAGAATTTTGATGCTATTGAGCTTTTTCTTTTTATCTTTGTCTTTCTCAAATTCAGCTCTTGGACCTGTCTAGTAGATCTAGAAGGCTTGAATATGCGGCATTTATGGAGACCTGGTGTCAAAGCATTGCTAAGAATCATTGAGGTGGTCGAAGCTAATTATCCTGAGACTTTGGGTCGTCTTCTTATTCTAAGAGCACCTCGAGTATTCCCAGTTCTTTGGACACTGGTATGTTTGTAATTCCAGGTATTCCTCAGCTCTCTCAGTACACTGCAACACACTTGCAGTTTGTAAAAGCACTTTAGAGATCAGGCTTATAAGCAGGAATTGTTACCATTTGGAAACATCTCTTTTATAGGATTGCTGGAATGGATTAAAAAACACTACCTAAGAATTTGCTTACATAGTTGGTTAATTTAGCTTCTTTGTAGTGTGAGCTTTGTGTAACAAAGATGGTAACAATGCAATCAAACTGATTGCTTCAAAATTGACTTGAGAAAAGTGTGGGAGCCTGATCTATTCTGTTTTTCTTTATTTGTAGGTTAGTCCATTCATTGATGACAACACTAGAAAGAAATTCCTTATTTATGCTGGAAATGACTACCAGGGTCCTGGGGGACTGCTGGATTACATCGATAAAGAAATTATCCCTGATTTTCTTGGTGGAGAGTGCATGGTATGAATATAAACTACTGCATATAGCAACTTATTTGTGTTTTTTTTTAATTTATTTTTCCCCTCCACTGGTCTAAACAAAGAAGCCTAGAAACAGAATGATTCCTAATGTAGTTTGGGGGCAGGGTCTATGATGTAGGATTCTAGACTTAGTGTTTTCTTCTGGATCCACTTTAAAAAGAAAAGTACAATACTTCTCTACAATGAATATCAAATAACTTATGAAAATAACCAAGCATGGTTAAAAGCCATAGTCTCTGTTACCTGTCAAGTTCAAGCAGACATGGTAGCACTACATTGAGCAAGAACTCTCACCAGCAGCTAATCATAAGAGTCTGTGTCACCTAAAAGAACTAACTGATACCATAAGGAGTCCAAGGAAATATGTGGCATATCTGCTAGCAGAGCTTAACAAACAGCCAGGTCTCCTAGTGCCTTGATACACAACAAACCAAAAAAATTGTTTTACTGCAGGGTCCTGTAATTTCTCAGTCCCTTGTCATGTGCCTTAATAGCTGTCTGCTGCCTAGACTATGGGTGTCAGTTGAATCTGTCAATTTAACATCTCAATAATGCTGTAAGGTTTGTTTTCTCTGTAATGTTTTTCGCAATGCAGGCTCACTGGTGTGACTGAGGTGTAGGAGTGTAATTTGGGCATTTTCTGGAGCCTCTGTCACAGTAACACTTAGATGATTTTTTTTTCCCTGAACTCATCTGTGCTAAAATACCATCTTAGGCTTGCCTTTTAAGCCCCTGTACAGTTGCTAGGTTAATTTCTGTACCATTCTTGAAAATTCATCTAGGTCTGTTCAAATACAGTCTCAAATGATAATGAAGTAGTTGCACATGTTGGAGCAGAGCATGTGTTTGTTTTCAGTGGGCTGCTTTTGCTGCAGCAGTAGCATTCAGTGGAGGGAATTTGCGCTATCTAATTTGGAGCTTGAGAAGCTGGCAAAATCTACTGCTTAAGTAAGCAGAAGCGAATGTTACCAGAAAGCAGATTGCTACAATACTTCCTGCTTGTCACAGAGAATGATAGTATCTTTCTCTTCTTCTTTACTTCTGGATATTTGAACAAAAATGACTTCTCAAAGACCCTTTCAATGCTCTGTTGTAATTCAGTTATCAAACACTTCTACTGCCTCATACACTTCTATGGAAGCTATTCCTGATCAGATAGTTGTCCAACTTCATTACTAGAGACTTTTTAAAAAAGAAGATTGCTTAGGGAAGTCATGTAATCAGTTCCAGTACTGAGCTGTCAAGACAGTTGTAACTTCAAAACTGTTACCTTCCTGATTGCAATATCCTTTCACTTGTTTGGAGACTTAGTGTATCACCCTACCATCCTTTACCCTTAAATTTAGCTACACTAGCTCTTTCAGGTCTCTGTAGGCTATATTTTTTAGACTGAGTCACTATTGCCACTTTCCTCAGGATTCTTAAGTGGCTCACATCTTTCTTCAGTATAGGGCAGTATGAGTGATAACTATATTAATTTTCTGTGGTGGTGGCCGCTGTCTGTATACAAGATCTGTTCCTCTGGTGTCTAATTCTGCAAAATCACCTAAAACAGATCATTGTAAAATAGATTTATGTATCTGTGATGTGCAAGCTATAAAATTACTTTCAAACTCTGTTCATATATCATTCTTCAGAGTACTTGCTGAATGTGGGGTTTTGTTTCAGAAGCTAGCAGGCAGAGAGCATGATAGGGTATGGATGTACAGAGGGGATACTTTTTAATGGCTGTTTACGCTTTCAGTGTGAAGTACCAGAGGGTGGGCTGGTCCCCAAGTCCCTCTACCGGACAGCAGAAGAGTTGGAAAATGAAGACATAAAGCTTTGGACTGAAACAATCTACCAGTCTGCAAGTGTCTTCAAAGGAGCCCCGCATGAGGTATGGTTGTAGCCTACCCTTTTCTTTTATCTTAACCTTCTGCTCTAGACTCTGTCTCTTGGACTGAAAATGGTTTAGAATTTGGTTACTTAGTTGCCATGGTTCCACCTTGTTCTTCTATAGTTCCGGTGCATGATGATGTTTTAGTAGCTAAAGTTTGTGACCATTCCTGGTATCATCTTGTTGCCTCTGTTTTTCATTCTATCAAAGCCATATCGTTCTAAGCAAAGACAAACAATATTCTCCGAAGCTACTTGAGAGCTTCTGAAAGTCATATGTTAAAATAGACACTCCATCAGGAGATGATTTATATCTACAATGCCTTTTTAATAGTTGAAACTAAGCCCAGCAACCAAGAGCTCTTTTCTTTGTTGTCTTTTCTGGAAGGAGTTTGTCTTTACTAGCAAATTGCTATTGTCTAATATGACTTCTGTTTCAGGTTCTCATTCAGATTGTGGATGCCTCATCTGTGATCACATGGGATTTTGATGTGTGCAAGGGCGATGTTGTTTTTAACATCTTTCATTCCAAAAGAGCCCCACAGCCTCCTAAAAAGGACTCTCTGGGAGCTCACAGTATTACATCTCCTGGTGGGAACAATGTCCAGTTGATAGACAAAGTCTGGCAATTGGGTCGTGATTACAGTATGGTGGAGTCTCCTCTTATCTGCAAAGAAGGGGAGAGTGTGCAGGTAAGACTGCCAGATCCTTGTGTGGGAGCAGATGGAGGCTAGCTGCAAAACTACATGTTCTAATTCACAATTGTTATTGATGACCAAGTGGTGATTCAGCTCCAGACTGCCTGCTTGCGTTTGGATGATGTTTCAGCTTATGTTCCTAGCTGCTTGCTGCAGGGAACAGGGATAGTATTTACATGGGATCTGCTGTGAGGGGAGGTTGCATCAGTCCAATAGCGACTGGCAAGGATTGACTGTCAAGGAATACAGGGAAGCCACCTAGAACAAAGTGTGTATTCAGAAAGTAGCAAGACATGCTTTGTGCTATGAATTTGACCATTATTTTCTGAAGCAAACAGTCTGTTTGAAGAATATCATAGTGTCTTACCTCAGTAATGAGAGAAGTCTGGAAATTAAGACTGAGCTTCTGTGTGTTTGTCCCTCTAACAGGCATGTCAAGGAGCTCCTTATGGCCAGGGTTCCTGAAGGTGTTTATGGCATTTGCAACCTATCCTTTCATTACCAAGTTTGAAATTTACATGTAGCATGTTTATAATGACACTCTGCCACTGCTATTCCTTTTGACTTGAACTAAGAGTTGAACAGCCTTTGAAAAGGAGCTCCTTAAGTCATCTAATTGGAAGTGTTAAACTGGAAATAAGGGCAGTGACCTCTTAAACTTACTTTCCTTTTCAGTGAGGCAGGAGCCTTGACTGTTCTTTTCACAGCCTCAAAGGACAGCTGTTAATGAATATAAATGGAAAAAATGGACATTGTTTTAAACAAGAATTTTGTCCTTTCAGTATATTTAACCCTAACCCCTTGATGCTGTCAGAAAGCAGGAGGAACTGTTGGCATTCTGTCATAACTTCTATAAGCAAGCTGTGTGGGGAGAGTTGACCAGCACTGCCAGTTGGTTGAGGAGCTGAAATACTGGCACTGGGAAAAAATTATGGGCATGTAGGCAGTTTTTCTAAGCTTGGAAAAGAAATTTCAAGCCTACAAATCTTTGTGTTAACAAAGTTAATTTTTAATTTTACTTTCACTGCTTCCAGGGATCACATGTGACCAGGTGGCCTGGCTTCTATATTCTCCAGTGGAAATTTCATAGCATGCCTGCCTGTGCTACAACCAGCCTGCCTCGTGTGGATGATGTGTTAGCATCTCTACAGGTCTCCTCTCACAAATGTAAAGTGATGTACTATACAGAAGTAATAGGATCTGAAGACTTCAGGTATGTCTGGCCAATGTTTGTGAAGGTCAGCCAATGTCAAACATTTCTGATACTCAGATGATCAAGCCAGTTCACTTAAATACAAGTAAATTGTGAGGACTTGTGTTTTCTTAGGCCTCAAAAACCCCAAACAAACAAAAAATAAAATCAACCAGGACTGGCACTGGTGGCAATTAATGTGTAAAAGGGGTTAATGTGTGTTATCTCATTGCAATCATTGCTTGGTCACTTTGCTCCCCTTTGAAAGCATTGTGTGAGTTGTTGGGCTTGGCAGCTTGTCCTGTAGAAATGAGTGCAACCCGAAATGGAATTGAGTCCGTTCAGTTGCCTGCTAGTTGATATAATCGACTGAAACTGGTTCTCAGTTTCTGAACAGCATCTGTTTTTGCAAGGTGGTATTCGGTGTCCCCATTATCTTATGTGGTGAGGCAGAAAGTACCTGCACAAAACTGTTACTTGCTTTTTATTCAGTGTGTGAACAAGTACAATATAGATACATAGCAGAAATCAAAATCTTTGTATATTCTGAAGCTTAAAACTACTTTTTTTTTTTTTTTATTGCAGGGGATCTATGACCAGCCTTGAATCAAGCCACAGTGGATTCTCCCAGCTCAGTGCTGCCACCACCTCTTCTAGCCAGTCCCATTCCAGCTCCATGATTTCCAGGTAGTGCCACAGCAGATGAAAAGCAAATGGATGAGGTGGCTGGACCCTCGCCTGTGGCAGCTGACTGCAATACAGCATATTCAACTGGCAATTGTGCAAAAAAAAACCCACCCCACGAAAGCCTTTTATAGATAGTAAAGTACCTCTTTGAATTTTAAACTTAGTGTTTTGGTCCTTGTTAGATCCAACAGCTTTTCTCTTAACTTTAACCCTTTTTCCTAACTCAGCCATAAATATTTTTGCAAGTGTGCTTGCACAAATCCCAACTCTGAACACAAGGGCTCTCATTGAAAGGAAAAATAACCAGTGTATCAGTTAATAATTTTTTTTAATTGTGTAAATGTTAAAAAGCAAAAAAGAGAAAAACCCTACCAAAAATGCTCTGTAGTGCATTAGAGATCAACTGCAAGTCTCCTGTCAGGACATTCCTTGCCATCTTAAGAAATCCCCTGTGATCTTCCAGTGCTGCAAACTGTTCTCCCATTGCCACTAAGTGATGTCCAAGACAAAGAAAAGCAGTTGCTGGATACTTGACTTTGTGAGTCCACTTTTTTCAAAGCATGCCCACAGAGCTGTGGCCAGGCTGTAAACACTAATACCTTTTGTATGAGCACATTTTTGGGGAATATGAGCTCTGGGTCTTGATGGGTTAAAGCAATCCATTCTTTCCTTGGATTTGCACTTGAAGCACTGTGGAGAGAGAGGCAGAGAGCAGGCTCTCCCTCACTGTGTCACGCTGGGCTGATGCAGAATTTGTCTGAGGATTTGTTCCCAGGTCTGTACTGGAGCTTCACTCCACTTCCTTAGTATACTCCCTGTGAATTAATTTTACTGAGACTCTGTGCTTATCAGGAATTTATGCAGAGCTTAAGCTTGCTTCTTAAATTGGTCTAAAGGAGGTATGGCTTACATCCTTCCTGTGCACTTTTCAATCCCTCTTGCCTTGATCCTTCCCTGTGCACGTCAGAAATAGAGCGCTTTAGATCTGAGCAGCGGAAGCTTTAATGTAGGCAGAGAGCACAGGGATCTTCACTCTTAAGTGATACAGTAGATGTTCTAACCAGTGCCTGCTTGACCATTTTCACTACTGCTACTGCTGGTGGTGAACTGCCATTTTCCATTTGGTGCCTATTCTACCTAGGCCCAAGCAATCCTACTTGAACTCTTTTTGTTAAAGTCTGTTCAGGTATTCTTCCACTTCGAGCCCCCTTCCACACACAGCAAAAGGCACAAAAGACTTGAGTGCTGAGCAAAGGGCTGTCAGCAGACAACCACAGACAATACCTGGCAGTGGAGCAAAGATTTCAGTCTGAAATACAGCAGGATTTGCATAGTTAGACTCTGCTGGGTCTTTCTTCACCTTCTTACAGCTAAACTATCCATTCAGGCAAAAGGAGTTACTGTGCTGGCTGCAGTCCCAACTAGAAAGCTGGATAGGCTCTAAGTCTTGGGGAGGCAGCACTGTTGTGGGTAAGTGGTAGAGGAGCTTGCCGAGGTGCTGCACTTTCAAAGCAGAACTCTGTTAAGATACTGGATGCCCTGCCGGAGGAAAGCTGGTTCTGAACTCAGTATAAATCAATCTTTTTTTATGACTGCAAAGCTTCTGAGAGGTGAGTTACTAACCTCTAAGTAAGAGCATCTCTTCTGCAGACCAATTCTGGCTATGGAACATGGCAGACAGAGCTGACACAGAAGTATTTTAGTAAGAGATTTAGAGGTGCTGAGAGGCCAGTCTCCTTAAGCTGAACCAAACTGGTCTATTTTTTTCTTTTTTGGACTTAGAAATTGAAGATGGAGGTTAGACTGTCATTAGGCTGCTAAAGTGTGGTGTTGTGTGAGACAGGCCACCGCTTTGGTGTCAAGCAGCTCCCCGCCCAGTGTCTGCACAGCAGACAACCACATGCTGTGGTGCTCAGGTTGCTCATATAGCTGTCTGCCTAGGAGGAACCCAGCTTGCTGAAGAGGTGGTTTGATTCTTGACATGCAGGAACCAGTATTCCCAGGCGCAGGGGAGCTAGTGCAGCAGGATGTGCAGTGAAGTTAGCTTAATGACACTCATGGCTCTTTGCAAATGCCACTTGCCGTGTACCAGGCTGTAAGGGTTGAAGATGGTCCCCTTTCTTTCTTTCTCTCTCTCAGATGGCGATTTTGCTGACAACTGTAAAGAAACAGCTTCATTCAACACTCCACATCTGTCTAGAAGTGTCTGGCTTTGTAGACCTTTTTGAGTTGCAGTCACTTTTCAAGTCTGAAGATCTGTATTTTTGTTTTTCACTTGAGCTGGCTCAAAAGTGGCACTTCTGGTTTTTCCTCTGTTAATCTTAACACATCTTTTAGAGCTCAAAGCACATGACAGCACAAATAGCTGGGGAGATCAAATTCCAGAAAAACAATAGTTAATCCTCCTCTAAGCAAAGTGCTGTGGCAATATGACTTGATCACTGCAGTCTAATTAATTTCCCATACCCAGGTCTTTCTTTGTGTGATATTAGTGCCCTTCCTTCTCTCAGCCAATGACTCTTCTGTTGGCTTTTTTTTTCCTGTTATCAGTGTCCTTCTGCACTTTTCTGTCTGTACTCATGAACTACATATCAAATTCTGTAAATGTTTTGTATACATAATACCTCATTCTTGGTAATAAAATACAGATAGTCTTTAAAAGATTTTTTTATTGTTATCAATAAATGTGAACTGTTTGGAAAAAAGGGTCAGCCTCTTCACTTCATTCACCTGATGCAAAGCTTCCAGGTTATTTTACATGCTGAATTCAAGTCTGCCATGGCTGCTCTGGGCAGTGGTGTTCTGGGGATGCAGGAGGCACTTCAGCTCCCTGCTACTGTGGAGAAATTTCAACAAAGCGCTCTGTTTTGGGGAACAGAAACCTGAGCAGGTATGAGAGATGAGGAGATGTGAGTTTAGAAGGAAAACAGCTTCTGCTGGGCGCTGCACTGTCGCATAACAAAATCCTGTCTTCCTCATAGTACACATTACACATGGTTTTCCTACTAGTCTCTGAATACACAAAAGGAACAAAATACTGCGCTGAAAAATCTTCAGGTAGCCCTAAAAAGAAAATGGTTGCTTTGATGGATTATATGATGATGTTATACTCTTTTATCACAGTTTGAAAGGGAGCTTCAACCTCAGCAGTTCAGCTGATTGCAGCAGCATCCCTTGTGGAGTGTATTATGTGTGTTATCCAAGAGCTTTGCACTGGCAAGCTTAGCACAGCAAGGGTACAGATAAATGTGTCTCATTTGCCCCTGTGCAGGCTGAAATGTGTCTGGCCACCTGAACTAGCAAGTGCAATAACTGTTTTCTTTTACCTGCTTATTCTTACCCAGTGGCCCTGCCATAGGCTTATTGGCAGAATAAATGGCTGACTGTGTCCCTAGGCTGAGCATGCACTGTCCTGGGAAAACCCAAGTGATCTTAGTGCAGGCACATCTATCTGAGACATAAAACTGCCCTTAGCTCCTGGTCTTCCCAGTCACACTGAGCTCTGCAGGCCTTGCCTTGCTGTGGTGCTTGGTGAGAGCTGCTCTCCTCCTTGGTGTGCAGTGTGGGCTTGGGGAGAGGGATGACTCTTTAAAGGTGAACATTCAGCTGAACTGCTCTGTGTTTTAGTTTGGCAGATGCAGCTGTTAGGATTGTGAGGGTTGGGGTTTTTAAACTGAAATTTAACAATACAAAGGTGCAACAATTTTCTCTCATTCAAGAATAAGCATGCTGTTCTACTGAGCTGACCATACAGGGGTTTGATACTGCCCACTTCCAGGGGTGAGTGAGCCATAAGGTGTGGAGGAGGAGGCGGGCTCCTCGGCTGCCCCCACTAGTGATACCTTCTTGGGTGGGAGGTTGAGATCATCACATTTGGGGAATTAAGATTTTTTTTTTCTTAATTGGTAAAAGCAGGCAAAACTTTAGCTATTTTTAAAATGGGAGCCAAATGTCAGGCTATGGTTTTTCTAACACCTGGAATTGGAGCAGTGGCTGAAACATCTATTTATGGTTGGTCTTTCAGATTTTATCCAAGCTGTAAAGTTTCTAAAACAAGAATCTTTGACTATGGTCATGGAGGTCTGTCAGCAAGACCAGATGGCTGCCTGACCTACTTCAAGTTTTAACATGTGGCCAATATTTTTATGCCAGCGCATAATTATAATGGACTGGCTTACTGCTGCTCTGGACATCACTAAATACAAAAGCTCTTGAAAAGACATTGTATAAGAAGGTGGCTTTGGCTGTTCAGCTGTGCTGTGCTCGGGGAGGGAGTGGGACAGCTGCCTTTCCTGGCCAATGTGCCTTTCTTGAAGTGGCAATTAAAACTGAGAGCCTCAGACCATATTTGAGCTGAGCAGGTGCTAAGGGTGTGGGCAGGGGCTGCTCTGCCATGCAGCTCCCCTTGGAAAATCTGGTTGAACTGTGTGTTTTGGTTTTGGATGGATTTTTCTGAGACAAAGTGAAATTCCTGGAAGAAATTTCACCTGTCTTTTTCCACTTGCCTCCCCTGCCAGCCCTCCCTGCTCCCCAGAAAGCTGAGGGCTCCCTGTTCTCCAGGTGTGAGACCCTTGCGCCCTTTCTCATTTGCAAATCTAGCTTGCCAATGAGCCTGTAAATTCTGAGTCGCCCAAGGCGAAGGGTCCTGAACTGCCATTTCAAAGTCTCCCCATGCATCCCTCCTGCTGGAGCAGGAGCTGGTCCTGTCTTGTTCTCTTGGCATCGCTGCCCGAACAGCAGCACACAGGTTCCCGGGGGGAGCAGCCAGGACCGTTTGCTCTTCCTGTCGCTTCATGGGACAGGCTAATTCTGGTGCTTGGTGTAGGCAGACAAGTTAAGATGGTGCTGGAAAAAAACACTTCTGTAATCCCTGCTAGCACACAGACAGTGCAGGATGCATGCAGAGCCCTCGCCTCTGTGTTGATGCTGTTCTGCGGGTACTGGGTGTGTGCCGGGGCTGGCCTGGCACCCTCCTGCGTGCCGCCTGCTTTGCTCTGAGCTACTTGGGGGCTGCACAGTGCCGGCAGCTTTGGAGGAAGGTGCAAGGCTGGTGCAGTTTGTAGTAGCTGGGAAAGCTGCTTCCTAGGGCAGGGGCTGCTTAATGTCTCCAGGAGAGAAAAATCTGAAGCCTGAAGTGTTAGGTTTTGGCTGTCTTTCAAAAGTCATTAACATCCAGCACAATTCAGGCTCTAAAAAATAAAAAAAATTAAAAATTGCCATCTCCCTTTTATTTGGGAAGGGGAGGAGAGAACTTGCTTTCTTTCGCTAACTCCCGCTGTTGTAAGGAGTTTGGATGCTGGGCAATAAAAGGTCAGGATTGCCTAGCTTGTTTTTCTTTTATTTCCTCCCCTACGCCCACTGCTGAATTCATCCCACTTCATGCTGCAAGCCTTGGTCTTGCCTCAGGTGGCACTCAGCTGCCGCAGGCCTGAGGGGAGCAGGGAAGGGACCCCGTTTTTGTGGCTGGTGCTGGGTCAGATTCAGCCCTTTCCCCTGTGCACGTGGGGGCTACGCAAACAGGGGCTAACGCTGCCCTGCTTCACAGACCAGAAAAGTCCTCAGGGACCCTGCCCGGGTGCCCTGGTGAGGGGCAGAGCTGAGCCTCCCCCAGCCCTCCTCCTGGCCTAATAAACAAACTGATAAACAAACCTCAGGCCTTTCTCGGTGCTGCCGTGGGGTGAGCTGAACAGGGCAGCTCCCCCCTGGGGTGGGCAGCCTGAGAGGGGGGTCCTGGCTCCCAAACCCCCCATGCAGGTCGGGCTTGGGATGCTGCTGTGACCCAGCACTGTCTCACACCCGAGGGTTGTGTTTTAAATTGTTTTTTAAAAAAGGGAAAAGGAAGGAGTTAATGCATTACGGATACTTCATCCTGCCACTACCCAGTACCAAAAAAAATGGCAGGGCAGCCCCAGCCACCAGCTATTTCACCCACCCCCTTGGTTGACACACACCTGCTTTTCATAATTGTGTATTATGTAGGAAACATCCAACTGGTTGTCGAAGGGCAGGTGCAGGGTGGGACCCTGTGCAGCCCCAGAACCCCCCAACCCCAGCTGTGGAGGGGGAGAGCCCCAGCCCGGCCTGGGGCAGGGAGCTCTCGCTTGCCCCGTCTGGGACCCATCGCTGCCCAGTGTCCCTGGCTCAGCAGGATGTCACCCCACAGCCTGCTGTCCCACGCTGGCCCTTCGAGCCCCCCTCTCGGGGCTATCGGCCCCCACGGCTGCCGGCCCCGGGCTGAGCAGGGGGAGGCCGCCGGAGCCAGGCTCTGCTCTGCCCGGGCGCGATGCTGGGCCGGTGCCTGGGGAGCCCAGCTTTGCAAGGCTGGACCCCCCCCCAAATACACCATCAATACACCAGGGGCACCCATCGCGGGGGGGGGGGAGTTACGGCACGAACCCAACCCGCCCCAACCCAGCGGAGAAAACCCATGTACCGGGGCCAAAGGGCGTGGGGCGGAACCCACGAGTGGGGCAGCACGTCGGGCAGGCCGGGGGGGCGGGGGTGGGCTGTGCTGCTCTCCCAGCGGACCAGGCCCAGAAACTGGGGCGGCCGCAGCACTGCGGGTCCCTGGCAGAAACCCCACTAGATGGTGCCAGCAGCCCACGCACGGCCCGCGGCCCCCGGCGCCGCTGGCCGGGGTGACTCGTGTCCCGGGGCTCGGCGTGGGGCTGCGGCTGTCCCAGTCCCGTCCGGGCTGTGCTGCCCCACCAGCACTCCAAGGCACTGGTCCATACTGGGAGCAGAAAGAGGGCAGGTCCCCCTCCAGCGAAGGGAAAGCAGGGAATGGCTGCCGGGAGCTGCCACCTCTCTGGTCCGCAGACCCCTGCGGCTGCATCCTCACCTCCTGCCCCGCACAAACCCCAAACCACCCAGCCCGCGACGAGAGGATGCTCGACTGTCCTTCAGGCACCAGCCTGTCTTTTGGTGTGCCCTCCTGCTGCTAAGGGATCTTCCAAAATTGCCGTCATTTCACGAGTACTGAGAAAGCTCATCAGCACTGGAGAAAACCCTTGAGGAGCTGGTGGGAGAAATCCTGTAGAAGTGAAAAAAATATTCTGCTTATTGCTATGACCCCAGTAAGAATTGGCCCAACAGCTGCAACAGGCCGTAACCAAACATTTAAGTTTAATTATGCACAGGACTCCACCAGGGAAAGGGAGATGGAAAGAGGAGGGCAGCACAGTGGAAAAGATGGGAACTGAAAATACAGCATTGTTCCTCACAAGAGCATCCTAAACTGTACCAGGGCAGGTACTGGCCAGAGCCACCACGCTGTGTTTGTAGTAAAGCGTTGTGTCCCACTTGACCGATGGGACTGCAGGTGTGAGCATCGCTTCAGGCCCCATCCTGGGGCTTTGGGGACACAGGTAGGAGCTGGGCAGGGAACAAGAGCCATCGTAGGACCCTCCACGGCTCTCCAGGGCCACCTGGTCTGTCTCCAGCAGCCATCACAAGCTGAAAAGGGCAAGAACAAGGTAAATGCACAAAATCCCTCCTCTGAGCCTGTCTGTGCTCGTGCACATTCACACCCACGACGTGTGTAACGCCCCCCCCCGAGGTGTGGGGCCCCTGCTCTGCCCCTGGGGTCACCCCTCAACACCTCCTTTGGTCACTTACTCCATCCTGTGGACATTACTTATGTCCATCCTGCGGACAGCCTCCACAGGAGCCAGCACCTCCAACAGGCTGGACTCTGGAAATCAGAATTTGGCATAAATAGGGAAAACCAGGCTTTTGCTCATTCCCATGGCAAAGAAAGCAGAGAGAGAGATAAATGCATGAAGGAGTGAATCAATAAATACCAGGAAGCTGAGGGTACAGCGAAATTTGGCTAAAAGGCAGCCGAGGACCGGGAGATGCCTGTGGTGGGGCTCTCTGGCATGTACATTTTGCCAGTCCCTATAATAAAATGATTGTGTGGTACTTGGACTGCCTGCAGGCACCAAGGGCTGATCAGAAAAGGGGCAGCTGGGAAGAAAGAGGAGGGTCAGGCAGGGGCAAGCCAGGTGTCTGGACCCACCCCCCTTCTTTAAGCATTAAAATAAATAACTGCGCATACTTCCCAATCACAGAGCTTGCTGGGATCAGCCCTGAAGAGGTTAATAAATTAATTTCTATGTTTTATAGCAAGCAAAACTGTTTAGCAGAGGCCAACCAGCCCACGCCAATTAGTGCCTGTGAGTGTGCCCGCCAAACCGTGTGCCCCTTGGCTGATGCTACAGTTCCTGCGTGGTGCCACATAATTCTCAGCAGTAAAGCAGCCCCTGATCAGGGCCGGGTCTCTGGCTATTCTCAGCCCGTGGCAGGAGCAGACATCACCACTGTGAGGGCCAGCAGTTCAGATGTGCTCGTGTCCATGCTGGTGCGAGACCAGGGCAGGCAGCAAACCCTGTCCTGGTTTGAAACAGATAGGTTCAGCCCAGACTTGTCTGAAAAGAGCCCCAGCCAGCACAGTGTGGTACCATGCTGGGTTTTAGTCTCAGTTGGGTCCTGCCCTTCCCAAGATGAGGATGTGACCAACTGGCCCAGCCATGCTGCTGCAGCCGTCCTGCACTCAGTTAGCTTTTGCACATGGGTTCTCCCCCCCAAAAAAAAGAGCTTCAAAAGGACAGCAAGACCAGTTTCTTTGTCAAGTATTTTTGCCTTTGTGATATTATTTGTATTATTATAACATATTGCCTCTTCTTGGAGGTGTTAAAAGAGCAGCAAAGGGGCTGAGGACTCTCAGGTCCAAAATATGTTTGCCAGAGCAGGGAGGGCAGGACTTGCTCCGCTCTCCATGGCTGGTCCGAGGGCTGCCAGGTGCTGGCTGGGGGCTTTACCAGCCCTGAGGAGCGATGGGCAGGTCAGCACTTCTGCTCTTCGCTCCGGCCGGCTGGAGAGGCCAAACAGCGCTGGCTTCTCCGACCACGGTCCCACTCGAACCGCAGGGCTCATCTGCCGCGGTGGCTGAGGACAGGCGCTGCTGTAAATACAGCCGGTTAATTGATTGCTCTTGCTCCAGCGGATTTCCCTGAAATCCCTCATCAGTCGGTGATGGATCTGTTTTGTAACAGCTCCCAGAAACCTTCTCCCATCGCAGCTTGTGCCAGCAGAGCATCGCTGGGCTCGCTCACATCCCGGCTGCATGCTGCAGCACCTGCCTTGCTGTACTTTGCACACCTAAAGCCCCAGGTGCTCACTGGCACAGGGTGGGTGAGGGCTGCCCAGGTGGCCAGGGACCCATGAGGACAAGGTTTCTGAACTGGGCTGTGGTGACGCCGCTTGGTCACCAGCATCGGCCCAACCCCACGCTGCCCACTCTGGACTCAGCACCCTAATGGAGCCGACACAGCTGGGGCTGGGTGGCCCTGCAGGACCAGAGCACCCATTGCAGCTCCAGACCAGACCCAAGCAAAGCAGCCAGAAGATATTTTTTTTCTTACCAGACATGGGCCAGTTGCAGGGGTGAAAGAAAACTCCTAGGGCAGCTCTGGCCCTAGAGAGGGGCCAGCTGCAGATGGGGTCTCTGCCGGGCAGCATCCTCTACATGGTTTTCCCCTAACAAAACCCTGTTTTCCTGAGCAAGGGAAGGGCCTGTCTCTCCATCAGCCCATTTCATCAGCTCTCTGCAGCAATCTTGCCAAGGAGCTGCCTGCATGCCTCTCCCTTTGTTTCTGAAAAGCAACCAGGACACGCTTGCATGATAACATTGATGCCCCGAGCCAGCTCTGGGCAGCCACAGGCACGGGTGCTGTTTATTTGTCCTTCACAAGAATTTAACAAGAAAAGAAGCAGGAAAGGATTGTGTGAGCTCTCCCCAGGGAGGGCTGGAGCGGGGACAGCTGCCTGGCAGCAGCAGGGACATAACCCCAGCACAAGCATCCATGGGCAAGGTCACCGGTGAGCCCCTCCAGCCCACCCAGTAACACTCCCCCAGTAGCCCTACAGCAACCCAGCATGCCACAGGCAGTGGTGCAGAGCTGCCAGCCCCATCCCACCGCCCTGCTGCAGCCACCTGGGGCCCTGCAGGACCCTCAGCATCTGAGGAGCACAGGAGCAAGCGCTGCTCTGCAGGCAAGCCAGGAGCTCCAGTTCTGCTTTGCACCATCCTCCTCCTCCCTGGAGCTTGGAGTTTGAGCCGTGCAGATCTCCCTGGCGCTGGCTGGCCTGCAGCAGCTGCAATGAGAAGTTCTCCTTCAAGATATTTAATGCTCTGCTGTGTGGCAGAGGGCAGTAAGCCCATTCTCTGCTGGCCTTTCTGGCTCTTTCCTGAGCCCTAGACACTGCTCAGAGGAACTGCAAAGAACTGAGAAAAGGAGAAATGACAAATCCCATCCCCTGGGACAAGGGGACCTCTCCAGAGCTAAGCAGCAGACTTCTTCCCCACCTGGGATGAGGCAGGATCTTGCCAAGTGGCGGCTGGTGCTGCTGCCCAGGACTTGTGCAGAGCAGCGGGAGGTTGGAGCTGGAGCCCCCAACCCCAGGGACAACCCAGCTGGTGGCCCCCAGGCTGGCACCCAGTGAGAGCAGCGGGCAACATGCAGACCTGTATGACACTGGGACCAGCGTGGCCATGGGAAGCACTGGTTTGAAGGCAGACACACCAGACTGGCCCAGTCAGCCCTCCTGGCACTGTGGTGGCTGTCCTGCAGGACCTCCCACAGCAGGACACTCAGCAGTCACATCTACAGGCCCTTACCCTGGGGGACCTGGAGAAGTGCCGCCAATCTGTGGAAGCAGATGGCTATCCCAAACCTCACTGAAACATGGGCCAAACCCCCGTGGGACACAGTGCTGCATGGGGAGCCGTGCGGAGGGAACCCAGAGAGCATGCCATTGGCAGTGCTGGGTCTTTGCCTCCTAAAATAGAAAAATAAATGTCTTCAGGCTCAAAGGCTGCACTGCTATTCCATGTTTGCATTGCTTCGCCCTCTGACATCACCCTTGCTGGAGGTGGAGAAGCGCTTGTGGGCGTGAGTTAGGCCTGTGGGGCACTGCTGGTGTGTGGATCTGAAATAGCATCCTTGGGGATGGTGCTGGAACCCTCCTGGGGCAGGGGAGGAGCAGGGCTCTGCTGCGGGGGCCAGGGGCTGAGGTAGGATGGGGACTGGCTGCTGTGACTTGCAAGGAGCCTGGCACAGGACCCGGTGCAGAGCTGCAGGAAGAGGAGGACGACGGTTAATTAGCAAGGGGTGAGAGAGTGAGAGAGAAGTAGGTCAGTGGATAGCACACAGCACTGCGTTCTTGGAAAGCTGCTGTGGCTTTGTGGCATGTTGAGGACCTGACAGTACCTGCAGCCGCCCCGGGGCTCTCGGTGGAGAGCCAGGAGAAGCAGTCATCCACTCCTCTAGCCCAGCCCGAACAGCAGCCCTAACCTCCTCCCAGGCAGGGAGAAACCAGTTCAAGGAGCCCATCGGGGATGAAGAGAAAGTTTGTGGGGACCTGGCGTGACATCTGGCACACACATACCAACCTCCCCCAGGAGAGTGTGACAATCCTGGGGGTAGGCAGGGACAGATGGGGATGCAGCGGGCAGGGCCTCGGGGCTCTGAGTCAGGCCACCAACGTCACAAGCTGCCAGTCTGCAATACTGGCAGCCCCTGAGAGCCCCCGGTGTGGACAGGAGATGCTGCTGGGGTCAGTGCTCACTGGAAGAGGTTGGGGGAGACATGCTTGCAAACATGGACCTGGAGAGCTCAAACCTTGCAGGTGAAGGCAGAGAAAAGAGAAGAGCTGCTGCCTTTATCCCACAAGTTTCAGTCTCCTGGTTCAGGGAGGACAAAGTCATAAATTTTGACTGTCTGTGGTTTGCAGCTCCATGGAAAATGCTGCCAAAATAAAGTGTTTTCAGCCCTGGAGCAAGTGCCTGGCTGAGGGCAGAAGGACACTGAACCTGAACAAGTGCCAGGCTGCAGCAGGGGTGGTTGGTGGTAAATGTAAGCCCCCTGACAATGCAAGTGCTTTTCCTAACCTCATGCAGCCCCTCGTTGCAAAGAGGTTTCTTAATGTCTTCCAAACTGCAGGCTCCCAGGGGCCCACGCAGCAAAGCACCGTCAGACTCAGAGCAGCAGCCGTCCCTGGGTAGAGCAGTCCTCTCCAGTCCTGCATCCCAGGCTACCTTAGCTGTGCTGGGTGGGTGAAGACAGAAGCCATGTCTTCAGACATGAGCTTTACAAGGTGCCTGTATCATGGTGCCCCATATATAAAAATCAATATATGGGGGGGAAAAAAAGGACGGAGTGGTTTTCAAACAAGCCAGGATGGTGCAGGCAGCAGTGAGAAGTGGCTAGAATCTTGCAGGAGGACATGCCTGCCGCTGATTCTCAGCAGCATTCTTTACCCTGCCTTTGCTCAGCACTGGTGCCATGGCTTCACAAACAGTATTATTTTTTTTTTGCAAATGACCTTGCAAACATGGCTGTGTGTGTGTGTGAACACTGTTCCCCTCATTCACAGGTGAACACAGCCCTGAAAGACCCTTTCGTCTGAGTCCACCCGAGGGGAGGAGCAGATGCCAGCACTTGTCCGAGGCTCACCACGCAACCATGCCCCCCAACAGCGGGGCACACATACCGTGCCATCTGGAGCGCGACATGGCGGCAGCAAATCCAACTTATGAGGCAGCAGGGCCAGAGAAATGCCAAACACATCTGGCTGTGTCAGGTCGCCCCGCACCGCTGGCACTTGTCATACGCATCTAGGACAAACCCTCGCTTTTGTTTTCTCCTGTTTGGGCATCATGAGCGTCCTGGGCTTTGTAGGATGGCAGCTCGGGAACATTAACTCACCGTAGGGTTATTTTGTCTTCATGCTAAACTCTTCCTGGAGATGTCAGCTGCCAGAACATGTCATTTATGCTTCACGGCACTGCCTTAGCATTTTGTGGACGTGACAGAGTGACAAAAACCAACATCCTTGAAGGAAGGGCTCAAGCCGGATGGTTCTTCTCTAACAAACAAGCGTGAGCTGGGCTGGGCTGAGCCGGTCACTGGGGTTGGCTCTGAAGGGGCCAGGCACATCTGTGGTGGTGGGGACATGCCATGAGCTGTCCCGAAGCTGCCTCAGTCACTGGCAGGTGTTCCCCAGGCCAAAGACTCGGGCCGTCACCGCCCAGCGCAGACGGGGCGAGCGCAGTGGGACGCTGCGGGCCCACCTCCCGGCTGCTAGTGATCACGGCACATGGCCCTGGGAGACGGGAGGTTACGGGAGCTGACCGGGTCGCTGCTCTCCTTGCGATGGGCAGGCAGGAGCGGCAGAGCCAGCAGGGCTTGTGGAAAGGCAACGGGGGGCTGTTTCTGCCCGGGGCGGCTGCAGGGTAGCCTGCTCACGGGGCTCCTTCTCCCCATCCACCCCAGGAAAACGCTTCACCGGCGTGAGCCTGCCTGCAGAGAGAGACTGGCAGCCCGCCCCGCAGCCCCTCCTCCCCGGCGCTCGCCTCCCGGAGCCGGGGCAGGTTTCCCCGCCGGAGCCGGCACGGGGCGCGGGGCGGGCTGCGGGACGTGCTGCGGGACGTGCTGCCCTCCGCCCCCGCGCGGAGCGGGGCCACGCGTGCTCTCTCCTGCTGTGCCCTGGGCCGGGGTGTAGAGCGAGGGCTGGTTAAATAAACACGCCCGTCTCTTCCGCCTGAGCTTGCTGCAGCCCAAAGTCCCCTCAGGCAGGATGGGTCCCAGTCTCACCACTTAAAAGGTGTAAAGCGTAGGTCAAAAGGATCGCTCCCTTCCAGACACTTGGTCCTCTGATAACGGCAAAGGCTCATGCTTTCACTCAGCGCAGAGGAGGGATGCTGCAGAGCCCAGCGTTGCTACGGCCCGCGAAGTGCCCTTGTGTTCTTGCTTTGCTGCAGCTGTTCAGCTTGGGACCCCCTGTGCCTCCTCTGGAGCTTGCTAGAGGGCAAGGAAGGGATGTGAGTTTGGTGGATAATTTATTGCACATATTAACTTGTAACTGCCAGAGGCCACCGTGCACGTAAGATGGGTCTGAGCACCGAGGTGTCAGTGAGCCCGCTCCCCGGTAAGACAAAGTGCATTGGCAGGACACCCCTGTGCACTCATGCACAGCAGTGCATGGCGCTTGGGAGCACCTCAGAAGTGCCTCGGTGCTCTCTGCTCAGTGTCCACAGCCCTGGTGGGACTTTGCCTGGAGAAGATGCCATGCAGGGTGAGCAGCACCATGCAAGGGAGCAGGCTGCAGCCCTGCCTGGGGCCCAGCCCCAGCTGGCAGCCCCCATGGATGCGTCTGTGCAATTTGCAGCTTTGCACTTTTATTTTTCACCTTTCAAGAAGCTGCTCTGTGAGCAGGGAACACAGCAGTGCTTTGCCTTCCTTGACTCAGTTTACTCTGTAAAAAAAAAAAAATCAAAAATCTACTTACCCTTGAGTTGCTCTTGCAAAGGGTTTTAGCAACAACCCCCCCTCCCCCCAGCCTGCAGCACTCCGCCAGAGGGATGGAGCCAAGGAACTGAAGCTGTGGATTGAAGACTGGGACTCTTTTCCTTCCCATGTCCCTGCTGTGAAATGAGAAGGAACTTGGCCAGCATCAACACAAGCCACATCCATCAGCTCTGGTTAACTACAGACAATTGTTTCGAACTTTACTGGAAGGGAGAGGAGACAAACACATGAGCATGCACATGGGTCATTGCACAAGGAAAATAAAGCCAGTCGGTTGCTGCAGCAGGTCCTGCCTGACCCACAGGGCGAGCATGGCCCCATTTGGGAGACGTGAAGAGGTCTTCAAATCCTGGTGTTATATCAGCACCCCCTCCCCTCCTGGTGCCACTGGAGTTACACTGGCCTTGATAAAAATGAGAACTGATTTTGAGCATAAAGCAGCTGCATGGGGTATCTTACTGCTGCCAGCTCAACTCTGCTTCATGCTGATGCTGGAGGAGGCTGATGGAAGCTAAGTGCATGTTGTTCCCCCATCTTTGAAGCCACTGAAGAGCCCCAGAGCCCTGCTCAGGCACTCGGGGAGCAGCTGTGATGCCAGGAGATGCTGTGGCTTGCAGCTGTGCCCTCTGTCCCTGTGAGGAAGGGGAGCCCTGGGCCCCCCTTTTCCCCACCAGACCCCCCAGGTCAGCTTGTGCAATGTCCCCTGCCCTCTATTCCCCTCTTGCAAACATGCTTTTGGGTTATTTGTCTTTCATTCCCAGAGCATCACGCCTCCTGGCTTAGCTGGTAGTCTCGGTCCTGCTGAGGACAGTCCCCAATGTCTCTGCTCTCACGGGGACGCAGCCACCCCATTAACCACCATGAGAGGGGCCTTGTCTTGTTGGCAGCTGGTTATGGGTGGGTGTTCTGCAAAGCAGAGACACGGCAAGACTCGTCCTTTGGGGCATGGCAGAGTCCCACTACAGCAGACTCCAACCGCAGGCAGCAAGGGGAAGGTGCCATTTCACGGCTCACTGACACCAGTTTGCTTCCTTTGAAACAAAAACAACTTGGGGAAACCAAGAGAGCTCAAGGGGTGGGTGGACACCAAAAGTTCAGAGAACAACACCAAGCCGGGCACACAGGAGCTCAGCGGGATGGTGGCCCTGGGCTGAAAGGGGATGGCTGCTGCTGATACTCACCGACAGAAAATATGCTTTAAAAATGAAATGTCCTGACAGGTTGCGGTTGAACTGGAGCCCCCGGCGCAGTCTGCAGAGCGGAGACAGCGGCTGCTCAAGCAGTGCTGTCAGGAGCTCTTATGGTGATGCCAGCTTCGGCGAGGGGGCGGCTGGGGAATGGGGATGGTGCATGGGGAGCAGGTGGAGGTTTCCTCCTCTGAACCCAAAAGGGGCAAGAGGAGAGGTTCTAGGGGAAGCCAGATCAAAATGCTGGGATTCAACAGCTGAAGGTTGCAGCCAAGGAGCTGCCACCTCGGGTCACCGGTCCCCCAGCTTGCAGAATGCCAGGCCAGGAGACACACAACCCACACTGCAGAACCTGGCACATTCAGAGGAATCATCAAACTCCCTTATAAAATGAATGAAAAAAAACCTCATTTTTTTTCAATGTTGCTTTCTGACAGATCCATCCTTTGCACATGCCCTGAAAAGGAAGGAGCAGTTTGACCATGAACACAGCTATGGCAAAAATCAGCTCAGATCTGGGACAACACTGCAGTTACTTTTGCCCCATGATGTAAAGGTTTATTTTAAGGACAAGGGGTCACTGGGGAAAGGGTAGAGGACCGTGGCATGAAAACCCAAGGAGTCAAGGCAATACAGTCAGCAGGGAACGGGCCTTCATGGGCAGTGACAGGCAGCCTCCTGCGGGCAGGCAGCATCACTGGGGGATGTTTACAACATGACATTTTCATGCACTCTGGAAAAAAAAAAAAAAAGCGGTTGGTTTTCAGGGTGAGAGCGTCACGTCTGCCTGCCTTTGCACTGGGGCATGATGCAGAGTGCTGCTCCCATTAAGACACAGGTCAGGGGAGGCATGGCTGCAAACACTGCTTGGGGACAGGAACGGCAGCCTGGCTGCTTGGGATCCGAGGTGAGACGTGATGATGGCTGCAGTGTCCCCGGCAGCCTCAGCCTTGATGACAGCCTGGGAGAGAGGGGCTGTGGCCCCAGCCCGAGCTGCAGGAGCACCCTGGATGGGTAAAAACAGACAGGGGGTTGCTCCAGCTCCATGGAATCTGGCAGGGTGCCCATGAAACTCCCCTCTGTGCTCTCCTCTTCTGAGTCTGGGGTCTTAGGCATCTCCTGCCCACGTCAGACCCTGCTGTACCTGACCTTGTGCTAATGCTCGGGATCCACTGAATATCCCATCTCCCTTCTGACACTGCCATGAGAAGCCATATATCCACCCCTGCCTCCCTCAGAGGTGCCAGGCCTTCTCTGAGCTTCAGAGTAGCTCCTGTCTTCATATTTAAGTTTCTTGGGAAATGGCAGAACCCTATGCTGTTATTTCAGGGGTGTTCTCACCTAATTCTGCCATTTTTCTCCTGGATATATCTTAGCCATGCATGCTAGGACTGTATCAGTCATCCAGAGATGCACTGCCAGGTATGCCCCCGCAAGTCTTGCCCTGTTGAATGCTGTTACACTTTGTACCGTTTCTTTCCATCCCTCTTTCATGTTCAGCCCCAGTGGTCTGTCAGCACCCCTGCCCCTCCCCACTCTGCTCCTGGCCCCTCTCCCTGCCCGTCCCACCTGTACCCTGAACCCAGGACAGCAAGACCGGTCTTGATTTGGGACTTTCATGCCTACACTAGCATCAGCCATACAGCCGAGAGCCTCCCACTGCTGCCCAGACCGATTTATTTGCAGTGGCCAAGCGTGCGTGGAGGGAGTGTGCATGGGGATGCTCACAGCATCCTCCCTGTCCCCAGCCTGCCTGCCCATCACCTCTGTGGCTGCAGCCCCGCATGGAGGAAGCTCAGCCCCATGTTGAGGACGTTCAAGGTTTGACCCCCACATGGAAGAGGCTCAGCCCTGCTCAGAGCAGCATGAGGGGAACCGGCTGCTCAGTGTACCTTGCAACACCCCATCAGTTGACCAGCTGCCAGCTTTATTTGCCCTCAAAGTGGATCAGCACTAACAGGAAGCCATGTGCTTGTGTCTAGAGAGGTTAAGACACATGCCAGGACTGAGCTTCCCTTCTCGATGCCACCGTAGTGGGCAAAACTGGACAGAGCCAGGCACTGGGACCACCAGGACCGCTGCAGCCTGCCACAGAAGGGGTAGGCTGGACCCCCTGCTCCTGCATGGCCCATTGAAGCTGCAGAGACGCACATCAGAGACCCTAGCATCACACATTTAATCTCCTATGACCCAAGAGCGCTGCTGCAGAGCATGTCACCCCACGTCACCTAAGGAAAAACCGTGTCGGTGGCCCAAAGAGAGGTGAGCTTTTCACTCCAGCTAATAATCCTGGCCAGGGCAAGATAAGAGAAGCTATAGAAACTCCTCCAAGCCCGAGAACAGCTGCACTAAATCCCTTTAGTCCTCAGCAAGACATTTGTTTACAGGGAGACTAGATTTTATTACCCGGGGTTGTCTAGTACAAGCTGTTCGCAGGCTCCCTGCCCCCCCCCCCCCCCAGCACCAGTGCTGGCACCGGTCCCTCCTCCCCCTTGTCAGGCGGGGGAGGGGGGGTAGGGGGGCTGCGGCTGGAAACGGGGTTTGGCGTAAGGTGGGTTT
>JANZLQ010000002.1:29633918-29653358 GCA_026212715.1 Elanus axillaris | reverse complement strand
GCCGGCACCCTGCCCCCCCCCCCCCCCGCAGCACCCGTGCTGGCACGGGTCCCTCGTCCCCCTTGTCAGGCGGGGGAGGGGGGGTATGGGGGCTGCGGCTGGAAACGGGGTTTGGCTTAAGGTGGGTTTTCAAAGCCAAGATGAACTCTTTTGCTTGGAAGAGGTCGGTCATCTGGAGGAGGGATGAGCTGGGGAGCGCACCCTTGACACCGGGGCTGAGCACCCTTGCCAATAGCTGCACAAGTGACGTGGTTTCCATGAGCCTGGCTGTCAGTTGGATCAGCCCCATCCCTGGGGAGGGTCCCGTCCCCTCGGGCAGGACATGCCATGAGGATGCTGTTGGTCCTCCTGAAGCAGTTGGTGATGCCAGCAGGGATCTCCTCCGGTCCCTCCTCCACCAGTGCTGGAGGAACCCAAATCCAGCCCTGCTCTCTTCTCCTCCCCTCACTCTGCTGATGCCTGGTCTAAGGCTATGGGCAAACCTCAGTCCTCACCTCTTGCAACCAACTCCTGCCTCTTGCTGCCTTGCAATTACAGCCTTTAATTGATCCATTAATCCCACCTGGCACCGGGGCCACCAGGCAGCAGAGAGGCAGCAGGGCAGGAGCTGGGGTTGGTGTGACCCTCTCCGGTGCTGGTCACCCCCACATGCCACACGAAATGGGGCCAAGCAGCAGGCTTCCCCTGCTCAGGGTGGCGTGTACCCCACAGTGGCCCCACCAGCATCGGGAACAGGATCCGTCCAGTGACATGCTGTTCCAGACAGAGGCGGCACGGAGCACCACATATGGCTGATCCATCTATGTATGCATCAGGGAGGGCTGCGGCTCCCATTTAAAGTGGGGGCGGGCGGAAGCTACGGCGGTTCAGATTTCTCCTCTCACCTGTCACTAAATCAAAGGCCATTTGGATTTAATCTCCAGGAGAGGCAGGTTTAACCCTCTCCTGTGCAGCTGGGTGTCCTCAAACCAGGGTGAGGACCTGCCTTGCCGACCTCTGATGGCAGCGGGGGCCATCCCCTCTCCTGTTTTTGCCTGGTCTCCCATGCAGGGCTCATTCCAGGTGGGAGAAGCAATACTTCACCCCACAAGGCTGCTGCCCAGCCACTGCCTGTGATGATGGGCGGCAGCTGGGGAAATGCTGCTTGGCCAAGATGGTCTCGCTGGGGTTTCTCATTACTGACCGTGTCCTTCTCACGTTCTCGGCTGGAACACCAGAAACCCCTGCTGAAAATGCAGCTGCTTTCACGTACACCATGAATTTAACCATGGGCAGAAACAGGAGGCAGAGGCACAAAGGGGTGGAAGCATCCTGCAGGCACAGGCTGACTGCTGCCTCTGTGTCCTGTTATGGGGTACAAAGGCACAGGGTGCTGGGGCACCGGGCATCCCATCGCAGGAGTCAGTGATGTATCAGCTCCCAGAAGCTGGCCCAGACTCACGCAAATGCGTCACGGTGCTCCAAACTATTTGCCACCACAGTTGTAATGATGCTTTGCTGCCTGTGAGCAATGGGCAAGGCACAGCACTCCTGTCAGCTAGGAAAGCACTTCACCCCACGTGTGATGGTGCGGTGCTGATCTGCTCGCTGGGCAGTGCAGGTTACTGGGGCACCACATCCAGGACTGGAACAACGCCCAGCACTGGCTGCTCCAGCACCGTGCTGGAGAACATTGCTCCTGGCTTCCTCGGCAGCCACCGTCCCCTCTGAACTGTGACAGCTGAGCACTGAGATATAGAAACATAGAATCATAGAATCATTTAGGTTGGAAGAGACCTTCAAGATCATTGAGTCCAACCATCGTCCATGCCCACTAAACCATGTCCTGAAGTGCCTTGCCTACGCACTTTTTGAATACCTCCAGGGATGGTGACTTAACCACTTCCCGGGGCAGCCTGTTCCAATACCTGACAACCCTTTCAGTAAAGAATTTTTTCCTAATATCCAAACTAAACCTCCCCTGCCACAACTCAAGGCCCTTTCCTCTTATCCTATCTCCAGGCACCTGACAGAAGAGACCAGCACCCACCTCACTACAATCATGTGAGCTCCCCCAAAACACATCCAGATGCAGCACGGGCTGTTCTTGAAGTCTGCGAATTGTCTTACCGAAGCACATCTCAGCACTGCAGCAGAGCTGTGTCCAGCAGCGCAGCTGGGGAGCACTGAGCTGGTGGGAAACATTCATGTGCTCTTTTGGGTTCTCCCTCACACGCTTACTTTAAGGCACGAAACATAAGGCTTGCTAGTGAAATAAAAAAGAGTATTTGTAAAAGATGCTGCAAAACTTGGCAGAACATCAGGACCTTTTTTGGGGGAGAGCTCAGCTCATACCCCTCCAGCACAGGAGCTCTGTCCTTCCTGGGCAGCTGCACAGGCTGGTTCAGGACAGAAGAGGCACCAACCACAGCGTCCCACATCTGGGGCTGCAAACAGCAGTGGGAAGGGAGCGTGTTACTTGTGCAGAGCATAGAATTTCTCCCGTACTAAGTGCCATTGGCTTTTTCCAGGAGCAGGGGTCCAGCTCCCTCCTCTGCCCTCCTCCCTGTGCCTCCCCTGGTCCCTGCATCTGCTGCTGCTCCCTGGCTCTCCCCCACCAGCCCGTAGTGGGAAGCAATAGCACACACACCATTTTCCAGCATTCTGCTCCAAACTGCCCTCTCCTGACAGCTGAAGGCTGCCCAGCCTGTGGGGGCTGCACTCGAGCAGGGGCCGGCTGGTGTTTCAAGCTCAGCTGGCTGCTCTGCCCGCGCCCTTGCACCGGCTGGGACCTTGGGGACCATCCCTCACCTCGCCCCCGGGTACCCCACTGCTCCGTGGCTGTTGGCCTTGCAGAGGGTTGGCATTGGGGTAAGGATGACCAAGAACCCTCTTGTCACATGTATCCAAACACTCCCTGCTCCAGACCTGCCCGTGAACTCTGGGTGTGGGGCTCCACCTGCCCCAACCCCCCCGCCCAGCTCATTCCTGCCCATCACAGCTCCTGCCCGTCATTGCTGTCATCCCTTCACCCTTCCTCCCGCTGCCAAGCACCTCAAGGCTGTTCTCCCTCCCTGCTGCCTTGCAGGCAGGTCCCTGCCTCCCTCCCTCCCTCCCTGGGCCATCCCGGTCCCCTCTCCCATGGGTGTACGCTCCGCCTCAGCACTGGCACAGGCTTTGCCCCCACTGTGCTCCAGTCCCCACGGGTGCAGCGTGTCCTCTCGCTGCAGGATCCAACACTCCACCCGAGTTACTAAATCCAATAATTTTTTTAATTTTTTTTTTTTTTTATAATACCTGACCCAAGCTGGCTGGCCAAGCCCTCCTTCAAAAATACAGTATTTAGGCACATCATTCTGGGCACAAAAGGCTGCAGTGGAAAACAAGCTGCTGCATTCATCCTTCTCTGGTTTCTTCCCTTCCTTGCACAGTCCCTCTGTGCTTTGCCTTCCCTGCTGTCAGTGGACATAAGCTAATAGAGAACGAGATATTCATGCAGAAGGCCTTTGGAAATATTCATTGCTCATCTCTTAACAAGATTACTCCTGAAATCCTCCATTGCTCTGAGGGAGATTTAAAACCTTTCAGGCTCTTGGTAACCATAGCAGCACAGATGTGAAAACTAAGGGGAGACAACTGATGTGAAAAATCACTGGGGATGTACAGACAGGCTGTGCGCGACTGCAGTGCCAAGGCAGGGAAGCTTCTTATCTGCAACACATTTCTTTGTCTAACACAGCCAGGGCTGGCTTTTCCCCCTGGCCAGACTACACAGGACACAGCCGCTCTTTGCAGAAATGACTTGAACTGCAGACAGTGGCCGTGATGTGACCCACTGGTGGCTCCCATGGTACCAGGGTCACCTTCCCAGCCACAGATTGGGAAACGCTCGATGGCTAGCGTTGCTGCTCGGTGGTTCTGAGTGTGTCCATCAGCTCACAGCTCCATCCCTCCAGGTTGCTGGCAATCACGGCAATGCTTTAGAGCCAGGATGGGGTGCTTGGAGACCAGGGTCCCCCTTCCCTCCTGCCACAGGTTCCTCCTTCACCTTGGGCACCTGTAAGCAAGATGGTGGGTGTTGTGAGCTTGAACAGACCCATGTTTTGAGGCCCTTTAGATGAAATACTGAGAAAGCAAGCAGAGGTGAGGGCTTTGCCCGGGCACCCAACACCTCCTGAGAGCTGGCTGAGCCCTGCTGAGCTTCGCCATCGCCGTCTGGGAGGAACCGCAAGAAACCCCTTTCATGTCCTCTCTTGAAAACCCCTGTGACTATGGCTATCTAAGCACAAAGAAGCATTAACCAAATTCTTTAGTAATTAAAAAAAAAATGCTTTGGGGGCTGTAAACAGCTTCCAAAACTGGGGTGAGATTACTTGTCATGCCCTGCTTCCTCACCGCCTTTGGTTCTTCATTTCCACTGATGTCAGTGGCATGTCAGGCACCAAAAGGTGATCACTGCTTCATTCACATGCCTAAACCCAGCACCCTTTGCTCATCCACCCCTTCTCCAGGTTTTTGGCCTGCCAAGGTCCTGTGGCTGTGCCATCCTGTCTTCTGTGTCCTCAGCTCCCTCTAACTCCTGCTGCTCAGTCTTTGGCATTGCCTTTGGGCTCGCTTCATAGCATAGTAAGTCTCTCCAGAAAAAGCTTCATGTGTGCAAAGGAAAGTATGCTACTGGATGGTGCAAAACCCCACAGGGTGCCACAGTGTACTGGGTATTCTGGACACCAGTCCCACTGCCAGTCCTGTTAGGGACCCAGCCCTCCCCTTCTCCCTGGGCAGGCTGAGCCGAGGACAGGACTCTGCTCACCCTTATGCAATCACTTGGCTCTGCTGATAGTAAGATCAGAGAGGGAAATCTCTTAACGTGGCTAAAATGTAACGATAATTGGGGAATTAAGAGGCAGGAATAATTCTTGTAAAAAGGGCTTTTGAAATCATCAGAATAAATTCAGCCAGAACTAAATGCTGAAAGAGGTACTTTGCTATTGAAAGAAAACCAACTGCATTAAAACTAGTCCAAAGCTAGAAAAGAACCACATGCACACAAATCTAGGATAAAAACTTACTTTAACTTTTGAGCAAGTTCCCTTCATACTTGCACTTTGCATAAACCATCTTCTGAAAGAACTCTACCATGAAATAGTGGAGGTGACTGCTGAGGAAGCACGCCTGGACAGGGCAACCTGCACCTCTACAAGCAAACCCGCTTCCTGAGGTGATGCCGAGCCACGTGGAGACAGGGACTGACACGCACCCCACCTCTCTGCCCAAGAAGTCAACCAACTGTTCTGGGTCACGGTTTTGCTGAAGCCAGGTCACGGCCAGAGTTCCTACCCACGACTGCTCAGCATCTGCTTATGGAGATCGTGCTGCATCGTTTTCAGGATTTTATCTTCCCCTCAGGTTGAATATTTCATAAAATCACAGAATAACTGACAGCTGAACATGCAGGTTATGACACACAGGTTTCAGGAAGATCTTATTTTCCCCCTCAGGTCAAGTATTTCATAGACTCACGGAAGAGTTGGGCACGTTTGCAGCAACCCTGTCTGTGAACAAGTCCCCAGTCCCAGATAAGTGCAAGAAACAGTGTGGGGGACACCGGCCAGCCCCTGCCATGTCTGGCCATGAGCCACCCAAAGGGTGGGGGACCTCCACTGAGCTCCCCTGCTGCCAGCCAGCCCACGCCAAGAAAAACACGGTAATCTCCAGGGAGGACAAAAGGGCAGGATGGCTCACGCAGCGTGACGGCTGCGATGCTGCCGGCTCCCCAGTGCTACCGGCAGCGGCGGGCAATGCAAGTGCAATGTGCAATGTGCAGTGTAGCGCGGTGCTCTCCAGGGCTGGAGTGGCTTTCCAGGACTGAGCTCCGCGGATTGGCCCGGAGCACCCAGCTCTCCTCCCTCCCTGCCCTCCCTCCTTCAGCACCCTCAACCCACGGAGATTGGACAGCCTTGTGCCACATGGCAGAGAGGAACCAGGATAAAAGATGAGCTGGACTTGGGGACTGTAGCATCTGCAGCAGAACAGCCGGGAGAAGTTTGCAGGGAGGTGGCACCAAACTTCCCTGGCTGTGCTGAGCTGGTGCAGGGGAGGGCGGACAGACGGACGCCAGGGCTGCGGCCACCCAGGGACACCTGTGAGCACCAGCTGCAGAGCATCCTATCCCCTCTGCACCCAGCCATGTCCCTGGTGGTGAAGGAGAAGAACCACGTGCGGTTGGTCTTCTTGGGTGCTGCCGGCGTGGGCAAGACAGCCCTCATCCATCGCTTCCTGATGGACACCTTTGAGCCCAAGCACCGGCGCACAGTGGAGGAGCTGCACAGCAAGGAGTACGAGGTGAGCGGGGCCACAGTCAAGGTGGAAATCCTGGACACCAGTGGCAGCTACTCCTTCCCGGCCATGCGGAAGCTCTCGATCCAGAACAGTGATGCTTTCGCTCTGGTCTACGCCGTAGATGACGCCGAGTCCTTCGAGAGCGTCAAGAGCTTGCGGGAGGAAATCCTGGAAGTGAAGGAAGACAAGTTCCCTCCCATTGTGGTGGTTGGCAACAAAGCAGAGAGCGGCAGCGAGCGGCAGGTGCCGGTGGAGGATGCCCTGTCATTGGTGGAGCTGGACTGGAACAGCCGCTTCATGGAGACATCGGCCAAGGACAACGAGAATGTCCTGGAGGTCTTCAGGGAGCTGCTGCAGCAAGCCAACCTCCCCAGCCGGCTCAGCCCGGCGCTCTGCAAGAGGAGGGAGACGTTGCCCAAGGAGCAGGCGCTGAGGCCTCCCATGAACAAGACCAACAGCTGCTCGGTGTGCTGAGCTGGCCGCCCGGGGCTGGGAGGAAGGCGCTGGCAGCAGCGGCACCGGCTGGAAACTCAGGTGGGCTGGGTGGGGAGAGGCATTGCCTTGGCCAAAACCAACCCTGCTGCCTCCCACCCCTTCCCTCCTCTTCCCCACCCAGCCTGCCGGGAACCGGTGAGAGTTGGGGATGACAGGGAGGAGGGACTTGGAAGGGATGCTGGTTGCTGGAAGGGCACGGGGAGAGGGCGAGTTCCCAGAAAGGCAGGAGGTGTACCTGGGAAACTGCTGTTGGTCAGCCACCATGTTGCACCTCTGCCGTGGTGATTGTGCAGGCAGGCAGCTCCTCGCGTACTAGGACAGGCAGACAAACAACAGGTCTTTGGCTGCATGCATCAGAAGGCAGATGTGGGCATCTGTGCAGCTGCATCACACCCTCCGGTGCCGCTCTCCCCCGTCTCACTTGGGTCCTGTGTCACCTCGCCCCAAGCACCTGCACGTACAACCTCCTGGCACGGCTACGGTTACAATGATGACAGATCCAGTGTCCAAAGTAGTTTTGGTTTTGTACCTTGGCATAGAGCATGCGATAAGGAAGTCTGTGCATTTCTTTGGTTTTCTCTTTTCTCTTTTTGATTTTTTGTTAAGCATACCCAATAAACAAGTTGTTGCAAAACAACTAGAGCTGGAAAACATCTGGGTTTCTTTCTCCTGTACTTCAAATGCTGTAGTGCCTGGTATCAGTTTTTTATGCCCAGACCCCTTATCACCGCATTTGCTTTCCCTCCTCCACACTCCATCCTTATCTGGAGCATCCTGGCACTGGAGGAGCCTCCCCAGCTCTCCAGCCTCCCCTGGCAGTGTCAGGACATTTGGTGTTACGATTTTCCTGACAATTTAACCACTAAAGTTTTTTACCAAGCATGAGTAACTAAAAATAAAACAGCTCTTCTCACGTCCAAATACAGAAAAGAACAACAGCTATTAAAAGACAGCTGATCCACTAAAATAAAAACCATAAACACATTAAAAGGAGATAATAAAAGGAGTGGGAGAAGACCACAGAAGGGCAGTATTTACTGTGCTTTAGCATGCACCGCAGTGATTTACTCTCCCCTCGCGCAGCCCATCCTTGCTGTAATGAGCATTTAGCCTGCTCAGCAGCCGCACAAACACAATAAATAAAGATCTTAAAGCTTGGTTGATTAAAGAGTCATCCACCCCGGTCCAGGCCCAAGGGACCTGGGAAGTTTGGGGTCCCCCAGCTTTCAGAAGCCCAGCCCTACAGCATGGTGTGCCTCTGCCCAGCCCAGCCGGGCAAGCGGATGCAGGATTGCACCCAGTGATCCCAGCCCCTACCCGACCCGGGCAGGGGAGGGGAAGGTGCCAGCAGGGAGAGCCCAGCGTCCCTGTGGGCACCCCTCGCTGGGGCATCCTGCTGCCATGTCCCCTGCAGGCACTGGTGCAATGACAGTGACCTCCGGGCAGGCAAAATCCTCCTCCTGGAGCCCGGTGTGGGATGAGGCCGGGGGGTGGGCAGTGGGGAGGGCAGGCAGATGCCGGCAGGACCCTGCTGCTGCTGGCCAGGTGGGTCAGGTTGCCCTCACCGCTCTCGGGCTTGTAGCCACATATCTTGTGCTGCCACCACGGTCTCTGCGAAGGTGTGTGGCCGCTCCTCGCCCAGCTCCTCAGGGACACACGGAGCAGTTCAGGGCAGAGCCCCTTCCTGGGGAAAAACGAGGCTCCTGCCTGGAGGGAACGAAATACGAAGAAAGTTCACTTTCAGCAGCTGACCCAATGTGGTGGCACCCAACCTGCAGCAGGGATGGGCATGATGGAAGCAGCCGCAGGGACGCTGCACCTTGGCCACAGCCATCACCTCTGCTGTGGCCAGGTGGGGACGGGCAATCCCTGCAGCGCTGCCCACACTTGGCCCTGGCCAGGGGTGACCTGGCCATGGTGAGGCACCTCCCAGTTGCTGCAGCGGGTCCTGCCTCAACGACCCGACCTCTTGTTAATTAGCCAGCCCTCCAGGAGTTTCACAACTTGCAGAGAGCTTTTTTTTGTCTTAGAGCAGGGTTATGGTAGAATTGGGAGCGCCAGGCCTTTTGGTTTACGGTACTATGCTAAAAGCAGAAGAAAACCTCTTTGCAGTGTAAAATTAGGAAGCTGGGACAAGCAAGGCTGCCTGCCAGCCCCCTCCTGCGCAGCACAGCCTCTGTGTTTTGATCCATGATATAGACTGGAAACACCTCCTTACAGCTGGGTTGTCCCAGCAGCCTCCCCAGGCTCAGGCTGGCGGAACCCCCCGAGCTGCCGTGGGCAGCAGCTCCCCCGTGCCCCACCACTGGCCTCCCTGGGCAGACGAGTGACCCCCGGGTGCTTCAGGACCCCCACTCCCAGCCAGCCCTGGCCCAAGACCTGCAGAGTACACCAGCCGCTGGTGCAGAGATGCTGAGCTAGATGCTGGAGCTACAACAGCTGCAGAGACCGAGATCCTGGAGGTGCAGAAGATGCAGAAACGGAGATGCTGGAGGTGCAGAAGATGCACAGACCAAGGTGCTGGAGCTGCAGACTGAGATGCTGGAGGCGCAGACCGAGATGCAGAAGCTGCAGGCCCAGATGCTGGAGCCGCAGAAGCTGCAGACCGAGATGCAGAAGCTGCAGGCCCAGGCGCTGGAGCTGCAGGGCCTCTCTCAACGGGCCCACCTCCAGGTGCCCCCGCAGTCCTGGGCCCCAGCAATGAGCGGAGCCATTGGAGGAGCTCGGCCAGCAGCACGTGCCACACGCCCAATGCCTGGCTGCCTTATACAGCCCCTCCCGCCCGCTCCCGGCTCTCCCAGCGGGCGGGGGCCCGGCCCCGGCCCCCCCCCGCCCCGGCCGGCCAGGGCAGGGGCTCGGGGGGCGGTGGGAAGGGCCGCGCTCGGCCGGAGGGCAGCGCTCCCCGGCCCTTCTGCCCCTCACCTGCAAAATCCCGCTCTGGGGCATTGCGGGTTGGGGGTTTTCTTTGCAACGCTCCCCCGGAATCTTGTGGAATCTTGGGGCTGCTTAGCTGGGGTTACAAAGAGCTGCCTCGCTCGGACCTTGGCCTTTGCAAGCTTTGGCCACGCAGAGAGCTGGGGTTAGCAAGTATTTGCCATGCAGGGACTCTGGCAGGACAAGAGCCTTTTAGATGTCTTCTCCCCATGGCTCTGCGCAGGATGCAGGGGCCTCAGCCCACGCCAACCTGCAAGGCACCACGTTTCGCTGCAGAAAGGTTGTAGAAGAGCTGTAATATAAAAATGCGTAGAAAGAACCCCCTGGTGTCTGTCTCAGAGGAGCAACGTGTGCAGACACGGTGTTGTCCTCCAAGTCCGTGTGAGCCCTGCCCCGGTTTCTGCCCGTGCGCATCGGTGTGCTGGGGCTTGAGCAGTGCTTCTCTGGCAACACAGCAGGGCAAGAAGCGACCCCACTGCAAATGTGCCGAGTGAGGTTAAAAATAGGCAGGTCCTACGTCTCACAGCCTGAGATGTGTGTGTGCAACCTGTGTTCAGCCTTTGTTTTAGCAGAAAAATGTAGTTAAGGGCACTCTCAGGGCAGCTGGGTCACACAGGGGTGGTAAAGCCCTACTGAGGGCTAGAGCTGGTTTTGGTACCGAGGTGTGTCTCTGTACAATGTGATGTGGTGAAGAACTAAACATTTGCGGCTCATTTCCTTTCAACAAGTGGCAACAGGTGAAATGGCTTTTCTTTCCCAGACACCAGTCACGGCTACAGAACACAGCGTATCTGCAGCACGGAAAGCTGAGTCCATGGGAACGGCAGGCGAGGGCAGATGGAGCATGTGATAGACCGAGCTGTGCACACAGAGGTTGGCTAGAGCTGTCCCTGCAAACATCCCGCAGGCACACACCTAATGAGAGAAGCAAAAATTTGTCCTTCCTTCTGCTTCCCCTCCTGGGAGGAGAGGGTAGCTGGGGCAGATGCTTCATGCCAGGGCTTCAGGAGAAAGCCTGGGGAGAGCAGGGTCCTTCCAAACATCTATCCAGGCCCCCCCCAGCTCAGCTTTGCCCTGAAGCACTTGGTTGTCCCCAGCAGAGCTGTGGGGACAGAGGAGTTAACTGTAACCCCGGGCACTTGCAGCCTGGTCCATGTCTCTGTGGGCTGGAGGAACAGCAGATGAAAGGGCTCCTGCCTCCAGAGCATTTGCTTGAAGCTCTTCAATGCACAGAGATCCAGCATGGAGAGGGGAGGGTGACCGTGACCAGACACAACTGGGGCCTGCCAGGGGCTAAAGGGCTGTCATCTCCATGTGTGCTGGAGGCTGCTGCAACGCCCGGGGCACAGGATCCAGGGAAAAGCCCTGGTCCTCAGTGAGCCACGCACAGGCACGACAGAGCCGTCCCCGGGATGACTTCCCTAGGATGGCATCCCAGGCAGCAGCAGCATGCACCCTCCTGATCCCTTCTCTGGGACTGGAGAGGTTTCATCACGCTGGTCCTCTTGGTTAATTAGCTGGGGTTTAAGTTTTTCATAGGTGGGCTGTTACACCCACATGTAGAGGGGCCCTGGTACCAGGGAAGGGAGATGCTCTGCTGGACATGACAGCGAGACAAGGACGTGGGGGTCCCTGGTGCTTGTGGTGTGACCGTGGGCAAGTTGCTCTGCCTTCACAGGGCTTCTCTGTAAATCATGACCCTCTCAGAAGCAGTGAGGTCTGTGCCAGGACACGCACAGCTTCTCAGTGCTGCCCTGGCTGGTGCTGAGGTCTCTGGTGCTGCTTTTCTACAAAAAACTTTGCAGCGAACATTCACGTGCAGCACCAAGGGCTGCTTTTTCCATCTCCCAAATACCAGAAAGATCCTAAACTTTTTTCCACGGCAACTCTTTTCTTTCCTTTCCCTTCCCTCTGCCTCCCCCTTCCCCCAGTTGGACCATTTTACTCCAGCCTCGCCTCCGGAACAGACGCCAGCCCTGTCCCCGCGCTCGCCCGCGTCACCCCCCAAGGAGAAGAGCTCTGTGTGATCCCTCCTGTTCTGTTCCACATCATGTAGCACATCCCATCAAACCGCTGCTAGATGCTCCCGCTTAATTTGTGTACACAAACAATCAGGGAGAATCAAGACGCTGCCTGCGAGAGCTGCACACCAGTGACAGCCACGCTGGCCCGCGGGGGGGGGGATCAGCTGTGAGACCGTGATGTGCCTAATTGGTGCTGGCTGCCGCAGTTTGCTCAGGTCTTGATTGATGTAAAGCTGTGGCACAAACACTTAAACCAAGGACACCGAATGAGAGAGCAAAACGTTTTAAAACGAAAAGCGGCACTTACTCGGTGAGGATATAATTAGCCGTATTTGTCTTTAGGGCCTTTCGCTAAGTGAGGCTCAGCATCGGGGAAAACAAGCCGACCTGCTAAGTGCTCTGGGAAGAGCAAACCTGCTGCCCTCTCGTCACCCGAGCCCCACTAGGGCTCTCCCGGCCGTCCCGCAGCGGGGCCCGTTGTGGCAGCACGGCCGGGGTTCCGCGGGCCCCGCGCTGGCGGGGGCTGCGCCAGCGCCCTCAGTGTCGCTCCCTGGAAAAGGCAGCACCCTCCCGCGGTTCTCAGCCTAACAAAAGCATATAAAGGACAGGGCGTCTGCCTTCCTCGCTCACCCACGCCTGCGACGAAGCCAGTTCCACCCAGTGTAGACCCTCGCAAACACGACCTGCTGCAAGGGTCTGCGCTCCCTACGGCCTTCCAGCGCCACGGAAAGCCTCTTCCACCGGCCTGTAACCCCAACTCAGCCTGGAATTGCTTCCAAGCAAGGAACTTTTAAAAATATATGGCTCAACTCAAGCCGCTTTAGGGAGGAGAGCCTCCCCACGCACACCAGCGTGACCCCACGGGCCCGGGGCACCCACCGAGCCCCTGATGCGAACAAGCGTGGGGGGTGGGGGGGGGCTGCTCCCTCTGCCCCCCCGGCCCGGGGTCGGTGCGTGCTCAGAGCAATTCCCCGTCACCATCTGGTGGGCGAAAGGCGGAATTACAGCCGAGGACATTTTGTAAAAGGAAAGGGCTTTCTCCCATTTCCTACCGCCAGGAAGGCTGTAACCCTTGAAAAGCGATTTAAAGTGGTGTGTCCCCCCCCCAACTTTTTTTTTCATTTTTACGAGGTAGGAAGGGGCAGACAGGACGAGTATTGCTTCTGGTCCTCGGGGCTGCCCAAGTAATGCTCTTTGTTTTGACCCGATGCGCAACAAACACAGGGGTTCAAACGTGGGCCAGACCAGCCAATACTTGTTTTGATTGCTATCCCAGGGACTAAGAATTGCTCATACAAATGGTTCTGCAAAGAGGACTTGCCTGGGTCTTAGGCGGAGTGTCCAGCTTTTTCTGAGAAGAAATTTCAATATATGGAACTGTGTAAATGAGAGAAAGACTTTAGTCTGCAACACTTGGAAAGCACAGCGTTGGTCAGCATCACTATTCTGCTTCCTATGAACTCTTTGGGGTGCCCAGTGCTTGTTTGCACCCGGGTAACCACCAACCCACCCTGCAGAACGTGCAGGTCTGATCCAGATTTCTTTCCTGGCTAGAATAGATTGCAGAAGCTGACATCTGCATGCTGCAAGACCTGAAGCTTTTGCAAAGAGGATTTACAGTACTTTGCCTTAATTGCCAGCTCAACCGACAGGGGACAAGCATGCAGAACTTTGCTCGATACAAAAGCTTTTCAAAATCAAAAGGCTCCATTTAGGAGCCTAAAGTAGTCTGTAAACACCCGAGTTTGTGCCCTGCTTCTTTCCAGTGCTGAGTATCCAGGCGGCTTTCAGGAAAGACTGCGTAAGCTCTGGAATGCTCATACCTTAATAAAACAGGGCTGCTTGTCCAGGCAGGCAAAGAGAGGAAAAGTGGGGTTTGTTCTCCTGACACAAGCAGCGAAAGGGCAGTTCCAGTCCCCTCCCGAGCCTCCGAAAAGCAGGCTGGCTTCTGGTGCCGAAGGTGTGGGGCAGAGGCTGGCTGCTCTGGCCAAGGCAGGTCCAGCCGCCTCTTCAGCAAAGCAGGAATCTCCACTCTGCAGCATCTGCCCAGCTCTTCATTACAACTCTGCTCATCCCTGTTAAGGCCTTGGCCCTTAATCACAGGGCAGCAAAATCCAGTGTTGCCTGAGCTGCTAGAAGCCCTGAGGTCCCTTGTGTTACAATCTTGTAACCGGTGGGGAGAAGTCAAGAGGCTGATAAGCAATTTCCTTGGTTTGCAGACCATGAACTTCTGGCCTCTGCCATGATGCACAGTAAAAAACTGGATAAACCCTTTAACTTAGTATTTCTTCTCTCTCAGGTCCCCTACAGGACAGAAGTCAGACACACAACTGCTGCCTCTGTGGTCCTACCACTGACTCTGAAAACGGAAAAGCGTTTCTAAGGATGTATCAATCATTTTTTATGCTAGGTGGAATACTGCAATTTAAATGCCCTGCATTGACAAGAATACAAAGAACAACATCATTTGGAAAAGGTGATATCTGGCCTCCTAGCCTTGGTGAAGGTCCAAGTGGAAAAGGAGACTTCTTCAACCATTCCTTCTAGGCTCACTTCAGAAAAGTTGCACTTTCTTCTCAGCTAGAGACGGTGTCTACAGTGGTAAATCTCCAATGTCTTAGAAATCCTGGATTCTATAAAACAGGCAAAATTGAACTCTAAGGTGATAAAGATCACTATCTTCATATGGAGGTGTCTATACCAGAAGACATGGTCTCTTACCTACATACTGGATCCCATTATTTTTGGATACTTCCTCTTCCTCCTGCCCCATCATCTAGGGACAAACGCTAAACTTATTTACTTACACTGCATCTTAAATTTCGTATTATGAGGGTTTAGTGTTTTGTGCTTAATCTCCAGTAAATGATGAACAAATAGTGCTCTGCTGCAGACAAAGTATTAAGCTTTATTCTGCATCAACCCCAGTTTTAGTCTCCAATGGTGTGTGCTTGAAACCAACATTAAGGGGTGTCTGAGGCCCTGTGGTGGGCTGGAGTCACTCGTTTGCTTTGCTGGTCCCAAGTGCTCAACTTCACATCTGGAGCTGTGCTGCAGAAAAGCCCCAGGAAATGGTGTTTTTCAAAGATGCTGAAGCACCCTGGGGAAATAATTTTGGAACTGCTTCCAACTACACTCGCATCAGAGTTATTCTGTGACCCATACTTCACAAACTAAGAGGCAGCAAAAGCTTAAAAAGCAGTTCAGGGAGACTGAACAAAAACATGTAGTAACCATGCTGATGAGCAAGGAATAAGGGATATTAGACTAATACGGTAAGCTGGACATAGCTTTAGAACCACCTTACTACATGCTTATGTTTACATATTGATGCTATAAAGAGTATCAGTGCATCAGTGAGTATGCATCAGTGAGCCAGTGCTATCAGAGAAAACCAATTTGTTGCTTTTTTTGTTTAATTTGAGCTATTTCCAGCAATTTCCAGCTAATGAAACTCACCTACAAATCAACTAGATCCTTGTACGCTTCCTTCTAGCCCCGTCCCTGGGCTTTCTGCCCTCCTCACCAGCTCGCCTGTTCACCTCCTGCATCCTACCTTTGATGCTGCATGCTCAGACACATTGGGAAAGCATAACTCTCCCCATCCCCATAGGTTTTTGGAAACTCTTCAGCAATAAAAGCATCCCAAGGTATTGATTAGAGCTATTTGCCAATTACTGCTCTTCCTACATGCTGTTCCTTCTGAGTGCGTGACCACACCAGAAAAGAGGGAGGAGAGGGCTGCTTAGCGATGGGGACTAATGTCTGTCCCCTCGTATGTATTTCAGCTATTTTATGCTTGTGCCGAATCTCCCACTGAGCACAGGGATTATATTTCTAAGTAGGCAACCTATGTGCTTCACACTGGTAGAAGTTGCAATTCTTTACCTGCAGCATAATCATCTCCTCTGCCTTTATCAGAAGTTTCCTGTCATCTGTAGGGAGAGAAGAGATGGGAAGGAGAGAGACAAGTGCCAAGAAAAGGTAGGAAAAGTGAGTCCCACTTGAAATCAGATAAAATAGTTAAAAATCTGTGGGTTCTTTCCTGCTCCTGTGGGGTACAGACAGTAAAACATAATTGTAAACCATGAATACTGTAGTCGAAACAAGGAGACCTACTGCAAAAATGGAGTCTGCTCTTTTCCAACACTATCAGCAACAACAGGTTTTTAGTCTGCTTGAATACATTTTTTCAGTGTAAATTAAGAATAAATTAAGTGGTCAAAGGATCCAGGAGATAAAACTACAGCAAAATTATAGAGGGATCTGCCACAATTTTGAATATTATCAAGTCCACTCCCCTGAACAAAACAAACATTTAAAACAATGAACTATTTAATTAACTCAGGACAGACTATAGGCAGCTAGCACATGGGGAGGGGGGAGATTTCTCATCAAGAGTCAGCAGCCTCACAGCTAGTTCAAGGCAAGCCACCTTTACTACTAATAATATTTATTGAAAGCAAAGCAATCTTCCAGCTTATTGTGTTTTATAACATTTTAATAACCCTGAAATCATGACTGCACTGGGACCACGTTTTCATCAGAGAAAATTTACAAGCAACTTGTTTCCAATGCATCTGACAGTAAAAAACAAACACCGGGGGCACACACAGGACAAAGTGTCATAATCATTTCTAATGAAACATTTTCATTAGAGAGAAGAAAACGGTGGGAGCGCGAGGCATTTAAAATGGTCAACTTGACTGTCTTTGCACAGGCTGGATTGGCCGTTAGAGGATGGAGTCTGGCAACTTGCAGCAAGCAATAGTTAACCTGAGAGATTGGGTGTATCCGCTGGAGGAAGACACCTAGACCCCACTAGAACATGGGCACGTTAGTAGTCCGTCCTCCCTCAGGAAAGCTACAATGTGGATGAGAGTTGGAGGTGCCTCTCCCAAATTCCAAGAGCACATGTGTATTACTGGAAGAGACCCCTTGGGAACGAGGGGGAATGTGAGAGGAAAAAAGTTAGGCTGCTCCCGTAGACATTAAGGTTTCCTGGGTACGTTACCACCTTTGAAGCAACGCAAGGACCTGGGTGAAACAGTCCAAGAGACCTGCAGGGAGCTAAAATCGTCCTGTGCGGTTCATGGACGGGCCTGTGGTCTCCTTTGAATTCCCGCTAAAGATATCATTGTGAATCACAGACATTTCCAGACATTTACAGAGCTGTCGTTTACCTTGGGGTTTTGTGGGGAACGCCAGGCATCCGTACAGTTTACATACAGAGTTCGTTTGAGCTCAATATCCGATTTTTCGGAACTCCCCTTCCCTGAAACTGGCTATGCAGGACTTGAGCAGAGATTGTACATTCAGCATCGATACAGTGATACAATTAGTACACCTGTCATTTGTACAATGCGTGAACTCTAAGAGACATTTAGCAGCAGTTCATATACAACGTTAGGAGATGATCCTACAGGTCACCATGGCAATCTTTGATCTGGTATCACAGGTATGCGCTCCACACTATAGCTGCCCATAACCCAAATACTAAAGGGTTTTTCAATTCCATTTCCAGACTCTTCCAACTCCAATAATTCTTAACATATACAGATATCCATATACATTTTTAATTAAAATGCTCCTTCACATACACAATCATATATTGAATTATCAATAACAATAATATATTTCTGGAGCAGAATAGCAAAATTATCTGCTCTGCCAGTGCCACCCACAAACTAGACAAGTAACTAAGAAGTTTGACAGTTTCAGACCACTTAGGAAAGAGAAGTTCTCTTGGCCTAAAGACAGGGGAGCCATGCAGTGAAAGTGCTATGGAGCATACAGTAAATGCAATATACAGAAAAACACAAATTGTTAAAAATGTTTTCTTGTAAAGATTCTGGAGCCATAAGGAGAATCCTTATCATCAGGAGTTACCTTTACATTTCAGAAATACTGGATAGCATTAAAGCAGAGAGTATGACACTGAAAAAGAGCTACACAAACACTAGAAGACTGATTTTGGCCAAAAGCTATATTTCCTTTAATATACCAGGGCGGGATACTAAATTTTAAGAGTGCATCTGATTTACAAAAACCCATCTCTGCCAACCTTATGGAAGACAAAGCTCATTAGCTAAAACATCCAACTCTGTAATGGACTTTGATGTTGAGGCTAACAAAAGCCAGAGACACTGAAACTGAAAGCCCTCCTTGCTAAGGAAAAAAAATGCAAACAAAATACAAACCAAATGAAAAACCAAGGAAGGAAAAGAAAAGAGAAGGCAACCCTCTTTCTAAGAGTTTCATTACAAATACCTGGAAGAGAAGAAATTAAAAAAAGAGATGAGAGGGGAAGCAGTTCACAGTAAAAAACAACCATGGCAAACAGCTGTGAAACTTCAGGGTGGTATCAATAAAAAAATTAGCAGAACAGGCTTCAGACTAGGTACTTTCGCTATTTAAAAAATAGAATTCTCTTACCCCCAAATCTAGATTTGATGATTTTTAACTGTATCATGTCTACCAGCAAACTGCAAACTCTCAAGAGTTGCTTGGGCCACACCTCCCCCCGCCCAATGGGTCTGTCTTATTAAACATATAGTTTATGGCAGATAATCCCAGTGACAGCAAAGATGGGCTACAGCCGCAGCGCAGGTAGAGTTGTTCAGGGCTGTGAACTGCTTTCTTATTAATCCAGTTCTTTACGCTAGGTATTTTCTTTCTCAAATGGATTAGTGGAACAAGTTTTACTGTACAAACTCGTAACCACTGGAGACCTGGGGCCAGACGTGCCGTAAATCATGCTTCCAGTACAAATCACCTCAGTGCCACTAAGAGGTAAAGAACTGGTTTGATGGAGGTGGAAGGAGGACTTAAGCTCGTCTTTAGACAAGGGAGATGGAGCAAGTTTGGGTCCTTCCATGAACCTCTGGCAATTCACCACCTATGCCTGATGTTAGCCACTGTAAATATCTTCCTTAATTTCAAAACATGAAAGGCCAAACATGAAAATATTTTGGTGTTTCTACCCTATTTTATTTACAGGCTATTTACCCACCTCAGAAAATTTAGTGGAACTGGCAATTTAGAGCTAGAGACATCCAGGTCCAGAAAATGGGAGACTATGGGGTGACTGAAAGGTAGAGCTAGAGAGAAGCCTTCAGCCTTGCAATATTCAGTGTTAACAATTCATCTACTGCATTAAATAAAGACATGAACAAATGAGAAAAACATAAATTCTAACAAAAAATTGATTACAGCTTTTTATGCAGCACTCTCTTGGATGCAATATGCAAAGTGTTCATGGTACAAGCTTATGAGAATGCCATCACCAACAAGCACAGATTCAAAGTGTGTGACTACACTTACAGGAGTGATTTGCCTGGCTGTACACTTAATTCTCATTAATATTGAAAGAGTTAAACTTCTTCCATGAAATACCTTAACAGATTTAACTATATGTTGGGTTTTTTTAGTATCCCCTGCATAAAAGAAAAATACACATTATTTGAACAGCCAAGAAAAAACTGCAATTTATTAAGTTCAAAGAATTTTCGTACTCTTGAAAGCAACTTTCGGTGCATGTTCTTTAACAATCACATTCTATGAGGAGAATAAACATTAAAAGCCACAATTGTTTTTCTTTTAATCTCAGAGTTACAGACATCTTTAATCCAAAAGGCAAAAAAAAAAAAAAAAAAGGCCCAAAACACCC